>QUSF01000001.1:65206278-65795446 GCA_003676055.1 Chloebia gouldiae | reverse complement strand
TCCATCCATCCATCCATCCATCCATCCATCCATCCATCCATCCATCCATCCACTCTAGGGCTGGAACACTGTTTATTCAGTGCATTTCTGAGCAACAGTCATGCAAAAGGAGTGAGGAGGAAACATCTGAACTTCACAGGCGTCTTTTGAAGCATTTTCCAAGGAGATGCACAGGCAATGGCTCAGTCAAATGCTGCTTTCGCCCCTATGCAGCATTCAGCTATTGAAATTGCAATAAATGGCAGGCTGACCCAAAGGGAAATGCTCCTGTAAAGTCACACAGTGTCCTTCCTCTGGTTATCTCTAACCCCATGGCAACCCTTCTTTTCACCTGGACCTTTACAATTCTCCAGTTAATTCCTCCACAGGTCCTTAGGGCTGGTCTCTCTCCATAACTTGCTGGATGAGGTCCTCAGGATTGAGGAAAAAGAGTTTTTTTTATTTGGGGTTTTTTTATTTACTTGACCCAAAGTAAGCGAAAACCAATTCCCTGTGAAAATCTATTTTTCATTCAATAGCACCTTTTTGTCCCCAAGGCAAACAAGTCAAGCCTTGTTGCATGAGCTCCTTACTGTGAGCAGAGGAGCTTGCACTGAGGTGGAGAAGACACAGGGAAGAACAAAACCCCAATTGGGCACAAAAGTCTCTATTACAGAAATGCCACCTAAAGTCAAGGCTCTGCTGTGCCACAGCTGTGCGGGGACTTTTTAGAATAGAACAGAACATCATAAACGTTATATCCATAAATAAAACAGAGGTCCAAACACAAGGGTCTGTATCTAAATATTGTAGGGTGGAGGGAGATGTGGGGTAACAGGATGGGTCAGGACAAACTGCAGAGTTCTACTCCAGAAAGAGACCACCAAGACTGACAACCTAAAGGGATGTCCAGAGTTCTCAGCAAAAGAAAGAATTATTTCAGAAATGCCTTGTATGCCATTCCTGAAGAAGGTAATTGGTGGTATTGACTTTTCCTGATACTGCTTAAAATATATATATATAAAAAAGAAACAATTTTTCATTGGGAAAGTCACAAAGAATAACATATATATTAGGGGTAATTTATTATATAATTGTCATTAGACAAGTAAACTTACAGGAAAAAAAAACCTGATAAATAACTTGTATTTGTGTGCATATACACCATTCATAGACAGAAACAAATATTTTTAAATAGATATATATGACTTTGCTTACCTTTTTGACAAAAAAATCTATAGACAGCAACTGCTAAGAGGTACTATGAAAAGAGATTGGCTATAAAGGGATATAAATTCTGACATGAGATATTACCAGGTTTATCTAAAGGTGATAATAACAGCTTACACCACATCTGCATGTTCTCAGCTTTCCTGCTGGCTTGTCAAGCAGAGGCAGGAACCATCATGTCACTAATTTGAGGGATAAAACAGCAAAAGCTAAATAGGGAGGGAGGAATGAATAAGAAAAGAGACAGAGGGGATGAATGCCTCACAAAAACCTAACATTTGAGTAGTTACCTGCAACTTTGCTGTCCTTGAACGTGCTGACAGTTTTATAGGCATTGCAAATTTTTTTCCCTGCTAGTGCGCTCTGCTGGATCCAAAGAGAAACAAGGCCATGGCCATGACCTTGCCAAACTTTCCTGTTCAGGTGGGAGAAGCTGTGAAGAGGTTTTCACAGTAGATAACCAACATCAGGAGGCACAGAAATTGAGCACACATTTGCTGACATCCTGGATGCAGTATTGTGCTGGGTGGACACTGGCTGGATACCAGGTGTTCACCAAAACTTCTCTGTCTTCCCTCCTCAGGTGGAATGGGAGAGAAAATACAACAAAGACTTTTGAATCAGGTTAAGGACAGGTAGAGATCACTCAGCAATTGTTGCCATGAGCAAAACAGAGTCTACTCAAGGAAATTGAATTTATTCTCAGTCAGAGTAAAGGAATATATCCAAACCTTAAAAATTCCTTTTCCCTATCTCTCCCTTCTTCCCAGGCTCAGCTTCACTCCTGATTTCTCTACCTATCCTCACCTCAGTGGCCAAGAGGAAGGGGAAGGGGGGTTACGGTCAGTTCATCCCATTTTCTCTGCCATTGCTTCCTCCTCAGAGGCAGAACTCACACCCTTCCCCAGCTGCAGTGTGGGGTTCCTCTCATGTGAGAAAGTCCTCCAGGAGCTTCTCCAACATGAGCCCTCTCCATGGGCTTCAGTTCTTCAGAAACTGCTGCACTGTGGGTCCCTCCCATGGGCTCAGTCCTTCAGGAACACAGATCCACCACAAATTCACAAGTCCTACCAGCAAACCTGGCATGGGCTCCTTTCTCCATGCCCACATCACACAAGAGGGAAGCTTCTGCAAGGTTCTCACAAAAGACACCACAGCAGCCACCTTTCAACCAAAACCATGGCAAATCCAACCCAATTATGCACTGAGACACTGGGCAAAGGGATGTGCAGGGAAAGTCAAGACCAGAGGCTGGCAAGTCTTCAAAACAGGCAAGAAGGAGGATGCAGGGAATTACAAGATGATCAGCATTATTTCCTGGGGAAATTACAGAGCAGCGCTTCATACAATCTATTTCCAGGTACCTAAAGGACAAGAAGATCATCACATGCTGCTGAGGAGAGGGTGAGAGATCTGGGATGGTTTATCCCGGAAACATTAATACTTTGAAGGGACTTAAGCATGTCAGCACCTACAGGGACAAAGTTGGGATTCCAATCAAGAAAGGCTGAATTTCTCAAATCTATTTCTCTCTCAAATTTTACTTTTTTTTTGCAGTCCTGTGTAAGACTTCTAGGACAGACCTGGAGAAGAGCTGTGACTCTGTAAGACTCAGGGTTAGGCCTCATTTTATCAGCAACAGGGGCCAGCACTCCCATCTCAGAGGAATGAGGAAAGGGAAAAATGTACAAGGCAGTGAGAGCACTTGGTAGTCTAAGATAAAATGTCCTCAGGTCTCCCTTGCCTCAAGATGCCTTTGCAGTTGTTGAAGGAAAAAAATCTAGGTTTAGGCTAAAAAAAAAAATATGTTCTGCTTGTCCCTGTTGCTTGCATGTCTTGTCAAGGGTGTCTCTCAGTTTTTGAGTTGCTAGCCTTGCCTTCTGCCTCCACAGCAAGGGGATGAAGTGTCACCAGACCATGGCAGATTCATACACATTGCATGGTGTCAGAAGAACAGACTTGCTAAAGAATAATTGCTCCTGATAGCCTATTGACTTTGATTAGGAAACACACATTAACATCTTTCTTCATTTAAGCCTCACTTGTAGAAGGGAGCCTCCTTGAGTGTTCTCTTGTCTGGGATATTAGACCAGGAATTAAAAATGACAGAATAGACAATTTGGCAGCAAGTGTTTAATTAGGCAATAAATTAGAGTCCCCGAGAGCACGAGGATCTGTGACATCTCTCTCCTTTTGAAAATAAATCATAATGTTTGTGCAATGTACAACATCCCCTTATTATACACTACAGCTGGAGCTCCATGCCCCGTGCTGTTGGTTTTGCTAAAGCCATATTGACAAGGAGTAAACAGGAGTTTATTAACATCATAAGTGCTTTCTGCTGATGGATCTGGGGGACCTTCCAATATGCATTCTGTTCCAGGATTAAGTTGTGACCCTTCCCCCAGCCTTACAGGCCCAAACCCAGCCATTTCATGGTTGTATTTTCCCTGACTTTACCACATATTTATGATCTTAGCACCTTTTTTGAGAAGATGAAGAGCTGGAAATGCCTCTCAGCTTCCTGGAGTTCCAGTGGGTGGGATGCCAAATGTCAGATCATATGTTGATATTGGATATCAGATTCTCTGGTGGTTCACTGAGTTACAGTGGGGAGAAAGCCAGATGTTTGTAGCTCAAAGTCATGCACAGTCTTGTTTTTAGCTAACTGAGTTCTGTGGCCTGCTCTGGGTTATCACAGTGGAATGGAGACAATGTCATGGCCCTTGGCCAAGAGCAAAGGACAATGCAGATTTGGTGACAGGAGAAGAGAAAGGGCAATTCATTGGGCCCCATGGGAAATAAGGGGCAATTGAGAGCTTAACAACCTGATTTGTTTTTCTTTGATTCATTCAGAGCCATATTTTCATGTAATTTAATTATCTTCAAAATTTTCACTTTCCCCATCTAATGCACCATCCTTCCTTCCTTCCTTCCTTCCTTCCTTCCTTCCTTCCTTCCTTCCTCCCTTCCTCCCTTCCTCCCTTCCTCCCTTCCTCCCTTCCTCCCTCCCTCCCTTCCTCCCTTTCTCCCTTCCTTTTATCCTTCCTTTTCTTTTGTTTTCTTTTTTTTTCAATACATTTTTCACATGGAAAAAGAGCTGCTTCTGAATGAAGCACTATGAAGGCTCATTTGTACAACACAGACATGAAGTTTCTCATTGTTTTGGAAAATGTTACCTAACTCAAAAAAAAAAACCTTTTTGCTGGATTTTCCTCATTTCCCTCGAGAGTTTTGCTGTTCTTTTGAAATTCTGTGTAGTAAGGTAGAGTGGGATGTCTCCCCCAGCTGCCAAAGCTACCAAAGCTTCATATTGATAATTCCCCCACCACTCTGTAGCAAGCATTTCCTTTTCCCATGGACCTTATTTAATCTCCCAGAGAAAATTGCAGGCAAGGGATATATAAAATCAGAGTTGTACAGAAGCTGTATTGACTAACATTTCTGACAACTAAGAAGATCTTACAAGGAAGAGAAAAGTGATGCCCAAAGGCAAGAAAGGAGCAAATGACAACCAGAGTCTGTCTTTGATATGAGAGGACTGGGTCAATGCTCAAAACTCTCCTGTCTCTCAGCAATCTGTAGCATAATCATGAGGGATTTTTACACCCTTTTGCCTTTGTGAATGAGCTCTGCTGTGCATGGCTGCTGAAACGTTGCTAAAATTCTGACCACACAAAGACACTGCTCATCTGTGGACCATTTTCCTCATCTTACATCTCCTTTTGCCTGGCTGCTGAGTCTGAACTCACCATGCTAAACCTGGGCTCCCTGGGCAGAGCAGGTTTTAATTGATGGGTTTGAAATGCGAGTTTAGAAAACTAAGCTGGGAATGTCTGTCAAAATGAACAACACTCACTCCATGGTTACAGCATCCGTCAGTCTACGGGGTTAGTTCTGTATCTATCATTCTGGAGAATGGAAAAGGAAGAAACTGGAAACACACCAAAAAATCTTCTGCCATCAAAATCATGGTAGAGTAATCAGGTTGGCAGAGATTCTGTACATCTCCCTGCCACAGTTGCACTCGTGTGGTAACTCCCAGACAAAAACACAGTGTCAAGAATAACATCAGCAAAATAGCTCAGTAATTGATGTATTTACAGAGTTTCTTGTGCTGTTCCTTTAGCAGGGTGCAGCTTCTGAGGCTTTGCATTATTTATGTGGATGGTTAAAAGGATGTTTAGTGGTTTAAGTGACACACTCCTGGGATGGGGGGGTCTATTACACACTACTTGTGTGTGCAACAACACAGACCCAACCTTATTTTCCTGATCAACCAGCTTGCAGGCCCCTCAAGTCAGAGGTGACATTGGGAGGGAAACCAAGCGTGAGATGTTCACTTTTCTTTTCAGTAAAAGCAACAGGAAGCCTCCAATTCAGATAGTAAATGGCAGATTAAAAAAAACAAAAAGGGAAAAAAAACGACCACAACACATAGTTCTTCACAGGTTAATCTGTGAAATTTCTAATCTTAGGCAATAAATAAATGTTGAAAATACTTTACTAATCTACAGGAGAGATCCCCCCCTGCAATCACTTTCTTGCAGAACCAAGCATGCGAAGGAAGAAAGGGAGAAAAGAAGGTGGAGAAATATATATTTTTTTAAGTCAACACCCCTGAGGCACACAGAGAAAAGAGGATCAACATAAAATCTAGGCAGGTGCGCCCAATGCTATTAAATTATCTGGTCATGCAAATATTACAAGCCCTTATGGTACATTACTAGCCTTGTTACTGCACTGTGAACCAGAAGGAAGGAGAAAGATGGATAATTCATGTTTCATCCATAACAATAAAGTGTCATGTTGCTGGATCAGCCAGGCCCAGCTGCACGCTTGGTCAGTGCCAAGATGAATATCTGCCCGCTGCCTCCTTCATGGATATTAACTTTCAGCTGAACACCTTTATGTCTGAATTATAGAAGCCCTTTATCTCTGAACTGCAGACCTTGCTGTGGACCAGGGCAGGAGTGGGGTTGGTGAGGGCAGCCCACAAAAACATGGCTTGCAATTAAGGGGTTAGCAACCCAAGAGGAAGGAATTATCCAGCTCTATAAACTGATAATCTGGACAGGACAAAGGTGGAAATAATTTATCCACTTCTGTATTTCAGAATGAGGAAAGTCAAGGAAGGGTCTGGAGCACAAGTTTGATGAGGAGCAACTCAGGGAGTTAGGAGGGTTCTGCCTGGAAAAAGGAGTCTTGGAGGGGATTTTATTGCTCTCTACAACTCCCTGAAAGGAGGTTTTAGCCAAGTAATCAGTATTTTCTCTCAAGTAACAAGCAATAGAGTAAGAGGAAATGGCCTCAAGTTGCACGAGCAGAAGGTTTCAACTTTAGGATACTAGAAAAAAATTCTCCTTTTGATATCAGGATAAATTTCTTTCCTGAAATTGTGGTCAGACATGGGAACAGGCTGACCAGTGAAGTGATGGAACCATCCCTGGAAATGTTCACAAAATATATGAATGTGGCACTTGGGGACATGTTTAGTGGTGGACTTGGCAGTGCTGGGTCAATGGTTGGACTCAATGCTCTTGGAGGTTTTCATCCTTAATGATTCTCTGATTGTATGATGCAAGTTGAAGATTACAATAAAAACAGAATTATCTGTTTTTCAGCTCTTAGTAGCAAGCATTGAACTTGTCATTCAGCAATCCTTTTGATGGAACAAGAGTTGTTACAAGAAGAAAAATAATGAAATGTTATTTTTAAGCTGATGTTTAGGGATAAGAAAGGTTTTATTTTGTTTCTTAACAAAATCTAAATGAAATGACATATTCTTGTGCCAGAAGGAACAAGATGTTCCTTTTGATCAAAATTGGTATATGGCATTTTATGTTCAGACTATTTTTAACTATTTTCCTTTCTTTCTAAGAGAAAATAATCAATTCCTAAGTGAAAACATAATTTTTGGCTAAAAAGTGAAAATAAAGGTTCTTTCAGGAGCTGTGAAAATTACATGTATTATCTATTTTGCTCCTTAGACATTTTGAATGCTGTAATATTTTCTGTAGTCAATCTGTTCACTAATAATTAGGGTCACCACAAAACGTGGGGAGTTTTTGAGAATTTACTTTTTAACAAGAAAAATAAGTTGATTTCTTTTCTCCTGCTTTATCAGTGAACAACTTTAGGGTCTTTGTTTTCCCTTCTATGCCTTCATTTATCTCATCTGTAAGAGTGGGCATTGTGTTTACTCATGTGTTGTAGGGGGCTTTGGAGCTGATAAATTGTGCATGAGTGATTTAAACAGCAAAAGTGTCATGTAAAAAAGCTACTTATGCATTCTGGGGATCTTCCAGCAGGTTTCCGAATGAAGAGTAGGTGGATAAAGCCAGACCACCCTCTCCTGAAAAAAAGCAATTGTGTCAGTAGTTGCATCACACAATCTGTTATACACAATAATTTCAACCTGTCCCCTTGTCCAAGCTATTGCCTCCATTCACAAGACCAAATGAGATTCATAATTTCCTTTATTCCTGTTCAGTGTCTGGAAATGGAAGTTCCTGGGATTCGAAGGAAGCGAGTTGTGTTCTGCTGCAATAATTCTCAACAAATCTACCACAGAAGTCATTTCAGCCCTGCACATGCTGAGGAAAGCAATTATATCATTTCAGTGATTTACTAATCCAATGAGCAGAAGTAGCACAGCAAGGCTGAGTATCTATTGCCATGGATCTGGGAATTATGTTTTAATTAACCAATTTCTCTGATATGTTGTCTAAACTTCCTACAGGGGAATTGAAAAAAATCCAAGCAGCTGCAAGGCTGAAAGACTCTCTAGACATTTGGTGTCCTTGTTGTGTTTTGGTCTGGCTTATTGAATGTCCCTGGTGATAAATGCATATTGATGAAGCAAAGAATTGGCTAATTGACACATTAAATGAAAACATAATATATTCTGCTGGTGGCAGGGGGAAATATTAAACTTGCTTACAGTCAATTGTTATAAAATATTAAACACAAATATGGAAGAAGAGCAGAAGAGATCAAGGATTATCTTCAAGTGAATCAGATCTCTGGAATGGGCCATAATAGCCACTCAGAGCCTGGGAGTTATGAAAGGCACCACAAAATCTGGAACATGTAAGAATTGTCTAAGTGTAATTGCCAGTAAGCATCAACTAAACTTTAATCCTTACATACAAGTGATAAAAACAATCCATCTGTTCTATATGAAGCACACAATTTATTCTATGAACCATGGTCTACTGTTGATTTCTCTTTGCCTACTAATTAAGCCTCACTATTTCCATTCCAAACTCCTCTGAGAAGGTCTAAAGCTGCACATTTTACTCATGTAGCCGTCTCTGCAAGAGGTCCCAAGTGATTCCTCATCTTTGTTTCATACTGCAACAGAATTACTCCACAATATAAAGAACAGCCAGATGTCTTTGCTAGTTTCTAAATATTTAAATTGCATTCACAAGTGTATACATTTCAAAGGGGGTTCAAGCTGGATATTAGGAACATTTTCTTCACTGAAAGAGTTGTTAAAACATTGGAACAGGCTGCCCAGGGAAGTGGTGGAGTCACCAATCCTGGAAGTATTCAAAAAATGACTAGATGTGGTACTTCACAGTATGGTTTAGTGGGCTTTGACAGTGTTCAGTCAAAGGTTGGACTTGATGGTCTTGGAGGTCTTTTCCAATTTTAATGATTCTATGATTCCATCATTTTATGATATTGCATCTCTTCTGCCTTTTAAATCACATTTTTCCAAGCAACACAGAAAGGATCTTCCAAATGACTTTTAAATACTCATCCAAATGTGGGCTGTTCAAAGTTTTGGGTACTTTGACCCAAAAAATGTGAAGCATATTTTGTGTATCTCGGAGATTTAGAGGTGAGTAAATCATAGCACCTGAAGCAGTGTCTGCCAAGGTTGGGACGTATTATCCATAAAGATTTGAAGTATTAAGAGGAAACATTAATTTAGAGCATTGAGCTCTGAGCTTTTCTCCTTTTTCATGGCAAGCTTGATGTTAACTGGAAAGATAAGGGAGGACAGCATTAAAATTAGAGTGGGTTAAATTAGATAGTATAAAGAAATTTTTCTCTGTGAGGGTGGTGAGGCCCCGACACAGGTTGCCCAGGGAAGCTGTGGCTGCCCCATCCCTGGAAGTGTTCAAGGCCAGGCTGGATGGGGTTTGGAACAAACTGGGATAGTGGAAGGTGTCCCTGCCCATGGCAGGGGGATGGAAGAAGGTGCAGTTGAAGGAATCCCTTCTAACCCAAACCATCCTGTGATTTGTGATTATTCTGTTATTTTCCTCATGTCCTGGACAGAAATTTGTCAGGATTTTTTTGCAGTACGTGTTCCTGACACGAGATGTCACTGCCTGATGCAGAGTGTTGCACAGATGGTCCAGAGTGTGGTAAAAAAATTGAAAGAAGGTGGAGCTTGAGCTGTGTGGACCAAAGTTTTCTGCTGTCTTTACTGACACTTCCTTTAGAAACTTATTTTGTTGAAGAAGAAATACGATTAGGCACATCAGTTAGCAACAGTGAGCCAAAGTATGACCAATGAACTGATGTCAAAACAGTGCACTTAACAATTCCTCCAGATTTTATGAATATAATGGGAAGTTCGTGCTTGGCAAAATGCTGGAACATAAATCCTGCATTTTAATCTGAAGTATTGCTTTCCAAATTAATTGCAAAGATGCCACTGTAAATTATAGAAATTGATGAAGCTAGTATTTTTAGCTTAATAATTTTCTATTGGGAAATTGCATTTACTTCCAATCACAATCATCATGATCAAATAACAATATCGTTATTAAAAATTACAAAAACAACACAATATCAATTTAAAATATTAACCAGGAAGCAAGTACATATCACACAAGAATGGAGATTGATTAATAATTACAGCACAAGCAGCCAGGATAAGAATAATTACAAATTATTTTTCAAGCAAGTTCTTCATGAGCAAGCAGAGCTATGGAGGTAGGAATAATTGCAGGCATCATCCCAAGTGACAAGTGCCCTTTCTACCCTGGAACTGGACTGAACTCAACTTCCTTCCAGCTGTGTCCACACAGGGACCAGGGACAGGATAAGTTATGGAGCCTAAAAAGACATCTGCTTCAGAAATAGCCCTTTCAGACACCCACAGGGGAGAAAAAGGGAGAGATTTAATTTTTGCTGCAATTCTGGCAGTGTTTTCTCAAGGCAGTTGAGTATTTTGTGTGTTCCCACATATGGGGCTGACTCTGAGCTTTAGCCATATGAATTTGAGTTCCTGACTTTTCCTGACTGTCTTGCTGTGTTGGTGGGGTGATGGTTTTTTTTCCTTTTTTTCTGTCTTTTCTATTTCCAGTTGTGTGTTTGGTCTGTGGGAAGTAAAAACAGCTTCCTGGGGTTACCCACCTTCGAGAATACGGATAAATTCAAGGGGTCAGTGACCTTATATTCAGAAACATTGAAGTGAGAAAAATGTGACAGTGCCACATCCTCCACTGGATCTGAGTTTATTTGGGGAAAGACATCCAGACACCCTGGTTAATCTTACCTACCCAGCCAATAGCAGATGATTAAACTATCTCTGTAAGTGTGAATGGGCAACTTGCTCTTCCTAGTAATATAAAAAGATAAAATGCTTCTTATCTTCAAAACAAACTGAGCAGCACCTCTCAGGAAGAATCATCAACCCTCTGAACAGCCACAGTACTCAGAAAGGGCCTGAAAAGGGTTTTCTTACAATCTGGTGAAAGTCTTTACAGAACCGAGCAAGGATATTTCCCTCATTCTTCCTGTTGAGGTAAAAACGGAGGGAGGTACTGAGCACCAGCCAGGGAGCTCTGTGTGCAAAATGAGCTCTGTGAGAGAGGTAAAGCTCCTGCGCTTACTCACACAAGTCTGAAACCCTTGATGCACAAGCATGAAAAGTGACTTTCTTCTCCACACAGTGAGGGGATGTAATTCTGCCCTTACTAGAGCCTGGCACAGCAAATTAATTCCTGCTTAAACACAAGGCTTCAACATTTCACAAGCACCAGAAAAAAAAATTGCTTTAATCTGTATTTCCTCCCATCCATGATTCTTGGTAAGGTGAGATACTGAATGTTTTTTCCTACTCATCTCATACTATCCAGGCTCCCTCTCACTTTTTTACCATCACATTTTTAACTGAAGCTGAATTGTGAGTTTCAGCGTGCTCAGTGCTAAGCCTGGAAGAGCATTTTGATCCCAAAGAATCAGAAGAGTCCTGCCAGTCTTCAGTGGGCATAAGAAACCCAATGAGGATCACAGGAATTTGTGATATTTGTGCTTGGAGCCATGCACAGATCTTGGTGATAGAAAGAGAAATTCCATTGCATCCCATCCCAGCTGAGATGAGCATTTGCAGGGCAGGTGTCCCACAGAAATAATAGGGTCACAGAATGGTTTGGGTTGGAAGGGACATTCAAGATCATCCATTTCCAAACCCCTGCCAAGGCCAGGGACACCTTCCAGTCTCCCAGGTTGATCAGAGCCCTGTCCAACCCAGCTCTGAACACTTCCAGGGATGGGGCAGCCACAGCTTCTCTGGGCAACCTGTACCAGGGCCTCACCACCTCCACAGGGAAGAATTTTTTCTCAATATTTATTCCAAACCTTCCCTCTGTCAATTTAAAGCCATTCCCCCTTTTTCTGTCACTCCAGACCCTTGTCCAAAGTGCCTCTCCAGCTCTCTAATCCCCTTTAGGCACTTAAAGGGGTTCTAAGGTCTCCCCAGAGCCTTCAGAGCCATTTCTTTTTCAGGTTGAACAACCCCAACTCTCTGAGTCTTTCTTCACAGGAGAGGTGTTCCACACCTCTAATCTTCATGGTCTCCTCAGGATTTGCTTCTGTAAAATGCTCTTAGAGTAAGAATATTTATTTATTATTTTAATCCATCTCCTTTCCTCGCTATTTTTTAAACTCTAAGTTATCCAGTTCAAGGACAATGTTCTGTCATGACAATGCCTTCCTAGAAAATACTTGGTTTGAAAATGCTCACAAATAACTTGGAAGCAATGGCAAACAAGAACTCCATCAGGCAGTAATCTCTGCAGAACAACCACACTCTAAATTGGTTGATTTTGACATAACCTTACAATCCTCATGCTCAGATGCATTGATTTAATTTGTCTTTCTTTGAAAGAAGGAAAATATAAGAAAAGTCTGTAAAAATGCATTCAGATGTAATATAGACTTAAATGTTTAACACTCATTGGGCTTTGCAGAAGTTCTAATACTTCTGAGAGCCAGATTTCTGCTCACTCTTACTCTGTGTGCCCATCTCTCCCTGTGAGCACATCTGAGAAATTAGTACAAAGATAAGACACCTTGATATCCTAAAACACTTCAATAAATATCATTCCAGTGATGTCCCCAGCAGATAATATGCAACTCCAGAAGGATTCAGAGGCCAAGTTCCTTTGTGATGAGTTTTTTCAGCTGAAAACTTGGCATTCTAACTAATTCTAATTCAATAGTTTAAAAATATGTGTGAACAGGCTAGAGAAGCCTTATAGCAAAGACACCTGCCAGGAGCACTTTCAGTGGCAGCAGAGTGACTCTGAGTGCGTTGATGGATGGGTGCTCACTTCAACATGCAAGCAAAATCATTTTAGACCACATTGTATTATAAAGCAGGTTCCACTGAGCTACTGTATAAATCACCTCAGGAACTGGGTGTCAGGCCAGGCTGTGGAAGCAATTCAAAACCAACCTGTCAGAGGGATCCCTCCCTCTCCCATCCAGAGATGGATGTGGAAGGAGCCAGTACTGATGAGTGCAAATCCCTGCGTAAGTCACTGTGTGACAAGAGGCAAATGATGTGTCAGCAGGGAATGGTCGTGTTCAGAGCATTGCTGGAGGAAGGCTGGGTCCCACCAGCTCTATGGAAAAACACTTTCCATTTGGAAAAAAAAAATAAAAATTGCTGTGATCATAAAATGCAATATTCCTGGACAAACATGAGATGCTCTCTCTCTTGTCACTCCCAACTGCTACTGGAGTGGCTTAACTCTGTAATTCATTGAAAAGCAGGTGAAATTTTGTTTCCGTCTGGGGTGTAACCAGGCTGTTCCATATTCATTCCACATTTATGGCTGGTTTGCTTTGTCTGCTTTTCATCTTCAGATTGTTAATGTTCATTTCATGCCTGACATCTTGGCCTCGGAGCAAGTTGGTGCTGCCATATTGGGACAGGCTGGTAAATATATCCACAAATTCTAGCTACAACCTCGTTCATCCACCACAGACTTTTCCTCCCTTTTATATCACCAAAAAATTTTATAATAGAGTTGAAATTTACAAAATGTAAAGTAAACCTTTGGGTTAAAAATGTCTCTTTGGGGAAGGAACTCCATTCATTTTCCTACTTACAGAACAACAGAAGTAAGAAAAATTCCTGCCCAGAGGAGCTTACATATAAAATACATTAAGGACAGCAGGGTGATGGGTTTATTTTTCTAATTCCATAGATGGGGAAAAGATACCCAGTATGCTAAGAGATGAGGCAAAAGATGCACAAAGCTGAGAACTGCGCTCAGTCTTGCTAAGATGAGTTTTCCATTACTACCTAAAAGAAGAAAGAGGAAAGATTTCTCCATTCTCATCTTAAAGCTGATATTAAAAAAAAAAGCATTTTATTTAAAAAAAAATATATTTTTCTAGTGAAATAAGTACACTATTCCCTACATTTTTTTATTTTTACTTTTAGAATAGGATTCACATACAACTACTTTTTCCTCAGAAATTTCTGCTGAATGAAAAAATAGACAGAAATGAATATTAATTTGTCACAATACATTTTTTAAAGCTTCTAAGATTTCTTTTCTTTCTTTTCTTCATCTTTAAGAATGGAGACACTGGGGTGCCAATAGGTAAGTACCCCTCCTAATTTTTCTGCAATTCCAAGGAATAGTAGGAGGCATGCACAGAAACAGGAATCATTCCAAATGGAATGTTCTCCTTGCCCACTGAATCTGCCACTAGATAATTTTAACCAGCTCATAACTCTATTAGTCACTGCTTGAAAATGGAAGAGGTTTTGTCCATAATATCTCTCCAGTTTTGCCCAAAAATAAATATTTTGCACATTGCAACTCTTAGAGTCCTAGGTTCATAATGAGAACATATTTTTCAATTTATTAAAGAAGTACCTATATTTGCAAAATTCTGGGCACTTGATGTTTGAATTACTTCTATGTCTTCAGCCATGCATGTCCTGATGTGCAATATGATTTATTTATTGTTGACAATTCTCTTTTTAAAGGAACATTTCAGTACAAAGCTTAAATACATAATCTTTCAACCTGTAGAAGTGATTCTGCAGGGTCAGCTGTAAGGAACCATTTCAAAGGGATGTGAGAAGGTCAGCTTCTATCTCAAGCCTTGGCTTTAATGAATTTTGTGACCTCAGTGCAATCTCTCCACCACAAAATGCCTTTCTTGGTGCCCCTGCTGAATAGGGCTAGCAGCACATGCCACACCCTTCACTGAGAGCTTGTGAGGACAAATCCATGAATCTCTTGGAAGTGGGACTGATGAGAGCAACCAAAAGATCTAAAACCACAATCCTGTGAGTCAGCATATTCCCAAAGATCTGTGAGTCCTGCAGTGCTGACCTGCTCAGAGCCACTGCTTCCCTCCACTGCACTGTCCTGCTCTTGAGATCTTCCACCACCACCTGCCTGATGGAGGTTTGGCTTCCTGGTACCACAGCTGAGCTTGGTTTCTCCCCAAACTGAGCTGTTCACAGTAGGCAGCAGACACAGATAAAAGTTGCTCAGCAGCACAAACACACCTGGATCTGGTGACAGCAAAAGTTTGGGCTTGTGCCCCAGGAGGGAAATAGAAAGGTGAAAACCAGTGGCAGGTCCTAAAGGGTCAAGTATGTGGTACCCACCAACAAAAAACAGGGAAATTTCCACTGTGATTCTACATCCTTTTTGCAATTTTTGTGTCCATTGGCAACTGTGGAATGCTCTTGCACAGCTCCCTAACATTCTCTGTCTCCAATTCCCTTTGCACTTCCCTCCACAGTGAAAGGTATCTCCAGTTCTCTCCACCCAGCAAAGTGGGTCACGGACAATCCTCTGCCTCTCTGTCTAAATCAAGATTAAAATGAAAGCCTGTGAGAGTGATTTTTGGATAACCTGTGGTACGTCCCACTGGACAATTTCAAGTAGAGAAACTGCCTGACAAAGTGAGGGGAGTCAAGTAGTGTCTGATCTTCAGGAGCTGGGAAGTAAATTGAAATAAATGAGATCTCAGCTCCTGAAATCACTGTGGTATTTGTCATACTCCAAAAAGATCACTGGTAACTGTCTGGAGACTACCTGTGAATGACCAGCCTTTGACATCTTGGTTTGGAGTGAAAAAATCTTGATTATTATTTTTTTTACCATAATATTGAGCTGTTTCAGCTGAGATTAAGGCATGGGAGGTCAATAGACAGACAAGGTGATGCTGGAGCAATTTTAAGGAGAAATTGCCTAAAGCATTATAAAGATATGAAAGCTTAATCCCCCTCTCAAAAAAATTTTTTTGAGGCTTTGTCTAGGGGACCATAATGCCTCAAACATCTGCTCTTCATTGCCCAAACTGAGCTCCGAGCTGGGTTCCTGAATTTCACACACACAAATTGCTGAAGTGTCTGAGATTACCACGTGGCATTCCGTGTGGCCCTGGCAGTGGTGGTTTTCAGGATGCAGTGTTCCCTGTGGTTTTCCCTCATTTCAGGATACAGATGTGGCAGTAACCTGCTACCTGTACTGTCAGAGTCCAGGAATCCCTCTGGCTGCCCTGGCTGTCTTGAGACCCTGGCAGGGGGCTTGGAGACCTTGGCAAGAAGTCAAAAACACCAGTGGCTTCAATTTTAGCCTGTAGAAATACCTGCTAACTCTGGATGAGGAATTACAAGCCACAAGGGTTTGAGTAGTGTGAGACCCGAATTAATTTTTCACAGGGTGAAAAAGAAGAATCTTGGGGCTTTTTAGAATGTGGTTCAGGGGGACAAGATGGAGGGGATTTGGGCATGTTCTGACCTTCTTCTTCTTCTTGTCTTCCATGTCTTGATGTGATGGTGACACTTTTCTGTTGGTTTAAGGTAGAGACACACTGTCTAACATAAATTATAGATATTGGCACATTATAGTAAACATAGTACACGTAGATTTTAGTATAAAACGTAAATGCTGCCCGAGGCAAGAGGCAGAATGTCATGGCTAACCTGCTAGACAGAACTCAGCAGGTCAGAGAAAGAATGTTATAGATAAGGAAAAATAAACAACCTTGAGAAGCCGATCCTACGCATTCCGATTCCTTTGGCTGCATGGGTTGGGAGAACAAGGACTTCTACAATCTTGGGTCATTCCGACACCCTGACCCTCAGACTGTACCTGGTCTTGAGGCTCACACATGTCCTGCCACCCCTCTGGCCCACGCAGGGTACCCCCACAAATCAGTGCCAGCGGCTGAGACAGGCATTGGTTCCACCCCTTCTGTGTTTGAAGTGCTGCCACTCCCCACCTCCAAACCTTCACTTCTCTTCACCTTCACTTCTCAGAGTGAAGATTTCCCCAACTTTGGCTGGAAAGAGGGGTAGAACAAGACAGAAGAAGAGGGAATTTGCAGAGAAGTGTTAACATCCACAAATTTCCTGTTTCTCTTAGTCTCTTCTCTGCTATTAGTGGAAATGTGACCTGTCTGCTGTGTGATGCTACCCCATTTTTGCAGGAAAAATTTTCCTGCTCTTGACTTCCATATTGCTGAGTTCCCTCTGAAACCAACTGTGTATTATCCCCATATGCTGGGAAATATGGCCACAGCTGAAAGAAACTAATTACTTCTGTTAATTCTGCTAAGTGAGAGGCAAGGACAGCTTTTTAATGAATGACTAATTGAGATGTAACTTAATAATTTAATAACTTGCTTGGATTGCAAGCAATTTCTGAATTTTCTGTAGGGAGACCAGACCTCAGAATGCATGTGGCAAGCCATTAAAGCATGTTCTGCAGCCATTAAAGCAAGTGAGTTCAAACACTTGGAAAATGAAAAATGAAAATACAAAACCACAAGCAATAAGAGCCCTAAATGATAATTGGCTGAGAATAACCACTCCAAAATCTGAGTGCTTGAATTTCCAGCCCCTACAAAGTTCACAGGTTCTATCCCTTGCTCCTGGTGACAGCAGGTGAAAGTCTGAACAGCAATAATTTTGGAAAAGAATAGTTAAAGATCATCTCACTGGCCTCATGTGAGAGCAGAGAGTAGAGTTAAGGCCACATGTGACAGATTAATTAGAAATGCAGGTATTAGTCACATATTTGATGTATCTCAATTACTGCCATGGGAATAAAACATAAATTAGTTATTTGTGTAACTTTCCAGATCTAGAGAGTGGAAAAAATTATTTCAGTTTTTGACTCTGTTACAGATCTAGGGGTGCCCTTGCTTACATCATTTAGACCAGGATTTGTCTGCTAAATATGGATGTCTACATCTGACTTACCTGCATTGGCCCTCTTTGCAGGCAAGGAACCAGGAGCCAACTCCCAGCAAGGAGCACAGAGTGAAATGGTTTTTCATGGAATCCATCCATCTGATCCATCCCTTGATGCCTCCTCTGGACTCACTCCAACAGCTCCATGTCCTTCCTGTGCTGGGACCCCAGAAGTGGGTGCAGTTCTAGAGGTGGGGTCTCACCAGAGCAGAGGGGCAGAATTCGCCCCTCACCTGCTGTTCACGCTGCTCTGGATGCAGCCCAGGACATGTTCGCTTTCTGGACTGCAAATTTACAATTGCTGAGTCATGTCCAGCCTCTTATCCACCAGTGCCCAATTCCTTCTTGGCAGAGCTGCTCTTGATCTGTTCATCCCCCAGCCTGGATTGACACCAGAGGTTGCCCCAGCCCAGGTGAAGTACCAGCTTTTGGCCTTGTTAAACCCCATGAGATTCCCATGGACCCATTTCTCCAGCTTGTCCAGGTCCCTCAGGGTGGCATCTTGTCTTTCAGGTGTGTCAACAGCATCACTCAGCTTTTTATCAGAAGCAGATGTCTAAAATGGACCAGGTAAATAGCACCTGGAGAGTCTTTCCCTCACGGGTGATTAGAAAGGGGGTGTGGTAAGACTCCATTTTCACACTGTGCTCATGCTAAAGCAGATGAGCCACATCCACTGGCCCTACATCTACACGCCTGAGGAGAAGGGACAAGCCCACTGTGGTTTCCCATGAGACACAAATCTCTCAGGTGACACATGGCTGGATATTGCCCGTGTTTCAGTGGTGTGGTGGTCTGTGAAAAACAGGAGGGACTTGGGGGAAGAGCTTGACAAGAGTAATAGCATTCCTTGGTCATAGCTGAAGAGTTCCTAGGAAAAATAGGGGCAATTTTTCACATGGACAGATAGTAATAGGACAAAGGGAAACAGTTTTCAACTAACAGATGAGAGATTTAGATTAGATATTAGGAAAAAAAATCTTTACTATAAGAATGGTGAGGCACTGGAAGAGGTTGCCAAGAGAGGCTGTGGACCCCACATCCCTGGAAGTTAAGGCTGGTTTGGATGGGGATCTGAGCAACCTCGTCTAGTGTAAGGTGTCCCTACCTGTCCATGGCAGGGGGTGGAACAGGATGATCTTGGAGGTCCTTTCCAACCCAAATCATTCTATTGTTCTCTGAATCTATGAAAAGAAATGTGCCCAGAAAGGAATACACATTTCCCTCAGGGGCTCTTGGACTGAATTATTATTAATGATTTGCAATTCCTACTACACTGTAATGCTTCTCTTCTAATTGAGAATTAAAGAATCACGTTTATGGCCTCAATGTCAATTTAACACAAATACAAAGCTATGTTCAAATGGATCCATCCATCCCCCTCAGACAGCACACAGGCATGGATCTCAGCAATGAAATGAGGACTATCACCCCCATCTCCTGCTGGCAGTTGGTATTGGCACTGAGTTAACCTTCAAGCAGACTCAGCATTGGGCTGGAGAGGAAACTGTACAAAGAGCAGCTGAAATCACTTGGAGTGTTCAGCCTGGAAGAGACTGAGGGGAGACCTCATTGTGATTTTCAACATCCTCATAAGGGGAAGAGGAGGGGCAGACACTGATCTCTTCTCTGAGGTGACCAGTGACACGACTCAAGGAAAAGCCCTGCACTTGTGCCAGGGGAGGTTTAGGTTGGATATTAGAAAAGGTTTCTTCACCCAGAGGGTGGTTGGGCACTGGAACAGTTCCCAGGGCAGTGGCCTCAGTACCAAGCCTGGCAGAGCTCAAGAAGTATTTGGACAGTGCACAGGGTAGGATTGTTGGGGTGTCCTGTCCAATAGTCACCAGTGTGTGACATTCCCAGATGTCCCTTGCACTGCTACAGAAAGCACCTGGTTGTGTGGAGAAACATCATCCTCCTCCTGACTTATCAGGACCTTCAGCAATTCCATTGTAGCATCAAGCAAAACTCTTCAGACACAGCAAAAGGAAAGTAAAGGAAGGGACTCCATACCCTGATAAAATAACATCATTTGTGCATTTCAAGAACATGTTCTGTGACTCATAATACAAAAATAGTGGAAGTAAGAAATTTAGGGGACAGGTCAGTTCTCAAAGGCAGTAAGTGCCTCATCAATCATTCCATATTTCCTTTTTTTTTTTTTCACTTCATGGCATTACCAGTCATTTAAAAAATATTCATAAATGTCACTAATGGATTATTGCTGCATCCTTAAAAAAAAACCTCATTTATTTATGCAGGAAATGTCGATTAAATTGAGATAGATATTGAAATTAATAAGTACCCAGTAAAATGTAAAGCGCACAATTGATTTTAGATCCTCTGTTATATGCACAGCATGTAATTACCAGTAGTAAATCTGAAATGAAAATATAGAAGCTTATGAGATGCTTCAGTGCAGTTCTTCATTTAGATTCACATAAATTCAGGGGACACACATTACAAGTGCCAGCAATAGCATGAAAGAACTAAGCTATAACTACAACCTTCATGGAAGGTAAACAAGAGAAATCATTCAACAGAAGAAAAAAATATTAAAAATTATATATAATTCTCATCTGAGAAGGTCACAGTCTTGTGTTGTTGTTGAAGGTGGGAGGTAAAAATTAATGCATAAGTAGCACATCTGTCAAGATACAAAATAAAAATATCAGGAGTCATTGGTTAAGTTTTCTTTATTTTCAAAAAATAAGGGAAATTGGTACATTGTAATGCATCTACAACTAACAGCAAATTAATCTAGTACTTTATACTGCAAATAGTTTTGAAATGCAGTTTAATATGTGTTTTACTTGCAAGTCTAGTAGAAGACTTCAGAGATTCATGCAAAGCTACACTTTTTTGTGCTCTGGTTCCATTTTTACTGTGCCTTTATCACCCTGGTATCTGAATTCCTGACACATTAAGACTCCACTCACATTCTACACCATTTTTGTAGGCAAATTCTTTAGTCTCACAGTCTGCTCTTCTAAGCACAACATAGGCTTCTATCAGTGCTTTTTAATTTCTCTTGTCATCTGCCAATATTTTGGAATGGTCTCTGTTGCATAAGATCAGGTCTGTCCCATATTATTGCTATTATATCCTCCATTAGGAACGAGTCTGTAAAAAAAACCCAGAAATCTTCATAAACTTTGAAGGATCTTGGGGACTTAAAATATATTCCAGGGTGCCTTGGTTTGAAAAGACAGGTGTCTGCTAAGGAAGGCAGGAACCTTCCCTGAATTGGAAAAATGTAAACCCTCTCCCTCCAAATTACTCTAATTTTGAAATTGAGAGGCTCTCAGGCAAAGATATGGGAGCAGGAATAATGGTTCTTTATTAGGGAAGAAAATATAAAAGAAATAAATAAACAGTGCAGTAATACAAAATAACACTGACAGAGTCAGAATACAACCTGACCCCCTGTGGGTCAGGGAGGTGGCAGCAGCCCCATCCCAGGGTGGCTCAGCCCTCCTGCAGTGCCCAGTTGTGCTTCTGCTGGAGCAGGGATCCTGCACAAGGGGGGAGTTTTCCTCTGAAGATCCATAGGTGGTGCAGATGGGCCTGGTCTTTCTCTGGGAATGCAGTGGGGAAAGACTGCTCTGGCACTCCAAGTCTCAGATTATATCCAGGTAGGAATGGTTGGCTCCTCCCCCTGGGTGGAGCATCTCCCAGTGGGATGATGGAACTTTCGCAGCCATGCAGTGACACTCACTGGCCCATGAACAGAAGAGATCTCCTGGAGGGAGGATTGGTTGTGGAAGAGATAAAGAAAACTGCCCGATTAACAGAAGAAAACTGCCCCACCTCTAACAGATGGCAAATAGAATACACACATTTTACAGCCCATGACACAGGGTCAGGTGAGACTTTCCTGGCACCCCTGCCCACAGAAGGCAGGGAGAACACATTTCACCTGCTCAGGTCTTCAAACCACAGACTGGTAAAAATCTTCAGCAAAGTTGACCTTAAACAGCTGCCAGATATTGGAGGAGTTTGGCTTTAAATCCACATCCAGAGTGACCTGCCCAGCTCCAATTGATGGAATTCAGTGGCCTTACACACACGTGCAGTGTCACTGTAGATGCTGTAAAGGATTAATTCCTCTTTCCACCTGCCATTCCAGAAAAGCACATCTCTCATGTCCTGCGCCATATCTGTTAGGACCATCTTAAATAGCTGACTTTATGCAATACAGAGAGTTTAAAATTAGGGTGGATCCTCCAAAGGGCCTCAAGTTACAGCAGAACCCTGGATTTAGGATTTAGGCTGTTAATTGCTGTCCTGTCTGTACATCCATATCCTCCACTTTCACAGCCTCGTGACTGAGGTACCACTATATTTCCTCTAGAAAGGCTGGAGGAAAAAGTGTCCAAGAGCTCTTGAGTCACTAGTATCTTCACCCAAAAATAGGTTTTAACCCTTAGCTGAGGAGATAATTCCCATTCTGTTGGCTTATCTTTAATGAGATAGGGTACACAGAGCATATCTAATGGCATTTGGCTGCCACACTGCGCAGATGAGGTTATCTCATAGAAAGAGACTTTCTCTCACTGGTTTCTGGTTTAGAGCAAACACATTGATTTAGAGTGGATTATTCATCTGAGAACATAAAAGGAATTAAAATATCCAAGAACCACAGTGGCTCCAGTGTTTGAATAGGAACAAAAAAACCTTAGACTCTGTATCTAGACTTTATGGAGAGATAATTCAGAGACTTAAAAATGAGAATAATAGGCTTGGTTTCTATGAATGCAGACTTCTGAATATTTTTAACAAGCTGTGGCCACAGACATTATATGATCAAAGAAATATAAAGTAAGCAACAAGCATCAGCTATTCTTTACAAAGCCGAAATATTTCTCAGTCACTCCAAAATTATCTTTGTGGATGACTGGTCTCTGAGTGGTAATAAGTAGATATGTCAGAAAGAGAGTTTCAGGTGCATATATAAAATTTTCTTTAATCCTCCTAAGTCAACCATGGTCTTTCAACAACTACCTTTGAAAAGGGAGTAAGAAACAGAATTTTAGAAGGGAGTTATATGTTAAGAGGGTGCCTTTGAAGGACACTGGCAGAACCTTTGAGGCCAGGAGGTTGGAGTCTGTCTGTGTTTGTCGTATTGAAGCATTGCCCAGAATAGTTGGGTCCCAAACTGAGGCATATCCATAAAAACAACACCATGAACAGTGATTGTGATGGTGAAAAGAAGGTCAGCTGGATATCATGTAGGTATCTTTATGTGGAAAAAATATTCTTGATTATCTAATAAGTGCACCTTTCTGACTGCTCCACTGCATGTGCGGGATAAGGCCTCTGTGGAGCACCTCCACCAGCAGCATGAGCAACCTGTGATGAGAGGAGCAAAAATAAGGAATGCTGTGTTCTTAATATATGAGCCCATCATTTGTCCTGGCTGGACATGATGCACCACTGAGTTCTGCCAGACTTCCAGAGAAAACATCAGTTTGGGCATCTCTAATGGGCTCTTAGGAATCATGTAGGAATTTAATTACCCTTGAAATCTCTACACCTGACTCAAATTGGTTGAAATCCAAAAACATTTTTAAAGGATGTTCAGTGGGAGGAAATAGGGAACCTGTATAAAAAAGGACAATATCAAAACTAATCTTGTGTGACATCTCCCCTGTCCAGCTATCTCAGTAAAACTTCACTCATACTTATTCCCACTGGATATAAGTGGGATATACTTGGGTCTTCCCAAGTGTTACAAAAATTTAGGAATACTAGGGTAGGTGGAGAAGCAAATCTTCCTTACTACTCACAGAGAATAGGAGAATTTAAGATTCGACTTCCATGTAATTTTTAGCCAGCCTTTTCCCTAGCTCTTCTATAGGAAAAAATATAAATTCAGTCCTGAAATCAGGATCTCAGAAGATGGGCAGCTGACTGAATCATTATGGGGATGAAAGATACATTATCATCATCCTCTCACTGGTAACAGAGCTCCCACCTTCCAAACCCCACCACTAAAATAAATTAATTTCATACTCTGGCCTTATACAGAATCACAATTTTGTGCAAATTCATTTATTCCCCCTACGTTTCCTTGCGTGTCTCTGTCTCAGTCTTCTGTTTTCTCCATTTTTTCAGAGCACTAGGGTCAGATAATTGGGACCTGAAGAATTAGTGCATCACAATCCATTTTATCCTGTTGATTCATAGCAAACCTGTGGTGCTCAAATTACATTCTGCCAAGCAGACCTGTGCTGTAGGGGCTGGATAATAAAAGCACACAGGTGTGTGCCACCAGCATCCCCATTGATTTGCAAATTGCTCCCCAAGAGACGTCTTGGCAAATCTTCTCCCAGCATCCGAGAGCTTTGCCTGATAGAAGCTAAAACAAGCTAAAAAGAAAATGCTAATTTCTATATCCTGCACTGGTTTTAATTGAAGTCTGACTGTTCTAAAGCCAGAGGGATGATAACAGTTAATGTATTCTACACCTGAGAGCAAGACACCTTCTTCTGTGCATCTAAAAGACTAGAATTATGATCCTGAGAGGATTATAAACTATAGCAACTTCTTTTGCCTAGGGAAGCAGAGTTTTCCAGACCTCTTCAGTGTAATTTCACCAGGATTTGTTGTTTTAAATCAGAAAAAGTAAGAAAGAGAAAATGACAGGGGTGGGCATTGGCCAAGAATGTTTCTGAAACAGACTGAAAGTTTTTGCATGGTTTCTTTATGAAGCAAAGTTTATGTTCCATGCTCTGTGTGTGTCTCTGCTGATCTTTCCCCTTTTTGGACAGAACCCATCCAATCTGATGCAGAGGGAGAGGTCTCAAAGTTATCAAGTTGTCAGAAGTTTAATAGAAACCAGGATATGTGATATGAGCTCATCACCTCTCAGACACATGGAACATACACAAGCAAGATGTTATAAACATTTCTAAAGCTTCAGAAGGTGTAGCTTCATGTTAAACATCTGAGAATGCAAAGCCAGGAGCTCTCAACACTGTTCTCTGAGCAGATAACCAAATCAGAGCTCCTTAATTCCACCACCCAGGGCACAAATTGCTCTAAGGGAATCACAATTAGTCACAAAAAAAATCAACTGCAAGGCAACTCACCAGAAGGAAGCCATAAAGATATATAAAATAAGCTTGTTATTAAAGCATCAGATGATGAGTAAAGATTCTGCTCTACAAAATATTTGTACTTTGACAGGTTTGTAGTCCAAATAGTGGAAAAGTGGTGGAGAGAGGAGTCTGTCTGAGGCATAAAGATGTAAAGAAACCAGCAAGACAGCGTTTTTAAGCAGGGACATCAGCAGAACTAGAAACTGTGTCATCTGATTAATAAACCCCAACAAAACAAAACAAAAAACCCAACAGCAGTGCCCTAGAAACTCTCACTCTGGTTCTTCTGCAAACTAATTTTGTACTGCCAGTCCATGGCCAGTGAGTAACCAAGGATAATAAAGCTGTGTTCAGACACTAAATGCATTTTTAGTCTATGGCAGGAGTCACCTTATCCAGCTTTAGATGACTTCAGGGTAAACTTCTCAGTAAGTTACCCTAGGGTTCCTTGGAAGTAATTAAGATCAAGTTAATAAGGTTGAGGATCTTAGAGAAGAAAAATGTACCCATCTATTTCAGAGTGAGATGAAACACATTTGGAAATCCACTATATTGCAGAAATGAATGAAATCAAATTTATCCCACTCCTGCATCTGTCTGTTCCAGAAGGACATGTGGACCTGCAGACACCTGCAAGATAAAGAAACAACTCCTTTTCTTTTCATGTCAGCTTTTGCTGACAAGGCCTGGCCTTTTCACAAGTGCTCTTTGCGTCAGTTCTGAAGGTACGAATTCTGCTCTGTGTTGCCACATCCCTGAACACCCTCCCTGGATGTTTATAGCAGCCTGAAGTGTTTTCTTATGTTTTGTTTCCTTCTTTTTGTCAGTCAATATCAGAAAGGCATTTTAGTCACATAAGCAGTGATCCATCATGTGAAGCATTCTCCTGGCAGGAAAAGCCATTACATTTGTTTTCCCTATGCAGCTAAGTAGACATTAATATCTGTAATTACTATTTAAATGCAGACTGACTGATTCCTCTGTGTTCATGTCATCTGCAGACTGCTCTGAAAATCACAGTCTTCAAATAATACTGACTTTATCTCATTCTTTTCTGTCAGAAATAGTTCTGAGCATGGACAGTGCTCTCATTGATCCTATCCTTACACGGGGCTGATTAAGGGCATGGATTTGTGGCTGTAAGGAAATTCTTTTCATAGCCACAACTGCGTCTGGATATTATGGGGGAATGGCATTAAAATGAGAGTAGATTTAGACTGGATATTATGAAGAAATTCTTCCCTGTGAGGGTTCTGAGGCCCTGGCACAGGTTGCCCAGAGAAGCTGTGGTTGTTCCATCCTTGGAAGTGCCCAAGGCCAGGTTGGATGGGGCTTGGAGCAACCTGGGACAGTGGAAAGTGTCCTTGCCCATGGCAGGGGGTGGGAACTAGAGGATCTTTAAGGTCGCTTCCAACCCAAACATTCTATGATTTTTAAATGCCTGTCAAGTACTGCCCTCTCCTCATGAGATTCTGGAGTTCAGATCCTAATTTATAAATTTGCTTATATTTGTGTGGCCAGAATGTTCATGAGAAGAATGTACAAAAGTTGGATGAATTTGGAGAGATGTCCATGGCTTTGTTTATGCTTCTGAAATCTGATTGGACAAGAATTGCTTCTAGCAGAGAAAAGATGGGGGAAAGCTGTTTCTTTACATTAAATTCTCCAGTATATTGGAACTGAAGGTTTTCATGGGTTTCTTTTCTTCCTCCCTTCCTCTCTTCCTTCCTCCCTCCCTTCCTTGCTCCCTTCCTCCTTTCCTCCCTCCATCCCTGACTGCAGAGGAGGAAATATTTTGCCTTTAACTCCACCCTTAAGTTCTCTCTTTCTCTTTGAAAACATCCTTTTAAACCAACCTCTTCAAACAAACCCCCTGGCTTTTCTCAGAGTAGAGGACCCTTCTGTGTGTTTTCTGGTAAACTGTTCGGTTATTATCCTGTTTTCCCATGGAAATGAAGCCTAGGTGGTCTCACTCCCACTGTCTATTTCTGTATGTACACTGCCAATAACTTCTGACCTCATTAAACAAAATGATAGAAAAGCCTGAAGCCTCATAGATAATTACATTTCATGAAGGCTGAAGACAGATCTTACAGGCACTGTCACTGCAGGAAAATAAACAAGCATAAATCTTGGCATAGATGGGAAAATCCACATGGGAGAGAGCCTTTTACAGATGCCCCAAGCACAAGAAAATCTTCAGTCATCCTTTAAACCTTGCTTAAAGCCAAAGCCAATCTACCACAAAACACACATCCTCAGGCAAAGAAATTTAATTTATTCCCAAAATCCTTAAGTAAATTTTGGGTCCATTCTGTGCAATGTCTTAATTAGGTTTGTATGTGAGCTAAAAGGCAGTAACAAAGCTTGGGCCAGCAGATAATGCACTAAGTTTTTTTAGCTGATTTAATTCTGAATCTATAAAGTATTTATAATTTCTTGGTAGTTATGTGTTTATTTGTGTGACTTCAAACTCACACGGTGATTCTTTCTCCAAATAACCTCAAATCTCTGGCTATTCACTTACCTTTAAAGTTAACAAGATTTGTGTACTCAGGTCTTAGCCAGAGGTTTTTAGATCTCTACCACTCACCCCTCCCAGCCTCTATAAAGATATCTGTTAAATCTCTCCTTGGCCATGCTCTCCCTCCACCTCCCTCTAAGCCAGGACTATTTTTCCATCTGCCACTAAGATGGCAGCAAAGAAAATTGCACTAAATTCTTACTGAAGATTACCTCTTGCTCAGGAATTTGGAAATTTCTGGAAAGTGAGTTTTCTAGGAAAATCACATCTTTCTGGTCATTTAGCCGACCTGTCAAAGGCAAAACAAGTGGCTGGACTGACCTATGGTGCTTTGATGGTCTTTGTATTTAATTTCTATGCCATCTGAAGATGGTAAGGTTTTCTGTGGAGCTCTTTGTGGAATTAAATCTCAGTTCCAGACCTTAAGAAGGGTCTTTTCCCACTGCTTGGTGCAGATAAGAATTCTCTAAGGTGAGCAGTGGAAAAGAAAAGCTTGCTGTGCTGTTCCCTATAGAAAAGAGGCAGTAATTTCTGGATAATGTTTTCCCATTTTTCTAGTCATGTAAAATTTCCATGATCTTTTTTTTCCTTTTTATGAGAGCTTGTTCTGCTGTTTATTACCCAAAAAATATTTCCCAGTTTCTTTGACATGGTGCAAATCACCGCATTTTTTTCCATTCAGCTTCTTTTATGCACTTTTTTCTTGTGTAATTTAGGTATCAGCTATTCTTTCTCCTGTTGGGATTTGCTTTTCTCATCTAGGAATTACTGGCATTATTTCTGTGGTAGTGTCAAAGGGTTCACAAATACGAAGCTTGTTAAGATTTGTGTGTGTGTATGTGTCCCTTTCCCTTAGGTTAGGACAATAATGAGGATTATTAATGGTGCTTCCCCAGAGCAGGACTCTAATCTGGCACAGTCCCCTTCAAAGGAAACAGCAGACTGCAGAGAAAAAGATAAACTATGCAAACGCTAACTCAGTGACCTTCCTTTCTTCTGCAAAAACTACCAGTTTAAGAAAAATCTCCACAGTCATAAATCACCATCACTCACCACTATTTGGAAAGAGCTGGATGATTTTGGTACATTTATCATGGTTTAAGGAATTTTGACATGTTTTGCTCCTCTGAATGTTAAAGCTCTTTTCTTTGTGGTTGTTTCCTTCCACCACACACACACATTGCAGGAGGTCAATCATAAAAGTCACAATATCAATTGTCAGAGGGGAGAGGAGGCACATTGTCCATGCTCCTTGAAGATGAAAACATTGAAGGAATTTGACCTTGACTGGAGGAGCTTCCGTGGAAGATTAGAAAAGTAACAGCTCCCTAAACAGATGCCAGGTCATAATTACCACTAATGGCCACTTCATGCGTCATTCCAGGCACCTCACAACAAAAAATGTTATCTTTTGACAAAGCTGTTGGCAACCACACATGGAAAGAAAATTAAAGTTTTACCCATTATTTTATAGCTTTTTTTTAGTCTGATTGTTACTTAACTTGACTGTAAGTACATAACCCACTAAAGACAGGTACATAGTCCAAAACTGAGAAAAATGTTTATATACTATGAAACTATCAGTGGGTAGTAAGATTTATAACTAGAAGGGATTAAAAAAACTGAGATTTCTGCAGTACTGACCATTTTTTATGGTTTTTTTTTCTGCCTCAGTGTGGGATTTAAAATGCAAGCAATATTTGTTTAAAAATTAAAACCATGACAAGTGAAAGTCATAATTACTCATTTGATTATTCTTTTTTTAATATAAAAAAAATCTCTTCTGTCAGGTGTAAACATTTTGATTTGGTTTTTATTCATTAAATTGAAATTAAATACTTCTTATTTTGATTAGAACTATTTAATTTGATTTGACCTGAACCTGTTTACAACCATTTCCTCTTAAACCTCATGAATGGTAAATCCTAAGTCCCTGTAATTGAAAGTATTTATGGAATATTAGGTTGCAGAGATTGTCCCAGTAGCCATTTAAAAACTTCTCCAGGAGAAGAGAGAAAAGTATTGGCCTGCTCTTCTACAGAGTCATCCTGCAAGGAGTATTTTGAACGTGGATCTCACAGCTCTGGCAGTCAGGATGATTTTGGAATTCAGCTGGGGCAAAGAGAGGAGTCTCACACAGTGGGATGTGGAGTGTTTCCAATTTGGTTGCTTCAGTTTCAAATCCCACACCAAGGCTAACTTTGGCTGCACCAGCACAGCATCCAGTGCTGTCCAAAGTGTGGAAATTTCAGGAGACCTCTGTGTGGAGCTTTCGTAATTCAAGGAGATCTGGCCATCACTGCCAAGGTGTTCAAGACAGGTCCTTGACCTTTAACTCTAGTGGAAGTTGTTCTTGCCCATGGCAGCAGCATGGAACCTGGATGATCTTTGAGGTCCCTTCCAACCCAAACCATTCTATGGTTCTATGATTTTTCTTGTGAAATAGCTTCATTTATTTCAAAAAACATCTGAGAATTAAGGAAAGTGTCAATTCCAGCAAGGTTTCTTTATATGGAGACAAATATCTGAAATTAATTATGAACACTTTTTCTACTATTGGCTTCTGTCTGCCCTCTGTTGTCACTATAGCACAGAAAAAAATAATTTAGTTGGAAAAACATCCTCTGTTTTAATATGGAATGCCTGGTTTGAAGGTTTAATTATATTTTGTTATTTCACAGCGTTTTCTTTTGTTGAAACAGTTTATTACATTCCCCTAGACCTGCCACCTTTGAAAAACAAACTGATTCTACAAAAAACCATCTGACAACATCAGTTTTTCAGCCTTGCTTGGAATTACTGTCTTCTTCTCACATCACAATTACTTTTAATGAATATTTCTGGATGGAGATTGATAAATAAATGATATCTGGCTGAAATATTCACAGTGGAGCCTGTCTAAGCACAGGGTCTTCAGGAGAAAGCTTGAGGATGAAATACAGCTGCACTATTTACAGCAGTGATGGAATGAGTTTTTTTGAGGTCTAAAGTACATCTGTGAGACAGATGAGAGGTGGAGAAGGTTTATCTCTCTCATTCAGTGCAGCTCCACACAAGGCAAGGGCTGAGCTGGCTCAGGGGGGTCAGGACTAAAGGTGGGTGCTCAGGTCCATGCCCAAGTTAAATCATTTCCCTGAGCCCTCTTTTTCTCAATTCCCTTTCCATTCTGCCCTAGAAAAACTTTCAGTGGAATAGGTAGCAAAATAAAGGCATATTTCTGCATTATGAAAAATACTTTTTTCCTTAAAGATAACTTAGGACAGATAGATAAAGCCCAGAATTACATCAGCAGTGCAGCCTCAGAGTTATCATTTTTGTCGATCAGGAAAAACCAAGGGGTGAAGCTGAACCACTCACAGTAACTGTCTCCAAGAAAGAGGATGAACAACGTGTTTCCATGAGGGATGAAAGTTCATGGGGTCAGAACTCACAAAAATACTTTTTTGTGCATGAGGCTCAAAGCCATCTTCAGTCAACGCCAGCTCTGCAGACAGAAACATTTCTGAGAGCAGACAGACAAATGTATAGGAGTATGAATATATTGACTCATTAAGGTTTGGAATAAAGACGTGCATAAGTCTGTAAATTAGCAACAGCTTGAAAGAAAAAAATTATATTAAAACATCATCATCCAAAAGCAATATCACCACTGTAACAACAAACACCAGATTAAATAGATAATGGAACTGAGAAATCATTAGGCAGTGTGAAAACAGATCCACTGGATAAAAATGAACTCTTAGCATTACAGACAATAATTATCACTCTTCTCTAATGCCCTGATGCCCCGACTTGACCCTCTTTCTTTTGTCAGGCTCAAAAAAAGTCCATGACCAAAATCCACATTTTGATTGAGTTGCCTGAGTGAACAGAAAATATTCATATCAAGGAAATAAGGTGAAATCAATGGCATGCTGAGAAGCAAAGACAATAGAAGCTATCAAAATCCAAACACTAATTTGGTTTTGAAAAGAAAAATAATTTTGAATTTGCATAATATTGAGCTAGAATGACTATATCTTAGAGAAATTGATTAAATTTGCCTGCAAATTTTCCTGTTTCTATTGTTACAATTGTGGGAAAAGGCCAAGCAAAGTTTTTCTTGGGTAATTCATTAAAAGGATTTAGCTTCTTCATATCTGCAAACTGCATTTAACAGCTTTTGATTTTTTCAAATTTCTTTGTGACTCAAAATTATTTGATCACAAAATGGACTAATAGGTCTGGAAGACTTCTCAGAAACTAGTAATAGGCTTGAATTTTGTAAATTTACTTATTTCATTGTGCATTTGGTCAATACACACCCTTTGGCTGTGCTTATGATGACCATGAAACTTTCAAGTTTGCTTTGCAAATATTTCCTGTCTAAATGGACACACATAAAATGTGAGATGGGCCAGGGTAGGCACAGCAAGTGTTGATATCTCTATGTAATCTAATTCCTGTAATTGATTTATTATATCAAAAAGTAAATGTGGAAACTTCTCTCTGCTCGGTGTGCTTTCCAGGATGCAGAAGAACAGAAGTCTGCCCTGGTGCCAGCTCCAAATCCAAGAGGAGTGAAAATGCCGTCACAAATATGGTAAGAAGTGGCCCCAATAAGCTATCTGACTGCTGGACATTTTCTGTAGGTCTAGGTGAAAAAGAGAATATTCAGGAGTGTTTGAAGAACAGTTCAGGGTTTTTTTGGTTGCTTGATGACAACACCTTCATATGAGCAAAGAAACAGCAGAGAAACTGTTGAGAATTAGGCAAGAAGGGTAGGAAAACCATCATCAGTGGGCAGCAGATTATGGATTGGACATGTCAGTAGCACAAAGGAGGTGACAGGCACTGAAAGTAAGTAAAAGCAGTTTCTTTCTGGCTTCCTGATTAATATTGTCCAAATTTTTTACTTTTTCCCCTCATTACTCCAATGCAAGGCAGAGCAAGCATCCCAACAGAGCCTGCAGGAGGTGAGGTGTGCAAGGAATGCTCAAGATGTCTGTTAGTGGGCTGAGACCAGCCCACTCAGGGCACAGGGTGATGAACAAAGCCCTGGGCTCATTTATTCTTTTTTATTCTTTTCCAGTTTGAAAATGCCAGATGCATGTCCTCTCAGGCCTGAATGTTAGAGTCCTGATGATCATCAAAGGGTAACAGAGCAGGGGGATGTGATGGAGTCACAGCATCAGAAATCCATTATGACTGACATTTTTATCATTATCCTGTGTCAATACCCCATCATTAATCATGGTCCCCTGCACACTCACCAGCTGTAGAAACCCAAACTAAGACAATGTGCAGGCCCTTCCCCAAGCAAATTAACATACAGGCCATAAAAGGTGGCAGCAGCTTCACAGACTCATGGAATGGTTTGGGTTGGAAGGGACTTTAAAGACGATCTCATTCCAACCTCCTGCCACAGGCAGGGACACCTTCCACTAGACCAGGCTGCTCAAAACCCCATCCAGTCTGGCCTTGAACACTTCCAGGGATGGGGCATCCACAGCTTCTCTGGGCAACCTTTCTAGTGCCTCATCATCCTCACGGTACAGAATTTCTTCCTAATACCCACAGAGGAGAGGAAGGAATATCCCTGGCTTGTCCAAATTCACTCCTCACTGTCATCATCCATTTGTGAATCAAGAAGGTTTAAAAAAGAAGAGGGAGGTGGCTCCATGGTTATTTTAAAGATATCTCCCTCCAAGGGTGAGATGTTTGGAAGAAGATACAAAGCTGCCTTCAAGGAACATAAAAATCAGCCAGCAAAAGCATCATTGACCTTGTGGTTGCAAGGAAAGAAGAAGCTTTCTGACAGCCTGATGGGTTTGGAACAGTCTTTACAGGTTTTGGAAACAAACCTAAGGCTCATTCACAGGCACATGAAGAAAGCACTAGATGTCATAGAGATAATGATTTAATTGCTCCAGTGCCTCTTTGGTCCAATGGGGATAATTTTATTTTCCTCAGAGGAATGTTGTGAGTGGAAAAACAGACACTAACAACCAGAACATGGATATTGGGGAAAAATACATTTTCTCAAAGGTATTAAGCATTAGGTAAGGCTCCTTAGGGACATGGTAGAGTCACCATCCCTGGAAGAGTTCAGAAATTGAGAACATGTGGCATTTTGCAATATTATGAGCATGTTGTTATTCAGTCAGAGGTTGGATTTGATGATCTTAGATGTCCTTTCCAACCTTAATAACTTTATTATTCTATGAAATCTTTACATTTTGCAGCATTTTATTTGGAAATCTTGTCTCCTATAAATATTAAATCAGGTAGGCTCTTTGGGGAGAGACACTGTAAGGTGGTGACCCTAAACTCACAGAAAAAACTTCTGGAGAAACACAACACCACTTGGAAGGACAACAGAAAATAGAGGAGGAGGGAAAGGGGAGAAGACTTTGGAGCTGATAGTACGAGTGGGAAGGGCTGGAAGGTGCAGCTATAAACGGCTCTCTAACTACAGAACAGTTTAGTTTTACAAGCACAGAGTCCTCTTCTGTTATTACCCAGCACGGAGTATGTGACGGAGTAAAACATTCAGTAAAGAGTTGGCAGCCTGGCCTCTCTCACAAGAAATATGACAGGGTCACAGGTTTCTTTGCTTTGTTTCAATAATTGGATTTTCTGGGCTCCGAGTGCTTCCTTCTGAGGTGTTAGGAACAGACACAGGGGTGGAGGAAGCAGGATAACAATTTCAACAGAGCCATCATTATTGTGCCCATGGAAATCTGGATCTGCATCTCACAAGGAAAGCTCAAAGGCATTTCACAAGTTGCACAATTCCATGACTAACAGGAACTAATCTCAGAAGCACCACCAAACTTTGTGTTTGGAGGGTTATTTTTATTTTAATTTGTCCCCTGAGGCAGCCTCATTTGAGCTGAGTTTTAAGGACAAAGTGGAGGACTTTAAAAGCCTCTTTAAGCCCACAACTGCAATACCTGCTACTACCTAAATCTCAAGTATTTAATGGTTCCTAAAAAATATATTGCCTTGTTAACGCCTGCAGCAAAGCATACAGTTTATGGGAGCAAGCAGTAATGCCCCTTTAGCCATCTGGCCAGCAAGAGTACAATGGGGTGTTTGATAACAGCCATTTTCATGTCTGCAGGAGATGGCTGCAATAAAAAGAATAAACAAGCACATTTACAAGGGGCTGCAGTTGGATACCGAGCCAGACAAGGAGCCATAAGAAATTTAATGTAAATCTCTGTGGCCCAATCACAGACAACTCCACTGCACCCAAAGTCAAATGGAGCTTGATGCCTTCACTTATGCAAATAGATATTCCCACCCTTAATGAAAGTGCCTGAAGAACCTTGAGACTCTCTGCCACCATCATTTTCACTTATTGAGGCAGTTCCTGGGAGATTTTTGACTTGGAAAAAAAGCCACCAGCAGCCATGGAAATAGCACCAAAGCAGCATGTATGCTGGAACTGATCACCTTGCACTTACTCCATGGTTCTACGTGTTTGATGGAAAGACTTCAGTGAATTTTGAATTAAAGACATAACCACCAAGTCAAAATAAAGTTATTGCAGGGCATGGGTGGCTTGAAGCAACCACCAGATCCGGAAAGGCTCTGAGCCTTCAGCATGATAAGATTAGATATTATGAAAAATATCTTTATTGTGAGAGTGGTGAGGCACTAGCACAGGTTGACCAGGGAGGCTGTGGACTCTCCAACCCTGGAAGTGTTCGAGGCCAGGCTAAATGGATCTTGGAGCAACCTGGTCTGGTGGAAAGTGCCCCTGCCCATGGCAGAGGTTTGGAATGAATGATCTGTAAGATTCCATCCAGCCCAAATTATTATGTGATTCTATGAACACAGAGAAGGTCTTCAGCACAGTGATGGGGCTGGAGTTGAAATTTCAGCAGGATCAGCTCTAACCTTTCTCTCGTTTTCTTATTATGAATGTCACAATTCCTATCCAAGTCACGTTTCATGAAACCACTTTATTTCAAGACATACTGAACTGCTGTCTCCTTCCCTAAGCATGAAAATCACATAATATGATTTCATTCCTCTGCCTGTTTGTGCACCGGTTACACAAAAAGTTGTGAAACTACAACCAGGCTTTTCAATCTTTTACACACACAAATATAAACTGCTATTAAGGGTACATCACATTTCCTTGCTTAGTGCCTGGCTCGTAAAATGTAATAGCTCCACAGTCTTTCCAACATTCAAAGTAAAGTTTTTCCATTAAGCCCTGAAGGGAAGGAGAAATTTATGTCATCTAATGTCAGCTATCTAAAAATTAGCCATGTAATCTAAGACAGTCATCCATGTCTTGGCTGATGCAAGGAATGGAGCATCTTCAGAGCACAAACTGTGGAATCATAAACCAGGATGAGAATCAGCTCTGAGGGAAAGGCCTAAATGGAGATGTTTTCATGTGCAGTGGGCTACAAACCTGATTTCACTCTAGGGGGGTCTGTGGCACACTTAGTTCCCCAACCATGGGAACGTACTGGTGTTCCAGGCACTACAGGGTGTCCCACACAGCCTTCAGAAGGGTCTGATCTGCTCTGATGGGGTCATATTTCCCAGCCCACGTGTCACCATAGGGCACCTGAACAGCACCAGATGTCCATGCTCAGGGAACTGAATAATTCATCAATGTCCTGGTCAGCAGAACAGCTTTTCCTATATCATCAACTGCATTAACATTATGCCCGATGTTTATAATGAGAATTCAGACACTTTACAGACACTTTATTTGTCACCACTTACACTTGGAAAGCTCAACTGCAGTTATTTAATCAGAGGGTTGAATCCTTCCCCAATGTTCCTGATGTGCATGGATGAGTCTGTGTCTGACTGTGGAAGTAGATTTCTCTTTTTTGCAGAGCATAAAGATACCCCAGACAAAGAACATTGACTAAACTCCTAATTTCCTAAGAGCTAAACCATAGAAGGTAAACTTGAGTAAAGGTGCTCATGGTTTTGATGTTTGTGTTTGGAAATAGAGGATCTTTGATGTCTTTTCCAAACCAAACCATTCTGTGATTCTAGGAAGATTTTGGCTTCAATTAACAGAACAAAATATTAACAGGAACAGTGATCTAATAAATTATTCTGCTGTTCCAAAAGCAATCTTTTCTTCCTTAAAGCTGTTTACTTCTCTGTCAACATCTTCCAGCTGGTAATCTGATAACATTTCATTCATGGACTTTGATGAAAATCTCCAAGAACTTTTCTCACATAAAGGCAGAAGCTTCACCAAGAGCAGAATCTACCACAGGACAGATGAGCAGGAGTCCAAAATTTACATCAGATGCCAACATTGTAAATCGTAGAAGCAACATAAAGAGTGGAATTGGATATGCAACTGAGTGTAACATTATGTCACCAGCATAAATCAGACCATAAACATTATGAAACAAAATATTGCTGCTTTACTGCTTGAAAGAAGTCGTGGATCTCATTCAGCTTATGCTTTAAACAGTGAGTACAGCAGAAGTGTAGAAAATAAGTGTAGAAAACAATACAAAGGTGAATTGAAGCTCTATTTTTTTTTTCAAATATAATTTTCCAGGAACATAACCTGGCTGCCTTTAAAGCAACTGGATCCCCTGACTCCAGAACAAATTACATTTAGTTCAAGTTATGGTTATGCGGGAAGAATATTTGCGACTAAAAATGCTTGTCTTGGAACTGATGTTGAGTTAACCAAGAGAAATTACTAATTTTAAGGTCAAGACAATCTTTCACTCCTTAAGGTCAACACAATCTCTCACTATTGACTAGAGTAATCTACTACTGAGTTTCAGTTTTGACATACTGAGCTCACTAGTTTGATTTATCTCTTGCTTACAAACAGAAAAAGTATTTGGCCACTGACTCCTCATGCAACATCATTCCAATATCTGCTGACCATTTGAAATCTAAACCCATAATTGAGGTTTGGGTTTTTTTCAGTCTCAGGCTGCTAGTTAACAGCATTTTGCATCTGCAGTAAAAAGCAAGTTTTATCACCTCTTTGAAATAAAAGTGCCTCTACAAATATTTATTTGTATCCTCCACAATAAGGTGCAGCTGAGAAACAACGAGCTACCAATACTTATGTTGGTTTTGAGCTCCTGGGGGATAAGTTTCCTGTACTGGGAAACTATGTTTTTAACTCTGCTGTGCAGAATTGTTCAGTTTGGACATATTCTGAGACATAAAATCCAGTGTCTCCTTCAGGACACAATTTGGGAAAGACATCAGCTCCTTAGAGTTTACGTTTTTAGACAGTCACTCAGCCTATTGTAGTCCTATCTCACACATTATTATATCTCAGGTTATCTCCTGCATCACTGTAATAGGTCTATATTTCATAGAACACAAAGTTTCATTTCTGTAGTGATTGATACAACTATTTATTGTCCATTTGTGAGATGACTCTTCTCCTTGAGCTTTAGAGCTGCAATCAGAATGAAGGAATGCTTCTTGTTGAAAATATCATCTGCCAATAAATGCACTTTTAGGATGGCTCAAAAGGATACGTTTAGCAGTAGGGTAATTTACAGAAGTGGCAATAAATGGCAAATTACAAAAAATAAAAAAGTTCCATTTTTGTCTGGAAACGCATCCTGGTCAAGTTTCCCAGGACTTAAGACAGCATTCAGTGGGGTAAGAACAAAAATTTAAAAATGCCAATTGACTCAGATGATCATGTAACATTATTTTTTGTTATTGTTGTTCATGCTGAAAAAAAAAAAAAGAAATATTTGTCCAAACAATTTTCACCCTCTCTGCCCTTCCCATTAATCAAGTGGCCACCACTAGAAATCTCAGCACAAGGAGAACCTCAACCCTCTACTGGTGTCCAGATGGACATGGCCTCTTGTTGATATCAACTACTTTTTTATAGAGTATTTTTATAATCTCTAGCATATCTCTTTTGTCCCTAGACACTCCAGATCTTTCACCAAGAAAGAGCTTTTTCAACCCCTTGAGTGGCTTGATTTAACACCAGATTTATCAGCCAGAAAATTCTTTCAAGGCAGTTTGGTAGATTAGATCAGTTGCACTGCACAGAGGTGCATGAATGGAGTCATTTGAGATCCAAATTAATAGGTCCTAATTAATGGCAGCTTAAATCTGAGAAAAAATTGATCATTTGTACAACATTTGCTCTTCTTGGGGTTATTATCTTACATCATGTCTGCATTAAGTTCTTAACTGGTCCATTATTTCATCAACGCACTCAGTTCCAGCCATTACCAGCAAATTTGGTCAGTTAATGGAAGAGAACTTTAAGTAGAAGAGTTGAACATTTCCTAGTCCCTAAATCCCTTCAAACACGGGTGTCCCATGAGTGTTTCAAAAGAATGAGACCATCTAGCTAATTAGTCTAATAATTAACACCTTATAAGAGGTATTCTGCAGCTCTCCGGTGTTCTAAAAGTACAGCTGAAATAAGAATTTGTATTTCTGAGGCATTTATGTCACTTCTTTGACCAATATCAAACAGTGTGAGTGCAACTGGATGTTTTTGAGCCTGCACAAATTCATTACAGATAACAGGCATACTTTTTTTGTTTTAATTGAAAGAATTCTGTGTGCAGACCACAGCACCTGAATTAACTCTTCAGCACTGCCATGAAGGTGGGGTGGTTCATGCTGTACTCGGGAACTGCTCCTCTACACAAAGAAAATATTCATCCTTGAAGAAATCAGCATTGTACCATGAAAATTACATGAAATGGAAAAATGGAACCCTCAGTCCAGTAATAGAGAGAGCCAGGGAGAAACCCCAGATGAGGGAAGGAGACACCTAACTTCAGCTGTGTGAAGGAAGGTACCTGTACACTTGTGATCCAGCCACCTAAATGCAAAAATCTGGAGTCATTATGTCCCACCTGGAGCTCTGTGTCCAGCTCTGAGGCTCCCAACACAAGAAGGACACGGACCTATTGGAGATAATCCATAGGAGGCTATGAAGATGATCTGTGGCCTGAAGCACCTCTGATATGGAGAGAGGCTGGGACAGATGAGGATGCTTAACCTGGAGAAGAAAAGGCTCCAGGGAGACCTCAAAGCTATTTCCAGTGCCTATGAGAGAACTGGAGAGAGACTTTTTCTAAGGGCAAATCATGATAGGACAATGGGGCATGAAATTAAGATGACAGAGAGTAGATTTAGATTAGATATTAAGAAAAAAAAGTCTTTACAATAAGCATAGTGAGGCCCTGGCATGGGTTACCCAGAGAAGCTGTGGACTCCCTGGAAGTGTTCAAGGCCAGGTTGGATGGGGCTTGGAGCAACCTGGTCTAACAAAAGGTGTCCCTGCCCATAGCAGGGGGTGGGAGGAGATGATCTTGAAGGTCCCTTTTAATCCAAACCATTCAGTGAGTCTGTGATTCTATTTGAGCTGCTATAAGGTAGTCAAAACACTGATCTAGCACTGGCAGACGTTTCACAGGACACACAAGAGGCAGCAGCCCTCCTGAAGCATCCAGTGGCCAGAAAGAAGATAATAATGGCAACTCAACTGGTACTAGATGCCCATAGGAGTAACTGAGTCCTATATTTGCCATCTGAATTCTCTTTATATTTACTGGAGTTCTGAAGCTGCCCCAGTTGCACAAGGGCAAGGGACACAACACAGATTTGGGGCTGGCAGTTAAAACATTGGACAAAGGGAAAGTCAGACTTTTCTGGAGTTACCTTGCAATAGCCCAAACACTAAACACTTATATTTTAACAACTGAATCCTGCTCCTGTCTTTGATTTTACATTGCACAGAAGATACAAAGAGTTTTCTATTTCCTCAAAATAAATCCCTCCTGGAAACAACAAATATTTTTAAGTAAACCCTGGAAAGCACCAGGCTCAGAAGTAACCAATAGATCCAGATAAAGAAAATATTTGAAATGTGGCAGAAGAAAAAAGATCGTTTGCCAAATTGACATTTGTACACACAAACAAGCAGCACTTTGATCCATTCCCATGTATGTCAGCTGTACCAAAACACAAGAACAGTCAGGGGCTCCTTTTCAAAAGAATTCCATAGTAAGGCATAGATGGCTATGACCTCAAAGAACCTGCTGAGCACCTGAGGCAGCAAGTTCTACACCTGAGGAATTTGGTAATGAGATTTCTACAGAGATAAAATTTTACATGCTCAAGCTGAAAACAACAAAGACATTTAAAATTTAAAAAAAAACCAAAACAACAAAACCTGGCCTGGATCACTGGGCCACTGCTAAGAACTGCTCCAAAACTGACTCTAACTGTTCCATTTGCTATCATGATAAATTGGATGGTTTAATGGAAACACTGTACACAAAACTGTACTGCTCAGGTAATTGCCTTGATTGAAACAAGTATTTTTACACTGAAAGCAAAATTCCCCTGGAATTAAAGCAAACCTCAACAAGAACGAGACTTCTGTGGAGATCCAGTCCTATAAACAAGTTTGTGTGCTATTTTCCAGTGTTTCTCTTAATGAAACACTTGCTAGAGTCCACTGGTCACAAAGATTATTATTTTAATGATGATTCATAGAATTTGAGTACACATTGCAAACACCAAGTGCTGCACCAGTTGCTATGGCAGGAAAATGTGTGTGGTTTATTCCTCAAATAGCAGAGTAAATAATTGCATGACAGCTTGTTCCTCCTCCAGAGGGTCTCCCAGTGTTGGAAATGGTCTGCAGGGAGCTTGCCACATTCAACATTTCCACCCCCTGCTTTTTCCTGAGCTTGTGGATAAAACCCTTAAACACTTATTTTCGCATGCAAAGCTCATTTTTTAGCCTTTTTTTCCCAGCACTGGAGACTTTGTGCAAATCAGGAGTAAATCTGGTTTTTTTCAGGATAACAGTATTATCAGACTCTCCAGCTACAGAAAACAGCAGACAAAAAGCAAATCCTCTCTCTTCACACAGGGCAATGGGGAACAAGTTGGTATTTAAGACAGGTAAAAAATACTCAGTTTTAACAGAGTTGGACTTAGTCCTGCCCCCCTTGAAAAAGCACATACCTATTCTAGAAAAATCTCTTTGATTTTGGCCTGGGTATTTTCTAAATCTAAATTTTGGAAGTATTTTTAAACTGAAAGTACTGAAATAAGACCACCACCCCAACAGCACCAGGAAGGAAATAGCACATAATGAAAAAGAGTTTTAAAAGTATATGTGAAGTTGAATTCCTGGTATCTACCCCTCCTGAGCACCCAAAACTAGCAGCGAGCAAAGGAATAAAAAAGTATCATATAGAGCCAAAAATCTATTTTAAAGGGGAGGATGTTAAAGGGAAAAAGCAACAATATGGGTTAATCTGATGGAGGTGGGTTTTCTCATCACCAGGGATTGATAAACCTGCCAAGGAAGGTAGCTCTGCTTAACAGTTCACTTTGCTGAGGCTCTTAAGCATCTGCTTTATCTGAAGGGTCTTTTTTCTAAATAAATGATACTTCTCCATACAGCAGCTATTTGCTCACAGATTGCAATGCTCATTGCCCCAAAAGAAGCAGAACAGCAAGGCTGAAATCTAAATCAGACTTGGTGTATCTGTAACTGGTATTAGGGAACTGCAAAGGAGAAAACCTTTCCAGGGTGGAAGATAGAGATGATTCCAACCCCCTTCACAAGATGGGTTGGAGCCCAGAACCAGAAATAAAGGATCACTGAATGGGACAAAGGAGAGTAAAAATCCCTCCCTGGGAAAGAAATGTTATGGCAGCATCTTAAACCCTTGAGGTGGTTCCCCTGAGCTGTACAAGCTTTTAGTAGGTTATGAAATCTCTGTATAGCTCATGTTCACAGGCCATTGATCATCCTGCAATTAGTGGAGTGCAGCTGAGATTTTCTCCTACCTGCCCGGTGCCCAGCTCCTGGGGATCCGGTTTGGGCTGGGCTAGGGTTAATTTTTTTCACAGCAGATAGTATGAAGCTGTGTTAGGGATTTTTAATGAACTCAGTGCTGATAAGACAGAGCTGGTTTTGCTATTGAGCACAGCTTGCAGAGTCAAGGCCTTTTCTGCTCCTCGCCCCACTGGTGAGTGTGCTGGGGGTGCACAGGGAGTTGGGAGAGGACACAGCCAGGACAGCTGGCCCTGAGTGACTCAAGGCATATTCCAGACCACACTGCACCATGTTTGACTATAAATCTGGGGCAGAAGCAGGATGTGGGGCACATTTGGAGTGATGGAGTTTGTTTTCCCAAGTCACTGCTATGTGTGAGGGAGCCCAGCTTTGCTTGGGATGGCTGAACACCTGCCTGCCCAGGGGAAGTAGTGAATTAATTCCTTGTTTTCCTTTGTTTGCATTTGCTTTTGCTTTACCTATTAAGCTGTCAATCTATGAGTTTTCCCACTTTTCATCCAATTCTTTTCCCCGTCCCTTCAGCAGGGAATGAGCGAGTGGCTGCATGGGGCTGCGTGGCTGCCTGGGGTTAATCTACAACAGCCCTTTTTGGCACTCGACACAGGACGTGGAGGGTTCCAGATAGCAACAGCCTTGATTGGCATATGCTGGATCGAGCTGTTATTGCTGTTTAGCTGATAATTGACAGCTCCTGTGCTCGTCATGGGACTCGTTTTCCTGTCTCTTCGAGCCCAGTGCTTGTTAGTGGCTGCTCTTTTCTTCCACTGCTCGCTGTGTTGGCTGCTCTGCTCCTCGTCTGACTGCTGGGAATGCTCTGATAACAACAGCAGGGATGTGCCTGCCCTGGCAGGTGGCCAGGGAGTCACTGATGTTCCTGTGCTGCTTCATTGGACAGGCTGGAGCTCCAGTGGGAACTTGAGTTGGAGGGACAGTGACCTGTGGATGATTCCACATGGGAGCAGAGCACCCTGAAATGTCCATGGCCATGAATCAGCCCAGCCAGAGCAGGTATATCTCAACGTGGCTGTGGCTATGTCTGTGCTGCAGGTGTCCATCTGAAGGGTTTGAGGCCCCAGGCTAAGTCCTTGTTGCATCACATCATGCTTGAAGCATCAGTGGCTGTGCACAAGGTCAGGTTGGGAGCAGAGCAGAAAGAAATGAAAAACAGGAAAAAAAATATGTATTGGTATCCCTGTGCTATAAGATGATCATGTAAAAAAAGAAAATACAATTGGATTCTGCATTGTTTTCCAAACAATGATGATTAGAAGATTGGTCCTCACAAGTTTTGGAGATATTTTTGGAGCACACATGAAAATACAGAAGCACTCTACCAGGGTTTACACTGAGCTTGGCAGTGAGCTCTGCATGGGTAGGGCATAAACAGTTTTCAGACCTGCCACTCGCTTTGCATCCTGACAAACATTGAGGACAAGATGTGTGAAATTGACAGTTACAGAATCTGGGAAAGAGACCACACTGCAACAATGATGATGAAAGTAAAGAACCATCTGCTTCTATGGCTTGAGCAGCAAAAATGTTTTCACAGCTTTAAAGGGGAGAGGGGGAGGCACAGCCCTGGTAGGAACCCAAAACACCACAGTGAGAACATACACAGAGGAGAGAGGCAGAAAATGCTGCAGATGTGGCAGTGCTTCGTTTGGCATCCACTGGGACGTCACTGTAAGGAATTTTAAAATGTCAGAAACTGATTCCTGCAATCCCAGAAGCTTTTCAGCCTGATCCAAACATAGGGCTTGAGCTGAGTCAACAAGAACCAGTACAGAGATACCATTCAGACAGTGCACAGCACATGGTTGGGACCCACAGCCTCCCATCAGGCAAAAGCAGCCAAAATGAAGCTCCAGCTGGCAAGTGAAGTAGACTGAGATGTTCAAGACCTTGCTCTTGCATCTCTGAGTCTTCAGCAGCCTGTCAGTGCCCAAAAGACCCAAGGAAAAGCAAGGAGCAGCAGCCACAAGAAGGTGAGGACAGTTGCCACCACAAATCAGCTGTTGAGTTCAGCATCTCCACAGGTTTTTAGACAGCAGCAGCTGCTCATAAAAGTGAAAGCTGGTTCTTTCTCAACACTAGGCCAGAAGGAGGCCTTTTGTTAGGAAGAGGTACTTGGCCAAGGAATAATTCAGCTTTGTAGCAAACGCACAGGCAGCCACCCAAATTTTGTATTTGCTTAAGTTTGTTGTTGATCAGAGTGGCACAAGGTTTGTGATCTCTTGAAATAATAACAAGATAATAACATCTTTATAAAAATATAAATTTTAAACCTGTGTCTGACACCTCATGGAAATACTCCAAGCATTGCCCTGAGTTAGAAAATAATTATTCTAACTGTGTGGTCACCAAGCCTTGTTTAGCTATGTTCTGCGATAAATGACAAAAAAGAGGACATCTGAAAGAAAATCCAGTTTCTTCATCCTCTTGAACAATTCATAAATTGTTAAGGCTAGAAGGCTAGTAGAGGCTCTGAGATCATCACCAAGTCCAGCTTCCAACCCAGCACCCCACCACATATCCCCTTGACTTCTGTCCTCCAGTGCTGCACCCACACATTTTTTGAAAACTTCCAGGGATGGTGACTCCACTGCTTCCCTGGGCAGCCTGTTCCATTGCTTGACAGCCCTTTCTGTGAAGATTTTTTTCCTTATCTCCAATCTAAATCTCCTCTGCTGCAACCCTAGGCCATTTTCTCTTGTCCTGTCCTTTTCTTAGATTTCTGGTAGAAATTATCCCATGTACCCATTTCTAGAAATAAAACAAATGGGACAGACTGTTAACAAAATCTGGGATAGCTTGATATTTTAGCATCCCCAAAGCTGAGCAAAAATTCTGTAGGGTTTTCAGGGCCTAAAACTTTGAATTGGGTGTTAAGAGTAGATTAAATTATTGTCTTCTTCAGGCATCTTATTTTTGCCAAACCTACAGGGAGACCAGACAGCTGACTTAGAGAAAGCTCTTAGCTTTTAGGCAGCTCAAATTGGGTGGTATAATCACCTAACAAACTCCACAGCCATTTTATATATCCAGTCCTGCTGACAGCTGGGTCTGCTCTAAAGCATCACAGAAAAATGATACCATGGATCCTTGAAGAAAATAATGTCCCAGATAGTGATGGAAAGGAACACCATCTGTAACTCTGAATCTCAATTTTGTTCTCATTAGATCTTCATTATATCAGCCATCATTGTTGTGCAGAGACCTGAATCCATCCCCTCTATATTCACCTGCAAGCTATTTCCTTTAATTGCTGTGCACACAGAAAATCAAATGTATTCTAACAACGCTGATTCATTGGCTCAGCTGTTAAATGCAATTTGTGCATCTCTCTATACAGTTTATTTATCTATTTCCCATCCCTGCACCATATGAATGCTTCCCGATCTTTACTGAAGTTAACCTTGCAAATATTTCCCCAGCTCCACAGGGCAGATGTGGAAGAATAGCCAAAGTCTATTCCCTGTAGAATTCTCCTTAAATGTTTAGCTTCCACTGAAAACACAAGTTTACAGACCAGCATCCTAGGGATATAAAAAACAGCATGGACTAGCATCTGTCATACCAAGAGATGAACTCTTGGCATGGAAATGTCTCATGGGGGACCTCTGAAGTCAAATAAATAAATTGGGAATTTAGTCCGATTTGGACTTTGCCTAACTTAGCTGCTTATGTGACTGCCCTTCTGTAACCAGATCAAACTCTTTGGTTGCTTCATTAGAGGAGTGGAAAGAATATAATGAACCTCTAATTGTGCTGCTGGGGAAAGAAAAAATATTGTTGAAAATCACTGCTGAATACCTGTTGATTTCCTGGCATGTAAGAGAGCATTTGGCCAGGACCAGGCAGTGAGTTGTGCAAATCTTAGGAAGAGACTTTATGTTATACAGTGTGGCAATAATATCTTGTATTTATGTAGGATTATTTGTCAGATTAATTTGAAAAGCTCCTGGGAAGACCTGGGATTATTGCATTTTTTTTTTCTTCTTTCAGAGTTCCATGTTTCTCCCCTTCCCTGTTCTCCTCAACATATCCTATTTTTAGGCTGCTTCAGCCATATTGTACAGTAATGCAGTATTGTATTTCCATGCTCACTTGGAGAGACTCAGTGACACAGATTCCCAGAATTCAACATCCACTCATCAGTTTTTCCCAACTTCCCCACAAAATCAGAAATTCCTAGAACATCCTGAGTTGGAAGGAACCCACTAGGATCATCAAAGTCCAGCTCCTATCACAGGTCTGGCTAAAAACCACGAGACTTTAAATAAATGGTAAACACAATGGATTTCTGGGGCTTGGTTCTTCTTGCTTGCCATGTCATGTCTGAAATTTTCACATATTTAGGGTTTGAGCTGCTTGTGAGCAAGTGTCTAAAGCAGAAGTTTCGTGGTGTGTTGTGTGAGCAGAGGAACCAGCAGAGCATTGTTTGTGCAGGTCCTGTTATGAGTTGTGAGGGCTGGGCTCTTCTGACAGTCTCCACTTTAGGAGGGACAGTCATGGAACCTCTCTGCTCAGTCTAACAGCTCAAGAACATATCTACTCTCCCACTCATTTTCATAAAAAAATATCAGGAAATTAATATCTTTGAGACCTCTGTCCTTCCATCCACTGTGATACAGTCACAGAAGTCACCTGGGTGAGCAGACAGCACAGAGCACACAGAGGAGACCTAATCCCAAATTTTTTATTTCTGGGCTTTGCCATTTAAAATTAATCTATCACAAGTGCAGAACCCAGTGATTCTGGGAGTTATGAATCAAGTGGCATCAAGTTTTGTGGCTAGTTTTGACTACAGAATTTTCCTGGGGTGAGAATGTGAAGTGAATCTCTGGGAACTTCAGAAGTAGTGTAACTGCATAACGATATACATTTTTGAAGATATATCCCCTTAAAGATGTGCTAATAGTTCAAAACAGCACAGCCTCTTCCTTTGATGTGCAAAGCTTTCAGCTTGACAAGGAGAGGAAGCTGCAGGTACCTGTAAACATATTAAAAATGGCTTAAATTGAGCTTATTCAAGGTAAGTGCAGTGTGGAACAAATTTCCCAAAGTTCTTTCAATCAGACCAGTAAATGCATGATACAAATGCACCAGGTGGTGGAGCAACTGTAGAAAACAAAATTATTTGGCTTAAATCCCAGTGGAAGGGAACCAGACATGATTAGCAGAAAGGATCATTCCCAAGAAGCATAAGATGTAGTTTAGCTTGAAAGAGTGTTCAGGGTTTGCTGTAGAAGGTGTTGAGTTCTCTGCTCCTCCCCATTTTAGCACTTAAATATTCCTATTCAAAACCAGCTGGGATATGAAGGTGACAGGAAGCTTTTCTGCTGACCTTTGCATAACAAAAGAAAAGTAAAAGGATATCTGATATAGGCAAAGGGAAAATAAAATGTAAGAGGAAATAAAAGCTTTCTCAGAAAATGAACCACTTGCCACAGTGGAACAGACTCTCACAAGACACCACTAAAGTAAGAACTGGCAGATGGAAACTCCAGTGAAAATCATTTTTCATGGATAAGGAAAATAGTCAAGTTTTGAGATGAAAACCAAAAATAGAAGAAAGAACTTTAGCCTAAATAAAAGCCTTTCGGCTTCAAGTCTTAAACTACACTCTAACTACTCAGAAAAAAACTCTGTGCCTGACCACAGAAATCTTGTATCAATATCCAGGGAGGATTTGTACACTTCCTTTGCACTAGGTTAACTGGAGACAGACAATGTTGTTGCTAGATCCTGAATTTGATCCAGGATGACAATTAAAAGTCATCCTCATCAGAGAAACCTATGACCTGCTAACTGACTCAAAATCCCAGATCAGAGAAGGATTGTAGAACCAATGCATAAACCACACTGTGACTGACATACTGTGTTTTCATCTAGAGTCTCACACTTTTTCTTTTCTCTGAAATATCTTAACATTAATTAAAGCCTTTTCTCTTTTTATCTTTCTGCCACAATGTATGATCTGTTCTGATTTGCCTTGACATGATGTTGTCAGCAAAAAGCAAAAAGGAGAGTATTTCCTCCTAGGAAATGTCAGCAGAATTATATGTCTCAGGGGAATAAGAAGAACACGGAGGCAAGTCTTGGCAGGGGAGAGGGAACAGCCACCTCTGCTGTCCCTGATGTCCAAGCAACCTTCGAGTGCCACTCTCTTATCTCTGTTGGCGACATGAAGTCAAACACTTTCTCCAGCGATGTGCAGAGTCACGTGGGATGAATTCTGTCAGGAACAGCTCAGTTACTCTGGCTGGTGAATTGTCCTTTTCTGTATCACAAAAAGAATGTGGACACCACAGAAATGAACGAACTGCAGTGTGCTAAACTCTCTAAAAAATTAACTCCTTGTTAAATCAAACAAAGCATCACAGAACATCATGGATGATTTTGGGTTGACATAGACCTTACAGATCGTCTCATTCCAAACCCCTGCCATGAGCAGGGACAGCTCCCACTCTCCCAGGTTGCTCCAAGCCCCATCCAGCCTGGCCTGGAACAATTCCAGGGATGGGGCAGCCACAGCTTCTCTGGGCCTCCTGTGCCAGAGCACCACCACCCTCACAGTAAATTTCTTCATAATATCTCTAAGTAATTTATGAGACTGTTTATATTCTCTGCCTACAATGTAAGTGCCTGCATATAACAACATTGCTGTGTCTCTTCAGACAGCTAAAAATTCAGATTAAAACTCTGTTTCCCTTCCACCACTTGTTAAGCAATTATATCCTTTCAACAATATCTCATTCACATTTATCTTAATTTGTGCCTGAATAAGCACTTAGTAAAATAGAGCCTCGTTTGAACACTTTCACCTACCCTCTTTCATTTGTGACAAGGAACTCTTACTAAATTTTTAGACCTATTTGTGGCCCCAGATTTGGTCTCAGAAGTTTCTAAAATTTACCATTTATTTTCAATCTGCTTTCCTTGCTTAGTAAGCAAACCAGTGCTCTCACCTCTCCCACTCTTTACCCTTCTAGATTTTATTCATGGTACTTTTTTTTTTTTCAGTGCAGGTCCTGCCTCCCTGCTGGCCTTTATTTATTGGCAGCAGCAGCAGCAGCTTTGCCTCTGCTAAAATCCATGTGTAAGGGCCCGATCCTATCCTTTGTCAAGATGGATATTTGAGATTTCTCACCAAGTTTATCTATCAAAAAACCTGAAAATATCCTTGCCTCCAAAGAGTGATAAAACTTAAATTTTTTTTGACATGAAAGCAGATCATTCTTCCTCCAGCAAAGCTGAAGAAAAATAATAGTGGCTGCTCCTGCTTTTTGATGAACTGGTTTCCAGACAGAAGCCACAACCAGAAATTATATTTTCAAGCATGAATTTTGTAAGGGGCAGGAGTTACGGAATGCCTTAATGTAACTCTAGGAAATTCACTCATGACTAAAATTGTTTTCTGAGTTGTTCATAGAATCAGAATGGTTTTGGCTGGAAGGAATTTTAAAAACCATCTCGTTCCAGTCTTCCCTGCCACAAGCAAGGACACCTTCCACTATCCCAGGGTGCTCCAAGCCCTGTCCAGCCTGGCCGTGGACACTTCCAGGGATGGGGCAGCCACAGCTTCTCTGGGATAGAGGCCTTCTGGGTTTCTACACAGCATCTCCAAGGGCAATGATATCTATATTTAGGCACCAGAACTACAACAAGGTAACTGAGAGCATAAAATCATCCTTGCTAACAGCACATCCTCTTGCTGTGGTCAGTTGTCTGATCACAGAATACAAGCAGACATGACTTCAACATAATATTTTTTGTGGGTGGAACAAACACAGCTTGCTGTGGTCCTGCAGCCTTTTAATGTCACCTCTACTGTTTTCTGGGACACAGTTCTGGCAATGGATGCTGAGCACAGAAGCAGAACAGAAAAAAAAAAAATCCCCCTGCCCTGTAAAGGCTTAAATTCTCACTAGAGGCATGACATTTTTACAAGAAATCCAGTCATAAAGCCAAACCATGTGTTGGTTCTATGTTTATTAGCTTTCATCCCCTCTTTCTTTTTAAACAGCTTCAGGCTGATTTATCAGTACCTCTGTCAGCCTTTTGTTCCAAATTGCCCTTTCTTTCCTCTGCTGACTATAGAGGAAAACTCACCTCCTAAGGCTAAAGCTAACCTTTGCCAAGTAAAACTGGTTATAAAGAGAAAAAGCCATGATATGGATAAGCTAATATATTTTAATTCATCTCTGGCCACTTCAATTAGCTGCTCTCAGTATAGTCTGTGTGTACAAGGAGCTCCATCGCTGGCAGAATTATTTTTGCTGCATGGAGATAACATATACTGGTTATTTCTTGATTTTTTACATTGTTCTTTCTGATAACTTCTATACAGAAAATTCAGAAACACTAAAACCAAGTCTGCTTCTGCAAAGTCTCTGGGTTCAAAGTGTTTTAGGCTCATCAGATATTCATGAGAGTGGTGCCAGACTGGTTTATGCTCCTCCAAATCATCTGAACTCAATTTACAGAGCGTGGATGTGTGAGAGAGGAAAGATTAGTCCAATCTTGCACCATTAGCAGCACGAAAGATCTGAGAGAGCTGCGTGTTGGGGGAGGATTTGTCTCATTTTTGAAATACCTGTGTGTCAGGGCTCCTCCAAGGTGGTGCAAGGAGATGAACCAAAGGTTAGGGAGGAACACAGAAGTCAGAGAGGAATGGGGGGAGCCCCTTGCTGGACATCACTCCTTCTCCACTCATACAGAATTCACATCCTCTGGAAATGTGTTTAATACAAACTGGTTGGTTCTTGATCTCTGATGAAAAGGGGAAATTTCAATAAAAAGCAATTCTTCACAGGCTTTAAACTTGAAACCAGAAGCATCGAAATGCAAAGAAAGTTTAGGAGAATTTCCTTGGCGTGGGAATTTAATTTTCAATCTGTCATGATATGAGAAATCAGGGCATTATTAACAGCCAGCACCAAATACATTTCCTAGTACTGATTAACAACGTGATTCCCACACTGTCTAAGATAAAAATTCATAAGATCAATCTTCATGTTCTACAACTGCTAAATGGCTTAATGAGAAATATTCAGTATTGGAAAGAAAATTTCCTCCTAGGAATGACGTGGAAAATGTTCAGGGAGATAACAAGCCACCACCACAAATGTTCCAGCAGCCAGGACAGGTCACTGATTTGATGAACTATGACAGCCACACTGAGTACTTTACAAAAATCAGCTTGGATCCACCTTCTTCTGCAGGAAATTCCACCCCTGGCAGCATCCTACCCTTGATTTATATGAGATGCACTGCTTCTCAAACTCTGCTTCTTCAGGCTCTATTTATAGCATGCAATTTAAGGAGACAGGGAGTGACGGGAGAAGGGAAAGGTAGGAAAGCTATTTGCAAATGAGTCATTCCCCAGGAATGCTTTGACAGGTTGTCAGCAGAGATCTGATAGAGACATCCAGTTAAAATACCCCACTGTGGTTCCAGGTGAAGGAAGATTGACGTTCTGGTGGTGTGCACAAGGCAAACTCCACCCAGGAGATGTTTAATCTCTGTGGGAAGCTTTCATGCAGCCTGAATGATTCCAAAGTCATTCTGCCTTTTAGCAAATAATGAACATACACAAGAAGTAAGTTTAAAAGGAAAAATAAAAAAAAGAAAATAAAAGAGAAACCTACTTAGAATAATAATCCCCCCCCACCAGCCTGTCATGTCAGGCATGGTTAGTAATGAAGTGTTGCTTCCAGTACTGCTCTTCAGTCTCCACAGCACAAGCTGTCCAATCATTGCATATTCCCATCAGAAGAGGTCCAGCATTTCCCATGGAAACCTCCTGATATAGAGCCTACATTGTCCTCTGCTTTACTCCTAATGGTTATCCATGATGGTCCCTTGACTCATTTCTTCCCTGACTTAATGTTTACAGATATTTGCAGTTATTGCATTCACCCTTAGCTGGCATTTAAACCACAGACCACTGCAGGAAAACATCAAATTGTCCAGTTGTGTCCCCTTGTAAATACCAATAACAAAACACCCTGACAACAGCAGTTTTGTCACCTGCCCAGGCCTGTTGGTTTTGTGCCTCAGTTTCCCCAACCTTCAGCACTGTGCTGAAGACAGAGATATTATGGACCAAACTGGATTCCTGTAAATCTGTGACCTTGGCAAATGGATTGGCAAACATGGCCTGGCAATGTTTAACTTACTGAAACAGGTTTATTTCCTGTCCCACCCTGGTGCCCTTTGTGAGTCAAGGGACCAACTCTCCCACATCTATGTTCTCTTCAGGGACATGGTCATGTGTTATTCCAGGGTGTGCTTTGACCTCTGGAACAGCCAGTTCATCTTCTAAGTCCTCTGCAAATCACAGAATCATGGAATGGCTTGGCACCTTAAAAGACCATGGGCAGGGACACCTTCCACCAGACCAGACTGCTCCACGCCCCATCCAACCTGGCCTTGGACAATTCCAGGAATGGGGCAACGATTCCTGAACCTCAACACCCTCATAGAAAAGGATTTCTTCCTAATATCTGATCTAAACCTATCCTCTATTGATTTCAATCCTTTCCCCTTGCCCTATATCTCCATGCCCTTGTGAAAAGTCCCTCTCCAGCCTTCCAGCAAGTTCCCTTTAGGCACTGAACAGTGCTGTGTGTTCTCCCTGAAGTCCTCATTTCTCCAGTCTGAGGAAGAAATTTAAGCATTGAAGCACAACTTCTGGTAAAGCTCAGAGTAACCAATTTTCTTCCTAAAACTCTCCTTGTTCTAAACAAACATATGGAAAACAGACTTAAACATGTGCCTTTTTCTTTTCTTTTTCAGAGAAAATACACTAAAAGCAACAAGGACAAGCTTTCTGAAAGGAAGCAGGTGTTAAACTTGTGGTCTAGAGGTTTCTGTGCACTCTCACTCTATATAATCCTGTTAGAAAAAGAGACAGGAGCTCACTTTTCTGCCAGAGCTGCAGGACCCAAATTCAGAAAAAAACCTTGCACAAAGCCTGCACTCCTCAGCATCTCTGCAGAGGTTATCTGAAGTTTTCCTATTCCAGTTTCTGGTGCTTTAAACCAACTGTTTTAAGGAAATGTCAGGGATGATAAAGGTCTGTCACAGGATGAAATAACCAGCAGTGGCCACACCATTGGCATTGATGTACTGCAAGCTCAGGGCACATCTCACTGCCACATGTGGCTGTCCTGGACACCCCACAGCATCTCAAGCATCTCTGGACACCCCTACTCATATCCCACACTGCTGAAGGTGAAGTTTGTTGTCAGCACCACAAACATATTGTCAGGATTTTTCTCACCTCAAGGATGCTCGATTCTGCACAGTGGCATAGAAGCAGCTCACAGGAGGCACAGAGATTTTCCAAATCAACAGAGGAACAATGATTTATTGTACCAAAACTACAACGAACTTCAGACCATCACATTGTTAATGAGTGTTTAATACACACTTATGCAGGACATATAAAAGGAATTCATCAGGCCTCCCTTGACTCTGCTGAACGGTTCAGCAACCTTGGGTTGAATTTACAATCTGTCATTGCCTTTCAAAATGCCATACACAAAAGGAGTACAGAGCCTGGGGTACTGAAGTGCCTGGAGAGGAGAAAAACAAACAAACCAACAAACCAGCCAAATCTGATCACATTTGGGCCTTTGTTGTTGTTGAATAATTAATTTTAATTCTCCACACTTGAATTGGCCTAACTTAAAGGGAAATGGTCATAATGTGAAATTACTCTCAGGCTACTTGAAATGGTTTGATGGATACAGAAATGCCAAGTGAAAAAATAGATTGTGCTGTAGCCTGCTTTCCTTGATAGGCCTAACAAAATGAATTAAAAGTAGTGCCAGACTGCAGTTACACTTAAGAGCACACTGTTTAGGATTCAAATTATAATTGGATTCATTACCCTCCTTATAAATTTCCTGCATTGTTCTTTTCCATTGGCTTCATCCCTCTATTTTTTTTCCTACTAACCCTGCTAAAAAAAAAAAAACAAACAGACAAAAGGAAGATGCTAACTGCTGTAGACAATTTCTATCTTATGCCCAACATTTCCTGAACTCTGTTGAAGCTGTCTTTAGAAAAAAATGCACAGAGATTTGTGGTAGCTACTACGGGCCAGATGACAGGCCCCACCTCACTTTGTGGAGAAGATTCTGGCAGTCTGTGATATTAACTAAAACTGCCCATGGACAGACAGTCCCTGGGATTTGCAGGAGCTCACATTGCTTTGTGTCCCCATCCATACACAGGTTCTGGTGTCCATCTGCAGGAAATCATTCTGCATAGGCCAAGGAGGGATGAATTATGCTCTGGCCCTGCAACCCATAGGCCTTCCATGTGTTCATCCCCTCCTTCCTCCCTGTATATTTTCCTTTCATAAGAACAAAGCACTGCTCAGATTTGTTGCAGTAGAGGACACGAAAGAGACCAATTCAGGAGATATCTGAAGAGAGAAGCCTGTTCAACAAGTTAATATTCTTATGCTTTTACATGCAATTTACAGATGTCCTTGCTGTCCATCATGAGTGGTTGTTCTGTAAAATTTCATGTAAACACTGAAGTTTCTCTATCTAGATATCATGGTTGCACTTTTTCAGTGCCCTCTGAACTTTTGTGATTTATATTCATACCTCTGAGGTCTCTGGCAGAATCATCTGCTTTACTTTCAAGGGCTATGCTTCTAGTAACAACAGTCCCTTCTAAATTTCCTTTCTTTTTTCAATATTAATCATTTAAAGACAGTTTTTATCCAAGAAAATATGTGTCAGGAGCCCTCATGATCAAAGAGCTCTTTGGCTGCTCATATCCTTTGGATCCAGGAGTGTTCATAGATAAAAATATGTACATATTTCTAGAGATGCAGATTTCTCTTTCTTTATATAAATATAGAGAGTACAAATATGTGAGGTATTACACATAGATTCAATTTACATACATATATTGATATATGTATATACAGTGTGTAAGTATACTTTATGAATACATACAAATTGAGTATATATATAGACATTTAAGTGTATGTAAAGACTAAAATATTCTTTAACAAGAAATAGAGACAGGAATAATTGAATGGTAAAGGGAATGGAAAATAAGAACAGTGAAATGGAGGTTTGGCTTCCCTGACTTCAGAAGGCTTCTTAATAAGCCCCAATGTGTCTGGGATGGGGCAGGTTAATTAGGTCCATCAGCCACCAAAAGGGGGGGAATGAACACACTGGAATATGCAAATAGATTACTTGGAACAAAACTTAAAATGAACTCAGTACTTGTTTTTTCCATTATTCAAAAGATTTCTTTTTGTCTCTCCTACCTTTTTCATTTCCTTTCAAACTTTTTTGGGTTTGTGTTAGATAATCACGAATTATATAAATTGAATACAGTAGGCTGGGAAAGGAGAAAGACACATCATAACCCTCACCAGAATCCAATAAAATAGAGAAAATATGAATATTGGATCAGATTAAAAATTATAGGCAAAATCATTATGTGGAAGGAAGTAAACTGTAATATTCCTTTGTAATTCTGAGCCAGGAAGGAGAAAAGTTTACTGTAATATATTGCTGAAATACCTGGGGCAATACCAAGAGCTTGTGAGATTTGTGAGGTGAAAAATCATAAGAGGTAGCTATCACCTCTTTTTGTCAGCATGTACCAACATGCCTGCAATGAATTAGAAAACAGAGGCTCGGGAAAGTCCTACAGCTGTGACAAATTGTAGAAAAAAAAATGTTTATACTGATATGAATCAAGGCTGAATGTGAAGGCACAGGAAGAAAACACCAGAAGAAGAAGAGGTACCAAATGGCATTGGCTGCTGACACCTACAGCAGCAGGTCATGGAGGTCCCAGCACAAAATCTCCTGCAATTTCTCCTGGCAAACAGCTCTGGAGCTGAGACAATGACTAAATCCTGATGGCTCAGCGAAGTGGGTCAGGATAAAGAGATTAATCACTTTCAGCTCCTCATTGGCACAATGAGACACATTTCAAACCAACAGCACTCACTTAAGATGTGAAATGTGGGGAGGGTCTCAAAAGTTGATTTCCTTGTCCTCCACTCACTGCAAACAATCCCGGACAGACTGAATTATGGGCAGGCTGCTTAAAATAAAAGCCTCTTCATGCTTGTGAGTATGAGAGACTGAAATTAGCTGTGTTTTATGCAAATTAATCCAAATTTGTGTGAAGTATCCCATTAAACTGCACTGCTGTTGGTGTGCTGTTGTATTATTTCCTATAGGGCTCCTTCAGAAAACTTTGCCTCCAACAACATGGACTGGTGGGAAGAGAAAAAAAATTAAATTGGACAAAGACTGAAAACAGTAAAAAATGAAGAAACAAAACCAGGTCATATTTTTTATACAGGGCACTGTATTGACTAAAACAGAGAATGAACTTTCTGAAGTTTTCCTGATCTGACCCCTCTTTGGAATATGGTGATGCCCAAGAGAATTATTTACCTCAGAGCTCAGTTTCCTGCACTACCTGATTACACAATGTCTCCTGGCACTCACCTGCTGCCCTCCTATTCACAATCAAAATATACTCACAAATACTGGAATCACAGAATAGATAATCTGATTTTGTTTTTCATGTTTGGATAATTTCCTGTTCCGTAGATGTTTCAGTGAACATAATCACATTCACAGAATTATAGAATGGTTTGGGTTAAATGGATTTGAAAGATCATCTCATTCCAGCCGCCCTGCCACAGTCAGGGACAACTTCCAACCATCCCAGGTTGCTCCAAGCACCATCCAACCTGGCCTGGAACACTCTCAGGGATGGGGCAGCCACAGCTTCTCTGGGCAACCAGGCCCTCATCACACTCACAGGGAAGAATTTCTTCCTCAGATAAACCTACTCTCTTTCCGTTTGAAGCCATTCCCCCTTGTCCTGTCACTACACTCCAGGAGAAAAGTCCTTCCCCACCTTTTCTGTAAGCCCCCATTAAACACTGGAAGGTGCTCTAAAGGCTCCTTGGAGTCTTCTCTAAGCTAAACAAAACCAACTCTTTCAGCCTGTCCTCAAACGGGAGTTTCTCCAACACCAGATCATCTTCAAGGCCTCCTCTGATCCACTCAAGCTCTTCATGTTGGAGAAGGGCAGACAGGGAAGAACTGTGTGCAGACCCACTTGCCATGATCTCCCTCAAGGATTCATGAACAGCTTTCCCATTGATCAGGGGAATGATATGACAATTTTGGTAATTGTGTTAAGGTTCCTCCAGGCACTGCAATGCTAGTAATGTCTAGAAAAATATATAAATGTGATTTGGATTGAGGGAGAATCACATTGGATTTTGCCTCTTGATAATGAGTCCACTTTCTGAGGAGAGCCAAAGGCATTAGCCTTGCTCTTCTATTTCTTTGTTTCCCTTTCATCCCAGTCCACCACTGCTCATCTCTTCATCTACCACAGGATGCTGAGAAACAAATTTCAAATGTAGAGGAGATAAAAGTTGTTCTGCTCCAATCTGATCACAAAAACAGGATTGGCAGGGTAAGAAGGTCATACAGCCACAGGACAGGTCATCCCCACCGATGAAGGTGGCAAATATGTTCCTAAATTTCTCCTTTCTTTCTGTTTGTTTTTGTTCTGCTTTCCTTTCCACATAACAAGTCAAGCTGGCAGGCAGCAGAGGTAATTCTTGCTGAAAGAAGCACAGCAATATATTTTAAAACTTCCATCCAGCTTTCTCTGTACATCTAGTAATCACTTTCTCCAGTCCAGAGGAGTTGGCAAGTAACACACTATTACTTGGAGCTCTTACATCTCCCCAAGTGAAAACCAGAATTAAACTGAAATAATAAAAACTCAGAAAACATGATGACTTACCAGCAGAAATTTGCCTTTCCACTCCCTTTCAATCTCATTTTTGGCTTCCAAGGAAACAGTAGGAACAGGGAACTGATAAATAGAGTTTGACCAAAGCAGCCTTACCTATTTAAATGTGAACATGATGGCAGCAAACCTCTCACTGGAACAGTCCCAGAAGAGAAATGTCATGAGCCTTGTACTAATTTAAAATTACAAATTACTTGGAGCTGCTAGCTTACCCAGTTTCATAGTGGAGGCTAAAACTCAGCACAGACTGCTGGAGCTGTCTACAGTTATCCACCGGATCATCAGGCAGAAATACATTTCATTGACACTTGCTGCTTGCTTAATGTAATCTCTTATTGACCACCTGGCATTGCCACTGTGTTTTCTTCTGATTTACACAAAATAAGAACTTTGGAATTGTACGTCTACAAACACACACTGAGAAAATGTCAGCACATCTGTTTTCTTTTGTTAGGAGTAAATAAATTATGATCATTAATGAATTCCTGCATAAATGCATTGCAAAGCCATTTCTTATTCCTCAATAGGTAATGATCTCATGTCTGTGAAATCCAAGAAATTTAATCTGAAACCAAGATCCTGTCAGAAGAGCTCTTCACTTTGGAGAAGGAATGCAGATCAAACCCTGATGGCTGGAAGCTAAATTCACACTATTTTCTTTTGGAAGTCAGTCATCACTTTTTGTAAGGCTGAAGATGATTAGACTGTAGCAAATTCCCTGCAGGAAGTAATGGATTCTTCATTTGTCACATCAAACTTTTATGTCATTGTAGTCCAACACAGATATGTGGAGTCAATACTGGGCTATCAGTTTGAATTCCAGTGGTAAAACAGATGCTTAATTTGGGGTTTATGCTGAGCCTGATGTATTAGAAAACTGAAATTTAATGGAAATGCTTTCCAGTTTCTGGAGTGAATGCTAACAGCCCAAAGAATAGTTTTAAGAGGTTTAAATATTGTGTGTGGGCAGAGGGCATTGCTTTCTGTAACGAAGTGTCAGCTCCTTACAGGAGGAAGAAAATGATATTCTGAGAATCCTTTTGTCTTGTACTGACTATTCAAAAGCCACAGTACTGTGTACTGCTCCAGTGCCATGCAGCAGTACCTCTACCCTGGAAAAAAGGCATCCAGTGATCACTCTGTCAAACACCAGGCAAAAAAACCATCCACGAGGCAAGCTCCTGTGCAATTTTTTTTCTTGTGATTTATCAATTTAAGTGGCTTGTTCTTCCTTTGTAGTTCATTCTTAGCCATCTAGTCTTCCCTCAGACTCTTGACCTTTTTCAGATTTCTCAACCCTGCATAATGATGCAGGATCATCATTTTCCCACGGCTCATAGGACAGAGCTGAAGAACGAGAGAACTGCAGGTGATGCATAAATCTGTCAGATGGCAGCAGTGAATGTTTATAAATCTTTATGAATTTAGAATACACATTTCTTGTTTCATTAGAGAGTGATGATTTAAGGATTACCAGATAACAAGGAGACCAGTGATGTGTATCTGGACCCTGCTGACACGCATCTCCTTTTACATGGTGGTTGACTATATAAAAAATTAACTTCCCAGTGGCAACATTTTCTGCAACAGCTGCTGAAAGAAAATCTTCTGTGATTTCCATCAGAGTATTTAGACATAGGAAGCACATGGATTTCTTCAATGACAGGGTGTATATTTTTGCTCTTGCTATGCAAGCACAGAAACTATCATCAGATCTCCACTAAATCTGATAAAAATATGCATCTCTTTTCCAGTAAAGATATCTGAACTTTTCCAACAAGGCTTTTCCAGATATGTTTAACATGGACAGAGTGCATTTTAGGCTCACTTGGCCAAAATATTCCCAGTTAATTTCTCCTGGGAAATAACAGCAGACGTTCATGCCAAACAACTCTGAGATTTATAGCTGAAAATCTCAAAAGACCAAAATGATGTATTGGCTTTCTGGGTCCACTTTTAACAACCTGGAATGACTTATATGTTTTATTATTGGAACAGCAATGTGTGTGTGTATATATATTGCTCATATGAATAAGCATACACATCCACCAATAGGACTGAAATATATACGTATCCATCACTACAAAATGAGAAATTGGTCCATACTGGTTTGGGTTTTCCAAAAGAACCAATAAAAAGAACCAATAAATATTTCCAGCAAATTTTGCTGAATGAGCGCTGAAGCTTTTTTTTTTTTTAATAAAAACTTAAGCTGGAGTTTAAGGCACCAGATGGACTGCAACATGGGCTAAATCAGGGAAAGATGATTGTTAGCAAGGATAATAATAAATGGCATAAAGGAAGCTGATATGCAAAAAGAGGTAGAAATGACAACACACAACTTCTTTGTTTTCTAGCTCAGCTCAACTATCAAGTTGCATTAAAATGCATCTGCTTAATGTTAGGGGGTTTTTCTTACTATACAGAATGAGATGGCTAAAACTGGAGCTGATGGATGATCACCATACCTGGTATTTACTTTTCAGTTTCTGACTGTCCTGCTATACTCATCTTGACAGGAATATAAATGTGGGCATCCTGACAGACACTATTTATGGAATAGAGCTCAGAAGTGATCCTAAAACAAAAGTCAAAGCTTAGTTGTTTGTTTCTTTTCCCAAGTCATGTTTATTTTCATTTGTTCCAAAGAAATATTTCTCAGATTATGTAAATCTGACAGTAACACTGACAGAATATCAATCTTCATAGTTGCTGCAGTAAGATCACAATTACCCATAGCTGAGGAGGGAGGTCAGGCAAAAAAAAATGGTCAGGTAAGGGATGGATGAGATCTATCTGGATGAGTTGTCATCTAAATGGACTGAGTCAGTAACAAGGAAAAGAAGGATGCTTTTTGTACTATCATCCTGCTAGTGCAGGCAGCCCTGTGCCTGATTACAGTCTATAATATAGTGCACAATTCTTGGAGATAAGAAAACTCAGGTTCATACAAATGTGAAAAATTATACAAAGTGAGTGACCTTCAAAGTTTTTTAGGGTTTAATTCCTACTGATTTCAGGCTCAGACACCTCACATTGAAATAGAATCTATGAATGGTTTGGGTTAAAGGGATCTTAAAGCTCATCTCATTCCAGCTGCCTGCCATGGGCAGGGACATGTTTCACTATTCCAGGTTGCTCCAAGCCCCATCCAACCTGGCCTTGGACAATTCCAGGGATGGGGTAGCAGTGGAATCCTTTGAATCTTTCCCCCTCAGGGAAACCCCCAGGGCATTGCCTTCGAAAGACCACTTTCCCCACCTAGACTGAAGAAGACTTCCCCACAGAGTCTTGCACAACACCATGAACCCGTTCCCTTCCCCGTAAGTCCCAAATTCTAGAGGTTTCTCCTTTCCCTGTTTCCTCCTTGGTAGTAGCAACCTTGGTGCCAACCTCTTCTTCCCTGTAGGCCAATGCTCTTTGCCTTGCCCTTTGTACCACCCCCATGCCCTCCCATATTTAACCCTGTGCAGAGCACAGTCTTGTCTTTTGTCCCTGGTTTCCGTGTGGAGTGGTGGATGCAATAAACCTTCACTGGAACTGACAAAACAAAAGGCCCATCTGCCTCTCTTTGCTGAGGTCGTCATGGTGAGTGTGGTGTGTGTGGACTTGACTGCTTTGCCTGAATGCTTACCCAGGCACCTTTTCCACAGGAGATGCTTATTGGGGAATAGGTATAGGTAGCAGCCACCACTATCTAAAATCCACACTGCAACAGGCAGCGACAGCTCCTCTGGCAACCTGTGCCAGGTCCTCACCACCCTCACAGTAAAGAATTTCTTCCAATATTTAATCTCAATTTCTCTACTTTTAGTAGAGCAGCTGCTGTAGGTACCTTCAAAGGGTAAGGAGTGGTAGATACTAAGATGATTAATTTAATCTTCACTTCTCTCCAGTGATCAGAGAGAGCTGGAGGTGACTAAGTTAATGGCAGGCTCCCATTTAACATCTCAGAGCTAATACTGTGTCTTAAGGCTGTGAGCCCTGGCCCTTCATGAGGACCTGGAGCAGAACAACCAGCTGAAGTTAGCACCAGCAGCCAGGAACAGAGGCAATAGCCTGTGTGGATGCTCCAACTATTGCATCGTCCCCACTTTTCTGTGTAACTGGTAGAAAAAGCCACCAGAGCCAGTCCCCATGGCTCATCAGATGCTTCCCATTCAGTGAATTTACATTTCAGCACAAACTTTTCATACTGACAACTTGGATGCAGGACTTTGCTGCCATGAAAAACTCTGCTCAAAGGCTCAAAAGGACCTAAACCTAAAGTTTGTTTCATTTCTGAATTTCCATTCGTAAAATGTCCTGCGAATTCTTCTCTGAGGCTGATAGTAATTTAGCAGCACTGTGTATCATATTTCCCAGCAAACTGTTACAGACTTGGAGCTTCCCCAGATGTTGGCTCCTCTCTGCAGTCTGTCAGGTCCTGTGCCTTCCCCAGTCCCTCCTCACTGCTTGCTGTTTGTCCCTCAGGTTTGATTGCTTATTTTTGCCTGTGTCACGACAGAACATATTTTGACATCCATTAAAATTCATTAAAAAAAAAAGAAAGAACTGTCAGGCACTACCTGGGTGATTGTTTTGCTAGTTATGCAGCTTTATGCAGCCATGTGCTCAAAGGTTAGGAAAGGAAAAGCGTCTTTTCTAGCTGCTATTAGCAGATTTATCACCAACTGCAAACTCTTTATGGAGGCCTCTCTGGGAGACCTCCAACAAATACTTGATAGGACATCAAAATATCTCCTTGAAATAGGTGTAACTGTGTGCATCAGGTCTGCACAGATCCCTCTTCAGAAATGAGTTTATTCCTCCATGGCTTTTATGCAGAATTCTACTGGACACTAACAGTTGGCTTTTGCACCTCTTCCAGACCCAGGATTTAGGAACACAGGAATCATTGCTGCATCCAGTCTCACCAAAGCAAACCAAAATGCACAGTTTTCACAAATATGATCACAGGCAGACAGGTTCTGTTTAATATCTCTGTCAATTATCTGGATGAGGCACCCTTAGTTTGTTTGCAGCTGACACCAGGTTGGGTGGGGATTTCAATGTGCTCTGCAGGGAGATGTGGCCAAGCTGGCTGGATGTGATGTGAGGCCAGCCGGGTGAAGGTTCAAGGAGAAAAAGGTCTCAGTCCTGCCCTTATATCCCATGAAGCCCCTGCAGTGGCCCAGGCTGGGGGCAGAGTGGCTGGAAATCTGCCCAGCAGGAAAGGTCCTCAGAGTGCTGGCTGACAGTGGCCAAATGTGAGCCAGCATGTGGCCAAGTGGGCGAGGAGGCCAGTGGCCTCCTGGCCTTCTGTGTCAGCACTAGTGTGGCCAGCAGGACGAGGGTGGTGAGTGTCCCTCTGTGCAGGGCAGAGGGGAGGCCACACCTCGAGCTCTGGTGCAGATGTGTGGCCCTGTTGAGATGCAATTAGTGAGAGATGCCTCTAGCCAAACTAAGGTGCCAGTGAGACCATCTACCAATGTCAACAATGGGGATTTTATTTAACAATAAATGAGAGAGTTAGAGATAGGAAAGAGGAGGGCAAGAAGGAAAGAGGGGGAAGAGTGGGGTTGGGGTGGGGTGGAAAAGAGAAATGCTGAGGTTGAGTATGGAAGAGCCCAAGCAGAGGACAATCCAAAATGCTTGGCTCCAGCAGTGTCCTGTCAGTCCTTCCATCCCGTCAGTCACCCTGCATTTCTCTGCACTGGCGATCCTGGTAGTTCTCGTGAAGATGAGGATGCTGGGTCATTCATTGTGTTATAGGAAAAAAATTGACCCAGACAAATTAAAAAATAATAAAAAAACAATTTCATTATAGCAATCAAATACTGTGTGAGCCAGCCACAAAGAAAACGACAGTGCTGAGCCCGGGATCGGCACTGGGTGAGACACAGGTTTGACCACTCCAGCAGAGGGTCTCCTGTGCCACACAGAACCCTCCTAGTATGAGCAATTCTTATAGGGATTCTTTTGCTCAAGGCTGAGATTTCAGTGATCAGCTTCTTCTTTCCATTCAAAGTCACATATATTCATAAAGTCTCTTTTTTCTCTGTTGAGTTTAACAATCCAGTATCTGGGAAGTGATGGCACTCCTGATGGAGTTACGGGAACACAGCATTCAGATGCATCACCCTGGCTGGTTCCAGCGATTCCAGTCTTGGGTCATTTCTCGGGAGATCCTGGATGACCTTGAGAAACGACCCATCTCCGGATGGGCTACATGTATTTACCTGTAAATGATGTTTTATCAGGGACCAGTTTCCACATATGTGAGACAACCCCCAGTGCCGACTTGTACATTTTCTTAATAATATCAAATATTACATACGTATAATTCCACCGTCGCAAATCATCTTCGTTACATATAACAGTGCGGGGTTGTTGCCTTTCTCCAACCCGTGTTGCAGGTGCACAGGGAAATGTTTTCCTATTTACCAGATGAAAGGAGGATTGAACTTCATTTGCCTGCAATGCTGAGGCCCCAGGAGCATTTCTCAGCTCCTAAACCCCCCTCCCCGGGGACAGGGCAAGGACACACGCCCACAGTGCAGCCCGGGGCTAAAGTCAGCTGCAGTGGAGTGCACAAGGCAGCGCTGCCATCCTTCCTCAGCGGGCTCTCCCTGACCAGGCTGCCTTGCTGCCGGCATGGGGTGAGGGGCTGGGGCCGGCAGCAGGACCTACCTTTGGCAAGTGCTTGCCTTGGCCACCAGCCACCCATCCACAGGTGCCTCCTGGCTTTTGGTCACCCTGGTGCCGTTCCCGCAGGGACCTGCCGCTGTCCCTGGGAGACGGGCATCCCTAGGGTGAGCCGGCATCTTCGGGCAGCGCCCTGGAGCTGGCCCCGGGCTCACTGCTCCGGCTGCCCGCTGAGGCAGCTGAAGGAGAAAAGGCGGCGCAGAGCCCGCCGGGCGCTCCTGGCCATGGAGCGCCATCGCCGCGGGGCCGGGGGCTGCGGGACGGCTGCGCTGCCAGCGGGGCGGGCAGGAACGCTGCGCGCCAGGGGCTGGGCAGGCTCCGGGCAAGGCCCTGCCGGCGGCTCATCCCCGCAGGGCTTTCCCTGGGGAAGGGCGGCCTGGGCACAGCCAGCCTCCATGCCTGCTGCATGGGCCTTCTCTGCGGCATCGGCAGGCACGGCACAACCCACAGACATATTTGGGTCTTCGAGCAATGCTGTGGGGAGAGGCTGGCTGTGCTGCTCGATGCAGGGATCACTGTCTATGGGAGAAGCTGGTGGTTCTGCTTCCTCCTCCTGCAGTGACAGAGACAACGGGCTGTCTGGCTCGCTGTCACTCTCTGCTGCCACTGCTCTGTCATGGAGCTCCTCTTCCTCCCACACTTCCAGGAACTCATCGAGAAAGGTGCAGAATGGCGAGTTGCCAGAGACAGAGCACAGGCCTGCCAACAGGTCAGGCTGTGCAATCTCTGTGTTGTTTTCTGTCTCTCCTGCGGAGTCCTTGACGGGAGCATTGCAAGACAGTGAGTTGTCTGAGACAGGGCCCAGCTCAGCCAACAACTGGTCAAGAGACACCAGTTCTGAGCAGGTTTGTGTCTCTTCTGCAGCGTCATTGGTCATGCTGCAAGTGTTGTGGGGTGCCGAGGGGCCTGCAGCTGGCTCCAGGGTGAGGCTTGGTGCATCACTGAGGCTGGATTTGGACCTCATGGGCTTGTCGTTGTCATCCAGGGAAGAGAAGATATCTCTAAACATCTCTTCATACACTTTATCTTCCAGCTGCTCCAGCTCCTCCCTCTTTTGACGCAGACGACGCATCATAGCCTCATCATCCTCTGGCCGCAGCCGCTTGCAACGTGCAGTTTGTTTGGCCGGCCAGCGAATTCCCTGCACCTCTTGGCGGGCACTTAACCACCTGGAGGTTCTCGAGGTGGAATTGATGGGCCTGTTCTCCCGCAGATACGGGCCCAGGCCTGCAAACAGGTCGCTGCAGGTGTTGCCCCCATGCCCTGCCTGCACCTGGATGATCTCATCTGTCTCAGAGTGCTCCAGGTGCTTCCAAGCCGCCTGGGTCCAAGTGGGCATCTGCATGCCACGTGCAGCTTCCACGGGTGGCAGGCCGTGGCCCTGCCTTGCCGCTGACCCTTTTGTTCTCCTTGCCTGGGAAGGTGTTTCCCAGGCCCCGCCATCAACCAGAGCACCCCTTGATGAAGGTGGTACCATCTCTTGCTGGCCTCTGGCCATGGAGCCCACAGCAAGTGCTGCGCCTCTGGGAGAAAACCCAGGGGCGGCTGCTGCTGGCAGATGGGGCAGCTTGACCCTCGCAGAGGCTGCTCTTTGCATTTCAGGGCTGAGCTGGCAGGGAGGTGCCAATGGCAACTTAGGGCCATGGAGAGGTGGCAAGTCCGACACGGACAGTCTCTGTGGCCGTGTGTCCCTGCTGTGTGGCGCGTTGTTCGTCCAGGTGACCTGAGGTGCCGCCTGTGGCTGCCTGGGGGTCACCTGTGGGGAGCAGGAGGAGGCACGGCATGGAGGCGGCTGTGTGAGCACAGTGTCCCCCACGTGCCTGCAAGCCCGGGCCGGGCCCCAAGGCCGGTGCCGGCCACGGCAGCCAGGCCGGGCCGGGTTCCCAGCTGGGCTCGCTGCCTCTGGGGCATTGCTGTGCCTGGGCCGTCCCAGCACCGGCCCCTCCGCAGAGCATGGCCTGGTGCCGGGCCTGGCTGTCTCTGCCCCAGGGCTTCCCCCAGGTCCCACTGCCGGCTGTCCCTCCATCCCCGGCCCTCACCTGGTGCTGCCGCCGGAGCAGCAGTGGCTGCCCCTCACGGGGCTGGCCATGGGCATTTGCCTCCTGCTTCTTCCACATTGTGGGAGTGCTCTGCTGAACACTGGCCACAATCACCCAGGGCAGCTGCTGCCTGCAGAGAAGCTGCTGCCTCCTCAGAGCGCTGCTCTCCTGGGAGTGGCCACTGCAGGGTTTGGCAGCCCCAAGGGCCATGACACGCACCCGCGTCACAATGGCCTCTGAGCACCATGTCACTGAGGGTCACAAAGGCCTGGTGGCCATGGCCGCCCTTTCTCCCAGGGGCCTGGTGCTTTCCATGCTGATGCCCCTTGACACAGAGGCCTTTTTAATGCCGTTGCCCCTCAACTTTGCCTACGCTTATTCCTCTCCCAGTGACCCACAGCTCTCACTTGTCCCACTTTGTGTTCCTCCCCTCAACATCCCCAAGGAAGCCCTTGTGATGTACCAAAGTGCTTTTACCACCCAGCCCACCATGTATCCCAGCCCTTGGCACTGACCTCAGGTACAGAGATCATCAGAAAGGCAAAAGCTCCATTAGAACCTAATCTAGCAGCTGCTGTGACAGACTATAAAAAGTATGTTTTTTAAAAAAGATTAATAAGAAAGGATGGCCAAGGAAAATGCCCATTCTGTCTTTTGGGGGAGGGGGGTGTGGGATTTTGGTCAGGAGTATGCCGGGGCATGCTGGTATTCTGTGCCAGCCATGGTGTGGCCAGAAGAACCAGGGCTGTGATTGCCTCTCTGTTCTTGGCACTGGGGAGGCCACATCTCCCTTCCCTTGTCCAGCTTCAAGTCTCTTTACCCTGTGGCTACATTTAATACACATTACCAACTCCTTGTATACCTATGTAATGTAATTATATATAAATATATAACATTTCATGCAATGAGTTCATTGTGTGTGGTTTACATGTTGGATGGATATAATTTGGTTTTTCTTCTGACAGGATATACAGGATGATTATAAACACAATAAAGCCAAAACTAGCACAATAAACACAATAAAGCCAAAACTAACAAAAAAAATTGGGTGCAACACTAAATCCAAAATTCCAGTTGCTGTGTTTAGCCGTCATTGTAGCAAGGACTCAGATCATCATATTGCAACAGCTTCTTGCCAATGCCAGATTCGCTGCAGCAGTGACTGGCAATGGAACTTGACACAGTGTAGAGTTGGATTGTAGCAATTGGTGAGTTGTGAGGGAGCTGAACTGTTGAAGCTACATCCCATAATTTTGTCAAAATGACATATATAGCTATTAGAGTGATCATATGTCTCTACTGTGGTGTTTTCTGTAAAGATAGAATCACACAGTTCTCATACAGATACATCCATTTCCACTATATGCAAGTACAGTGGCAGGGGTTTCAACACAATGTTGACATTTTGTTAAACATGAAGGCAAATGTCTTAGTTCTTAACAGTATAATTTTCACAAATAAATCCTTGCCGTTCCTATCCAGTCAGACATCAACATCCAAGTTGGCCATTTGCTTCCATCTGGGGCTCATACTTGTTTGTTCTAACAGACAGAGGACAGTTCCATTGTAATTTAATCACCACAAAAATTGGTTATAAAGCATATACTGAAGCACTGAGTATGGTTAAAAGAAAAGCTGTGGCTTTACCATCGGTGGGGTAATAAGTGTCATTAACAAGGTTGAAGTGGTGTGTTTTTTCCTTAATTTGATATTTGTTCAAATGTCTGTTCATCACCCCTCCTCCCTAATCTCCTCCTCTCCAAGTTCTCAATCCTCCCTTTCCCTGCCCCTTTCCCCAGAACATTCCCTGTCATTCCTCCTAGTCCACTCCCCCACTTCCAGAGAATTCCCTGTCCATTTAGTGAGGCTCAACACCCTATTGGTTACTTTGTGTTATTCCACTCCCATGCTCTCCTGATAGGTTTGTGCTATGTTAGTCCCACCCTAAACTCCTCCTCAGCCCTACCCTCGTTGGTTGCTGTTCCTATACCCCGCCTCTTGAGTTGTGGTATAAAACCTTTGTTCACCCTCCCGGGAGGGTCTTGGGGCTCACTGAATAAAAACATGGTGTTCACCCTCAAGTCCCTTGTTGCCTCCGTCTGTCCCTGCACCGACCACTGGGACTGCAGAGCTCACAGGGGGAGCGGCCGCCCGTTCTCTTCCCTCGCCGCCCAGCACGCCACCGCTCGGGGTATTGCGGCGAGAGGAGCTGGCCACGATACAACACAAGGTGTCACCAATACTGGAAACACTTTCAGAGTGAGTGTCATAATCCCAAATTACCTTTTGTTTGTCAGTGTCCTCATCACCGTCCCTTTTAATTGCTATTGCAGCAAATTGCGACCACAGCTGAGGAAGACATGGTGAATGGTGTGGAATTTACTTATAGTTACCAACTCAATTAGCATAAATAAAGAAGCAAGGGTCTTCACCCTGTGGGTCAAGCTGTGTTGATGTGCATATTGGGTTCTTCTTTGAGAAGGATGAGCAATCCTCCAATGGATAACCTGATCTCCAGAGAGAATGTGCTGGTATCATTCCTGATATCACAGAATCACAGAATCATTAATGCAAGAAAAGACCTCAAAGATCATCGAGTCCAACCTTTGGTTGATCACCACTATGTCAATTAAACCACAACACTGAGGGCCATGTCCTGACTTACCTTGAACACCTCGAGGCATGGTGACTCCACCACCTCCTTGGGCAGCCCATTCCAATGGGCTTAACCACCTTTTCAGTGAAGAAATACATCCGGATGTCCTACCCAAACCTCCTTGCTGCACCCTGAGAGCATTTGCACAGCTTTTGTTGCCTGGGAGAAGCATCCAACCCCCACCTTGCTACAACCATCCTGTCAGGGAGTTGTAGAGAGAAAGTGTCCACTGAGCCTCCTTTTCTCCAGACTAAACACCCACAGATCCCTCAGCCACTTCTCATATGTCTTACTCCCCCAACCCTTCAGCTTTGTTGCCATGTCATTCCTAGAAAGGCAAAAACAACACAAGTCTCACTGGTGTTTTACAGGCAGGTCACCCCTTCGTGGCTCAACTTGTCTGGCTGCTCATATTAAAGACAAAAGCCCCTTCTCCCTCTTGGAATGTCTCTGTTCTGTCTCTTTGAATTCAGTCGAGTTAAACATTAAAGGCCTCACTGTAAGAACCACCCATTGCCATCTGGCAGGCACCCGTTTCATGTGGTCAAAACATCAAATCCCAAAATATTTTCATTGTGCTTCTTAATCACATAGTGAGTAGATGAATTCTTTCCTGGGTGCCATAACTTAACTTTCATGGTTTGGTGAACTTGCTCCATTTTCTCTGGTGACTGTAACTCTCCACAACCCAGGTCACATATCCTGCTTCTTGGCGTCCTATCATGTTCGTGCTGAAATTTGTGCTCCCACTCCTATTAGAAATTTCAGCTGATACTGTCAAAGACCAACTAGAGTCAGGTTAATTCTATTTTAATGATGGATATTGTCTCATATTCAGAGGAACCTAAGGAAAATCACTGGTCATCATTTCCCTCATCACAATCATCAGGATCACCCCAAAAATCACCATCCCAATCTTCTGGGGACCGTTAGTTTCCTAATTTGCATGGGGTTAGGTAAATGTGGGACCCACGTAGAGGTCATCTGTTGTGAATGGGTGATTTAGATGACTTAAAGAACCACTGTCAAAGCTTTCAGCAAAAGGTGGTTTTTATACAAGGTTGCAAAAGTGTGACTTAACAAAGTTTGAGCACGAGTCACTCCTACTGATTGGCATAGTCATTTGAACATTGATTCTAAACTGCCAAGGCACACATCAAAATTGCCAAACTACAAGGTTATTCATTATATCAGTCAATTAGCAAAGGATCTGCCACTGATAAAAATGTCTCTCTGATTTCAAAATCATTCCAGCTCAAGGAGAGATCACTGCCATGCAACCAGGATGCTTAACTGGGAGAGGTCAAAGAAAGCTCCCTTTGTCCTCTTTGTGGAACAAAGCAGCTGACTCATAATCAAATTGTTAGAGTTCAAGACATCCCTCTGGCTGCCCTGGCTTTCTCAAGACCCTGGCAGGGGTCTCAGAGTCCTTGGCAAGAAGTCAAAAACATCTGTGGCTTCAATTTTAGCCCATGGAAAAAATTGTAAGCTTTGTATGAAGAATAACAAGCCACGAGGGTTTTAGTAGTGTGATATTTGAATTAACATAGCGTGGAAAAGTAGAAATTTGGGGTTAGAATATAATTTAGGGGGTCAAGATGGAGGAATTTGGGCATGTCCTGGCCTTCTTTTACTTCTTGTCCTCCATGTCTTGGTGTGATGGTGACACTTTTCTATTGGTTTAAGGTAGAGATTCACAGTCTAACACAGATGATAGGTATTGGCAAGAAATTGTAAACATACTACACATAGTTTTGAATATATAAGGTGGGAGCTGCCCAAGGCTCGTAGCAGATGGCCACAGCTTCCTTTCTGGACGGACCTCAGCAGGTCAGGGAAAGAACATTGTAGATAAGGAAAAATAAACAAACTTGAAAACGCAATCAGATGCATTCCAGACTCCTTCTTTGGCTGCACAGGCTAGGGAACAGACTTTCACACTGTTGTGGTCCCAACAAGCTGACCCTGACTTCAAATTACTTGTGATGTTTAAGGTACACTGTTCCTGTACCCACAACATTCTTTATTTCTTTAGAACTGAGTTTGAGAAAGCCACCCACTATTTGTGTATTAATCGCATGATTGATTTTACAGAGCTCCAGTGCATCTCACTGTGCCACTCAGCATCTTTATAGGTTTTCAGAGAGCAGACAGAAACTAGAGGAGCTCCTTAGAGTCTGTACCAACCTTCTGCTGGTTTAGTTAAGGGGTCAAGGACAGGCTGCCAAAGGAAGCAGCCACCATCCCTGGAGGTATTTAAATGGCACATAGGTGTGGCATTTAGGGACATGGGTTAGTGATGGATTTGGCAGTCTTGGATTTGGCACCAAGTATGACTTGGTGACTGCTAAGATATTTTTCAACCTAAAATACTCTATGATTCCATGATGGTCATATAGGCAGATAAGCATTTTCGGTACTCTTTAGCAAGGGTAACATCCTGTATGGCACTTTTTTTATTATGTAAAAACCCTGAGCAGAAAAGCAACCCAGATTTCCTCATTCACTTAGTGGTGCAGCAAGTTGCCTGACTATTGCCAAAATACAAGGCAGAGGCAGAACTTCCTTTGCTGCCTCTTAGAGAGAAGTTATTGGGTGTTATATGAATGAAATATTCCCCTACCATAGAATATTTCACTGAACATATTAACAGATGGGAGTCAGATCCTCCTTCAGTTTACAGACAGATAACTCTATCAGACAGATACCTCTTTGGAAACAGCTGCTTTCTGCTTTTGCTCTGTTACCTCTCTTTATTTCTTCCTTCACTATATAGATCTCATACAGAATGCTCACTTATCTTGTCTCAAAGTACTGGAAATTACCAGACTGTTTCCACTGCATTTCTCACAGATTTGCCTGACATAGTAAAACTTGTGTCTTATTTTACATTAATTAGATCCATATTTTTCTTAAAATTGCAGACATAAAAAAAAAAAGCTTCCTTCATTTTATATATATATCCCCCCACTGCTAGCAAATCTTTCCCATGGCCTATGCTGTAGTGAGGGGTGTGCTAACAACACACTTCTGGCTGTGAAACACTCTCATAAATTGCCTCTGGTTGCCCCCATGGTCCAATTTGAATTGCTTACTTTTTGCTTCCCTTGTTTTATAGGTTTTCTTATATTGGGATGAGAGGTATGGGTGTTCACTCCCACTGTGAAAGTCCTTTAGTGAGCTTTCACAAACACTTTTAAACTGTTTTTCTGAGTTTTGTGAAAAAGGACTACTTCCTGGGGAATTGACAGTAGGGTTCCTTGACAGCATGCTGCTTTCAAGCACAAGTTTATCTTTAACTCCCCTCAGCCCTTGAGGCAGAGTTATCTGCTGCACCTGTGTCTTCAGCAAGCACTGAAAGGGTAATCAGGCCCTTGCACAGGTATAAAAAAGCAAAGCTGTTGTGATACTAATGTGAAATTAATTCTCAGTTGCTCTGAGCTCTGGGAAAAATGCAAGCTCCAGTTTGTCAACCTACCTGCAGGACACTGTGTAGTGCTGATGACTTCAGTTACCATGATACTGATGCTCAATATTTAAGTATTTACAATACCACAAACATTGTCAAAACAGGAGGAACAGGAAAGTTTGCCCATAATGAAACCCTGCCCAGAATGGCCTTTGAATTTTAAGTATAAGCAGATTCTTGAACTTCATGAACAGTGTTTCCAGCATTGACAGCTTCCTGCCATGAGGAGCCATTTTTTAATGTCTATCCTGAAAAACACTGCTGGAGGTGTTAGAGTAATTGCAGCAAGAAAGTGGCAGTTGGGAGAGAAATGGAGGGAGGAAGATGAGGGAGGAAGGTGAGTCTCCATCAGGGGATGAAGTGCCAGGTTAGAGAGCCTCAAGTTAGCTCTAAACATGCTGATATGACTCTGAGCAGAGCTCCATGCTGCAAAAATAGTCAGGTGAGACCCAGAAAGTTGGATAAGTGTGTTAATTCTCATCCTTGGCTAATTAGTCCTGCAGTTAATTAGCCTTGTTACAGTAATTTTCCTGATGGGACAGATGCCTCTGTGTTCTGGAGTCAGCAAGTTTGGCACTGGATTGCCATAATAATTTGGATTCATTAGCTGAGAGCCAGATAATATTTTTTATTGTGATTTCTATAATCTATTACTCCTACAAAACTAAAATAAATAATTGAGCTAGGAAGAGGGACCACCAGAGTAATTGAACCCTTATGATTCCAGTCATAAGGGATTGTGGTGACTCCAATCACCAAAGAGAGAGCAACTTGTCTGAACACTTGATTTCAAGATACTAAGCTTGCATAATTCCAGTTTTCTGTGGTTTTTATTGGATATTTGGTTCAGGCCTCCTAACTGCAAGAATTGTTTTCCTGCTTTGAGGAAAGAAGTGCCTGGTAGCATCAGGGTAGTCTGAAAAATTCCAGCAATTGCAATACACTAAAGAGAGAAATAAAGGAGAAGAAAAGAAAAGAAAGCTTACAAATTTCTCTGAAAAACAGAAAGGTTTGGAAGAGTTATCAACATCAAAGGCTCAACCCCCAACCTCAGGGTGGATAGCCTAAATTGAAAGATCCAGTCTTGTAATGAGAACCTCTTATTAATAGGGAAGAAGGAACACATAACCCAGAGAGGTTTTTGGCTCCTGATTCCTGAAAGCATTCAAGGTTGGATGGAGTTCTGAGCAACCTGGTCTAGTTGGAGATATCCCTGCCTTTGGTAGGGGGGGTGGCCTAGATGGTCTTCAATGGTCCCTTGCAACCAAACCATTCTATGATGCTATGCCAGTGTGAAGAAGGAATGTCAGTGCATCCGCATCCAAAGCTTGAGGCCTTGGGCTCTGTGTTTTTTCCACTCTTTCCTGTTCCTCAGAGCTCTTAGGTAGGTGCAGTTCCTTGAGAAACACTTCAGTGAGTCCTAACCCTGAGTTATCATAAAGCCAAATAATCCTCTATATTGGGCAAGCAAATTTCCTATAAACATACAACAAGGCATCGGGATCTGCTCCAACTGCCTGCCAGCAAGTTGTCACCTCCTCCAACCTGTTCACCATCTCAGCCACGCCCATCTTTAATCCAAGGGATTGTGTCTCTGCTCACACCTGAAAAAAGGACCAGGAACACAAAGCAAGAGGCCAAATCTCCAGCCACTGCCTCTCCTTCACCTCGGCTAATACCTGGTATTTCCATTTTTTGCAAGACACAGCTGATGTGGTGGGGATTATGAACATAAAGAAGGAAAATTACTTACAGCTGGAGCAATTGTCAGGCAGGAAGATAATTGAAAGCCAGCAAAATGATCAACCGTTTAATTGCTTACATTAAAGAAATGAATTGACAGCAATCAAGCCAACCTATAAAAAGTACTGAAAGAAAATGACATGTGAGAAAATAGATTAATTTTCATAAAGAACAAGTAAAAACAAACTTGGAAAAAAAATTGAAAATTCAAGATAGGGTTGTTTATAAGCCTTAATCAATTTAAAACTCATTTTCAATGTATTAAACTTTACTATTTAATGTCTTCTAATGAATTCTGCCTCTGGCATTGTTCAGAAGCTTCACTAGAGCCTTGTGCAGTTAAAGAAGATTATTCATCAGCATTACCTCTGCCAAACACTCTTAAATCAGGAGGCAGTACCCAAAATCATAAAGAGGAGACTACTGAGTATTTTTTAAGGGAATTTTTCCCATCTGAGGGACTGTTGATTTCCTGGGAAGATTTTTAGAGGCAAAACAGTTGAGCTCTCAGAGTTTGTGTTTTCAAATTTTTTATATTGGTCTTAGTATTGAATCTTTGCACAGAACCAAAGGCCAAATCTTGGGAAGGAGGGAGGTGTCTCCATTTTCAGCCACTCAGTGCAATAACACTTCACATTCACATCTCTTTTGATTCACACATTTTTTCAAATCATGTGCCTGAAAAGTCCTTTAGAAGATCAATGAAGCCTTGTTTTGTCCCTAAGAGCAGAACCACATCTTATGGCATGAGAAAAACAAATTCCCAACTCACAATAATCCCTCCTCAGATGTTTGGACCCAAACCTGAGGTGAGCAGGGATATGAACTCTATTCTTCCAGTGTATAGCAATTTTTGGAAGGTGTGCTATGGTGAAGAAATGGAAAATAGATCTTTGATATTTCACACTTCTTTTTTTACAAAAAGAATATGGAGGCTTGTTCTGTTTTTTTTTTCATACCTATGTAACTCCCTTAAAATATTTCATTTTGAGAGAAGATAGATTGTATACCATCAGTTTTTCTCTCTATCATCAATTTTTCATTTCATGCTAAAAATCTTGTTTTGCATGGGTGACTCTCAAAAATAAAAAAAAAAAAAAGAAAATAAAATAGCCTCAATCCATGGGCTCAGCCACTAGCTGCAATCCAGCCTCACCATCCAGCTGACTGATCACAGGATGCAGTATCCCCCACCCAATGATTCCCTTAACATTTCTGACCTTCACATCCTGAAACTGAGTCACGAAAATTCTACATGAAATCAATACTTTTTTTTAAGCTTTCTGACCTTTTATGGCTTCCCTCACATTTTCATCCTCACAGTCATGTTGCTGATAGCTCGTTGTTCTCATGCTGCAGATCAGTTGCTCTGGGTTTGAGTTGAGCCATGTCCCACCACAGTGAAAGCAGGGGTGGAGAGCCAAGAGCCTTTCTGAAAGCACACAGTGATCCTGCAGCCCCTCCTCACGTGTTAATCTGGATTTTAATTCTGCATTTTGTACACCAGGGAGGTTTCCAAGGCAGGTCACCGTGCTGATCAAAGGACAGGAATACAAACCTGAGGCAAATCTTAAGAGAGGAAATGTTAAAATCAATGTCACCTGGGTTAGGCTCATTAACTCTTGACAAAACTAAAACTTCTTTTTCTACTATAGTACATTATTGACAACTAGAAAGGATAAAGTACATAAAAGATATTTCTAAAGGAAGAAAAAAACCCAAATACTTCCCTTCTCAAAAGGTCAGGATAACAGATTACTCCAGTAAAATTCTGGGAATACAGGACTGGGAGGAACGATGTGTATCTACAATTGCAGGTACCAGGTGGCAGAGGTTAAGTAAAGCAGTGGAGTGAATTGATTCCGTTCTTACATGACACAAGATGATATTTCCCCCTCTAGAGAAATCCAAGGACCAAACACCCAAGACACTGCAACGTGCCACAGCAGAGTAGATCAAAGGTGTCCCTCATTTTTCTTTCTATTTCTTGGACACTAAAAATAGAAGCAGAGATCCAGAGTTTTGTGCAGAAAAGTCAACAAATCTAGAACATGCCAGAATCACTGCGGATTGATATATATAGGTTGTTGGTTTCTAAATACCTGAAATGTTTCCTAGTTTTAGGCCTGATCAAGAGGCCATATGGCAGAAAAATGGCTTACTTCTTCCTTTCCTTGCCAGGACAAAATTCTGTGTGGAAAAAGATCCATCTTCTTAGAAACCTGAGTCTAAAGTAATCCCAACCTAATCCCCACTGTAGAAAAAGACATAAAGGTCATAAAAATATCAATTTTATTTGCCAATTAAACCCAGGGGGAATTATTTTCTGAATTCATCCTTGTGTTTTATTGACAGGAATAGTTACGATCCTTATAATTGCCTTATAATTCCCTGTCTAGCTCTAAGACATAGTGTATGCTGAAAGAAACTAATGAAGCAAAAGATACTTTGTACCATCCTTCAAATGAGCTGTTTAGAAAATCCTTTCCAAAGGAAAAAATAAAACAGCCATTTTAATAAATTAAAAACCCTGATGCACAGCTTGCTGCATGGCAGGTCCAATCAAGAGGGTTGACATGTCATGCTGTAAATACTTCCCAGTGAATGATGACATAATTTTCAGATTTGCCCTTCTTACTGGCATTGATGCATTCAGGCAAAACAATATATCAATCAGCATTTAGGACCTAAATGCCTGTTATGAATCAATCTTCTGGGGCTCTCAGCTTCCCACATCTCATAAAAATCTCAGCAGTGATTTGTAGCCTTTAAGTATTTTTTAGTGCTTCACATCTCTCAAATTGGTCACAGCCCAACACCAGAGCTCTTGCTCTGTTTCACAACCACATGATTGGTATAGGACAAGTGTGTATTGCTCTGTATTCTTCTTCCCACCATGTTAATGCCAGTTTCTAATAGTTAAAAAGGGATAGAATCCACTGTTGTGTCACATATTTAAGAGGTTTATGGCCAGGTTTATCCTCGGTTCATTTTCACAGCCTTTATAACCCCTCAGCAGAGCTGCTCCCAAGCAGCAGAATTCCATCAGTGGACAAAGGAAGCACTACACATGACATCTGTGAGGCCTTTGATTTGGTTCCCTACAGCATTCTTACCTCTAAAATGAAGAGACGTGGGTTTTTTTAATGGATGGACTGTTAGATGGGTAAGGAATTGGCTGTGTGGCCACATCCAAGGAGTTATAGTCAATGGCTCAATGTCCAGGTGCAGCCCACTAAAGGTGGTGTCCCTGCAGGGTCAGTAGTGGGACCAGTGCTGCTCAATATTTTCATCAGTGAAATGGACAGTGGGATTTTTGACACTGACGGGTTTCAGATGAGTAGATACACTCATGGAAAAAAATCCATCCAGAGGAATTGACAGGCTTGAGGAGTGAGTCCATGAGAACCTCATGTTCAATCAGGCCAAGTCTGTTTCAGTCTGGAGAAGATTCCAGGAAGACCTTTAGAAGCCTTTCTGTCTATACGGAGAATTGAGGGACATAAGAAAAATGGAGAGAGTTTTACCAAGGCCTGTAGTGACAGAATGAAGGACAACAGTTTTAAACTGAAAGAGAGTAGATTGAGTCTGATTATGAGGAAGAAAATTTGTAAAGATAAGGGTGGTGAGACACTGGAAAAAGTTGCTCAGATGTGGTTTTGAAATGTTCCAGGCTAAGTTGGATGAGACATGAAGCAATCTGGGCTAGTAGAAGGAGTCCCTGCCCGTGGCAGTGGGGTTGCACTACAGCAGAACCTCCCTTTCAACCAAAAAAATTCTATGTTCTGTGATATCATGTCAAATTATAAATGAGACAGAGAGAAAGGGAAGACAGATAGGCAATGGCTATCTAGTCTATTATATATTATAGAAAAGATTAATAAATTAGATACTTCTACCATATTACTGGGTGATATATTTGAGACAAGTGCTGACCACACAACTCACATCTTATCTCATCCAAAAGAGCAGAGGATGTCAGATAAATTTTACACTCTTCCTATGGAGCAGATCACTAAAAAAAAATAGATTTTTATATGTTTTGGAATAGTGACAGCCAAAAGGAAATGTATGACCCTCCGAAAGTGTTCATATTTCATGATGCCTGAAAAAAACTCATTTATATGAACCTTTGCTTGCTTTCATCAGGATATTGGAACTCTAATATTGAAGCATGGGGATACTCACCTGAAAACTAAATCCCTGCACCTCAAATTTCATGACCTAAGTTTGAAATCATGCAAAAAGATCATGATGATCTAAAAAAAACCATTGCATTGGCTGTAAGTTACAGCCATCAACAGTGCATTGCAGCAGCTGAAACTTTTTCTCATGCTGAAATGTTTTGGGCTTGGGCCAAAATGCTTGGAGATTTTTTTAAAACAAAAATTACAATAAACCTCCTCAAAAACTATTAAACAAAAATATTATAATGTTGACATGTTGTATAGGTTTGGTGTTTTGCTCTTTTCCTCCCCATGAAAAAAAAGAGATTTTGTGTGAAGAAAGAATTTTAAAATACATTTTGATTACACTAAAAATTTCTGTGGTTGATAAAGGAAGATTTTTTTTTATCATGATCAGATGGTCATACAAATAAATAAACTACCAGCCTCAAATTAGACCTTTCAGAACCCCATTATACCTAATTAAAATCCTTTTTCCTAGGCTTAATAGAAGTTCTGGGTGTGAATAACTTTGCTTAAGCAGATTCACAAATCTGGTTGCAGTAAATTACAGATGAGGCTTCCCAGGAGCAGAATAAACCCCATCAAGACCCTCATAAACAAAATGCCAGCATCTGGAGCCAGAGAGAAAAGCACAGGCAGGACTGAGAGAAGAATTACCGATCTGAGATTAGCCTATACATCAACATCATGTAAAGTGAAAAAAATGTCTTTATTTATTGCTTGGCAGCCTTCAGGTTGTGAGTGTCACTCAGCATTAGCATTCACCTTTATAACTGTGATTTGATTTACAGCTCCACCCCAGCACAGAGGAAGGAGCCAATTACCTGTCTGGGGGAACATGGATGCATTGAGTAGATCCCAGATGCTTCCTCTTCCCTCTCATACTGAGAGATTTTCTTGGCCTGAAATAGAGGCCTGAGGGATGGGCTCTGACCTGCTTTATGAGATGACTGCCAGAAGAATATGCGCTATAGAAATTTATGCTCACACGGATAAGCTGCAATAGAAAAATGTAGATGTTAGACACAAAGGTGCTGTTCCACATTAGTCAAAGCCACACACAGCTTTGCCAAGGCTGGAAACACAGAGTTACAATGCACCAAGGCCAGCGAGGTGACAAACTCAGTATTTCCATGCCTATAGTGAGCGGACCTATGACTACTTAGATCAAATCCCATGGTTAAGTTAGAAGCTGAGTGATTCTACCCCTCATCTCTAAAAAGATGTTTCTTCCCCTCCACTTTCTGGTGGCTTCTATTGTTTTTTGATATTTACTTCTCTTGGTTTATCTTAAGTGACAACCCAGGATCAGCTGGGGGAGCCCAGCACTTCTGAGACCCAGCCTTCAGCTGAGGTTGGATGCTCAAATATCACTGATGGTAAGAGTTAGCTCTTGAGTGCTCCAAAGTTCACCTAATGTCCCAAAACCCATACTGTGAATACCTGTTCAGTGCTGATCACAGAATATAAGACATAAAATGGTTTCATTTGGAAGAGATTTTTAAAAAAAATTTTCCTGTTATCTGTTCTAAACCTGTCCATTGTCAGTGTGAAGCCATTCCCCCTCGTCCTATCACTACATACCATTGCAAAAAAAATCCTTTTCCAACTTTATTTCTTATCCCCTTTAGGCACTGGAAGGGGCACCAAGGTCTCCCTGGAGCCTTCTCTTCTCCAGGCTGACCACCCCCAAATCCCAGTAGGAGAATCCTCCAAGTATACTCTGGAACCCATTTTTCTATGCTGTGTTTGCAAACCAGTGCTGTTTATGGGCTTGCAGCTCTCCACATCACAGATCCATGGATGGATGGATGGATGGATGGATGGATGGATGGATGGATGGATACTAAATATGGTGCTCTGACTTTTGCTCTCTGAATTCAGAAGAGCTCCCATGTCAAAGACCTGCCACCCCACCCAGCTCTGAATTCACAAAGGTATTTGAGAGGCTCACTACAGATGGCACCTGAACATTTCTTTTTGCAGTGCCCAATCACCAGTACCAAGGAGATTTTTTAGTATTTCTTTATTAATTTCAGTATCACATTTATTTTGTTCATAACAGGAAATACTTAAATGCTTCACTTCCATCATTGGATGAGAGAGGAGTCTCAGTCAGGCTGGGTTTATCAGACAATTTGAAAACGGGTCTCCAGATATTCAGGTGAACATTATAGGAAAGAATTTTCCTTTGGTTTCAAATATTATTAAGCTAATGATCAAGGGATGCAATTTTAGTAGGTACTCATTAGATTTTAAACTTTTGATCCAATCCCTTTATCCTCCCACATATCCCTAAAGAGGCAGCTCCCGAGCTCTCCAGAAACTCCCAGGCACAATGACCCATGCATTACACCAAAATTAAGTCTCACAGCAGCACAAACTTTATCCCTCCCTAAGGAGGAATGAAATTACTAATTTTTTCCCTCAAAGGTGATCCAGAGGACAGACTGTAGCAAAGGTTCTGTGCATGGAGAGAGAATTACTGCTAAGATTTTATTAGCACATAAACATGATGACGTTTTTGATGCCTGGGGCTATAGAAGCACAATCATTACAATGAAGGCCATATTTCTTTCCATCTTTCCATGGGTTCTGTAACAAACTGAGCAATCCATCTTGCTCACACACCCTACAAAATCATAGATATATTTATTTCTTTGCTTCTCTCAATTAGCATTTGACCTTTTGAGCACTGTAGGTGTCCTGGGGTATGACAGCACAAACTCTGCAGCTTCTGCCTTCCAACGTAGCCCAGGTGAGGCTCATGAACAGGTACAGGACAACTACAGCACCATCAGGTACCAAATTTCTGTGAGCTGCTGTGTGAGCCTCTACCAATACCACAAGTAACCAAAAGCAACACAATGAGGATGGCTGGAGAGGAGTAGTAGAGGACTGGCAGAGGTTATGGATTATACACACTATTCCAAGGCAGAAAATACGTATTTGCTCACTGACAAAGCAATGCTGATATTTTTGTCATCCAAATGCCAATCAAATAAGATACAAACCACTAATTAATAGAATCACAGAATGGCTTGGGTTGGAAAGGACCTTCCAGATCATCAAGTTCTAATTCCACTGCTACTTCTTCACTTAGAAAAAGTTGTAAATACATAAATTTAAAGAATTAGCAACATTAGGGAAAAAAAACCATATTATGGGTAGCTGAGGGTTCAAAACACATTTAAGAAACACAGGGATATTGCTTATTGAAAAGATATGTAATAATCATTTATTACACTCCTTTTTAGATCATGCACAAAAAAAGAGCAATTTTCTGAAATCTTATTTAAATGAATAGCAAATACCTCTGCACACAGTACTTTTAAAGAAAAGTACAAAACTGAATCCACTCTCAACCTCCATTTCGTTGATTCAGTCATGTAATGCACTTTCTTTTTAATTGAATGATTTATATAACTGTGAAACCCTCTGTGAATTTTACAATTGAATATATCATTGATGATTTTCTGCAATGAGGCTTGAAGCTTAGAATTAAAAAGTTATTAGTATTTTCATTAGGAAAGTTCAAGAGCTCAGATATTGAAGACCAAATCCCAGAATCCACTGCAGGCTTGTACTGATTTTTTTTTTCTGCAATTATTCGGAATTTGCTCTTCGTTATGAATTATTTAAATGAAACCCTTCCATAGACAAAAAAATTTGAAGGCCAGAAGAGACCATTGTAATCATTCAACCTGATCTGCTTTGTTATGCAGATCACAGTCATCCCTTTATCTTCTCACTGGTCTTCCCATTTAGATGGTGTGCCCTAAACTCTGTCCTCTACAATATCCTAATGCTCAGCACATCCTAATTCCTACAGCAACGCCCTGAATTACTGCGCCATCAGAGGTGAGGTGTTTTCTACCTACAGGCTATCTTACCCTTTGGAATATTTTTTATACTTCTCAACCCTGCTTTGAACCTTTATTTTCCCCAGTAAGACAATCCTGCTTGTCAGAGAAGGGTTACTCAGCTGCACTGAATTAGCAAACAATGTCCATTTTTAACTGCTAAGGATACTCAGTTAATAATAAAAATTAATTGCATATAGGACTGCTTTTTAACTGCATATAGGACTGGGTTTTTTCCCCAGAAGAAACTGATTCCTCTTAGGTGATGCCTCAAATAAAATCATAGAGTCACAGAATGGTGCGGGTTAAAAGAAACCTTAGAGAACATCCCCTTCTAACCCCTGCTGTGGGCAGAGATACCTTCCATTAGACCAAGCCCAGTCCAACCTGGCCTTCAACACTTCCAGGGCTGGGACATCCACAGTTCTCTGGGCATCCTGTGCCAGGGCCTCACCACCCTCATGGTAAGGAATACTGCTGGTAAAGGATCCATGGATTATTGACTGTCTTCCAGCCATATCTTTAAATGTAGAGTAAAAGGAATGTAAAACTTCATCCTTGCAGAGGAATTTACTTTAATAATCTCTTTTGAGAGTATGTAGCTGCATGACAAAAAAATAAAGACATTTTCCAGTTTAATTAGGGCACCAAAAGCCCAGACTAAGACTGAGCCTATCTCATAGATGGGTGGAGTGAATCACTCATTCATCATGATGCATAGACACAGACATGCTCTAATAACTTTCCATCTTACATTCACCCTTCTCCACAAGGGAGGTAGAAGTGAAAGAAATTTGTGAATTCTCATCTTGTAATTATGAAAGGTATCCACTCGTGGCTGGAGCAGTCTCGCTGTCCATAAAATGTGCATGTAAATTTCGGGTGTTTTGTCCTCAGGACATAAATCCACGGGGAAAAAATCAGATTGGCTGCAGTTAGAACTTGACCTTGAATAGAGGCTTTCTCATAAGATCAGTCATAAAATGGTTTTGGGTTGAAAAATACCTCCAAGATCATCTCATTCCAACCCCCACCATGGGCGGGGACACCACCACCCCAAACCTCCAAATTTTGCTGAATCATTTCCAATTAAAAAAAATATTAAAAAGAAGAAAAATATTCACTGTTAAAAAGCCTCAAATCTTTCTAATGTTATCCCCTTGAACCTTAGAGTCTCAGAAGATCCTTGCCAAATCACAGTATAGAACAGTGTTCTAAACTTTAAAAACTATAATAACTAACCAAAAAAATTGGGCATGGATAGCAAAGTCTTTGCACATTGAAACATTTGTGCTATTTATTAACTTGAAATACACTGAGAAGGTTTTAAAACCATGAAACTAAAGGTTCAGCTCACTCTCTGGTCTTCAGTGATATTTCCATTTTACCTTTAAGGTTATGGTCTTTACAGTGCCTTTTGGTTTTGGTTTTTGTTGCTTAATCTTGAGGGATCCACAAGTGCCTGACAGAATGAATTCTGTCCCCAGCCCTTTCCAAACAACGATTTTCTGGGGGATGACCTGAGCCAACAGAATGCAATGTCAGAAAGACTTAGTGCATTTTCACTTCATCATTATCTCTCATGTCACTGAGAGATAATTACAGAATAAATAAGTCCAGAGATGAGTTTGGAAGTGACAAATGAATATAAAAACACCACAGCACTCTTTCCGCTTTAACACTTTCATTCCAGTTGGGAAGAGAAGCCTGTGCTGTGAAACAGATGGTGGGAGATTAGCTCTGCTTTGGAAGTGTGGTGGGAAATGTAATCTGGCAGGAAGTTTTGCCCACAAAGCAGAATAAGAACATGAGATCCCAGTGCAGCACAGCAGCTGTAGCTGCACTTCACATGGAAATCTTTCAGCTTCAGTCTTCCTCTCTTCTTCTGTAGGTCCCATCTTCTTTATCCCCTCCTTTATCTTCACAATTATTGATCATTCCAATGCTTATCACTTCGTTGAAAACAGTTGTGCAAGAATTTAGAACTTAAAAATCATTGAAAGAGAACTTCCAAAAGGACAAATCAGTTTGCAAACTATCCTCAAAAGCTGAAGGGGCCAGGTTCTTCCTAGGTAGAAATTAGGTGTGTTGGTGCCACCAACAAAGCCTCACTGATTTTCATTCCCTAGAAGTGCAAACTCTTCTATAATTTATGCTCAGTAAATCTTTCCAGGTAGGTAATTAAGACAGCAAATCCCTTTTGCTGCTACTGAAAGACTTGGCTTACGATCTGTTCATTATTGGTAGGAATTCCTATTTATACTTTTCCTATTCTTTTTCTCCATGCACAAAAATCTCAAATTTTTCCACTAAGCAGAGGGCCTGTGCTATCCTGATCTCACAACCATCTTCTGAGTTCAGCAGGCAACCACTAAGAGTCTGTTGGGAAAATTCAAAGCAAGGACCAGTGTTGGTGATTTTGGAATTCCTTTCAGTTCTATGCTGTGAATATTCAAAAGATCCTCAAAGGCACAAAACTCACTTTCCTGGCAAGACCTGGGTGTATTTTCCCAATATATATTCTTGGATTTCAGAGGATTTGCATGTATTTAGTGTCCACTTTTCTATAGCAAGCAGGTAGTAAAATGTAGTAGAAACACAGGAATTCCACAAAACAGCTTAAACTCTCCCCAAAATCCCAGAGGAAGACTTGTCCCAGACCCTTGTTCACTGCAGAGCTCTGATACCCTTGAGTAATGAGGGTGTTATATCACTGCATAGGTAATTATAAGGAGCACATTTGCAACAATTTATTTCTTTTTTATCTTGTGTTATGTTGAAATTCCATTAGGATGCAACTGCCTGTCCCGAAAATAACAAATAATGTCATTATAGAGGTGCTGAGATTCAACCCCTTTCCCCCTGAGAGAAGTCAAGCTATTGTCACAGCAGAGGTGGTTTCTTCTGCATTCCCAGGTGATTAATATTCATTGGAATAGGCACTGTAAATGATCCCTTAGGAGACAAGGTGATACAGGCTGTGAGGGATGAAAGAATAAAAATTGTGTCCCAAATGGAGCACTGTGTATACTGTCATTATTTTTATAGTCTTGGCACTCAGGTATCTCTGTCACAGCCACAGTGTAGCTTGAAAGGCTTAAAACCTGCCTGCACAGGACAGTATTTCTTATTCCACTGATACCAGTTTTCTGGTGTAACTGCAAGATTGACTTTTTTTCAGTTTTATTTAGATCATTTAGAAAGCAAAGTAAAGCAGAACAAGTAATTCTTAATTAGGATGAGTTATCTGAATGGGAAGGACTGTGAATGGGATTATTCTGCTTACTCCTGACATCAAACAAGTATAATTGTATAGACATTTCTTTGGATCACTTCCATCTACCCAACATGCCTAATTTAAGTCAAAATGCAGATCTTTGCTGAATTCTGTCCAGTTCTCTGTGCAGACTTACCATTGCCAGCAGCTGGAAGTATTACTGGGGCAGTCAAAGCATGGATATGCACTTTGTTCTGCCACCTCTGATGGGACAAACTTGGGATAGAAAGATCCTAAAGTGAGCAAGATATCTGTCAATGGAAAGGTGTTAAAGAAACTGAGTAAAATACACCCAAACTCCTCCATCAGAACTTCAGAACAAGATAAAAAGAAATAAACAGTTGCCAATGTGCTCCTTATAAATACCTATACAATGACAGTCATGCTAAAGATTTTAGCTTTTTATACATTTTTCAGATGTTTGTGGCTCTGTGGACTTTTAATACACAGTTATATAGTTCTGGGTATTTTTCCTACCCTTTCTTTTAAATATTAGAAAAATAAGTTAACCATTCTAATACATACTTGGAATTCTGTTTAGTCTTATTCTTAAGAAGCCTGACTTGGACATTTTGTTTTCCACTAGAACTTAGAAGCTACAAGAAAGGTCCTGAAACAACTCCAGTGGAGCAGAACCTGGGGGAAAATTACCTAACCAACTTCTCTTCGAATTGGACAATATTTGTTAGATATGCCAATTTGTTAAACTTATAAAAATTGTAGAAATCCAACGTTGGGTCTGCCCATAGCCATGGGGGCACCTGAAAGCTTGCATTAAAGACCTGCTTTCTATGTTACTACTTGAACACTGCTGCAAGTTTTGGGTTCTTGATTTTAGGCAACAGGAGAAGGCACTTTGTCACCTGCCAAGGTAGGTGTTAATGACTTTGTAACCCTTCACTCACCATAAAAATGTCAGGTGGAAAACAGGACGCCCCTTCCTACAGGGTAATAGCTCCTGTAGGATGGATTCTTGGAAATTCTCAGAACTTCTGGTGGAGGAGTGACTTCTAAATTGGAGACTTGAAAGACTCAAGTAGGAGACTGGACAGTCAAAATCAGAACCCAAGAGGTTTAGCTAAACCAAGTAACTTTAGCCTGGGACAGTGCCAGGCCTGTGGAATTACTGCTTTTCTATTCTTACAAAGATCCTGGCATAGCCAGTTGAAATAGAAAGTGTAGTTGATCCAGCACATTTTATTTTGATTAGGATAATTTTTTTTTAATAATGAATTTATTTTGATGTGGATAAATCTGGTCAGAAAAAAAATTACTTGCTGTGTGTAGGCAGAGTCATGGATATAAAGTGTCCATGGACCTGGTCTTAATCCTCAAATGTCAATAGAAAAATTCCTGTGGCAAGAAAGAAACAGGACTGATCATTTCCTTAATACTGAGCTATTTGGAGATTGCCCTATCAGCATCAATTACAGATATGTCTTTATATGCATAAAATTTTTCTTCTTTCAGTGGAGAAAACAATGAAAAAATATTCTTATTATCAAAGAAATATCCTATTGTAAGGGAGTTCCACATTTACAGCTTCTTACAGATTAAATAATTATTGCTGTGGACAACTGGAAATTACTATCTAAACTCCAGAAGAAGTTATTTTTATTTATGAACCTGTTAAAATATATCCCACCCACAGAACAGGGCAGGATGTTGAGTTTTCAGAAAATAAAGGTTAATGACCAGATGATTGGGGGAAAATGTTTTCATTTACATGTTCTACCCACTTCTTTTCAATCCCAGTCCTCATGTCTTAATTTAATAGGTATAATTGGTGAAGTCACCCAGACCAGACACAGTACAACTGAATCTTGTTATTTGTTGCTAAATAGAAAAAGTTCTTTGCCCACACCTGTTAAAAATGAGATAAATGTGTGAAGTGTAACAGAACTGATACTCAAGAACATCTTTAACTACCTAATTTACAGCCTAAATAATGGAGAGAAAGGGAATAGCAGATGCCCCTTATCCATCCTTTAAATAGATGGTGAAGGAAATACAGACATATTATATAGTTTTAATTGGATTTCCTTGACTGCGTTCCAGTCAATAGTTTTGGTGGGAGGAGAGGAAATCATCTCCTTAATGCTTTCATCAGCATTAATCACAGTTCATTTGTTTCTGTAGAGGCCAAAGACAAAAGAACTGGAAAGAAATTAGAGGCACCAGTAGCTTTTAGGTTCAGAGATTAAATTCTCTGAGGTTCTCCTTGCTCTGCTGAACTTTTCTCCAAGTATTCTAGGAGCAACCAAAAATGAGAAAGCAGAAAAATTAAATAACTACCATAGTGTTGGAATAATCAAAGGCATCTCACCAGCACCAAGCAATACTACTTCCCAAACTGTAAACATCCGAATTCCTGAAATTCTCAAAGGTCTCTTAGGTTGCAAGCACCTGGCATGTTTTCCCTCTATAAACCACACTACTCTGATTCTTTGCTTCTGGAGAGGCCACTCCAGGCTTTTAGGTTTGATCCAGTAATCTCTTTCTGATTCAATAAATATGGACAATGAGTGCAAGGTGCTAAGGTTCAGCACCTTCTCTCTTTTTCTGTCCCCAGGCTGTCAGTTTTTGAGGTCATGGCATTGCATCCCATGCACTGCTGTATTTTCATGCCAACTGGTTTGCATAACCAGAGGGATTGTTTGAATACAGAGCACGGAGCTGGTTGTCAGAAGCAGCATGTTCCCTAAAGAGAGACAAAAATGAAATATCATTTAGACACTAAGAGAAAGCTACAGCAAAATGAGATAGTTCTGTTCTTATCTAACATTCATCAAAGGAATAACAGTGATTAATTGCTGGTTTGAGAACTCCTTTATTATATCATCTGCTATTCAGTATTGAAAAGTACATAATAATTTAGAGAGGTCTGTTCATTTTGAAGCAGAAAACATGAACGGACTTGCACTGTATTTAGTCAGCATCTTCATTTTGCCATTTCTGGCTGGACAGACTCACCCCTTCCAGAACAGAAGCTCTGAGAGAATAACCCTGTCCATCTGAAAGTGGTTGTCTACACTCAGAATCTGTTACCATCTGTCTGCAGCTAAACATCTAAATCACCTTCTGCAGGAACCTCCTTGTCTCTATTGATTTTCCAAGGAGCAATAGGGCAAATACACATCCCCTGCAGACATCTCAATTAAGAGATTGATTTCTCCTTACCTCCACATATCTAGAAGAAAATTTCTCCTTGAACATGAATGGTTTGGTTACCAGGGAAACACCTACAATTTCATCATATTTACAATAAGAAATGCATCTCCAGGTTCTTTATAACATTAGCTCATTAACTCATTTCTATCAATGCATTCTAATAAGTAAATACTGTAGAAAGGGGGAGCAGCTTTATAGTAAAATAAGATTCAGTATTTGAAAGCACCTGGGCAAAAAAGGATATAGAAGAAAGGGTTCTCATAGCAGGTGTGCTCCTTCCTATAGCATGGAAAAAGTAATTTTTAGGTTACTAGGCCATCTCTGTGTTTTTGAGTAGAAAATTCCTTCTTTTCCTTGTTTTATTTGGACTTTTACAAGGCAATTTAGTGCTCAAAAGTCTCTTCTGCTTCATATAATTTCAGTGTGGTGAAGAAATTGTAATATTCTGTTATTTATTCATCACTTTAGGTAGCCCAGGTGTGGTTTGGGGTTTTCTTTCCTTCTTGCTGCCCTGCTTTTAAGACAAACACCCCAATAGTCCTTAGCAAACTGATATAGTCACTTTAAAGTTCTTGGTTTCTTAAATAATATTTTTTTTGTGTGTTTTGTTTCATTTTTGCAGTCTGTAGGGTAGAGGCTTTCTCTTTTTACCTGCCTATTTTATGTCCTCATGTCCTCTTTTTTATGTGTTTTTCCCAGATGCCAGAGGACAGATGAAGTGGCCTCTTTATTTTTTCCAGTTGCCAGTTTTTGTCTGTGAGCCTGTGATATCTGGGGGAAGGTGGGGGACACAGGGGAGAGGGGTCACTTGCCAAAACAGTTCACATAGAAATGGCATTAATTTTAAAATAAATATTATTTACCCCTTAAATGTCACATTAAATTACATAAGTCAGAAGGCAGGTTTAGAGTACAATATATCTGCTTTTCTAACTTTGTGGGAAAACAAATGATGGGGCAAAAGACACTGTCCTTGTGAGCTATGGATGTGTTCCTGGGATTTATGAGATTGTCTGTCATGAAAAGGACTTTACCTGGTCTTAAATGCACATATCTGCCTATCCAGACCAAAAGAGAGAGCACAAATGAATCTTTAATGTGTATTGGCTTTGTCTCCCTAATGTATTTATGGCTGCTTCACTTGCAGCATTTTTCATAGAGTTTTGTAGGTAATTATTTTTAGCGGGCCTTCCATCTTTCAGCCTGTGCCGTCCTCCTCTCTCGTTTTGCCCCACCAGTCCTGCAGAAGCAAAGCCCGAGGCAGCTTAAGCCACATTTAACAGAGATGGAAATGTTTCAGCGTTACAATTCTGTGGAATTTTACAGCTGGCCAAAGGGATGTGTTAATTAGTAGCACACTCACTTATGGGACCTGATTCATCCAGTCTATTCAGATATTTAAAATCCATCAGATACATCTGGCCCTAGAGCACTTATTTCTTGCCAACTGGTATAAAATGAGTCTGGTCCATTAGATCACAGCTAAAAATCTTTACAGAAGATAACTAAAGATAAGTAGCTGAATCCCACCCTTTGAGCTCTTTCCAGGAAAAAATCCAAAAAGAAAAAGTAGCATAGGAAACCTGGATTTCATAAGGCTTATACCTGGCTCCTCCTCTCCTCACTGGCCTGTTGGGCTTTGATGTTTCCTTTTCCAGAAGCCACTAGTACTTCCTGGTGAGACAAATCATCCCAAAAATTCACTGTCTATATTGAATACATCTTCATCAGCTGTGGTGGGAACTGCTAGCCATATTTATCTTAGACTGAATCATGGGCCTGGGACACCAGCCAGTTGCCTAAAAAGAGGATTTTTTTTTTTGTGATAGTTCAGACATCCGAAGGTATCTGAGATACCTCCAGCTGTTGTACCAGTATGATGTGATAAAAAAGATGCAACAAACTGAGTCTTGCTCAAACAGCAGTGGGAGGGAATCCTAGGAAATATTAGAATGTATCAAAGTCTCATGTGTAGACAAATGATTCTGTGAAGAGCAGAAGGAAATCATTCGTGACTTTATGCCTTCACATGCTTTCCTCTGCCATTTAGATTCTCTTTCTTCCCTAATACTTGTCAGATCACCCCAAAATCTGGCGGTGAGGACCTGGCACATGTTGTGGATCCCCCATCCCTGGAAGTGTTCAAGGCCAGGCTGGATAAGGCTTGGAACAACCTGGCCTAGTGAAAGATGTCCCTGCCCACAGCAGGGGTTTGGAATTAGATGATCTTTAAGGTCCCACTCAACCTGAGCCAGTCTATGATTTTGTAATTCTATGTTCTCTCTTCCTGTGGCTTTATTCTTCTACTCAGCCTCAAGAGTAAATCTCCTGGGGAGCTAAAGAGTGCACTTGGTCTTCCTTTACTCCACTTTTTGCAAAATTTATCCGTGATTTTGTGAGGAGGACTCAAAAATGTATGTTTCCTTATAATATCAGCCTAGTTCAAAATAAAGTATTCAAATGATTCATATCAACCTCCAAAACTCTTTAATCCCGTTTTATATGTCCAGTTAGAAAATTTTAAAAACTCCATTTGGCCCTGTTGCTCTGTCATGCAGAGGTGGTAAATGTCCAGGAGCAGATGTGTATGAAATCTGTTGGCATGAAATATTCACAGAATTTTTCTGGATACAGATTTAAACAAAAAAAAAAAAATCAAAGTGTCTTTTTGAGCAGAAATAAAACGCAAGATTAATTAAACACATGGAACAAAACAAACTGTTTATTCTGTGTCAATGAGAGAAACAAGGAACAGCTTTTGAAGTTGGCAGAACCACCTTTCTGCCCAGCAGAGTAGAACAACCAGCCCACTGAAATCTTGTGGAAAGGGCATTTCCCCTGGCAGTCAGAGCTGCACATGTCAAATCTCATTTCTCCGTCAGAACAAAGCTTTTCACAACACCAGCTTGGCAGCATAACCACCAAATTTTGCAGGGTAGGTGTCAGGAAGTTTCCACTGAGACCAGCTGGGAAAAATCTGTGAAGTGGGAGCAAGGGACTGGGATTGGTTTATCAACATTATGCCAAGGAAACTCAGCTCTCTCAGACATGAGCTGATGCAGTTCACTGATACCCCTGCAATCAGATATCAGGAGCAATGAGATATCACTTCAGTGATCCCTTCCAGCACAGGATATTCTGATCTGAATGTCAGTGAGGAATTGTGCTCATGGGCTGGGTCCTCTGACTCATGTTTTCAGACAGAATGAAGGTGACACTTGACAGAAAATACAAAAGCTTTTAAAAATTGACAAAATGACATCTTTAGCTTCTCCTGAGGAACTCAGCCCTCCCTCATCAGGCTACTGAAAAGCTGAAAGGTCTTGTTCAACCAGTAACAGCAAGTTCCTCAGTACCAGCTTTCCAAATCCCTTTCTGTTTTTAGCTTTCAAATGTATTGTTTCCCATCCAACCATGGTGGCCATAGTGGACCACGTGTTTCCAAGCCTCAGGCTGGAACAGCCGGGCTTACATCACCTGAAGTTTAATGGAAATTAGATGCAAAGACTCCATCTGGTACCTGTTGAACAGGGATTGCACTGTTCCATGGCTCAGCCTCTGCTTGTATTTTGCAGTTGGCTTTTTGCTGGCTCCTGGTGCCAGTACAAGGTCTGCATTCTGATTTTCAAATGATTTGATTATGCATATCCTGGAGACATATCAGAAATCAGATTCTGTGCAGAATTCAAGAAGCAGCTGTGCCCCTCTGGGGCAAAATTAATCACTGAGCATGGGGCTGAGCATAAAGAATCCTTAGTTAAGAGCTTTGGGGCAATCTTTTAGAGGAGATTAAGTCATTTGGCACTCCCTGAGAGTGCATTTGGCACTCTACCAAACACCCTTAAAATTTTGTCTTCAAAAATTACTTCCCTTTAAAATCACTGTCTTTCCTAACATTTCCTGACCAAGTACAAACATGAGCCTTGCTAAAAAGAGTCCTGAGCCCAGAAGTTATGGAGTCCCCTAGACAGTTTTGTACTTCATATTTCTTAAGCAAAAGAAAAATGAGCACCTCAGCCTGTTCTGCTTCCTGCACAGAAGCACTGCTCAGTCTCCGAGTTGTCCTTCCCTTCATGTTCTTCCTCACATGTCACCATGTCCTGCTTAAAGAAGATTACAGTGGGTGTCTTGAGAAAGGAGCCAATTTTACTCATGAGGAAGAAGTTACCCTCAAAAAATTCTCAGCCTACAGCCAGAATGGTACCTGCTGGTTATGCCAACAAAGTCTTGAGAAAATGCCCATCACAAACAGTGTTTGAGCATCTCCTGTGGTAACACTCAACTTGGACATCTGCAGCAGCATTTTCTAGAATCATAGAATCATTAAGGTTGGAAAGGAACTCCAAGAATGTCGAATCAAACCTTTATCATGTCTCTTCCAAGAGCCTCCTTATGATAAGACCAAATTTTTTTTGTGGCAAAACACAAAATCTCCACCTGCTCCCTGCATGGAGCCTGAGGGCAAAACAGCCCAATTTGCTTTAGCATGTGATAAACTGATCCTACAGGAAAACAACTGCAGAGTTTTACTGTGGTAAGTTTGAGGGAATATGCACTAGAACAGACTGGGGGCGTTTTGCCTCTTATACTAAGACATCAAATTTGACTGTGAAACCAAAATGCCCAGCTTCTAGGACACAAGTACCAAAAATTATCCACATGAGTTCCTATAATCTCATTAGGACTTGACTTCCAGTTTATGTTCACCATCTTCATCTAGGTGGTTGAAAACACTAATTGTTCAAAACAGAATTTTGGGGAGGAAACACAGAGCTGATGGACATTCTCCACCCAGTTCTCCAATGCTGATGGAAAGGCAGCATGACCAGGCAAAGGCCCCATCTATCAATGAGCAGTTCTATATTTGACTCTGGCTGAAGTTGCCTGGTAACCACATCTTTGCTGTCTTCCCTTAATACAGTAGTCTACAAGAAACATGACTACTTTACACATTTATCCCTCTTCATTCTGTGGGAATCCTTAAGATTGGAGGGTTTTGGGAAAGCTGCAAAAGGCAGGCTTCATAAACAGCAGAACTGCCATTAGAGCTAAGCTGCAGCCATAAGCTTTGTCAGCAGAAAAGTTATATGATGTAGAAAGTAAGGACAAATAGAACAATGGTCAGTGTATTAATGCTTGGCTAGAATAACTCCCTAAGCTAAGAAAAGTATATCTAGCAAGATAGTAGGAAATTCTAAGCTTAATAATGGAGCTCTGTGCATTGTGTTTTAAGGCTTACCAGCGGGTATTGTATTAGAAATAAACATTTTTTTAACCAAAGGTACCTGTGCATATAGTGGTTGGATGGAACTGCTGTCAATATGCTTTTGCTTTGTGTGATTGGTTAAAAAAGTTTTAAAGTGAGTTACAGCAATGAATTCTTCAGCTGCTGCTGAGGATGTGAGCTGCTGGCATCTTCCCATTGTCATAACCATGTAATGAGACTAATGCTGCAAAATAAACAGATCAAGACATGTCCCACAGGAGTCCAGTCCCATTCATGATTCTGTGCATCATGGCCAGCAATACATTCATTTGGCCTCACCAGGTGTAATTAACTTCTTTTATTCTGGATGTATTAAGGTATAAATGCCACAAAAAATCCCCCAGAGTGTCTAAATGTCATCTCTAGCTGGACAACTCAGGCATCCCCCTGATACAAATTAAAATAAGGAATAGTAATTGCTAAAAAGAGACTCTGATCTATCAGTGTGGGAAGAAGATTTCCAAGCCCCAGACATTTAGGTGGTTAAAACCTCTTGTTTAAGTGGTTTAAATTGTTTCATGATCCAAGCCCCCTGTTTTTTCCCCAACAAAACCTTCTTCTCTGGACATATATTCCTCAAACACAGGCCCACGTGGCAGAAAAAAAAAAAAAAAAAAAAAAAAAAAAAAAGAAAAAAAAGAAAAAGGAGAGCTACTTTCCTTTTCAGCCAGCTCAGGGTATTCTCAGGGAGGGAGGGATGCACCCATCAGTCAGACGAGGTATCTGTCCGTACATCAGGGTGACAGCCACTTTGTTATATTGATAGATTCTAACTGGAACTGGGAATAGACTTACTCACTGATACAATTCATTACACTTTAACATACGATGCTCTCTCACTGCTGTCTAGAAACATCGACTAAGTACAAGTCCAGTATACTGATTTATTGGAGCTGGCAGCTCAAGTCCAATGAAGAATCCAATGCAGGGAACTTTTTGCCAATACAAGGTAACTTTGTTTACTCAATAGAAGATGCATCCATCTTTCAGCTGGCATTGATTGCCCTTCCATTTTTTTTTCCAACATGCCCAGGCTGTAAAGGGGGGAGAAAAAAAGAATCCCATCACAGAAAGTGATTTCTTTTTGGTAGAGTAAAAAATGTTAAACCTCTCCACAGATAAACCAAATAGCATGAGAAAGAAATAACTGTCTTCTTATGTAGCATAAGGATTTCAATTTGAAGCACTGCTGACACCGCTGATTTTTTCTTGGCTTACAATAGAAATATTCATTCAGACAGAAGCAAAATGTCATCATTTTTCCACACTGTAAGGTCTTGAGTGTCATAATGGAAGGAGATGGGGAATGAAAACAACAATCATATTCTGGCACACAAGTTACCAAGAAAATCATGAAAGAGGGTGGAAGAAATCCGTGGAAAACTTCAACTTTCAGACACACACATGAATACCTTTAAGCCAGCTGTGCTTGGATGAGGGGCTCAAGGATGAGGAACATCTGGTCTGGCTTTGGACAGAGGGTTTGTGCTCTTACGTGACAGGCAGGGAGGTCACAGGGGACTGCCAAACACATTTTCTATCTATTGACCCCATAATCCCAGAATAACAGAATTATTTGGGTTGGAAGGAATGTTAGAGACCATCCAGTTCCAAACCCCTGACATGGGCAGGAACACCTTTCCATGGTCCCTTCCCACCTATCCCAGGTTGCTCCAAGCCCCATCCAACCTGGTCTTGAATGCTTCCAGGGATGGCACATCCACAACTTCTCTGAGCAACCTGTGCCAGGGCCTCACCTGCCATGGAAGATGGATAGAAAAAGATCTCTGGGGTCCCCTCCAACCCAAACCATTCCATGATTCTGTGACTCTGCACTTAAGCATGATTTTTGTTGCTTGTCTAAGAATGGGCCAGAATGTGCTGTGCCTTTGGAGAAAGAGCTTATAAAACATCCCTTGACTTTAATATTTCAGAACAGCTCTGACATTTGTAGCAGGGCGTATAACCCCCACAAGAGTTTATCTGTTGATTGTTATCCAGTCAGATAACTCAAGCAGGACAAGTTGCCTTGTAGGGAGTTATTTTGGTTCCATGGGGCTAACACTGGTCTGGCATCTCCCAGCTGAAAATAAACATCCTAGTGTTGAAGTGAGATTTGAGAAGATAAGCTGGCTTTCTGACCTACAGACACTTGATTTACAACTATAAGAGTCTCACAAAGTGGAAATCGTCTGCAAATTTCCCTGGAAACGGTTGGAGTTTTTCCCCTGAGTGAGGATGCTGCTTTGTGGTTCCTCCCAAGGGCTGAGTTAAGGAATCAGTAGATTATCATCATTTTGTCGTAAGTTACATTCAACTCCTAATCAATACCATTTCTTTTGCGAGATTTACTATAGATACATTGATATTGAGCACTGTTTTAAGTTATGCTGTAATCTATTAGTAATTCTTCGAGTTTTAGACTGTGCACTAAGTAACTCTGATTAAGGTCTTTCATCTGTTACCTCCTATCTGTTCAATAAATAATTCATTTTTATGAATAGACCTGATTTGCCATCCTTAGCACTTGTGAGCCAAAGTGATTTCTTAAATTCAAGCTGTTCCCAAAAATCTGAGGGAAGAAAGGATTTAACTTTATTTAAACACCTTCCAGTGAAAGAGTTTCAATATAAAAATGAACTCTTCCTGACCTCAAAGTCAGTGGCAGGGATTCTTTATTGAACTTTGTTCTGAAGCTTCTACTCTCCCTGATATTTATTCATAATTGTTCACCCTGGGCTGGAATGATGTAATTGTAAATGAAGACATTCACAGAGCATTTCTTGGTGCTTATCTGCAGCCTCTGCAGCTTGAAAAGTCTACATCTTGCTTGTTTCCTGGTCCACAAATCACCAGAAGGATGACTTGCTGTGTCTGATTCCTCAGGGAATTTGTCCAGGAGCAGATAGACAGGAGACAACGAGGTGGATTTCCAGCCTCTCCCACATGTACTTGCAATGCTCCTCGGGGTTTATGAGCATTCCAGCTTTTGCAATAAGCAAGGGAAATGCAGATGTTGTAATTGGAGGCCTAGTGCAGAGGTTGTAATTGAAAAGACACAGAATTCTGGGATGTAGAAATTTATAGCAACGGCACAACATTCATATCATGAGGCAGTTTCATGCTAGATAGGCTGCACACCTGCTCAGTTAACCTGGGTCACAGTTATAGCTCACCATGAAACATTAAGATCCACCTTCTCTGCTCCATTTCTTCCCAAGATCCGGTTTAGAACATGAAGAGAGCACCTCCAGAATCTCTATCAGAAACTAAATCTACAAGATGATATTCTGCTGTCTTTATTCTCATGGAATAGCAAAGTTCCATGTAGGACTTAAGTCTTGGTGGTGGACAGAAGATGAAGGAATTAAATCTTATATGTAGACAACTGCCAAACAGGGCAGTTTTCAGTGCAAAATGTTCAGTGTTGACAAAAATCAATGCAGAATCCAATAGAGTTCATTAATGTGGTTTCTGGTAAACCATATTAAAACAGCGTCATAATCCTGGAGAAAGGATTCTCCAGCTCCACATTTCACTCTACATATATTTTGCTAACTTTTCTCTCTGCAAGTGAATATATCCTCTCCAGGAACAAAGCAAAAAGAATGTCTTGGCATTCAAAAAACCTTTAGAAACAGTTACCATGTGCTACAAATTGCACTTTGTACACACCACCCCTCCCACGCAGACAGCAATGAACACTTAATGCCCCAGGAGTGCAAGGAGGCAATTCCTCGTAAATGTTAAGTGCTGCCTGTTGCTGCCTTGGAAATGTCATTTCCAACAGTTGTGATTGAACGAGCAAGTTCTGCTGCATCCTTCCCCCACCAGCTCTCCTACATCCTGACACATCTCCCTGAATTCTGTCCCCGTGGAAACGTGCTGCACTTCTGACAGCTGTGTGAGGGGGCTGAGGGGACCCCATTGATGCAAGAAGGAGAGGAGAGAGTCCACATGCCTGGAAAAATGCAGGGCAATTTCACCAGGTTTTGCTCTGTAGCAGTCAGACTCCCTACGGTTATTTACTGGAACACATTTGATGAACTGATGAACAATTTGATGAAGCCCATTTCCCCCCACTGCATGTGCAGGCAGTGTAAGCAAGTAGCTCAGGGTTAGACATGTGCACAGTAAAAACATAAAACCTGCCTTTAAAATGTAAAGCTGTATTTAAAAGTTTAAGTCTTTATTTTCTTCGTATATATATTGTTAATAACATATTGACAACACTGCCTTTTAATAAAAGAAAATTAGACTAAAAATCATCTCTGCTGTAGACATACATTTTGAATAATGCAATGTAAAGGCAGCAATAAGGAGGTTGATCTTCCAAACAAAGCATGGGACACTCAGAATCATCAAACCATCAAACACCAGAAGGGACACAGCCCTGCCTGGGCTTCAGCAGGAGCCCTTTGCCTGTCTGCACACAGATCCCAGTGCTCTGAGCACTGTTACAGTTAGAGATGATGATTTTATGTAAATGTAGCGTAGTCCAGCTCAGTTTCTTCAGTATGTTTCAAGTAATAAAAATGAATCCTTAATAAATGTGGTAGAATTTTTGTTTTTCCCAAGAAGTCCAGATGAAAGACTCCACATAAGCAGTAAAGCTATTGTAGAATATTATACTAGAAAATTTCTTTGTGGCTTTTTTTTTTTTTAAAAAGGGAAGATTCTGATCAAGTATGGATAACTTCTGGATAACTTGAGACTTAAGAAATTTAGAAATTAAGAAACAGTGCCTACCAGCATTTTTGATTGTATTTAAAAATCCACAGATCTCTATTCATTACATTCTTTGTCTAAAAGATTGTTGGTCTTATTTTATAAGAAAGTAATCATGAAGTTAATACTGAAAAGTAAGAATGGACCAGCACATTAAAACAGATTTAAAGGAGTTTCATTTTCTAGTCCTTCAAACATTTTTAATTGGCATGGTTCCACTACAGTCCACTGAAGGATGGTGATTTTTAGCAGCTGAGTGACTAAGAAATGTCTGAAAGAAAAAAGGGAGGCAACAAGATGCTAGATGTGTGCAAATCCTACAGAAACAGTGGAACTAGAGGGATTATTTAGAACAGGTGAGGAGGGCTACAGCAGGGTGTGATCCCTAGAACAAGAGAGGCTGGAATGTGAATTGGATTCAGCTGTGAGTGTACAGTTCAGTCTAACTCTCTAAGCAATTTAATTTCCACCCAATATGCATGGGATTCCATAGGATGGGATTCCAGAGCACAGCACCCCACAGGAAAGTTAAGTGGAGCCACTGTGATAAAATTCCTGTGGTTTTTAACCACCCCTCCCAAGCAGTCTGAATGGTGCAACAAGGCTGGAGGAAGATACAATGAGTTTGCTCTTTGACCAGTATTGCTTCTTACAATCTGACCTAAACTTTTCCCTGAAAAGTGACCCTGGCCTTGCCAGTTCCTCAGGAATTCTTCTAGGAGCATCTTCCACATCCCAAATATTGGTTTAAATAACAGAGCAGACTTCAAAATAACAGCAACTCTCCGATGAAGCTCATGCACAGTGAAGGGTATAAACAATTTTAAACACCAAACCAAAATGTATCAAGAAACCCTTAACTCCTGTTGTGAAATGAACTCTTCTTTTTTTACTTTAATTGCAGATCTCAGCAGGCACTGTGATATAAAACCCTGTGAGATACTTGATAATAAACTGAAACAGTCCTATTTTCACTTCTTTACCCATTAAATAGATTATCACAATTGGAAAGAAGAAGAACAATGCTCAGCCTAGAATGGATTTGTCCCATCCTGGGCAGATTCCCTCTGAGGTGGGGGTTAAGTTGCTATCAGATTGGGTGATTGCCATTTTGACGAGTGATTGTGGCTCTCAGAAAGACAATTCCAGTCAGGAGTAGTGTGAATTTTCATTTTAATGCCTCCTGGGTTCCTGGGAGATTCTGGTCAGAGAGCATGCAGTTGTGTTTAGTGAAAACCTCATTAAAGATTAATCCAGCAAAGACTGGCCATAAACATTTACCACTGTAATTCCATAAAAGTTAATGGTGTCAGTAAACAGGAGGCTGGAACAAGCCAGGCTCCACAAGTCATGGTGGGGAGAGAACAAATCTCAGGCTGGAGCCAGCAGCTTCCAAAAACACTTGGCAGGACTCCCTTTGCATGTGGCACTTGGAAAGTCGGAATTGCTCCCAGAGGGAAAGGCTGAAGTGGATTCTGTCTCTTGATTTGCTTAGGAAAATGATTGTTTATCCCATCTGTTGTCAGGGAATGGTTCCCCACAGACAGAGGATCCAGTGCAGGCACAGAGCTGGCCCTGGGGAGGAATGCCAGACTCAGGCAAGTCAGCAGAACAGCTTTGCTATGAATTTGTGGTGGTTGATGCCTTTCTCCAGGCAGCTGTACCTGAGGAGGGAAAATTAATTCATCAGCTGCATTCAAAGGGCAGTTTGGGAAAGGCACTTAACAAACATAAACTGGGAAACTGTCCAAATAATGGTGTTTGATGTCAGGGAATTTCTTACTGAACAGAATCCCTTGCTGAATTTCAGTTGAAATTGTTGCAGCCCCACTCATAAATAACATTTTTCTTTCCTTTCTTTTGCCATTGCTGATGATAATTCATTGCATGCTATTTATTATATGCTAACATTACATGAACAATGGGACAAAAAGTCATGTTTTCCCTTAGAAAAGCAGCCTGAAGTACAGACAATGTCATTATACATATTTATACCTACAAGCTGAATGCCAGTGCTTTTATTATGCTTTATGAACCCAGAAAGAACTTTACAATCTCTCAATGTAAGTTATATTCTATTCAACTGTCCTATTAAAATGTATCAAAGTGGAAATGGTAAATTATTATATAATCCATTAAGACTCAGAATATAATGAGCAGTGACTGTTGTTTTATTTGGAGATGTCTCAAAGCAATTCCCAACTCTTCCTCCTACTACCCCATGACATCAAATATAGAGTTAATAAAGGAAAAATACCTCAAATTAACTTACATGTTAAAAGGCAACACGGCCTAAAATACACTAGGAAAGTTCAAAAGAACAGTAATTATTTTAGAGTGATACCACAAAAAAAAATCTACTGCTGCATATCAGAAAAAGCAAAGCAGCATTAATTATGTACTTATGTAAATAAAGTTAATAGGTGATAACATTAATTAATGGCATAAAACTTCTGCTCATCATTCTGCAGATAGCAGGTATTAATTTGTGAGGATTAATTTATATTTTAATTGGAAATTTACATATTTAGCAGCCTTGCCATCAACAATTAGCAACTCCAGTGCATTTAAGGATTTTCAATTTAGACTAAACATAGTGAATTTCAAAGGGTCATTTTGGAGCAATTTGTCTCATTTCACAGCAGTGGGGAGCTACACATTCCCTTCATATCCACCCATTACCTTCAGATAAAAACTCCTAAGAAGTAGTTTGTAATACCTAAAACATGATTTGGTCTCTTCTAATTTACTTCTCATGAAACATTTATGGTAAATACTAATTACTAGAGAAGGTCTTTGTGGAGACCAAGGAAGATAAAATTATTTGTGATTAATAAGTTTGGAGTGACAATAAATCAGCCTTATGGGTGCTGGGTGAGTGGGAAAGGGACAGGAGTGTTTGGCTCCATGCATAATTAAGTTTTAGGTAAGATTAGTGAGTTGGAGGTTAAATAAATTTCAAATAATTCCATAATGTGCTGGCAGTATATACAGTATGAGGTTTGATCTATATACAAACAGTGAGAAGAAAAATCTGGGTTGGGAACCTTGCATGATTCATCCCAGATAAACAGATGGAAAAGTTTGGGCTCTGCTCTCCCCACCATCAAAGTGAAGGCAGAGGAACTCCACCACAGACACAGCATGAGATGTCTCTTAACACACCACAAGTTTTCACATGTTCACACCCATCAGAACATGGCCCAAAACACTCACTTCAGACCTGTTTCATAGCAAGAAGTAGATTTTTTCATTCCTGAGGAACTGGGTTAAATTCAATTCAGAGCAGGTATATTCCCAACTGACCTGTCCTCAATCCTCAACCTGCAACAGAATCTTGGGCTGGAGGACAATCCCTGGGAAGCCCAGAGCAGAACACCAGCACCTGAAATCTCAATCAGAGCTCATGGGGTGAGGAAATCCAGCCCCTCCCTATCTGCAGCCTTTGGTTACCATCATGCAAATAACATTACAGACAAGATAAAGGAGGAGGAAGCTGACCGATGATGTTGCCCAAATAATATTTAATGGTGGGGAATTTCTTCCTGAACAGCATCTCTTTTTAAATTTCAATTGAAATTGTTGCATCTCATTCATAAATAGGATTTGTCTTCCCCCTCTTTTGCCACTGCTTTTGGCAATTTATTGAATACTATTTGTTATATGGTAAATATTGCATACACAATGGCCCAAAACTTCATATTTTTCCTTAGAAAACCACCCTAAGGTGCAGATTCAGGAGTAGCAGGATGCTGCATGATATCCTATGATGAGTGGACAATACATTTGGCTACAAGTAATGTTTCTGATGAAGTGTTTTTTTAATCAAGGCAAAATTTCCATCAGATCATGACCATTTCTTTTTGCTCCTCTCTCAGAATGCTGCCATGGGAACAATCCTGTGCCAGGATCAAGGGTCAGTGGTTCAGTCTCACCAGATCCTGCACAGGTATAAGGGCACAATCTTCACCCCAATCCATTCAGGGCCTTGTTTGAGCCACAGCAAGATGAGCCTTGAAACTCACTTTGATTCAGCTTCTCTAAATGCTTAATAAAACTGAATTCTCATTAAAGTTACTGAAGTATATTTGTTTCAACAATAGTGTTTTGAATTCCCTACAGGACTTCCCTGAGGCATGAGGAATATGGCCAGAAGCACCCACAGGTGGGAGGCCATACCCTGCCATGAGTTACAATGCTGGGTGTAAATTGTTTCCCCATCCCCAGTTGTGCTCATTTGCTCAGCCCAGCTGTGCCACACAAAGCAGGACTTCACCAATTATGGTGTGCAAAGCTCACTGATGCAGCTTAGAGATATCAAGGAGAGGGGACCCCTCCAGAGATCTTCTACTCCACAGCTGCTGACACCTTCCCCTCTGTCAATATTTCTTTTCCTACATAAACAGCATCTTTACTCCTTAGAGTGGGCTCTGTAAGTGCCTGTAAGTAAGAGCTGTAGCTGGAAACATCCCTCCTTTGAAAAAGTGAGGTTTTGTCAGCAATTACGTAGCCAGCACTTTGCTGGCTCACTGCCTTGCCATGAAGGACGGAGCAGTTTTCACCAGTATTACCTTTCTCAATATTTCACAAACTCCTCTGAATCCTTGTGATCCCTCCTAGGCCCTTCTCTGCTAATTTAAGGAATACTGGACAACCTCCTGCACTTCAGTTCATCTGAAAGACCAATATTTCACTGACCAGCCAGAAGGAATTAAGATATAAGCAGTTAACTCTTGGCAGCTGCTGCAGAGCCCTAATCCTCTCTCAAGGCACTGCTGACACCTGAACCATTTCTCCAGTTATTTGATAACCTGTGGCTAAAAATGGCCAGTGATGGATAGAGCAAGCATTGCTTCTACAGGTGCTCATTTTCCTTCCTATTCTCCTCATTTTTTTTCCTGAGGACTAAATGAAATATTTTTGTCCTAGTCAGAGTGTAGACACCTGTATTCTCTTTAATAATTGAACCAATCCCTTTATTCCAATCCATCCTCCTCAGTCGTGGTTTTCTTTACCAATGTTCATTTGGCTGTTTGGCCAAACATTTGTAGTTTTTCCTTTTTTTTCTGTGCTATAACAAGAGCTTGAAGACCCAGCCAAGGTTAGTAATGAATTATGCTGGATGCTCAGTGTTTGCAATTTCATATGTACAAGCACATGTATTGAGGGAAAGGCTCCTGTGCCCAAGTGTTGGATTTATTCAGGAAGGATACAAGGCCAGTGGAGCCTCAGCAGGAGATAAACATCACCCAAAATCTCTGTCAAACATGGAAAACGAGCCCAGGTTTTGGGTAGCATCCAAGTCAAACACAGCAATGTGTCCATTCAAGGTCGTTAATGAATTTCAGTGCCTGGCAGCCAGTGGCAAAGAACCAAAGCAGAAAAGGGGAAGAAGGGAGAGCCCTGCAATGCAGATGAGTTTCTCTTTTATCAAATGATTTATTTTCAAAAGACCCAGAGAACAAAAAATGCCATTAATATCCTGTGACTCTTGTGAAGTGCTTCACAAAAGCACTTCTATCCAGGACTCACCTGAAATTGGCAATTATTGAGCATGATTCTGTTGTATTTTTGCTTTCAAAGGTGCCAGATGTAGGTCTATGCGAACTGTGCCTTGTTTTTTTTTCCCCTACAGTTACGATACAATCACTTTCCTGCCCTGAAAGCTACCATTACCAGCTGAGATACACTTTTAATTCAAGCAAAATTTAAATCTCCCAGAATCTTCCCCTGTGTCAGTAGCTGTTTACAGAACATGGCAACTTCTAGAAGAAAATAAAGATAAAAATTCCCAGATAGAAAACAGTGCTATTAAAGAGAGAGAGAGAAAGAGACACCTGCAAGGGTTTGGATTTGGGTTTCAATATCTACCTCTTGGTAGATATTGGGCGAAATTCTGTGATTCCAAGCGTAGAATTGCAGGGAAGGTAAGAAGGAGGACATGTTGCCAGCCCTGGGAAGCATCTGCAGGAAAATTACATGTTTTGGGATGCTTCTGATTATTAGGGACTTTTCATAGGGGCATGTAGTGAAAGAACAAGAAGGAATGGCTTTAAACTGAAGTAGGACAGATTTAGATCACATATTAGGAAGAAATTCTTTCTGTGAATGTAGTGAGACCCTGTGGGTTGTCCAGAGAAGTTGTGGATGCCCCATCCCTGGAAGTGTTAAAGGCCAAGTTGGACAGGGCTTGGAGCAACCTGGGATAGAGGAAGGTGGAACCATGGCAGGGGCAACTGGATGAGCTTTAGAGACCCATCCAACCCAAACCATTCTATGGTTCTGTTATTTATAGGAGACACTTCCTGGTGGTGCTCACTGCCTTAGATTCACTGAGAGTCAGCCTGGGAAAAGTTACTTTTTAGTCATCAAATCCTTTAGGATGACAATTACCCTATAAGTTCATAAAGAAAGACCTGGGTCACTGCTATGCAAGAGTGGAAGTTCATGTCAGGAGTTGCTCCTGCCTCCCCAAAGGTATTGGAAGAATTCTGATTCATTCTGGTGTCAGAACCATCAGCACAGATATAGTGGCCAACAAGAAGTCATAAAACCATACAATGTTTTGGGTTGGAAGGGACATTAAAGACCACCCAATTCCAGTCACCTGCCATGACACTAAACTGAGCCAAGCCATAGTCAGCTACTGACATCACTGGTGAATTCTTGGCAGCAGAAACCCCTACAAGAAAGATTTGCAGAGTCCCAACAGCAGAGTCAAGCCTGAATTCTCCCACCTTGGAGCAGATGTCTAAGAAACCCAGCATAAGGAACTGTAAGAAATCTGGGATCTGTGCTCAGAACTAAATTGTGGACATAACTTAAACTAGACTAGATACCATTTCTCTAGGCATGGTAGACAAACATAAAACAAATGTCCTTGTTCTATATGATTAGAAAGGACTAAATACTAAAAACAGGTGTGAAAGTAGGAGATGTACCTGGCAATCCTTGTAGGTCCCTTCAAATAGGATATTCTGTTTCCATTAAAGGCTGCTGTTTCTTGACAGGGAAATGTGTGTTTGCTGAAGGAAGGAACCTTCAAAGAATTAATAGTAAGACAGAAATCCACAAAGCAAACAAGAGAGACAGAAAGTAGATTTTGAAGTTCTAAGTGAAAACGTTTAACAAAATTAAAATAAAAAATGTCAGTTCTTCATTCCTTCCTTCTAATCTCTTTTGTGTAATAAAAGAATAAAAATAATTTCTTATTAAAATGTTCTTTTCTTCTTTTCAGCTGTTCTAGAAATTCAGGTTCTTTATCAGAAATGCTGTGTCTGCTTTTCTCTTCTTTATTCAACCAGAACACTACACATTGGGTACCATTTTCTTCTACTAATTTTTTTTTTTTGTGTGTGTGTGTGTATGTGATTGAAAATATTTTGGTTTTCAATTTAGGAAAAATGCTTTTTGTACTTTCCATCTTGAACAGAAAAGAAACCATCCTACATATTAGCTGTTCTTGTCAGTATTCAGAGCTATAATCATCTGTGAAGCATCCCTGGTTGTAAATATACATAAATGACCAATCAAACAAAACAATGACACTGGAGATTTTTCAATGGCCTGAATTGCAGCGTGTTTGCTTCCAAACTGCTTGAGTAATCTTCTACTGCTGGGAGAAATTAACAGAGCAAATTACTCAGATGCAGAGCATAATCCTCTCTGCCTTGGTTTCATTCAAATTGATTTGAATGGGCCTGATTTGAAGCTGCTGGGAAATCAGCCACAGAGGCAAAGCAGGTTGTAGGTCTTGATACAGAGGGGGTATTTTCCAGGACAGCAATGGCCACTGTGACCATCTCACCCTGGCAGAATCACAGAATCATTAAGTTCAGTAAAAAACTCCAAGATTTTCAGGTCCAACCTTTGACTGAGCGCCACTTTGTCAACTGGACCATAGCAGTGTCACGTCCAGTTGTTTCTTGAACAGCTACAGTCATGGTGACTCCACCACCTCCCTGGAAACCTCCTTCCAATGCTTGACCAGTGAAAAAATTCTTTCTGATGTCCAACCTGACTTTCCCCTGGTGCGAATTGAGACCATTTCCTCTTGTCTGGGAGAAGGGACCAACCCCCACCTGGCTACAACCTCCTGTCAGGGAGTTGTAGAGAGCTCAAAGGCTTCTCTTGAGCCTTCTTTTTTCCAGGCTGAGTCCCTCCAGCTCCCTCAACCACGTAAAGTGCAGCTTTCGCTGATCTGGGCTCCATCTCAGCTCAGTGAAAGTGTCTGCCAAGTGTCAGTCACTATTATTACACCAACTGGCTTTGCAACTCATGATCCTCCACCATATTGTCAATTATTTGAATTTCCTTTAGAAAACTTCATATTTTCCCCACAAAACATGACATAAAAGCAAATTAAAGAAACTGCATAAGTTATATATCTATATCAGAAGACCAGGGTGGGTTGAATTTACAGCTTGGTACCAGGCTTAGCTTTGAATGTGGTGTTGCAGGCACCCCAGAATTTATTACTGATGGATTTTAGATTCAGGGAGGTAGATGAGTCTTTACATGAAGCTTTTGTTGGCATTACTTACTTCAAATATTACACATCTGTCTCCTCTATTTAATCAACCTTCTTCACCTGAATGATGAATTGTGTCAATGCTCCCTGTAGGATTTTTCCAAATTGAGCAATTTAGGAAATGTCTGACAAGCAGCATATAGGAGCAGAAGCTAGGAGAGGTATCAAAGAAAAAGTCTTAGTTCCACTGAAGGCTGCAATTTCTATATTTTTTTTTCATTGGGACCATAGTTTCACTTCTAGACACTCTCAGTTCATCTACTGACTCATCAGGTGACTTTGGACTAATCCCTGACCTCTCAGAGTCTCAGATCACACATCTGTAAAAGACAATAACCTTTTCAATTAAGTATTTATATTGAATTTATGTAGGATTTAGATTAAGCTTACAAAGCACCATTCTAGAGTTTCTCTCATGTTTTCCTACTTCCTGGCATATATTTGCATCCAGCTTGCCCCAAAGCTGTTGCCTCTTCCCTGCATTTTACATGCAGCTGTGTGGTGACTCACAGCCATCACCTAACACAACAAAATCCTTCATGTTTTCTTCCAGATGTTGTCTGTGCTGTCCCTTCACTTCACTGCACATCCTATAATCTGTGGCATTATCCAATTCACAGCATGTTTATCCACAAAATGCTGCTGGGAGGTTTTCTCACAGATTGCAATTGGACAGTAAAGAAAATCAACCAGACAGGAAGTCAACTTGCCAGACATTTGTACCACAGCCTTGCATTTTTGTACTCCTGAGCTGAAATTGTTTGGGCTGACTTTATAAAAAGAACTTCACAGTGAAAGAACCATTCAGCTATTCTCAATATGGACAATTAGTTCTTTGAACTGGAATAGTTTTAGCTCCACTCTGGTGAGATCCCATCTGCAGAGCTGCCTCCAGCTCTGGAATCTCCAGCACAGGAAGGACAGGGAAATGTTAAGAGAGACTCCAGAGGAGGTCACCAAGATGGTCAGAGGGATGGAGCACCTCTCCTACAAGGAAAGGCTGAGAAAATTAAGGTGGTTCACCCTAGAGAAGGAAAGCTTTGGTGTGATTAAGTTTTGGCCTTACAGTACCTGAAGGAGCCTACAGGAAAGATGGAGAGGGACTTTTTACAAGGGCCTGGAATGAGAGAACTGAGAGTAATGGCTTCAAACTTATAGAAAGTAGCCTTAGATTAAATATTACAAAGAAACTCATTAGTTGGAGGATGGTGAGGCCCTGGCACGGGTCTCCCAGAGAAGCTGTGACTGGCCCATCCCTGGAAGTGTTCAAGACCAGGCTGGGTGGAGCCCTGAACTGCCTGGTGTAGTGGAAGGTGTCCCTGCCCATGGCAGAAGGGCTGGAACTGAATGGCCTTGAAGATCCCTTTGAAGTCAAGCCATTCTGTGATTCTGTGGTGGCCACATCCAGCTGCCAGGTCCACATGATCATTGGCCACCCCAACTGCATTAGAAACCCTTTGAGAGATGACCCCATGGCCCCAAGTTCTCTCAGCATCTGAGAGCATTTCCTTGTGCTGGCTCATTTACTGGTGTAAAGAGGTTTATGTACTGCTGCATGTCTTGCAATGTATTGACCAATTTGCCACGTACCATGTTCCCACACCACAAATACACAAAAGCCATTAGGCCTGGCATGACCAAAATTAATATTCCTCCAAATATGTTTACATTTTGTTCTATTTGGAAACATGATCAGTCTTCAGATTATGAGCTATGACAGTCCTCATATGACTAAAACTACTTGGGTGAGGATATCCAAGCATCCTATTCCTTGTTTTTCTTTCCTTGGCCTATTAACACTCTTAATATTTAGCTTGCATACAGCTACATGCCTTCTGCAGACACCAGGATGGGACAGATGAAACAGGAGATGATCTTTAAGGTCCTTTCCAACCCAAACCAGTCTATGATTCTGTTAAATCAGATTTCTGTATGTGAGCTGAAGTCCGTTTGTAGTCAATGCAGAGGGGCAGCTCTCTCCAAAGTGCCCATCATCTCATCCCGAGGTAGGTATCTGCCCTACCTGAGATGAATTTCCACCAAGTCAAAAATAGTGAGCTCACTGAAAAGCTGTACACTGAAAATATCTGAAAAGAGGCAGGAGACATCTCTAACCCTACCCCAAAACTAACCCCAAGCCCTGGGGCATGCAAGGCTGTACAGCAAAAGGATAAAATTCCTTTCCTGGAGGTCAGACCATGCAGGGAGGGCTGTCAGAGAACAGCACATTCCCATCCCCACTACCACATTTCCCAGTGCAACCTACCAGCACAGAAGATGGACTGACAATGACATGGCCAATAGACACTGATGAATGTGTAAATGAAGTTTGCTCCAGGCATCTACAGAGCCTCTCTTTCTGTTCATGTCAGACCTGCATGAGACCACAGAGTCTCTGTGCCAGCCCAGTGGGCAGCAGTGACACCACACTGCCTCCTGTCTCATTTTTTCAGTTGTTCTAGGGTTTTGCCCATATAACTTATTTTTCAGAGCAGGTCTCCTTTCACACAACAAAACTAGGCCTCAGCCACAGGGTCTTTCACATCAGTTGTGCATTATAAGTGAATATTTACTTCCATCCTTCCCTTTGTCCTACTCAATGACAAGCTTTCAAAGCACATCCAAGGGCTGAATTCCAATGTTTGAGTTTTGCAAATATGTCTATTGCAGATGCTGCTTATTAAGTATTTACCAAGTCATTACCCATTAGGATGTATCTTCTTGCTTACATTGGAACAGCTAGGGAGTAGAAGGGATCTCTCAGAATTTGGTTAATTAATCCAACTGCAAACAGTAATTAGATTTTATCGTAATTAACTAATTAATTCTTCCAACTCAGCAGTCGATGTAATGAGCAAAGGAAACACAACCAGCTTTTGCAAGACATGAACCTCAGCTTAGAAAAGGAAGGAGCAAAGGCCATCTAAACATATTAAAGGAGAGTACATATATCAAGTTACTCAGAGGGGAGGTGGTTCTGGGATACATGACACAGCTAAGCTGGCATTTTTCCTTTTCAGAATTGCTTTGGATCTGATTCCTAACCAACCTCAAATGTCTACCAGACTTCCCCAGTTAGGTGCTCAGCCTGTCTTGTCCCTTCTTCCTCAATTCCTCCTGAAAATTATATTGGAAACTTTATTTCTTTTAATTCTCAAAATAGTTATATTAAACCAGCTCCGAAGAGGAGGATGCTATATCTGAACATATCAGTGCCTCCTCCTTGCATAAGGGCTTTACTGGGATGTCAGTAGGAGCACAGTGGTGCATTTACTGGCACTTTGTCATGCAGACAACACCGTCTTGCTGCTCAGCTCCAGTGCTGGTGGCAGGAAAAAATGCCATCATCATTGTTCTTCACAAGGGTTTGCTGAGACCAGGCTGGGTAGTACCATGTAAAGACTTGTTTGGGAACTTAAACTTGTTTCAGGCCTCTTTTAGGGCCACTTCAGGCATTTTGCAGTGTGAACACGTCTAAAAAAAATGAACCTGTTTAGTCATGTCAGCATGGGAGGTCACTTGCACTAAGCAAAAGAATCACAGCAGCTGTGGATGTAATAAGTGTTTGTATGCAGATTCATACACCCAGAACCACAGTTCACAGTGGTCATGGCACCTATACAAAAGTACTTATGTTGGAACTGTGCAGGTAAAGCACTCTGCAGGTGCAATATTTGGGAACTATCAATATTTGATTTTTAAATGTACAAGATAAGGAAAATTACTGAATTACTGTAAATGGCAATTAACAGTCTCTCATAAAATCCTTCTGGACAAAGGGGTGAAGTATGGACTACATAAGTGGACACTGAGGTAGACTGAAAAGCAAGTGAAAATGTAGGGCACAAAGGTTGTGATCAGTGTTGTGGAATCCAGCTGGAAACCAGTCCACAAGATTGTCTGCTAAGGATTAACGCTGGGGACAATGAATTTCAACAACTCTGTTAATGGCATGGATGGTGGGGCAGGATGGACCCACAGCTGGTTTGGAGGTAATACAGAGCTGGAGGAGTGCTTGTTACCCCAGAGGGGTGTGCTGGCCTTGAGGGCGACCTTGACAATCTGTGGGAAAGGATCAACAGAAATAAGGAATATTCTGCACATGGGGATGATTAACCCCAGTAGAGGCTGGGTGGCATACTCTGGAAAACTCTGTCTAGAATGACCTGGGGATGCTGGCAAATAACAAACTGACCACAATCCTGACAGCAATATGCCCTTGTAGCCAGGATGGTCAACAATATTCTGGGCAGTGCTGGGAAGAACACTGCCAGCAGTTCAATTGAAGAGATTTTATCCTGCTAAAGATCCATCAACCTAAGGAAAGAAAAGGGAATGGGTTAATAGGACAACAAGCCATTGTCCTTCTCACCAGCATTATCCAGTGTGCCATCCATCCCCCAGGTCATGCCATATGCTCTCTAACTCCCACAGCCCAGGTCAGGACTGTGGCATCCAGGGAGCACTGCTGATGCAGTTGCCATAACAGCTGTTTAAAGGTTTCTGAAGAAGACCAATCTTCTAAGCCAATACCATCAAATGAAAAGATATTTCTCCTGCCCAACTCTGAGAAGTGAGAGAAATATTTGGAAGCTGTGTGAGTCAAAACTTTTCGCTCTGCACTCACTACACGTAAGGCTCATGCATTCAGTCATTAGCAGTGTTCAGCTAATGAGAAATAACTTGTTATGCTGAGGTGACTCAGTTCCTTGCACATGTCCACAAATTGCCCAGCCACCTCCACAGTAATAGGGTTCTACCCTGAGTAGTGGCACAACTGTTGTGAAAGAGCATTTTATCTTTGTCAGAGAGAAAATCCTTTTAAATGTTTCCACCCAGCACTCATTTGCCCACTGCATCCTTAAATTAACTCAGTGAATTTCTGAGCAGCAGTAAACCCTGCCCACTCATCTCTCCCTGTCAGCAGGCTCTATTCCTCCCTGAGATCTGCCCCAGCCTCCTGGTCATCTCTTGGTGTCTGCATTTCCACAGGTCCTCAATTCTATGCTAAGATTTGCAAACCTGTTCCACTGTGTGTTCAACTGCTGCCTGCCAAGAGTGGGTCCAGGAGGAGTCCAAAGGAAAGAACAGGCTCTTCTTGTTCCTGACAGCCCATCTGACATCCTCTTTTCAAGAAACATAAACTCAGACATATAAAACTGGCATTATCCATTACAATACACTACAAAAAGTCCTTCCTGCTATCTCTGTCTCTTCAAAGATTGTCTCAAGTCTTCCTGCCTCTGAGATCTCTGATATATTTTTTTCTGAAGAAATCTGAGGTGTTACCACCTTCAAGGCCATCACCATGTGAAAAATCCAGGGGATCATTGTCACAGTGGCCTGTGCCCTGACCTCATCAGGTTACAAGCAAGGATGACACTCAGCCAAACTCTCTTACTGGAAGCTCCTCAGCTGAGCAGCACCTTCAGGCCACAAGACACATCCAGCCAAGCCAGGTTTATCATGTCACTGCACTTTTGTGGCACTTCAGTCACACGTCAGGCTGAGCTCAGTGACCAAAATCCAGACATCTGCATCCTCCTGCCCTGAATGTATGACAGTCCCTGGCAGCAGGTGGCTGCCTCTCACATCTCTGCAACAAGATTTATCTCCCCTTGTCTGTCAGAGTCTTAAATCATCTGGCAGCTGTGTAGGTGGCTAAAGGGACAGGAGCACAAAAGCAATAAAGAAATAGCTTCCTATAACTCTTAACTACTTTACATTTGAGAATGAGGTGAGAGAATGGCTCAGCTTTGCTTTCCCTCTGAGAAAGGGCTGTAAGTCAGCCGTGATGCTGTGCAGGAGAAAATAAAATTGTTACCTCAGACAGCAGCACTGCTGTGAATATTCAGTAACTGATGGCACTATTCAGATGGCACTGTGTGAGTCTGGGCAGGGCAGAGAGGAGCCAGAGGAGGTTATAAGGGATATCTAATCATGCATGATGTTTGTAGATGAGAAACATTTAGATAGATGCAGAGATGATGGATGAATCACAAAGGAAGAGAGAGAGGAATAGTGCTGTGCGTTACAAAACAGAAAATAGAAAATCCTTTAATGGTGAAAATTTGGCACTAAGGAACCATAAGAAGGTAGGAAGGGAGTCAGGAAGAAGAAGGTCACTTGTAGCCCCCTCTATCTATATGTCTAGGCATTGGTAGTGATAATTTCACACTTAATTATCAAAAATTGGGGCTGGCAGGACATCAAGAACTCATGTGCAAGCCTAGTTTCCTGTCCCTAGGTCATTCCTTCCAGATGTTCACCCATCACATTTATAAAGCCTTGTGAGACAGTCCACATTTAACTTAGACAATTTGCTCCAGCATTTTTTAACTTTCAGTGTCAGAACTTTCCTTGCCAGTGTCTGTGACATTCACATTCTCTGGACATAAAGATATAATTCTGTCTCTCAGGATTTTTTGGAGAGGCACAGAGAGAAGAAGAGAAAACAATCTTTATCTCTGCTCCTTTGTTTTCCCCATGTGGAATGTGGTATGGACATTGTTTACCTGAAGTGATTGCTTGATTGGATTCTGGTGAAGGTTTGGGTTCAGTGACCAGTCAGATCCTGCTGTGTCTCGGACTCTCAGCAGAGAGTCACAAGTTTTGTTAGTTAGGTAAGTAAGAAGTATGTAGAATAGGATAGTATCTCTTTAAACTGGACATTAATCTGATATAGAATAGTTTTAATAAAGCTGTCCTTCAGCCTTCTGATCTAGAGCCAGACATCATTCCTCCCCACATCTGGGGTTCACCGCACTTTTACTATAAGTGTGTAATCCAAAACTCCTTTGTTGCATTAACATTACTTACTTCATTATGTGCTCATGAGGATCATGAGAGCAGGAGAACAATTCCCTCCCTTCTTGCAACTTCTGGACTGTACAACAGGATCATGGAATGGTCTGGGTTGGGAGGGGCCTTCAATATCATTTAGTTCCAAACCCCCTGCAACGGACAGGGACACCTTCCACTATCCCAGATTTCTCCAAGCCCCATCCAACCTGGTCTTGGACACTTCCAGGCATGGGACAGCCACAGCTTCTCTGGGTAACTTGTGCCAGGGCCTCACCACCCTCAAAATAAAGAATTTTTTTCCTAGTAGCTAATCTAAACCTGTCCTCCTTCATTTAAGGCCATTTGCCCTTGTCCTTTCCCTCCATGCCATTGGGAAAACACCTTCTCCAGCCTTCATAGAAGCCCCCTTTATGTATTGGAATGTTGCTGTAATGTCTTTTGTCTTATTCTAATATTTTTATATTTTAATAATATTTATATATTTTACTATTATACTATGTCTTATTATAATATTTTTCCTCTGCTAGATCATACATCTTCTATCAGTTTTTTTTTTTTTTTTTAAATCATGGCAATGAATCCTCTTGCTTAACATCACAGCAAGTGACCCCATCCTTCAATTAACTTTTTATATTCCTGAGGATTTCCTGAGGACCAACTGCCACTCACTAAAGCCTTTGCCATTTTTACTCACTGGGTGTTCTACTCAATTTTGGGTTTTATTGTGCCTCAGTTTCCATCCACCAAACGCAGGCAGTGATTATTCATGCCCTACCACTGCTTGCCCTTGGAAAATCTCCCTTTCCAGCCTGCCTGTAAAACCCCCTTTGGGCACTGGAAGGTGATGAGGACTCCCTGAGCCTTCTCTTCTCCAGGCTGAACAACCCCAGCTCTCAGCCCATCTCCACCAGCAAAGTGTTCAAGCTCTCTGAGCATCTTAGATACTTGTAGGACAACACCATAAGCTTTCTGCCAGCTTCCTCCACAGTTCTCTGTGCATAAAAATGCATCCTTTCTCCCTGTAAATGCTCTCAGTGCACTGGTGTGTCATGGGACAAAGGTTTATGCTTTGCCATATGCATGTGAGGCACCTGAGACAGTGAGGGGTTAAATTTAGTAGAGGCAGATCCAGTTGTTACCAAGAAAATCTCACTTCTAGACAGGTTCATGTCTAGCTCTGCATCAAAGCACATTCGTCAGTTTGTGGTTTGAGTCCCAATTCCCCTCCCTCTTGGCTTTCTCCTTCATTTTAGTATTTTATTCTTTCCTTGATAAATCAGGAGACTTTCCCATTGCCTTGCACTCAGCCCTTATCAAGAAGCTTTATAAATAACAATAATGACCAGGCAAAAGATGCAATTCAGTTAACAGTGTAATGACTACAGGGATTAGCACTGCTGTATATTTTTTATGGGCGTAATATGTCGTTTTCATTCTGTTGCCGTAATGAAAATAACAAATTAACAGAAGCATTATGCAAATTATACATTAAAAATGTCATGTTTATTAGTTCATCTTGGCAAAAGAGAAGCTACAGCAATAGCAGTGTTAACTGCTTAATAACCACGTTATAAAACAGAGAAGAAATTCAATTCAGCTCAATTTGACTTGGCCTTGAGGTTGTTTTCAGTGACTTCAGTGCCAGTGTTTGTGTGCTCAGAGCAAAGCATATGCTTAAATACATTTCTGGAGAACAAGATTTTAGTAGCAATTTCAGTTCAAGGATATTTATCTAAATTACCTATTTTTGGAACAAATTCCCCACAAAACATCTTACTCTTTGCACCTGCAAAATACGTGTGCAACAGCATTTATGGCAGTTCCTTAAAATCCTGCTGCTACTTCAGAAACTGCTACAAATATTTATACAAGCATTAACTTTATTATGCTTTCTGAAGGAGACTGCTCTGCCTTGTTCTCTTTGACATTAAGGGACGTGGGGAATTTCTTTTCCAGCATACCCTGAACTTAATTTTGCTTCTAACCTTGAGGTAGTTTATTGAAAATCCAGAGGTGGTTGTTTTCTTACAGCATAAGTGATTAACACTTAGTGGTAAAAATTTCTTTGTCCTTGCACAAAGAACATTTTACTCACAGGAGGAACAAAGATTAACAGTTATCAGAAGATTCAAACTTTGCTTTTGTTTAATAAATACTAGCTCAGTTATAAAATACAGTTATGAGATTTCTGTAATGTACCATATTATTGACATTCATCAGAATGTAAAGACACAATGAAATTTATTTTTTGTATGAAATTCAGATTTAAAAAAAAATAAAAGATAGTTCTGGGAGCTGTGTATTTTTTGCAAGATAAATATTCTCTTCAGTTTGGATTTACAATTAAAGAGCAGAGAGATGCTGGGAAACCACAGGCCAAAAGTGATTAAAAGGGACAGTGGCTTGTTCCAAGTGGGAGCAATGGTGAAGTCAGGATGAATCCACATTTCAAGGCTTTCACTTCCCTTCCTCACTGCCTGAATCATGTCACCTTTCTGCACTCATGGTTGTGTTATTTCCATATCTCCTGAAGCCTCCATTTGGCATCAGTGGAGACCCACAAATTGTCTGTGCAAGGGCTCCAAGCTCAAAGACTAATTTAAAAAACAACAATAAATATAATTAAAAATAAAGGGGAGAAAGGGAAATAGCCATCCCACAAGTTCAAGCATAAGCCAGCCTAATCACAACTTGAAAGAAAATTGTTTATTTCACAGTTACTGTATTGGAAAAAACATGTCAAGTCATTTTCACAGGAGTCTAAAACTCAATAACAATAAATGTGAAGCTCATAGAAACTTGAGAATTCCATTTTGTGGAAATTATGACATCCTCAGAAGAGATTTGTTTTACTGAAATGAAACAAAGCCAATTTTTGACATTTCTCACAAAATTTAATTGCCTGAAACATTCCTTAATTGTTTCAGCTCAATCAAGGCATTTCATTTTGTTTTGATGCATTGGAATATTTCTAGCTCATTTCACTACTGAAACTCAACATATATGTACAAAGAGAGAAAAATTGTCTTTTAAAACTAGGGTTTGGTTATATTTCTTAAATTAAAAATGTAAAAAGAAATTAGCATCCATTGCCTATTCTAAACAGGCACTTTGCACCCTACTGGTAGTCAGGAGTTAGTCTGGCTGTCTTTGACAATCTGGTCTCTCAGTCACCACTTGTCCCCAGCTTCCTTACTGGCAATTGCAGAACTGAGCAATATTTATTTATCAGAAATCTGTGAGCAGTTTATCTGAAGGATTGATTCCTGTTCATGTAGTGCAATCAGGAGGCCACATTTAGCTCGGGAACCCAAGTCCCAGGCAGGTCTCAGGCTGCTCAGGAAAGAGTTCCAAGTTCAGACTCTGCTGAAGCCATCCAGTTACAAGAGGAGCCACACAGGACTGGGTAAGAAAATTAAAACCCAGAATAGCAACGCCCAAGCTTTTCTAAAATCAGAAATTGAGCTGTTGAATTATTTCTAGGATGATCAATTTTTCATACTTTGAGAACAAAATATTGCCAAAATCATCAGTTTTCAAAAAAAAAAAAAACATTTTGCAGGAAAAGTGTATTCCATATGTGAATTTTAAAGACTTTTGCTGTCCAAGGGTGGGATTCAGCTCCATAATTCACCTGGGCCAATAAAATGGGGTGGAAAGTCTTCCAAAATTTCTTACTATTTAGTGTAAGATTTAAGAGCATCAGAATACTGGGGAGGGGGGAACAAAGAAAGGAGAAGAGGGGAAAAAAGAAGATATTATATTTCTGCTCTATCAATAGTGATCAGTGGTTTAGGAAATCTGACATGCAGGGGAAGACAACAGGAATTGACCTTTCTGTCAAAGAAGGAGAAGTGAAAGAGGTAGAATGTATCACTGCATTCTGACTTAGGTGAGAAACAAGGGTTTTGTCTGAAATAAGGGAATTTAGGCTTGGTACTGGGAAAAAAATCATTTAGACAACCAACAAACAAATAAGAAACACCCCACAAGAAGCTCCCTTACTGAAAGGAGCATAGGATAGCACAGAAATTGGCCATTCTCTCTACATGTCCAAAAACATTTCATGCTCTCAAAAACAGTCCAAACATCCATCACAGAATAATACAGAACAGTTGATCCTGTGCCTTTGTGCCTTAGATTTTCTTAGTGCCTTCCAGCTCTTCTTTCTCTCATGGTTTGGAAGACACAGAAAGGGAAAGGCATGAATGCAGATGATACAAATTTTACAGAGATTAGCCTTGATTGAGAAGCAAAGAGGTAAAGGTCTTTCCTAGGAGGGTTCCCATCCAGGGAATCACGTTCCTTTGGATATCTCAATTCCCTGGGTGGTTTATCACGTCCCTGGATTTTTCACACCAGATCCTGGCAGCAGTTTGGCAAGAGCAAACCATTTCTGCCCACTATTTCTATCAGTACCTCCCACAAAACTTCCTTTGATGCTTCTGATCTCTCTGAAGGATGGAAGAAAGAAATCCAATCCTGATGAGCCTCAGCTTGCCAACTTTGTTGCTGAACCAATGCATTATTCATGTGTTTGTGACAGAGAGTGGTGAGTTTAATGTGCAGAAATGAGCCCGGAGAGCTGTGGGGCTGTTACATGCTCTGCCTGGCTGTGCAGTGATTTGTGCTGGTTGCTGCTGCTGTGCCAATACTCCTGTGTAAAATGCAACCCCACCATGTCAGGACTGTCAGAGCCTCTTGTTTGCGCTGCTTTTTGGGTTGTAGATCCTGTCATCACTCCATGTTCATGGTATTTGCCAGTTGCAATTGTGAAACCTTAATGAGCAGAAAAAAATGTTGTCTAGTCTCATTTCAAATCCCTCTGGAGAAGTAAATGCAGAAGCACAGAATCACAGAATGAAAGGAACCTTAAAGACCATCCAGTTCCATCCCCCTGCCATGGGCAGGGACACCTTCCACTATCCCAGGCTGCCCCAAACCCTGTCAAACCTGGCCTTGGACACTTCCAGGGATGGGGCAGCCACAGCTTCTCTGCCAATATTTCACACTGTCCCTCAGGTTATTAAATCAAAACAACAGAGCCCAGAACAGGCTGAAGTATTTTAATTTAGATGACAGTGAAAATATAGACATAGATTTGATACCATGGTATAAGACTATGAAGAAATTTGGGATACCACAAGAAAAAAACACAGGATCGTGAGACTAGAGATACTGAAGAGGCTGGAAGATTCCTCTAATTGCCAGTGTGCAGGGAAAAGGGAGAATTATTTTAACAAACAGGGAGTCATTTGTCAAAAGAATAACAAAACCCTGCAATTAGGCACCAAAAACATGTAAGAGGGATGAAAACTCCTCAAATTGCTGGGAGGAGGTATCATGAGAAGGGTATTCTGCAGCTTTAACCAGTTAAGGCTGGGGAAGATTGAGTATTTCATTCTGTTGCCATAATGAAAATAACAAATTAACATAAGCATTATGCAAATTATACACTAAAAATGTCATGTTTCAGGGTTTTTATTTAAAATGACATATCACTGCCCTTCATCACATCTGCTGGAGTAGAAACCAAATAAAAGCCTATTCATACTATTATTCCTTATATTAACACAAAACAAAGGTAATATTTCTTCACCCAGCATAATTTTGACCCACCACATTGACTTCCACTAGGATGTTTGAAGACCTTCCCCACAGTTCATAAAAGCTGAGCTACTGTTTTACAGGACAGTGTCTTATGCAACATGTGGTGCCACTTAAAGTCATTAATTTCCAGTGGAATAAGTGATGCTTAGTCTAACTTGCAATTCTCTGCAATATATTTCTCCATGCTGTAGCTGTAAAGGCTAATAAGGACCTTGATTGTGCAAATCAGAATAGATTAGGGTGGTGTGTTAAGATTATTTCCCTTTCGTATAGCTCCAATAGCCCCTAGTGCAAGAAGGAGCATTAGAAATCAGAAAGTTCAAAACATGATATAATAGCACAAAATGAACCTTTGCATGAAAAACAGAAAGAGTTCAATCTCTTTAGTTCACCCAAAAAAAAAAGTTAATGAAGTCATAATGAGATTATAAATTTATATGAAGGGAAAATACATTGTATAGCAGGTGCTTTCAGTTTAGCAAAACTGAGTACAAATTTAAAAATGCACCAGGCACCCAAAGAATCATTTGGTTTCCTATATCTTGGAAAAGTGTCTATCAAATAAAGAGGAGGTTAATGTTGGCAAGTGCAGAGGGAAATGAAGTCAAGGCTTTTAATTGCAAGGGTAGTGAAGCACCAAAGCTTATTAAAGTCACAATAGATTCTCCATTACTGAGCAGGGGGAAGGGGTTTCCTTAAATTTCAAGGTATTGTTCAAATTATCATGAACTCCAGGAAACTCCTGATTTCTCTGCTATGGGAAATCAAATTATGTAACTTCAGTTGCTCCTTCTGACCATGTGAAGATGTCATTGGTGTATAGAACAGACTGGTCAGGATCTTTCAGCCTTTGCACTGCTGTGTCTTCCATCACACTTGCAAAAAAGAGAGAGGAAAAGTGCCATGAGACATTTGGATATTGCTGAACTGACAGTTCAGCTTCCTCCAGAGACAGGCAAATAAAAACAAATTAACCTAAACAGACAGCACAGAATCACAGAAAAGGTTGGAAAAGACCCCTAAGATTGAATCCAACCATTTATGCAGCACTGCCAAGCCCATCACTAAACCATGTCCCTAAGCAATGCAGCTGCATGTTTTTGGGAACACTTCCAGCATGTTACAGCATTATATCTAGGACTGCTAAATCTGAGAAGACAAATGCAGGCACCGAGCTCCAGGTTCCCAAAACTGGAAGAACCACCTGCTTCATCTCCTACCCATCCAGGATCACTCTCAACAGCACAGCAGTTGATTTATTCAGGGATGGGATATTTATTGCTAAGGATCTTTTATCATGTGCAGAGGTTTCACTCAGCTGAAAAATCCAAATAATCATTTCCAATCACAACAGTATAATGCCCATTGAATTGTCCAGTATATGTCAAAATAACATTCATCCTGATGAGCTAATGTATAATATTAGAGTGGTCACCATCTTCATGCTGTCCTTGTTGCTGTTCAGTGCTCAGTAAACTCAACTTTTGCTCTAAAAGCACATTTGTAAATAAACAATCCCATGCTTCTAGGGCTCCCTGAGCACCATATCAAGCATTAAATGAGGTTATTATTAAGGTGGGCTCCAGCACTTCTGGTGATGAAGCTGAGAATCTCCAGGCTGCAGGAGGATGAAAGCAGAAAAAATGTAATAAACTGTGCTTTAGCCAACAGTGGTACAGACCAGCTGGCTTTGACCAGGGTAACAAGAATCAGTGTTTGCCTCATCTTCCCTGTGAATAACATTTTTCCTTATATTTATAGGAATTTCCTGTATTTCTCCTCATGTCTGTTTATTCTCACCATGGTCACTGGGCACCACTGAGAAGAATCTGACTACATCTTCTTTATGCCCCCACACTGGGTATTTATATACATTGAAGAGGTGTTTGCCCTTACTGTGGGCAAAAATGTTTGGCCAGTTCAGAGATCAGAAGAATTAAGCAGGGGGTCTTGACATCTGTGGAGTGTTTTCGTGTCAGTCAAAATGAAGATTTAGATAATTTCTCCCATGTTTGAATTACATCAGACTCTTTGAGGTGATGCAGCTTCTCTGTCACTCTGAAAGATAAAGGTGGTGGCAAGGATGAAAGTCCAGCCCTTCACCCAGTGTCTGGGCTGCTGCATTTATTCCATTTCTAGGACAGCTGATGGGTTTCAAAAAGCAGTCTCCAAGCCAGGAAAAGCCAGGGGAAAAAAAAACAAAAACAAAAAAAACCCCACAAACAAACAAACGAAAAAAAACCACATTAGGTGCTGCTGTATTACACAGATTTTACTGTCCTTCCCGCTTGGAAATCAGATTATTAATTTTTATCCAGGTCATGACACCTACCCTTGCTGGCATTATGAGTTAAGTTGTATCCCTTCAAAAATTCTGCAGGTCCAGTCTTAGATCCTAAAATAGAAAATAATGAGCAGCCCTGCAGATCCCCCTGGGCCAGGCACAGAGAGCAAACCCTCCTTTCACCAGCCCAGCACAAGGAACCCACTTTGCAAATCCTGTAAAGGCAGATCACCCAAAACCTTGCAGATGTACCTGGTTAAGATGTTTCTGTGGCTGCACAGTAGAGTCAGTCTGAAAAACATGGCTTTTTCTTCATGCTCTCAGGACCTAACATTAACTAAGTTCTGCTCTTAACCCAACTGCTTCCTGCTTGACATTTATCTGTGGCTTTGGCTGGAAAAGTCAGTTTGCACTGTCTGTTCTGTTTTCCTGCAGGGAAATCACCATCTGTATTTGCCATTGTTTGATGACTAGCTACAAGTAGCAGCACACTCTGCTTTTTCAGGTGTTTGCTCTGGAGAGGGATTCACCTGTTTCAGTGGTTTGACTTCTTATAGGCTTGAATTCTCATTAATCCAAAACTTTCTGGTTTAAAGAGCCTGTTTTGACCCAGTGGTGATGGTTTCCAGCCATGGGGTACCACTATCAGGAACGACTGTAAAAATCATGTTGAGGTCCATGGAGCTGGCAAAAGTCAAAGCCCAGACCACGAACCCCTGTTTGCAAAGATGCAATCCATTATCCTCACCTCGTATTTGTTAACTGCTTTTGGCACTAAAAAAATATCAAAAATACATATGGAAAGAAGAAATAGGGGAATTCCATGCTGAGAAAAAAAATACTTCAAAACTTCATTTCACTGTAACACTCATGTGGCTGCTTTTAGTGCCTCTGCAAAAGAAGAAGGAAGCAAGATATGCCTGGTGAAAGAAGGTGTCACTCAAGAGAAATGCCTTGGAAAATTAATTTTAAAAAATTAAAAGCACCAAAGTAATAAGAATCTTTGTTTTCCTTTCCTGGCAGGAAACCCCTGACTACTAAGGAATTCCTTTTGGATGAAGCTATTAAAATGTAATATAACACTCTTTTTCCACAGAAGCTACAAAATTTGCTGGCCAAGATTTCCCTTGAAATAGTGAGAATTCTGTACTGGTGCAATAAGGAAAGATATCAGAGAATTGAAAAACAAATTTGTTAAATGTACAAAAAACAGTTTATTGAGGTGATAACAAGAACTTCAGTTCATGTTAACATATTTTGCAGGTTCTGCACTTACCAGCCATGGCCCAAAGACTGGGGAAACCTTTTCAGCTCAGAACATGAGCAACAAGACTCTCAAATCCAAAAGCAGCTTTAGACTGAGATCCAGAACTTCTTTTCAGAAGAAAACAAAGACTAGAGGAGCATGTAGTGATAGGACAATGGGAAATGTCTTTAAACTGGAAGAAAATACATTTAGATTGCTTATTCAAAAAAAAAAAATTCACTGTGAGGGTGGAGAGGCCCTGGAACAGATTGCCCAGAGAAGCTGTGGATGCCCCATCCCTGGAAGTGTCCATGGCCAGGCCTGGAGCAACCTGGGATAGTGGAAAGTGTCCCTCCCATGGCAGGAGGTTGGAACTCTTTGATCTTTGAGGTCCCTTCTAACAGCAACCATTCCCTTTTCCTGTGAAGAGCTGTCATCACCATGAAGGGATGATTGGGTAAGGATTTGAGTCCTTGGCACATCACTGGTGAGAAATACAGGGATTTTTAATTTTTTTTTTTTTGTGTATGCAGCCATTGTTGTTTCCCTCCTCCCATTTCTTGCTTCTCCTTCTTTCCAGAATCACCAAACCATCTCAGTAATAGACTTCTCATTTCCATATTCATTACTCAGGTGAATAGAAATGCAATGTACTGATGTTCAGGCAGCAGCAGACAGTTGTGTGCCAACACTCAGCAGTGCAGAGCCCCCAGCACCCTTTAAACACTGCACCCACGTTAAGGAATCTTCATTCTGCATTTGCAGCTTGGTTCCTCTCTGGTTAATGTTCTGCATTCACCAGGCAGGCACCACGTGCTTACCTGGTAAACCCAGGGCTGCAGCAGCCTGAAAATTACCTCTGCACTGTGTTAATAAGGTGGAAGCATCCTGAATGTTCTCAGCATGAGCTCCTGTGAGCACTGCCTGTGTCTTCACCCGTGGAGCCATTTGAGATGTGGGACAGGCCTGCCCAGCACTGACAGCTGGGGCAGAAAACCTCCTGCTGGTGCCAAACCTTCTGCAGAAGCACCTGGAGGCCACGAGACGTCCTCAAAAGCATCTGAAAGGGCATGAGAGAGCTGTGTGTGGAGCCTGAAATATTCATTTACAGTCAACCAGTCACAGTCTGACTATATTTACATTAATAGAGAAAATATGGGGTTTGGCTTTACCTCGCTTTTGTTTAGGTTTGCAGGCTCCCCTACAACCTGAAAGGACATGAGACAAAGTGATCAGAGGCACCAGGGATAGCCAGAGGCATTAGGAATCCACAGCTTGACAACAAAAGACCCCATAGTGGGTTTGTCAAAACTGGCCACTGTTAGAACACTTCTCAGTGCAACAAAAAATCAGAGCACAGCAAAAACCAAATGAAACTAATAAAATGAAAAATATGGGTAAGCACATAAAGGAAATATAAAAAAAAAAAAAAAGAAAAGGGAATTACATGAGGTTTTATGTCATCTATTTTTTTTAATATCTAAATCTCATCTACCTAGAAAAGAACACGTCATCCCCATGGTTTATATTTCTCTAAGAGAAGTTATTAATCTGTTTAAACTGCTCCAGTCTATAATTACCACCCTTTTCTGTGAAACCAAACCTTGAAAACTTTTGATCTTTGGTATTATTTACTGAAGCTGTCCCTGCCTCAACAGCACCCTCATAATAAAAACTGTAATCAATATCTTATTATGGATTTTTTTTTTGAGGTAAATTAGCTTTTATTCCACAGACACCTATACATTTTCTTGTTTTAGTGAGCCTTTTCTCACTGGCTACCTACTCCCTTTTCATTTAATCTCAAGTCAAAAATCGGATCTCATCATTTATTTTGAAAGAAAACAAAACAAATGGAATTTTCAGATGAAGAGGAATGTCTGTACAGTGGAAGCAAGAGGGACCCAGGAGACTTGAATGCTCTCATCTGGCTGTGATTTGAGAGATCCAAGGCTTCATTTCAAGCTGTAGTCACCTCTTCTCTTCCAGCCATGGCTGTACTGTGCAAAACCCTTATAAATTCTGAAAAAATCGAAATCCAGAGCAGACCTCTTGCTATCAACCTGGTTTTCCCAAGTCATTATTTTCAATTAGTACTTAAAACAAAAAAAAAATCCTTTTTTCTTCCTTATTTTGATAAAGTTGTAATGAGAGACCTGCAATGTGCAACCCAAATGAATGACTAATATTTAGGACTGAACCTGTAGCAAAATCAATAAATTTTTATTATTCTGGTTGCTGGGCAATAATGTTACAGTAAGGATACTTCAAAATTTTCAAAGAAGTCTTTACCACAACCTTCATTAAAAAAATAATAGTGCAGTTCTAAACAGCCAACAAATTATGTTCATATTATTATGTAATGTGTTAAAATAATAGAAATTAAATTGGGAGTCTTCCAGCAGCAATGCAAGACTGAATTGAAATGTGATGGATGGGTTCAGAGATATGAATCTCATTGGAATAAAAGAGGTAAAAGGATGAAATGACAACGAGAAACTGTTCAGAACCATGAATGAGCTTAATGGAAAAAGAAAATGAGAAAAGTAGCAGTCTGAAGTTGCAGAGCAGGTGGCATCTTTACTGTCATGTTGCTGCTCCTCAATCTGATGTCCAAGTTCACATGGTCTGTCAGTCTCTGGGGGCTCCAGGGCTCCTTTAAGGTCACTGTATTTGGCCAGGGAAATCAAAAGCAAGAGAAATCAATGTCCTTTTTTTGTACCCCATGTTTTTTTTTTCATGCACAGGACTGAGCCAGACCTGCTTTCCACCAGCCTCCTGTTTCTAACTCTCTGCACCCAGGAGCCCCAAGGAAGCCAAATTCACCCTGGCACAGCACTCATGGGGAATACAGCCCCAGCCCATCTTTAATCTGCACCAATATTTCCTTCTTCTCCAGAGGCTTTTCCAAGGTTTCCCACATCACCAACTGAGCAGACAGATAAATTCAGCACCCCACTTTCACTTCTCATTCCACTACCAAGGTGAGGCTGTCAGGAGCTAATGCCTTCCCTGCTATACCCTCTACAAACTCACAACTCAATTGTTTATTGCTATAAGGGGTGTAAGACTTCTATAAATCTTTTTTTTCCCCCACAGGGGTAGATGGTATTTATAGCATGTTTAGGAGCTGTGTGGGAAAAGGGACAGAAAATTTATGCTAACCTTCCCATCCTGCAGTGTCCAGGACATTTTCAGTGTGTGGAAATGCTCAGCTCTTTGGAGAAAGGCACTCTGAGGGATCTCAGTGCAGCAGCCAACATTTGCTTAACGTCCCATTAATATTTAAACAACAAATCTGTCAACAGATTAATTGGCACTGCCACTTTCCAGCAGTTTTATAGGCACTTCAAACCACCAGCAGTATATTGCTAAAAAGAAGCATGTAGCATTTAAATATGTATGCATACAAGACAATACTGATATTAAGCACCCTGAGAAAAAAGCAGAATTGTTATCATGCTGTTCTTGTGCTGAATTCCCATTGCCTCCTGCTCTCTCTAGAAAAGTGTTGACAGAAAGAGGTCATCAAAAATATTTAAGAATTACTTGGGCACTTTTTCCCATGGCAGAAAAGACAGTGATATCAAGAATCAAACATAAACTGGAACGAGCAAGGAGGGAGAGAAGATTTTAGATAATGTAAGAAGCCATTTTGTGGAATCATTACAGTTGGAAAAGATCTCTGAGATCACCAAGTCCAACTGTTAACTCACATAACTCAGCACCAGCCCTCTCTGGAGGCTCTCTATCCCCTTCCCAGCTGCTACTGGGGGAACCTGGACAGTTTAGATTTCAGTTGATGCCTAAAAGCTGAAGTTTGGTGAAGGGAACTTTACCTCTGGTACAGAGCACCACTCAAGCCTCATTTATTAAATTCAATGGCTTTCCCAGCTCTATTTTGACAGGCACATCACAGTTAATTACAGGAATTATTCAGTGAAGTGGGCATAGATTAATGCACGTGCTTGCTCAGATCCAAGTCAATAGATCTGGGAAAAAATTTGCAAGAGTGACAGACACTACCATGCATAATTCCCCTGCTTCACTCATTAGCCAAGCATGTACCAGTTTCAGGAGCAGTGATCCAACCTTATTTGCTCTGCAGAGAGATAAAATCCACAAACGAGTGGGAAAGTGAGGAAAATGGGCACAGAGATAGAGACTGTAGCCCCTAATTGATCCTCCACAAAATGTATTTACTTTGTTTTCTTTCCCTGGTGAATTCGTTTGCTCTCATTTAGCACCATTCTTTGGTCAAATGCTCAGGGAGGAAATAAATTGAAGCAATTTTTTCTAGGACTCATACAATACTGGTTTATTTCTGCCTTTTGACTATGCAAGCCATGAATGCAGTTACTCTTTGGAAAAGCAATAACTCTCCTCCTGGCCTCCAGAGGTTTTTTGGAAGAAACTCACACAAATGTGTGTCTCTGTGTGGGCATACTCATGGCAAATTTCATAACAATTTATTGGTGTCACTACCAACAGCTTAGGAACAAAACACAATCAAGACACTTGAAGTTTTCTCCAAGCTCTTTTCTGGAGCCTTTCTCACTGGCACTGCAGATTAGAGGCATTAATCACACCCTCTTGTGCTCCATCAGATTTCCTTTCTCAGCCAGAGGGTGAGTGAATGAGACAGAGCTACATTTCATGTTTATAAAGACTCACAGCTCTTAATTTTACTTTTAATTTTAAGGAATCAGGTAATACTTGTGTTCATTCAGCAGCTGTTCTGTGCCTTTTTGGTGAAGCAGGTACCTGCCCATTTGGGGGCTCGGACCATATTTCTGCAACATCTAAACAAAGAGGATTTTGAGCTTTACCACTGGGAAAACTTTTTAAAGTTTACTGACTTACCCTACCAAGCCATCACTCTTTGTTTAATTACTTTTTTCTGGCTTCATCTCAGGTCAACATTTCACTTCAAACTTAACACAATTATTTGGCTTTACACCTGGTGTTTGAACTGAAAACTGAATTTAAAAAAAAAGATACATTTTGAGATATTTGCTGCTCACTTTTATTTCCCTTGCTGGGCTGTTGTTGAACATGCAGTCCTTTGTCCTGTAGTGCAATGTTCCAAATACCAGTAGCTTCAGCTGAGTTTGAACTTCAGAAATGGGCAACTTCTGAACTTCCAAGAGTCCTTGATCCTCTAGAAGCTCATTAAAGTTGCTCCTGAATACAACACTGTATTTCTGCAATCCCTTTGCCAATTAATGTTAAAAAAAAAAAAAATCACTGATTAGTAACTGTGTGAGAGGCCATGACCTGATTATTTGGAATAAGAGGCTATTCCTGGTTTTAACAAAGGAGCAACATCAACAGAGCTTTGATAAGATTCTGTTATATGGCTGCAAATAAACTGACTCTGCACTGATGCTTGGAGAGGATACTTAGAACAGAGGCTAGGCAGTGTTAGAGGAATAAAGCAGATATTTATTAAAAAGGCCTTCAAAGGAGACACACCTTGGGCAGTACAAGAGCCTGGCCATGCCTCTGCCCAAGATGGACCCTGAGTCAGGAGTTTTCACACTTTTGTAAGTTTTGGGCCATTTACATGTTGGGTTAATTGTCCAATTGCAGCTGCAGGTTATGAAGTCCCACCCTCCCAGATTGCTCTCCTCAATTCGCTGCTGTTTGCACTTTTGGGGGCCAAAGCTGCAATGGTGTCCTTGATTCTAAGGCTGGAAAAGGATTGTTTTGTCTGACTAAACTGTGAGGAAAACTTGCTAACACATTATATGAAGTTCAGAGTTACCCACTAATACAGTACAGGATCTGGAAAATATGAAAGCTAAAACTTAAGGCATCTGCACCATGTAAAATATTTAGAGGCAAAAGAGACAAATTCTCTCAAAGAGCCCTCCCTCGGCTGGAAAGCTGGCATCATAGTTCCTTTGCCAGAATCTTTGCAATGAAAGAGATGAATATTATTTCCAGATTTTATTTTTTTTAATTAATATTGGTCATGGTGGTGGTATTTAAGTTACCATTCCATTACAATTTTTCTTCCCTCTGCACATGAGAGAATGAGAACATCAATAATGTGGGGATTTCTGTCTTCAAGGAAAGATATCAATGTTTGATGAAGAGATATAATTCCAAGGAAACCCAGGCATGGTTATAATTAACACCTCCAAGTGTGTCCATTCTCCTTTCTTTCTAAGCTGTGTTACAGCTTTAAGTATTACCAGAAGTCAGCTGAGAATTTACAGCTTGGAAGCTCAAATAGAAACAGCTTCTCTTAAACTGTACCAGAGCTTAAAATGCAATTATAAATAATGTATTTAATTACATTGCAATCTCTCTGTATACACAGAATATTTCAGTTAGGAGAATCAATATGAAAGACAGAGAAAGCAGCAGTGTGAACTCTGGAATCCCAGATATAACAGGTAATTTACCCAACACAAGCACCAAAACCAAAACAGCGCTCCTCAAGTCTCAGTTGCAGCAACAAACTCCTGGAGAAGCATTTTGCCTTCAGAATAGTTTTCATTTGGTTTAGAAATTTGTAGTTCAAAAAGAAATGAAAGGAAATGGTCTGTTTGCATTCTCCATCCATGCAGATACTTGAAACCCAACAGTCCTTTGCAGTCTGCTTTCACCAGACCTGCCCGAGGCGGTTGATCCATCCCTGTATCATCCTTTCCATGACTCTCTGCAGTTAGGGATCATTACCCAAGACAACATAAAAAACAACTATCAGCCAAAATTAATTTAATGGCTTATATTTCTAAGCACCTGCATTTCCTAGCAGCACCTGTCCTGTACCAACACACAAGGAAAAGATCAGGAATCAGGTTCTAGGAGAATGAGACCAATGAAACAATCTCAAATACCCTTAAGAAGAACTTTAAGAAAGAGCAAGCATTTGCATAGAAGTGGTTTTTAGGTTTTGGGGATAATTCCAAAGGCAAATTTAGCAGAACTGGATGGAGATTTTCAGAATATTGCTTTACCTGGAAAGCAGTTATTCTAGTACAAAGAGGTAGGACAAAGCAAGACAAAAAATAGAAGTTAAATGACAAAAGAATTAACCTTAATTTACTCTAATTAACCTAGAGATTAATTGGTCTTTGCCACTATATTCTGCCATCACACTATGGTTTTTATAAGTTATTTTTATTGGCCAATCCATCTTCAATTCGACTTTCCTTCTTAAGTCTTCATTACTATTCCACAGCTCAATAGCTTTTTTTTCCACTGGACATGTTAAATGGGGGAAAAATAAAATGGATCAATATAGCAACTCAATTAATTCCTCATCTTAAATTCTAATAAAATCAATTTGGAGAAGTGTCGTATCGTTAAGCTTACATCATAATGCAGTAATTAGAAACAACTTTCATCTTGCTTGTTCCTTTGAAGAATTTAATGGCAATCAATTAAACATGCTTTGCTCCTCCATTAAAGACTTCCAAAATGGAAATTGGATGAGAAGTTAAAGATAAGGTGGCTGATTGCACAGTCCTCCCATCCACCCCCATTTCAAATATTCCCCCCAAAATGTGCAGCCTCACCATTCAAAAGTTAGCATGGGCGTAGTAACCAGCAATAAGTTTTTTAGTGAATAGATCATGTTCTAATAGAGTGCTGCAGCACTTTGGGATTTCCATATTTACCAAGCAGAAATTTTGGGGAGGCTCACTGAGCTCAGATCTCTTTTCAGGTTTACATCCAGACACATTTAGGAGTTCAGCTGTTTTTTAATTAAAAAGATGCAAAATAAGTTTCTCTGTGTAGTATTTAAATTAAAATGTTTCTGCAGGTCTTAGAGAGAAAAGGATAAATTTCACATGCCATTTCACTAATAGTAATAACTGAATCTTAGCAGTGATCCCCCTATACCAGGTGCTGCACAAAAAAAAATGAAAGAGGACAGACCCAAGTTCAATTTTCCTACAGTTTAAGCATAAACCACAAGGTACCTCCACTAATTTTTCTCCTGCTAGGGCTTTATGCCCAGAAGGAATATGCATTCACAAAGAAAACATGCACACCCAGTCAATGGCTGAACATCCAATTAGCTGCTTCTCTCTGACATCAGAGAAATCCAAATTCCTTAATTGCTTGTGTTCCACCTTATTAAATTCCAGCAGCATCTCTCCAGAAGTCAGAACTGCCCATGCTGGCCCTGGTGGAGTCCCAACATGAACCCCACTTCTTCACACCATCCTCCCCCTTGTTATCACCCCATGGTGCCTGAAATGGCACTCGAGGGTTTTTTTTCAGCTTTTCTGAATTGTTCACAACTTGTGTATTAACACTTACACAAATTATAGAATCACAGAAGGGTTTGGATTGGAAAAGGACCCTGAAGATCATCTCATTCCAATCCCCCTGCCATGGGCAGGGACACCTTTTACTAAACCAGGTTGTTCAGAGCCCCATCCAGCTTGACCTTAACACTTCTGGGAATGGGGCATCCACAGCTTCTATGGGAAAGCTGTGCCAGGGCCTCACCACCCTCACAGAGAAGAATCTTTTCCAAATATCTGATCTAAACCTACTTTCCTTCAGTTTGAAGCCATTCTGCCTTGTCTTGTCACTCCATGCTCTTGTGAAAAGTCCCTCTCCATCTTCCTTTTAGCTTCTTTTGTCAGAGGCAGAGTTATTGCAATTGAGATCATCACAGTATAATAAAGGGTTTGGATTAACTCCAAACCATGAATACCATTTATTCTCCAAGTCTCTCCATTGTCTCTTGTTATTTTTTTTTCTTTCATTTAACTATCTGTCCTTTCTACAGTCAAAGAAAAGATTAACATTTAAGTAAAAAACTCTTCCAAGAATTGAACAACTTGTTCTTTAGTCAATGTCATTGGAATTTTATAGATAAAACTATTTCTGGGTATGTCAGTAAAAGAAACCTCGTTATGCCAACATTTGCAGTCTGAGTATTGATGAAAATATGAAATGGTATAATTAGAGTTCATTGTTATAATTAGAGTTCATCACTCTTTAGTTCATTAAAAGTTAGTATTTTCTTGAAAATGTAAGATCAGCTTTTGTTGAAAAATTTTTAAAATTCTTCCTTGGATATCTTATGAAACATTAGCATGTGAAAGCAATTCTATGCTTAATTTTTCCTGAACTTTCTTATGCTTTAAATAAAAAGTGCAGAAAAAGTTAGGAAACTGCTTTAAGAGAGATGTAGCTGAAGAAAAATATTTAAAAGGCGGAACAAGAGCCAAAGAAAAAAGGACAAACCAGAAGTAGAAGACAGGAATTTTTTTTTTTAATGACACCTCAGAGAAAGCGCCTCAGATTAAAAATTATTGATTTACAACATTTCTAAATAAAATTACATTCTTCAGTCACACAAACTTTGAGTGATTTGGGTTCAACTCATCAAAAGGCCTAAAGGTCTACACCTGAACTAGAAATGAATGTGCTTTTAGAGCCACTGGAAAAAATAATAGTTAATCTTGGGGTATAACTCAGATGTTGAAAATCAGTCAGATGGATAATGCCTGCTCCTTTGCAGTGCCTGCAAGGTGAGCCTGGTGTTCCCAGCACTGAGCAAGGCACCACCTAAGGGAGGTGACATTAATGCCACCTCTGGATTTTCAGCCCTGTCAATGTCATAGGAAATCTTGTTTAGAAGAAAAAGAGGCACAGGGTCAAACATCAAAGAACCCACGGGCAGGTGGAAGCTGTGACAGGATGGATTTGGTGGGTTTGTGAAAATCACAGAATCACAGAATGGTTTGGGTTGGAATGTGTTGCCCTGATTTTTAAAAGTGTTATATTTTCTTTCATAGTTCTTTTGAAAGTTTTAAAGTTCTCATTAAACGCTTTAACTTTCCAATAATGTTTATATATTTAAGAGTCAGAGTTCCCACATAATTTCATGTATAAATAGAATAGTTTACATATTTCTCTGTAGGTAGAGAGAAATAATTGATTAATCTTTAGACCAGTGAAGTTGGAGAGGTAGTAATTCCATCCTCCAATCCACAGTCACCTTTGGAATTTTATAAATACCAGATGTTTGACTAAAACTAAGTCTTTTTCTCTTTTAAACTTCCCAAGCTTCTGTGTACTCATTTTGTGTCCAGTAGCGACAGGAGTGGATCTCAAAACTTATCTCATTCCATGGGCAGGGACACCTTCCACTATCCCAGCTTGCTCCAAGCCCCATCCAGCCAGGGTTTGGACACTCCCAGGCATGGGGCAGCCACAGCTTGTCTGGGCAATACCTCAGAGTTTCCCATGGCTGCATGACAGCACAGCTGGAACCATCCTCAGGTCACTCTTCAAAAACTGGTATTGGCAATAACCTAACCTGGACTTCACTTGGAGTTTATCAATACCCCGAGTTTTTGCGTCAAAAGATCAAATGGTTGAAAAATCACTTTTTACATTGCTCAAGTGGTCTTTGCACTCAGGAGAACATTGTGCTTTTACTTCATAAAATTGCTCCAGACATCCACAGGTTTAAAGGAAAGCATGCTAAAGAAGGGTGATGTAAATATCTGACAAACTAATTCCACATCAGTGTCAATGCCTGAACTTGACTTTGAACAGGTTATCAGAACTGAGACATTTTCAAAACAGAAAATGTGAGACACACTCATGGATATTTCACAGAAGGCCTCAGCAGCTGCATCCCCTTGGCCACTGTCAGTGCTGCTACTGGGTTAAATAAAGATACAAGGGCACTGGTAATTGGAGTCTGGTAAAACAGAGGTCCAAGAGACCTCCCACACACCTCTAGAGAGATCATCACTGCTTTAAAAGTTATCAGCCCCTGGCACGTCCATCACTGGCTTCGTGTTTTCAAGACAGAGGATAGGGAGCTGCTAGCTCAGAAAATTTATGGAAAAAAATTAAACTGAACTCATTTCCATTAACCCTGGCCCAGGATCAGTCCTCAGGGACAGCAATCACAGGGTGTATTTGTCAGCCACAAAGCCCTGGAGAAAGTGTTTGCTTGCAGAAGTCAGATCACAGTTCAGGAGTTGGATGTACAAAATCAACCCTCACAAACAGCTCCCTGGCTGAGCAATAAATCCCACTTAAACTTGTCTAGACCGCTGAGCTGGATGTGAATTCACTCACAAAAAAAATGTTGGAGGTCCTTTCTTACAAATCATTCCCACAGCTCTGCCTTGCTAATCCTTTTCTGGCACAGAAAATACCTGTAGATGCCATTCCTGGAAGTGCTCAAAGCCAAGCTGGAAGGGCTTGGAGCAACCTGGTCTAGTGGGAGGTGTCCCTGCCCGTGGCAGGGGCATGGAACTGGGTCATCTTTAAGGTCCTTTCCAGCACAAATTCCTCTGTAGTTTTATGAATATTCAGTGTTTTATTCATCTGTTCAAGAAGTGTAATCCAAGCAACCGTAACGGTAGCACAAGTCATTGCAGATGCTGGGAGAGAAGGCAGGATAAGGCTGAGTCAAAACATTGAGCCAAAAACACCTGAGCCATGCTCTCCTTACAAATACCCACCATGGGATATTCACCAAAGTCAGGATTCATACCAACATCGCATGAGAACTTCATGATGGGTCTCCTCAGCTGTTAAAGGCAGTCCTTTTGTTGTGCTCTAGAGAGAAATCAAACATGAAGGAAAGATTGTTTGAAACTAGAAAGGAATGCCAATATTTCTTGCTAGGTGATTTAAATTCTGATGGAGTGTCACAGTACTCTGCTAATCTGTTCCATTCCCATCCAGGTATCTGAGATTTCACTAATAAAGAAGTGCAACACATCTTCTACCATTCCTTAGCGACACAAGGCTCTCCAGATTTTGGAACAGAAGTTTTGCAGACAATTAACTGTCTAATGTCTAAAAGTCCCCTAGGTGTTTTTTTCTGATTTTTTGTTTTTGCAGTATTAAACTAAAGGAATATGAAAATCTCCGATTAGAAGATGAATTTTCCTGTAATGAACTGATAAAAGTCTTAATTAAAAACTTTTAAAAAAGGTCTTTCTGACTGTTTCTATTTTTAGATAAACATACTAGCCTTCTAAAGAAGATCACATCACATAATTACATTAGCTACTTATAGTCACAGCTGGAATCTGGTCTTTCTGCAGAAACAACAATACAGAAAAAACAGAAAAACTGAAAAAAAATTAAAAAAAATAAAGGAATGGATTGCTTAAGAGAGACACAGAACATTCTTAAATAATTTCATTTTACAAAGAAATTAGGAAAAGAAAGCAAAAGCCTACATAAATAATTTAAAGGGGGCAGCTGCAAAATTTCCATCAGCAGAGATATTTAAGGAAAGGTTAGACTAGTATGGTTTGAACTGAAGTCAATGCCCTCTTGAGGAAATGGCTTGACCAGAAATCTTTTCTAGCCCATCATTTTCTCCAGCATTCTCACCCACTTCAGCTCTTCTATGCCAATTACAAAAGCTGAAGCTGCACAATGGGAATTTTGCATGCCTGATTTCGAGCAGAGCAAGGGGTTTTTCCATGTCAGACCTGCAGGAACCAGCAGAGTGTGTTTTCTGTGGCTTCATTTTCTGTTTCCATTGCCCAGATCCTCAAGCTGTTCTGGGCTGGGTGACTGCCACTCCCACAGCCTGGACAGGTGGCTGTACCTGAACCCTTGGGTCTTCCAAAATTTCATCTCCATAACCATGAACTTCTGAGTTAGATGCCACAGAGGCACTTTCCTGTAGGGAAAGGGTTTGCATGCAGGCTGTAAAATGAGATTTTTCTTTGCTCTTCATGTAAGGGTTCAGGGATAAAGACCAGGTTTCAATTTTTTTTTAAACAAAGTGTATCATGTTCTTTGTGTTATTTTCTGCACATGGAGGAGCTCTTGTGTCAGGGAATAGCCTAAACAACCAGACAGAGAGCAACAAACTTTAAACATGTTAAATATTATAAATTGCTTTAACTATTTGTCCTTCACTGCTATTCATCAAGCAGCATCTCTTTCTCTTTTCTCTTTCTCCTCCCTGCCCCTAAAGCTACCCCATAATTTAGAAGGCATCACCTGGCTGTCCATGTTTACTGGGTTAGATCCTGACCTGAGACATTTACACTCAAAACCGGGTGTGCAGTGACTTTCAAGTGTTTAATCAAGCCCTAAATTAAAAGATAATACTGTGTTCAAGCTCCTTGTTCTTATCAGGGGTGGCCTGTAAACAATCCCACTTCACCTTTAACATGGTCTATTTAGAAATTAAACCATCTTAAGCAACTGTTCATCAATATTTTTATTGTTAATATTATCTCTTCATTTTTATGAAATCATGTTTGTGTATCATTTTCATGCTTAAGAAGCCTTGGTAGACCTTCACAAGGATCTGGCTGAGGCTAAGCTGCACAAGTGGCTTTGTCTGTCCTTAGTGAGCAGTTTTCCTCCTTTACTCTCACACCTTCTCTCTCACTGGTTTTATATTCCTTATTCCCAAGACTGAGAGCTCTGCTATTTTTTATTCCTACAGATCCCCACCAAACAGAGTCCTGACCCTCTCATCAGAATCCCTGGTGCTGCAGTGATGCAAATTCCTCACACAAGGCTCGAGAGCTCCACTCCTGCCGGGCAGCTTTGCATTAGCATTCCTAATTTCCAGGAGTGCTTCAGTACAGCAGGAAAAACTTGGAAATGAGAAGCAGGCATGGAAAAAGCTTTGAAGTGTTGAGGGCACAACCTGCTGCCCAGCAGGGTTTGCTGTAGGCATCTCAGCTGGGAGCTCTGCTCATTCATCATCAAACCCCCGATCTCCAAACCTTTGTCCATCTGAGGACTGGCCCAGCCTCTGTGGCAGTGGCCATTTCTGCTCAGGAGAAAAGAAATACAGCAGGGAAAGAGCACCCCCAGAGTGGGAAGTGGTCCTTGGAAGTGTTTAAAAGGTGGGTGTGGATCAGGCACTGTGGGACCATGGCTGAGTGGTGGGCCTGGAAGTCAACCTGATGGTTTTAGTGCTCTTTTACAGTCTAAATGACTCTATGGTCCACTTTCTTCACAAAGAAAACATCTGCGAAGTGTCTGTCCCTGGGGCTGTGATGTGCCTTAGACCCTGGTGGTAATCAGGACTTCAGGAGAGTCTGGAGTTTTCCCAAAATTACAAAATAGAATAGAGTCAAAACATGACCCATCTTTCCTGCTGCCACCATGCTGGTGTCACTGTGCTTTCCTGAGGCTTGCCTCACAGAGCTTGGGGATAAAATGGGAAGTTGCTATGGAGCTGTTTCATAATTATTTATATATCATTCAACACATAGAGATTAGGGAAAATATAGATTTTTGTCAGCACCTGCCTCACAAACCAAAACAGCCACAGGAATTTTGCTGCTTCCCAAGATGACAGGAAAAATCAGAGACATCTCATTGTGCATGAGTCTGTTCTACTGTACATTTCAATTTCTCTTGCCATTGAAAACATCTTATGCATTTACTAAAGAATCAACTTCTCTGCTTGCCCGATGCCAAATTTCTCTTTCCTATCCTTAATCAGTACAGCTGGGAGAGACAGTCTTGATTATTTTCCATAGGATCTGATATTGTTTTGAACAAAATGCCTGTCTGAGGAGGAGCTGAATTCAGAGAGCGAAAATCAGTACCAGATAGGAATTACATCCCTTTTCTATTGCACCCAGAAATGTGCAGAGAAGGAGGTTGAAACAGTGGAGGAATCCGAAGAATGAAATTTGTATTTTTCTACAATACAGAGGCTAAAACCCTGTGCAGTTGCCAGAGACATTCAATCTCATCTTTCAAAACACCTTTGACAGGAAAAAAGTTCTACTTAAAGTAGAGAGAGGTAATTACACTAAATTGTACAGAGGTAAATGAGACTCAGTCATGCATGAGGGTCTTAAGAGAAGAAAATGGGGCAGATTCTGTGGTTTCTATGGATTAGTCTTCCTGTCAATCAATTTGATCTGAAAAGCTGGGCTGAGAAGTCTTTCTGGCTTTTATTATTATAGCATCAGGAAATTGCAGTTACTTAAGAGGCTATCCACAAACCAAAAAAAACCACTTTCACAATTCTCAGACAATTTTTCAGCCTTTCAACAAAATTTAGGGATTTAAAGTGCCTGCCTTTTGGTGTGCATTCATTTTCTGAATTTTGTTCTAAGTGCCACCAACTGATTAAATGAGCTGCTTTTATTTATTTTTGTCTTCAAGTCCTGCCTTTTTACCACCACCTCTACCTGCAGTTTTTTGAGAGTTAAGGCAGGAAAGTGAAGACATCTTCTCTGTGACTAGCAGTCTGTGATCCAAAGGGGGATGAAACACTAATAGATCTCCTGAGGAGCAGAGAATGAGGAATTGTGCTGTACCTCAGCAAGTATAGGAAAACATCATAAAGGATAAGGAAGTCCTAAAATGACCAAATTCATGTGCAACAGTAAAGGATTAATGAAGGCAATGCTGGTGGGACAGCAGAGACAGGGACCAGAGGAGTGGAAGGGTTATTTTTTCTGAGTGCTTGCCTTTTGTCCATGCTGTTATTTTCTCTAAATGAATCCATATGTAAACAAATTGATCCCTAAATCATTAATTTGAGTAGGAGGAGGTTCTGGTCTTTGTGCATGTGCAAACACAAGCACATAGATTAACCATTTTATTCCAGGACATTGGGGTATCAGAAGGAGGTGAACAAGTGAGGAAAGATTACAGGAGGTTGTGACAGCAGAAAAGCCCATGAAGCTTCTTTGGACAGGTCTGTAACACAGAGAAGTGTGGAAACTCATTAGGAAAGTCAAGGACAGGCCTGAATAAAATCTCTGCCTCTCATATTTCCAGAGACCTGGAAGTCAATTGAAATAACCTCTCAGCGTCAGTTTACATACCTTCAGGAATACAAAAATTGCTGAATTTGTGAGAGCTGAAACACTTGCAGGAACCTGGGGAGATACAGAATCTCAGCAAACATAAGCTCAGGAGAACCCTCTGAACTTGGCTCTGGAATTTGACTCTGGAGAACAGCTTGGGAGAGGTGCAAGACATTATACTCTATGATTTTATACATTTTACTCTGTTACTCACCTGTAAGGCAGGACTGAGTGAAAAGAAACTAGCCTGTGTCCTAGAATCATGCCAGATATGTCCCCATCCAAACCTCATAAAATCTCAGATGGGCATCAGGACAGGTTTTCTCCACATGTTACCACAACTGGTGTCTTTTCTTGTCCCCTTGTCTGCATGTGGCTGGGCTCAGATGAGTAATTCAGACTCTCCTCTGTCTGTCTGTAAAGCTTTCTGCATCACAGCCTTTGGCAGGTCTTTGAAGCTGCTAAATTTAAGCAAGAGCTGCTGGTTTTCAAGCTCTCTTGTGTCTATTACCTCTCTGCAGGCTCACAGCTCTCAGACTCCCTTGAACCTTTATTGCAAAAACAAACACCAGTCCCAGTGACTTTCATCCATGGAACTCTGCAAATTAAGGCAAAATGTGTTACATGAAAACAGATTTGGTTTTTGTCCCTGGAAACCTGAAAAGGGACAAAAAAAAAAAAAAAGGTCTAATTAAGACTAAGGCGAAGTTATTTTCATTCCTTTTTTTTAAGCTTAATGAAGTCCATGGGAAAGAGGAACTACGGAAGTAGAAAGTGAGCAACCTACTTTAGCTGTCTCTGACCTCAACAGGAGGTTGGAACTCAATGAGCTTTAATGTCCCTTCCATCTCAAACCAGTCTATGATTCTACAATAGCTCACTCATGACTGAATGCAACACTACCAAGACAAAAAAAAAAAAAAAAAAGAAATGAGACACAGGTCTGAGTTACTGCAGCTCCACAAGATGTAGGTCACTCACTGACAAAGAAATGGAGGAAGTTTACATTGACAAAATTCTCCTCACTTGCTATATGTCAAAAGAAGTTCCTGTGAGTGATAACCTGTGCAGCCAGTGCAGGGTGAGCTCACTTTGCCTCGCTAACTCCACTTCCTCAGGGGGCCTCTGGGATGACCATTTTAGCAAACTATTTAAAATACTGACACAATGAAATTGGGCTCCAAGGTAATTTCCTGAAAGTCACAGAAGAAAGGGTAACAACAGCAAAATTATATCACAAGCCCACTGTCTACTTTTTTCTCTTAAGGACCAAGAGGGAACCCAACAGAAAGATACAATGCAAAAAGGTCTGTCTGGATGATGCTGGTAACTGCAGGTTTTTGTTCCATAAGCTGTTCTAAATTCTTGACAGACTGAAAATGCTCTCTGCCTTTCTCAGAGCCTTAATGCATCACATATCTGCAGCATCAGAGTTTCTCTGGGATAGGTCCCTTTGCTTGGCTCTACAGCTCAGGCTGGAGATTTCAGATTAATGGAGCCTGTCACTTCTACAGCAACAGCTGTTACTCACAAAATTGGACATTTTCCAGCTAACCACTGCTCTGAACAGAAGAGTAAATAGAGACCATTTAGCAGAGGCAAGAAGCTCAGCACTGCTGGAGGATCAGGATTGTCACAGGTGACAGGTGTCCTCTGAGTGTGGAGTAAGGTCAGGCAGCAGCAAAGTCCCCCCATCTGCTGCTTCTTCAACACTAATTGTCAGCCTTATGCTTTACATTGGTGATTGCCTTGGCTTAAATCAAGCCCTGATGTCTCTTGTCTGTAATAAGCCTGCAGAAAAGAGAATATAAATTTTTGAAAGATGTTTGCAAGCTGTTTATCCAAGCAGCCAGATGCTGGAGGAGCTCACCTAGGGAAAAGTGTAAGCCCTTCCTAAAAGAGCTTTCAAAAATAGGTAAAATGATCTTCTGTGACAGCTTGTTTATTAACATTTCCATGGAACAAGGAGACTGCTTCAATATTCCTCTGCTTCTTGTGAAACACTGAGCTGCTAAAAGTTACTGAACAGCCCTGCTATTGAAATGGTTAAAAAAATCAGCAGTCCAACCATATGCTTATCTGAGTATATTATATTTAAATAATCACAAAAAAATCATTAAATCATGGAATAGATTGGTTGGAAGGGACCTTGAAGATCATCCAGTTCCAAACTCCTGCCATGGACAGGGACACCTTACACTTGACCAGATTGCCCCAAGCCTCTTCCAACCTGTCCTCGAACACCTCTGGGTATGAGGCATGCACATAATAATAACAATAAAATAAAAAATAATAATAATAATAAAATATTCTTCCAATATCAACATGAGGGTCTAGAACTGACCTGCTGTGAAAGACATTACTCACTTTAGACCATTTTCTGTCAGGCACACCACAACAGAACAACTCTGGAAACATTCCCCAGGAAAGTCCAGAGGTGAGAAGTGATGGCAGTGCTCTTGTTCCAGCACAAACAATGAATTTGTGGCAGAAGTTTCCAACTGAGCAACTGTGCCCAGCATCCCAGGATCATCTCATTCCAACCCCCTGCTATTGGCAGGGGCACCATCTACTAAACCAGGTGCTCCAAGCCTCATCCAGCCTGGCCTTGAACACTTCCAGGGCTGGGCAACCACAGCTTCTCTGGGTGACCTGTGCCAGTGCCTCAACACCCTCACAGTAAAGAATTTCTTCCTAATACCCAATCTGAACCTGCCCTCCATCATCTCAAGGCCATTGTCCCCTGTCCTCTCACTACATACCCTTGCCAAAAGTTTCTCTCCACCTCCCTTTATGTAATCCCAATATCCCAAAATACCAGTGCATACTGCAGAGCCCATCCCTGGACAAGAGTTTGTCCCAAATTGAATTTTCACATCAACTATTATCATGTCCTTCATCAGAAGAAATCAGAAGAACATAAGAAGAAATAAGAACAGGAGAAGAAATATCTATGAGTTCCATTTTAAAAGGACAGAGTATCCTCAAACAATGTTCAGGTCTGGGCTTTGTTTTTAAAAGTATTGAATGAAAGGCAATGCCTGAGGGAAAGGGAATGCTGCTGCATTTTTTTATTTATCAAACAATTCAGGGCTTTAAAAAAGCTTAATTATTCCCATATCTACTATGTATCCAACTTCTAGTGAATCAGGTCCAGCAAATGCATAGAATTTCATCATCATAATTTTTGGTATCTTTTCTATTGAGGCATGACCAAAAAGCCCCTAAAATCAGATACCAATTGCAAAATGTTGACGCTGACAGAATTTTCTCACAGGCTTGCACTGAGATAAACACCCCAGAAGGCTGCTGGCATCTGATCTTCACGCCACTCCCTGGCAAACAAACCCCATTTCTCTCTCTCATGAGGGTTTGTTTGAGTGCCTCACAGAGAGGTCAGAACTGATGTGTGAAGGGTGCACCCACATCACACACCCAGGGAGGGACCTGCTGTGCTTTCTCAGCTCCCTGCCTGCGAGTGCCAGAGCTCAGTTCTCTCACACAGCACATTCCCTTCTGCTGTATTAGCTGAAACTCAGCCCTGTGTGAAACACAAAGAAATGAACTCCCAGGCCTTTTTTTCTTTCTCCTTTTTCAGTGCCTGTACTCTCATGCCAGCTAATTTAGAGGGGGAAATGTGCTGCGAGCAAAGGGAACAAAATGAATGATTCTCCTTTCACTTCAGATCACTTCCAATTTCTCAATTTAAACTGCATTTGCATTGAGCATCTCAGTGAAGCCTCACAGGCATAAACGGGAGAACCCCCCCCAACACTCCTGCTCGATCATCACCATCCCCTCAATCAGAGATCAGCTCATCACTTGCTGAAAACATGTTGGTTTTATGATTTTTCTGTGACCAACCATACTCTTTAGAGGTCTTTATATCAAGCTATAGGCAGCATCTTATACATAAATATGTGGGTGGCAATAAGATCTCCAGAGCCATAAGGAAAGCAACATAACAACCACTGCAGATGGAAATTCCTGTTATATCCACATCCCAGAAAATCTCTGGTGCACCATCCACAGAGCTGTTTCCCAAGTCAACAGGCCTTGGCAAGTGCTTCTTCTGCCAGGTAAAGTAAAATGAGGCAATACCAGGCTGGAAAAGGCCATGGCAGCATGATAACTCTGCCACAGATCAGAGAGAGAGAGAGCAAGGAGCAATCTGCCCTCCTTGCTGTCTCTGTCCTGCTGGTGCTGTGCTGCAATGGTGAACGATGACTCCACACTGGTGTCCACACATTTGCTCCTGTTTCACTGTGTGATGACAAGCAGCTCTGGGGAAGAGTGGGAGAAGGGAGCAACACAGGCAGGAAATGAGTGAGGAGGATTTGGAGAGGGGAAGAATGCTAATGTGCAGCTGGAGTGGGATGTGGACATAATAAAACAATGACAGAGTGAAAAAAAAAAATAACAACAGGAGGGAAAAAAATCCAAAACTCCAATACTTTCATTATTTAACCAGAGTCCTGAGCACACTGAAAGTAATGTTCTTTTCAGGTTAGTGTCCAGTAGGATAGGATCCCTTTAATAAAACCTATCAGCAGCATTGCCATCTGCCCTGTTTCCACTGACTGTGTCACCAGAAACTTAAACCATTTTAAACTTGCAGCCTCTGCAAGGAGCTGCTGTCCACGAGTCTCACTGATAGCGTGAGCACAGTGGGGACAGAGGGGGCACAGAGCTTGCTCCATCCATAGGTACTTCCATGCCTTCATCTTTCTGCCTCTTGATCCCTTCATTACTCTGTCCCTCTACGCCTTCATCCTTCCCAGGGAAAGCAAGAGGGACAAAGCTTGCCTGGGCCTGCCCTTCTGCTGTGACTTGTTGGAGGAACACATCCTTCCTTAGTCCCATCAGACACTTCTCCCACTGCTGCCCTTTATTCTCTAATGGGGATAAGACAGAGAAAGAGAATAAGAATTGGCTTCAAATTCTCCTATGGAGCAAGTCCAAAGCAAAGCCAAGAGAGTTCATCATTAAGGTGGGGAACTCTTCAGCACAGGATGCTGTAGGTGCTGAGAAATGAGTTTTCAGGGGTATGTGCATGCCAAGAGAGCCCGCAGTTTTACAAAATACACAGAAACCACTCCAGATCAGGAAATCTCTGAACACCAAGTGGTTTGATGCCAGAAGAATAATTTACTGAAATATGTTTACTTTGTTCTTGCACCTCGTGTCACCCTGGGCACTGCCAGAGACAGGACATGAGGCTACACAGCCAATACAGCCTCTCCCATATCCTGTCATCCCAGGACCTGTTCCCTACTCCATGGAAGCAATATCTTCCCTTCAGTAAACACACAACCCTTCCCTCCAACAGGCAGCTTGTGGGTTTTAAGTATGACCAGCATCATCCCAACCCCTGACCTTTAACATCAGTGTTATTCCAGGACTCCAAACTCTGCTTCCCAAATTGACCCTGTACTTCCAGCACCATTTCAATCACTCACAGTCTCCAGGGACTGTGACACCAGCTCTGCATTAATCCAAATAATGTTTTATTCCTTCTGCCTCAGACCCCTCACCGAGAACCTCAGATTCCCAAAGTCAGGTTTGGGAGATGGAATGAAGGTGTTAAAAGCAGGGAAAAGTGATTTGAGAAAGGAAGGGTTAAATAAATAATTTAATAAATCCACAAAACCAGCAAGATGCCTTCTTTTCTGCTACTTTTCTGCACTGTTTTTTTACTCCTTGCTTACACTTCTTTTTCTAGTCACCAGAGCCAACATACCCTCAGAAAAGATGTCTAAATCTTCTTTTTGCTTGATAAAATGCTATTTTTGTTGTGAAGTGTGATAAGTACCTAAAAAAAAATCTCTTGTACCCCTGTCAAAGACAGAAATCTATCTAAGGAAGAGGTCTTTTCTTAGGAAACAACACAAACTCAGTCCAAAATATGTCTATCACACATAATTGCTTCCAATAACTTGGACTGTCTTAGTCTTGGCAGCTGTTGGCTGAAAGCATCTTGTGTAAATGGAAAAAGTACAATATTTACAGGTTGGCTTAGGGCATCTCATTTAACAGTTCACAAACTATTCGGGTTTTGCTTGCCCACAGATTTACCCCCCACTTCCTCAGACAAACGTGTCTGCAGGCAATACATGCACCAAGATTGACCAAATGCCATTGACTCAATTCTCATGCCAGAAGGGAGGTGTAATATACACCCAGTACCCATTCAAGCACAGAAATTTCATCAGTCCCACCCTGGGGTTGCAGTACCTTCCTGCAGACTCATAAGAAATTATTTGCTCTGATGATAAACATCACCACAGCAGTGAATCTGCCTTTTCATGCAGCATTGCTGGGCATGGCTCCTTTTTTCATTTTGTGAAAACGGCTCTTTATCAGGTTTCTGTGATCCTGAAACTCCACCAGGGAAGTGTGTGTGTTGGGAGAGAACAGGGTACAGGTAGGCCACCCTGATTAATAGGACAATGATGAATTGTGTCCATGACCTGAGTCATTATTTGTGTTTTTTTCACCTTGATCTGAGAGTTGCCTCAGCAAAGCAGCCAGTCGGTCAGGGCACTGCCAAGTCACAGGGCTCTGAGAGATGCACTTTCACATGCAGAAACAGTGGTTATTTTTTATTTGTGTCACATTTCAGGGCTCTGTGCTGTTTTCCCTAAGGCAGGAGAAGGAGGTGAGACCCAGCTGGCAGAGGTAAGATCACACACAGCTCCATGCTCAGAATATTTATTTAACAGGACAAGAGTGAGGAGAGGCAGTACAGGACATGCAGCTCAAGTATCATCCACAGAGGTTGCAGAGGTTGTCATCACAAGCTTGACAATGTGTTTAACAGCTTTCCTGGTATGCATGCTCTGAATTTAGAGGCATCCCTGTTCTGCATCCAAGCCTTTGGCCACTGTGATCTGCACTGGAAAAGTAAGAAGCACTCAGGCTTGGGCACTGATTTATCACTGACTGGACCACTTCCATCTTGGAAATTTCAAGCCTTTCAAGGAGGTCTTTCCCAGGCAATGTGTAAATATCATTTGAGGAGCAGCACACGCCAGGGACTGCTCCCAAAGGGCAGAATGAATTGCCCTTTCCGAGTAAGGATGTTTAATCATGCACATGCCAACCTGCTGTGTCCTCTGGACCAAGGAATGGACTTTGCCCCTTATTTGTCCATAAAATATTGTCATAGAAACCAGACTCTAGACACAGCTGAATTTATTTGGGGATGAATATTATAGCCCAGTGGTATTTTGAGATAAAATTAAGACAAAAAAAAAAAAAAGCAGATCTTCCTCCGTACGTCTAAAGACTTTTGTCCACTGTAGCAAACTGCAAAGAGACAGCTGCTCATCTGTGATCACTGAAGGCCACCCCACCCCAAATATACCTTCCAACTGGAATTAGGTCCATGATAGGAACTTGAGGTAAGATAAAGTGAATACTATTGTCCAGTCATCCCAGGTCTGGGGAGAAGAAAGTGTTCCACTGATACTGGAAGAGACACTGGAATGCTGATGGTTCCAACATTCAAGGGGAACTTGCTGATGTGCCAAGTACCTGCCCAGGTGCCAACCTCAGGCTAAAATTTAGTGTTGAACAAGATAAGGAAAGAGGGAAACGAACAATCAGCTGAAACTCCCTGACTCAAGGGAGGTACCTGGGCATTCCCACCTGAATCTGAGTGGATATAAATCCAGTAGAGTAGGTATTCCTGGGATTTCTCCTAGCACTTGATGAGTCTGGTCTGTGATCATCATTTTGATCAACAGACATCAAAACTGGAACAAACAAGTTTTATTGTGAGCCCTACAGGTGGTAAGAGATCTTTCCACTTCTACCTTTTCCTTCTCTTTCTTATATGTTTATATAAGTCGAATCTTTATGCTTTTATATTGTCATTTTACTATAGGTAACATCCAAAATGGGTCCATACCCATTTTTCTGTGGAGACAAATTGTTCTACAATAAACCCTACATGTGTATATTTACAAAAACTGATTAATCAGTGTTGTTTCACTCTAATCTCTCCCAGGGGATTTATAACCAAGAACCTGGGTTATCCTGGCCTTCTAGGACAGGTCATAACATGTGTCCAACACTTCCACAGATATCCAGTGTTTTCTTTCTGTGCTGCTTCTGCTACACAAGCAAGCAGAATAAAAAAAAAACCCTAGGATAACAACTGTTCACTAATTACATACCAAGGATTTGGCTAGTTTGGTGAGATATCACTGTTTTCTAGAGAGAAAAAATGTTGGACATTTTTGGCTTTATGTTTATATCTTCATTGAAATTTTAATTTTCCTAATGAACCCCAGCCAGTACGAACTCGTAGTTTCTACAGGGTTTTGAGTCCAGGAGGGAACAAAGATTTCAGTACACTGCCTCTGCTTCACTGCAGTGGCTGGAGTTAAACTCCTGAGTTCTTCAAATGGAAGGCTCTGGAATTTTCAAAGGATAACTGCTTCATCAAGAACAATTGCTTATATGAATTAATTAGAGCTTTAGGATGTGGAATTCCAACTTGGAAAAGAAAGAAATCCAGCCTGGGAAGAGTTAATGACTCTGACAAGGTCAATCCTGGGCTCCAGCCTTTGATGGAGGCTTGCAGTGTCTGAAGGCAGTAAAAGAAGGGTACCAAGAGAACAGGAATACTGACTTTGTCAACAAAAAAAAAAATCTTTTCTCTTGATTTCTTTATCAAGGGAGAGGTTTCTTTTGAACACTGACTTTCCTGTATGTGTGAAGATGGGCTTTGCACCACTGCTGTAAATTTTATGAGACAAGATACATCATAAGTTACATGAAGCCCTGTGAGTCAGGCAGCTCTCTCCAGTCAAGCAACTTTCCAGCCAAGGAACATGAGCAGTTCACAGTAAAATCTACTGGCACTTGTCTCTTCAGCCAGATCTTTGGTTTTTTGGCTTCTTTGCCTGTATTCAGACACTTACACCTGCCTAACACGATGCAGGAGAAGTTGTACTGACCACACTTCAGTGGGATGACTTACACACCTGTTCCTGCAAGGCTGAGATTTGCATTAGTAGAAATTTTAGATTTTTCAGTGGCCATATTCATCTAATAAATTAGACATTTCTGAACAGTGTTTAATTGTGGATCAAGCTTCCAAAAGAGATGCAAACATGTGTATTAACAAAATAGTCTGGAGCTCTAAAGGACAAAAAGGGAAGCTTTGAAGATGTGAAATCAAGTCCACAAACAGTATTTCAGAAAAAGAAGTAAATAATTAATTCCTTTTCCCTCCATGAGTAAGGAAACCAATGGGAAATTATGCAGAGGCTTCAAAGGGAAAAATCATGAGGCTGTGGTCCTTAGGAAAAAGCTGCAAGATCCATTCAGATGGGTCTCACTTGTTCATCAAACAGAGGGAACAAAAATATCTGGGTGAAATCCTACTCTGTTGGATACAGCTTTAGGAATTCCCCCTTTCCCTTCATCTGGGGTTTCTTGGGTTTTTTTGCAGGAGACAGAGATGACCTTTCCCCATCTCCTTTCCACATCAATGCTGTGAAGCTGAATGTGAACTGACACAAACTGGGTTCACCAAGCAGCTTTTCAGCTCATTGCTGAGGACTCCTCTGGAATCTGCCAGATGCTGCAAGTGACCATTGCTCTTTATGGCAAAAAAATGCCCACAAGCAGAGCCTTTGCTGGCATAAATTACCAGTTTGCAGCATCTAAGGACTTGCCTCTACTTTGGTCACTCAAAGGTGGCACTTCATTCCATTTCTGATGCACTGTGTCATCCTGGGAGGTGTGAGCAGGCATCTCTACTTTCCCTCTTCTCATAGTTTAGAGGTGATCTTAGGGTGTTTAACAGGTTTGGGATATGGAAACCTCAGAGCAAAAAACTTCTCAGACTCTCTCAACTGAGGAAATGGAGGTTTTTACAGAGCAAGAATTATTTCAGCCTAGGAATAACAGTCTGAAATGCTGGTGAAAAAGAAATGTATAGCTCCTAAGTGCTCCAGATCTTGCTCAAGATTCCATGTTGATCAGGCACTAAACTCACAGCTGCCTTCTTTCTTAGTAACTTGACTGGCTCAGAACTTGCTAGGGGAGCCATGAATTTGACCTTCCATTAAATTAACTGCACAGAAACTCTTTCTCATCCCTCAGACTCTTCTGAGACCATCCAGTAGAAGCCAATTATTATATCTGGTAGTGTACAAAGCATTATTATGAACAAAATTTTCATACATGCTGAGGGTTTAATCTTTTCCTTGGTTGTGGTGGGATTTCTTGTAGTCTCCTTAATTTCCAATTGTAAAGATGCATTTCTATAAAGGGCACATGTCAGAGCAAATTCTCAATAAAAAGCATCTCTTTAGGAACCTGTATTCATTCCATAGAGCAGAGATAAGATTATTTCACACCTAAGAATATGTCTGGTACATTTAAGACACAATAACTATTGATTCTCTTGCACAAATGGAAGAGTAAATATGACTGAGATTATTTCACTGCTTTGAAAATTCCAGGAAGGAAGAAAAATAAATAAATTCAAACCAGCCAGCATGTGTTTTGTCGGATGAAATCAGGAAGGAACAATATGTGCTTTCTGAAAATGTAAGAGTCTTAAATGCAATGAAAAGATTCATTTGTTTAGTTTTAAACAAGAAGGAAACAATAAAAGCAGAGTTGTATCCACTAATAGTCACTCTCTGGGCAGATGTGGTTGGTAGCTTTCTTCAGTTATGTACAACACACTGAAAGGAAACTTAGGAAAAGTAAAGCAGGCAGTCTGAGAGGAAAAGAACAAATAACTGAGTAGTCTGAGAGCAGGACTGTCAGCATCTGAGTGCCAGAAAGGCATCTGAAGGTCAGTAACACCAGGAGTGCAGCCTCACAAAGTGTAGTGTGGCAGTTGTGTGTGAGCACTGAGTGGGTTGGGTTGGAAGGGACCTTAAAGATTCTCTAGTTCCAACCCCCTGCCATGGGCAGGGACACCTTCCACTAAACCAGGTTGCTTAAAGTTCCATCCAACTTGGCCTTGAACACCTCCAGGGATAGGGCAGCCACAGCTTCTCTGGGCAGCCTGTGCCAGGGCCTCACCACCCTCCCAGGAAAGAATTTCTCCCTCAAAGATAATCTAAATCTCTCCTCCTTCAGCTTAATGGCATTCTCTCTTGTCCTGTCACTCCATGACCTTGTCAGAAACCTCTTTCCAGATTTCTTTTAGCCCCTCCTCAGATATTGAAAGACTGTGATCAGATCACATTTTCGGGACAAATGCAGTAGCTGCAAGTTCTGGATTCAAAACAAAGGCTTCCTAACCCTGAGTTTAGTTACAGTGCAACTTCTTGAGTTGGACCTTGGTCTGGTGAGCTGGAGCAGCAGTAGCCTTGCAGGAGATACATTTATCTTCCAAGATGCACAATGAGTGGTCACTATCCACTTTACTCCAGGTCTGAGAAGGATCTCACCCATCTACAGCCACAGGTGGAGTGAAAAGCAAGGTCCTGATGTGCAGTCTCTGGGCCCAGGCTGTCCAGGAAGACCAAGCAATTGAAGTGATTGATAGATTCAGGAAGTGCTCATGCTCAGTGATATCTTCCTCCAGATTCTTTCTCCCTAGGGCAACTGTACCTGTACTCTCATGACAGCCCCATCTTGCCCATTTAGGGCTGATAATCTTGTCCTTTCCCAAAAATACACTGCATTGTTTCTCCCCTGTCTGGCAGCTTTAGTGAAGCACTGAGGAAGCAGCCTGAATGAGTGCATTTGCTCACCACATAAATTCCTGAAAGAAAAGGTTATGCAAATATTTCATTTCCACAGCAGCAGGCTTTGACCCCAGGGCAACCTCTGTGGCTGTATTATCTCTGGTAAAGGCTTCCAACTATGCTCAGATCTGGCATGTGAGATTAATAGCCATGTAAAAGGGTTAGGGTTTGTGCTGAAATATTGTGGAAAGGCATCACAGTGATTCCACTGACTCAAGAGAAAGGAGTCTTGCTATACAGCTCCAATTTGGCCAGTGGGATATTTTCATTCCAACTCCTTCAGGATTAAAAGTTCAGGCTCTTTCTATAGGTCTCTGACATACAGCTGCTCCAAGGCAGCAGGTACCCAGTTCTCAGTACATAGATGTATAAGGGAAGCAAGCATATTCATGTTACCAGACTCCTTGAAAGGCTGAGACAAATGGGATTGTTGAGTCTGAAAAAAAAAAAGGTCTTGGGAGACCTTGGAGCCCCTTCCAGTACCTGAAGTAGTCTCAAAATGAATCTGGAGAGGGACATTTTACAAGGGCACATAGTGGCAGGACAAGGGGGAATTGCTTTAAGCTGAAAGAGGGTAGATTTAGATTAGATATTAGGAAGAAACTCTTCCTTGTGAGGGTGGTGAGGCACTGGAACAGATTGCCCAGAGGTGTTCTGGATGCTGCAGCTCTGGAAGTGTTCAAGGCCAGGCTGGGTGGTGCTTTGAACCACCTGGTATAATGGAAGGTGTCCCTGCCAATGGCAGGGGGTTGGAACTTGATGATCCTGGGATGCTGGGCACAGTTCCTCACTTGGCAATTTCTGCCACAAATTAATTGCTTGTGCTGGAACAAGAGCACTGCCATCACCTCTCATCTCTGGGCTTTCCTGGGGAATGTGTACAGAGATGTGCTGATGTGATGTGGCTGCCAGAAGATGGTCTAAAATGAGTAATGTCTCTTACAGTAGGTCAGTTCTATAGCTGTATATTAAACTATGTATTAAACACTTAAGGGAAAAAAAGTGGTGAGGAAAACCTAGTGCAATAAGAGAACAGTTATTTGGCTCAGGCCTATCACACAATTTTCTAGCATTAGGGACTTCTGAGACAGAAGTGTGATCCGTACATTTATTAGCTTTTCAGAGAATTTTTTCCCACACTTTTAATTTATCCATGGCTGTTTTACTGCCTCCAGACTTCTGGCATTCTCACTTACCTGTGGCAATAAATTAAAAATATTCTTAAAAAAAAAAAAAACACAACATGAAGAAGTAAAAGAAAACTATCATTTGATGTACAAACATTAACATTTCTCTCTGTGCCACTCTACTCATCTGATTTTCTGTAGACTCTTCTTCTGCTGGACAAAGACTCTCTCCTGCGTCCCTCACTGTGGATATGTCCTTGTAGGTGGCTGTCCTTGGAGACAATCCCTCACAGACATTTGAGCACGTTTATTTTTCCTCTCCAGCTTTGGTTTGTTTCCTATTAAGGTGACAGTCCTGCAATCCCTCTTCATTAAAACAGGCGACTGGAGAGGAAAGTGACTCCCTGCATACGTTATCTCCAGCACTTGACCAGCTAAATAACAATTTCTTGCCTCAGGAAAGGGCAACTACTTCATCTACCACAGCTCTGTGCATCACCCAGTGTGAAGTGCCTCTCCTGTTGGTCCCAGTGTTTAATGTGTCTTTATATCTGTAGGTGGCTGTACAAGCACACTGGATACAAATAATTATATGGTATATGAGTATTGCTCATTATGATGTGTCACCTTCGAGTTTAGCAAAGATTTTTGAACAACCTGGGACAAGAATAGGTCATGGCTTACCTAAAAATGCTGTTTCCTATGAAGCTGTATTTTTGTTGTCCTTGCTGTCCTTCCCTGTACCTTCTGTAGCTCACCCTCTTTTAAGAAGGGTGCACAGAGTTTTCAGAATCATAAAAATATTTAAGTCAGAAAGAGCCTCAATAAATCCTCCTGTCCAAACACCTGGTCAAAAAAGGGCTTTGAGATTAGATCTGATTCCTGTAGCCTTGTCCCAGAAGTCTGATTAATATCTCCAAGGATGGTACGACTATAGACTTTCTGAGTAATCTGTTTCAGTATCTAGGCTAGCACTGATACCAAGGAAATTTTGGCAATAGAATTTTCTCTCAGTTTTCTCTAACCAATGGGTTTCCACATTCTGGAATAATTTTTGGATGGGCATCTGCCAGCCTGGACTTGATTAGCATTTTATCTTTGTGTCTTATTATCAACACCTCCAACTAGTTCCCCTGCGGTTTTGGCTCCAGGGGTTGTGACTGCTTTCAGACTGATTGCCCATGGTCACTCCTCGTTCAGATCCAGTTTCAGAATATTCACTTTGGCTTCATGGGTAGCATTCTAGAATTCACATCCTTCAGTCTTTCTGTCCATTGAGGAAAACTTCTTCTTAATACCATAGAAAAGAAAAGCCAATGGATCAAACCAGCTGTCTGAAGACCCTCCCCACAATTTTTTCTAGCTGGAATAACTGGGAAAACAAGAGACAGCTTTGGTACTGTTGGTACTTGCTTTTTTTTTTTTAATTTTTTATATCTTTCTCTATCAAGACTTGAAAAACATCCTGTTTTCAGGTTTCCAGATGGCCCCAGCAATATGATCATTTATTGTGTGGACATGAGGAGGCTAGTTAGCAATAAACAAAGGTCCACAAATTTTCAAAGGAATTCAAACTACTTGTTGAAAAACTAATTAAGTATCATACAGATTAGATGCATGCTACAGTGATTGCAAATGCTTTGTGTCTCAAGTGCTATCTTAGCACAGACATCAACTTCATAATTTTAATTTCCTTACACTCACCCTCTCTTCAGTTCCGCCCGAGTGATTTATTTGGGTTTTTCAAGTAGTATAAATTAGCATAAATTGAAATGTCAATATCAGGGAAGAGGAAAAAAAAAAACAACAGTCAAAAAATAAAACACTGTTGGGAAATACATGTGTCTTTTTTCAATTCCCTGAAACATCCGTATTTTTAACTAGGGAAGCATATCTACTTAAAAATGCTCTGACCTCAAGTAGTTTAGTTTATCTTATAAAGTGAAAAGGAGTGCTTCACAAATCACAAAAGAGCTTTATTAATCTGTTGGTTTATGCAAAACTCTAAGAACACTAACAGCTTGGCTTTTGCATCTCTTCCTTACACAGATTTTAGGAGTAGATGAATCATTGTCACATTAAGTCCAACCAAAGCACAGCCAAAATGCTGGTATCAAATACAAAGAGTTTTCACAAATATCATCACAGGTAGGCATGTGCTGCTTAATATCTCTGTCAATTATCTGGATGAGGCACTCTCAGTCAGTTTGCAGCTGACACCAAAGTGGTGGGAGTGTCGATTTTCTGGAGGGTAGGAAGTCTCTACAGGCAGGTGGGGCCAGGATGGATGGATGTTGTGAGGCCAGAGGATTAAGATTCGAGAAGAGCAAGGCCTTGGACCTGCCCTTATGTCACAAGAAGACCCTGAAGCCCTGCAGGCTAGGGGTAGAATGACTGAAAAGATGCCCAGCAGGAAAGATCCTCATATTTGGCCACCGTCCTCCACTGGACAGTGACAAAATGGGAGCCAGCGTGTGGCCAAGTGAATAAGGAGATCAAATGCCTCCTGGCCTTCTGTGTGGCCAGCTGAACCAGGGCTGTCATTGTCCCTCTGTGCTGGGCACTGGGGAGGCCACACCTCGAGTGCTGGGTGCAGATGTGTGGCCCTGTTAAGATGTGATCAGTGAGAGATGCCTATGCACAAACTAAGACGCCAACATGAGGGTTTTATTCCACAATAAATGTGGGGTAGAGAGATAGGGATGGGAAAGAGGATGGGGAGAAGGAAAGAATGGGAAGGTCAAGGGTGGATTGGGCTGGGCTGGGGTGAGGTGGGGAAGAACAAGAGTGGGATTGAGTGGGGAAGAGTGGGAGTGGGGAGGGGAAGATGTCAGACAGAGCAGAGTCCAAAATGCTGGTCACAAGCGGTGTCCCATTGCTCCTTCTCAGTGTGAGCTTCTGCACTGGGGCCCTGGTGCTTCTTAGGGAGCTGAGGTTAACACCTTTCGCCAGTCTATTTTGTTGCTGGTATCCAGGGAGGCATTTTCCTAGTTGCAATGGAAAGAGAGAATGGGTTTGCCTTCATTTCCCTGCAAGGCTGAGGCCCAAGGAGCATTTCACAGCTTCAAAGGCAGCCTGGGGCAGAGTGGGGATGCACCCCCACAATGCAGCACTCGGATTATGCAATGTGGTGCTGTCATCCTTCCTGAACTGGCTCCCCCTGACCAGGCTGCCTTGCTGCTGACACGGGGTGATGGGCTGGGGTCGGCAGCAGGACCTACCTTTGGCAAATGGTTGCCTTGGCCACCAGCCACCCATCCATCCGTGCATGCCGTCTCTTCATCTCCCTGCTGCCGTTGCCTCCGGGACCTGCCGCTGTCCCTGGGAGTTCGGCGTCCCCTGGGTGAGCCCTGAGGCAACTTCGGGCAGCGCCCTGGAGCTGGCCCCGGGCTCACTGCTCCGGCTGCCCGCTGAGGCAGCTGAAGGAGAAAAGGCGGCGCAGAGCCCGCCGGGCGCTCCTGGCCATGGAGCGCCATCGCCGCGGGGCCGGGGGCTGCGGGACGGCTGCGCTGCCAGCGGGGCGGGCAGGAACGCTGCGCGCCAGGGGCTGGGCAGGCTCCGGGCAAGGCCCTGCCGGCGGCTCATCCCCGCAGGGCTTTTCCTGGGGAAGGGCGGCCTGGGCACAGCCAGCCTCCATGCCTGCTGCGCCGGCCTCCTCCGCGGCATCGGCAGGCGAGGCGCAAACCGCGAACCCCTTTGGCTCTTCGGGCAGCGCCCTGGGGAGAGGCTCGCTGTGGCCCTGGTCGCTGAGGTCTCTGTCCGGAGGAGTAGGTGCTGGCTCTAACTCTCCGTCTCGCAGCGGGATAACAACGGGCTCTCTAGCTCTCTGTCCCGCTCTCCTGCTGCTTTTTCTTGCTCCCAGTTCTCCAGGAACTCGTTCAGAAGAGTTTCCAGCGACGGCGAATCCTCAGAGTCAGACCCCAAGTCTGCCAACAGCGCAGGAGACACAAGCTCTGAGTAGTTTTGTGCCTCTCCTGTGGCCTCTTCGGTCACGCTGCAAGTGCTGAGTGGCACTGAGGGCTCTGCAGCTGGTTCCAGGGTGGCACCTGATGGATACCCGAGGTCACAGCTGGACATCATGGGGCTTTCTTCATTGCCCAGGGAAGAGAAGATGTCTCCAAAGAGCTCTGCGTACATTTTCTCTTCCTCCTCCTTCTCCAGCTCCTCTCTCTTTTGCCGCATAAGATGAAGCAAATTTTCAGGCCTCACCCACTGCTGCTTGTGAAGTGCAGTGGGCTCAGCTGGCTGATGAGTTGCCCTCTCCTCACAGGGGCCTCCAGACAATGGAGAAGCTGAGGAACCTGAGGTTTCCTCATGCTCTGATGTGAGGAGGAGCTTGCTGTGGCCCTCATCCCAGGGATCTCCAGCCAGGGCACGAGCTTCTCCCTCTACCTCATTCTCCTTCAACGGGCCAAATGACGCGCTCTGCAAATCTTGCTCCCGCTCTCCTGCAGCCTGTGCTTCTGGGAGCTCTTCCTCCTCCCGCTTTTTTCTCCAGCTCCTTTGCAGAAGTGGCACAGGGCTGTGAGTTTTCACAGACAGAGTGCCGCACAGGCTTCCAAGCCGGCCGCATCCCGGTGCAGAGAGGCACGCTGCATGCAGGTGTCACGGATGGCAGGCAGCAGCCCTGCCTTGCCACTGACCCATTCCAGAGCCCTCCAGTTCTGCCCTCCAGGGTAGATATTCCCTGGGCTCTGCCTGCAGCCAGAGTGCCCCATGGAGGAGGTGGCACAAGCTCTGGCTGGCCCCTGGCCGTGGGGCCCACAGCACGGGCTGTGCCTCTGGGAGAAGACCCAGAGGCAGCGGCTGCTGCCGGTGCTGCTGGCAGAGGGGGCAGCTTGACACTGTCCGAGGCTGCTCCAGCAGCACCTGCTGTGCCCCTGGGAGAGGATCCAGAGGCTGCTGCTGCGGGCAGAGGGGGCAGCTTAACGCAGTCAGTGGATGCCCTTGAGGTACAGAGATCACTTAAAGAACCACTGCCAAAGTTATCAGGAAAAGGTTGCAAAAGTGTGACTTAACAAAGTTTGAGGTCAAGAGTCACTCTGTTACTGATTTGCACAGTCGTTTGAACATTGATTGTAAACTGTCATTTGACAAGTCAAAATTGCCGAGCTATAAGGTTATGTATGGTATCAGTCAATTACCAAATATCTACCACGGGTAAAAAAGTCTCTCTGACTTCAGAATCATTCTAGCTCAAAGGGAAATTGCAGCAGAGAGAGGCAGCTCAGCTCCCAGTGGTGCCAGTCTCCCCCTCCTGCCACATGGTACTCTGCCTGAAATGGTTATCAGGACACATCATGATCTTAAAGGCCGCAATGAATATCCTAGAGATGAGGCACAAAGATGGTAAAACTGCTGAATGCTCTTTTTGACAACCTATGAGCTCTCCAGTTGCTCAACTGTAGAAGTGCAGTGTTTAGGGCAAGAGACACTTCATTGCTTATTAGTTTATCTTTCCAAGCTCTTTTTAGAAAGAGAAAGATTCACATTTCCTAAGGCAAACTGTTAAATATCTCTGTGTCTATGCCTATTTTTATGGAGCCAGATGAGTTAGTTTATGTGCCTGTACAATTAAAACTTCTCAAAATAGGAAACCCATTCATTTTTCAAACTCACAAAAGAGAAAGCCACCTCTCTGAACTACTTTTCTGCATGTTGGTGACAATAAACCCCAAGAGCTCATTCTCATCTCAGTTAAATTGGTATCAACCTTCTTATTTTCTATCATTGCCCAGTTAACTTCCAGTTTCCAGGTGCAATACTGATACCTTTTGCACTTGAGGAAAGAGATTACAAGACTTAGTTTCAGTTCTGTTTTGAAAAAAGAACTTTTCTGATGGCTGCAACCTTTTGGTCTGCCAGAAGCTTTTGTTTTAAGAGTTTTCTTATTTGTACAAAGATCTAGATATTAATTTCTATCTGAAAGTCAACAAAGTTTGAAATGGAAATGAGATACTTATTTTAACAGAGAGTAAGTAATTATTGGAACTGATTATGACAGGATGAAGGGAAATCTCCACTGCTTAACCTCCTTAATCAAAGTTAGATATTCTTCTAAAAAGAGTTGTGACAGGTCATTAAGCAGCAGTCTGAATGACATTATAAAATCATGTGGAATGTCCGTGTTTCTCCACACTCTAGGCCTTTGAATCTGTTTATTCTTTTGGTTCAGAAATCAGCAGGATATAACCAAGTTCCAGCACAGAAAGGGATAAATGCTGCAAGTGTAACATTATCCCTTCCATTCTTCTGTCAGTCTTTTCCCATTCTGGTTTTTCTCACTGTCAAAAGACCAGAGGCTTCATTGCAGCATCTCAGGGAGAAATGGCCTAAGAATCTGTTTGCTGGACAGACAAAGGGGGAAGTCCATCTTCAAGCAAAGAAAGTTTTAGAGGGATTTTTCTAAAGCATCCTTAGAATCTGGGGTAAAACTGCTGTTGACATTGAAGGAATTCCTTTCCCTTTCTGTTCCTGTTCTGATACATTAACCCAAGATATGATCTTCAGGGAAATGGAATCAATCTTTACCTCCTAGGATTGTACTGGGTTTACAGGCCAGGCACTTCAGGACCTGAGGCAATGTAAACTTCCTTGATCTTTCCTGCTTTCTTCTGACAATCTCACCCTTCCTTAGGTTTGGATTTCTGGTTTTATTGTGGTTTTGGGTTTTTTTGTGTTTTTTTTTTTAATTAAAACTATTAAATTTGTAAGAACATGGCAGGCAACTCTCACCCCATTTCAGACCCAGCTTTCCATTCTGTGGCTGAACCGGCTGCTGGACACAGTGATTTCATGGACCACTGCTGAGTTCTGTTAAGCAAAGGTCTAAGAAAGCCAAATCAATACTACGGGAGACTTAAATTTTCCAAAAAGTGAACCAGTTGCAGGTCAGAGTGAAACCTCAGTGTTTCTTACCCAGAGGAGGATAGAAACCTGGTTTTCTGGCTGACATTGCTCAGCCATCAGCACTGGACACTCCAGAGGCTGTGAGTTCCTGGCAGGTAGAGTCCTTCCATGATGCTGCTGGCACAGTGCTGGCAGGTGAAACCCAAGCAGAGCAGACTTTTGAACCGTTGGCTGAAGGGAAAGGAAAAACCATACTAAAACCTTCCTGAGGATGTTGCAAATGACACAGATCAGCAATTTTGGTAGCAGGTGTGTTTTTCTCAGTATTTTCCCCACCACTTCTCCTTACAAGTTCAGTATTTCCTGCTGTATTTCTTGGTTCCCAGAGACTCATTGCTGCCTGTCAGGCAGAAGGATGTTTCAAGCTATATCCTGCCCTGCTGCAGGAAAAATCCTCATGCTAGCTTTGGCTAACTTAAATTTCCTTTGAGGATTGTATTCCCAGGTGTTCAATTTAGTAACTACATGATTTTCTGGATGATGTTATGTTTTACAAACAGCAAAAATTATCTTTTAACAGAGAATGAATAAGGAGGAAAGCTACTCTTGACTGCCTGAGAATTGCAGCCTTTAGCTAATAGTTAAAATTTAGAGATGCTTCTTTGAAGGAAGGACTTGGAACAGGGCCTATCTTCCTTCTGCAAAGCAAAGATCCATTGCAGCATGGGAGTAACACTCAATAATGTGCTAATTAATCAACTTTCCTTAGAAAGATATCAGAGAGAATAGTTCCCAGACAATTCAGCTGGACAAATGTTTCTGAGCCACAAGAATCAGATGTGATTGAGTGGATTAAGGGAGCAAAAGGGCAGCAGCACACATGGTTCCTGCAGATTTACCCTTCCCATTTCAAAACACTGCCCTAAAATACCGCTCTGGGGCAGATTTGCTTGATAGGCAGAGATTTAGGGTAGCACTTTCCCACAGCACATCCCCATTTCACTCCAAAGTAGATCCAGTTGTGAGCAGCAATAAAAAGTAAATTACATTTATTAAATCCCTTGATCCCACCTTTAAGGACTGCCAGTAACAGCATTTTCATAAAAGGAAATGTCTCTCTCAGGCTCCAAATCTTTCCATTTCTGCTGTAATTTAAAGTGGGCAATAATTTCTTCAGAAAATATTTCTGCCAATGCCTGACATCCATGTTCAACATATTTAATGTTTAATAAAATGTTGAACACACCATGCTGTATTTCAAAGTTATCAAATCTAGATACTAGGTGAGTATCATGTGAGTGAGATTTCAGCTTCATGGAACACCTTGGGTTGGAAGGGAACTTGAAGATCATCTCATTCCATGAGACCACTACACCAACTTGCTCAGGGCTTAATTACCAACCTGGCCTAATTACCGACAGTTCATTGTCACTGCTCCACCTACTCCGAGCTTCCAAATCCCTTTGTGTTTTGGGGAGATCTTTGGATGGATTCTCATTTGTTTAGATGAATTCCCATGCTGTTGGAGCAGATAAAGTTCCTCTTGGAAGCAGGAGGGGTTGGGAGGCCAGACACAAAAGCTGCATATTGACTTCAGGATCCCTTGGCCATTTGTTTATAACGTTGAAAGGTCTCCAGAACTTGGAGATAAACAATGAGATGAGACTCTGTAGAGACCAAGATCAGAGCTCCTGGTGTCCTACCCCAGGGTGTGGCAAGCACAGGGAGTCATAGAGGGGTATAAGGACAGATTATATGAGAAAACTGCTCTTCTCTGATACACTCCTACCATCATCTGGTTTGGTGACTTCACTGATTTTAGGAACTTTCCTACTTGAGGATAGGACCCCAGGCATTTTTTACATACCCCATACATTTAATAACAGAAAATCCAAGAGATCCATGGGCTTGCTAGATGAGTGCTGCTAGCACAGCAATCCTATGGGAAGCAGTGGATAAAAGTAGAAGTATGGGACACAGGAAAGCTGTTTTGCTCCTCCCTGTTCTCTGCTCCGGGCAAAGGCATCATCAGTTCTTCATTTCATCAGTTTCTCATCTCATGGCAACCAGATCTACTTCATGAATAGTCAGAAAATAAGCCTCAGTCAGACCATGGGCTTGTTTCCTGAGCAGATGAAATCAAGGGGATCCTCCTCTCTTGCAAATGGGAAGGGCAGTCTCAGTGACCACCCCACTGCAGCTCCTCTTCTCCTCCAGGTGGAAGGAGGACTTTGTAATTGCATTATCACAGTGACACTTTCACCTCCCCATGAAGCAGCTTCCAGGAGTTGTGCTCAATCTCCAACCCATTTGGGGTGGTAAAATCCCACCTTCCTGCTGAAAAAAATACATCCGTGGAGACCAGCTCCCACCACTTCTTTCTGTTCATTCCTGGTATCACCAATGCTCATTCTGGTTTTAGACTCCCACCATCATCTTTAAAGTCCTTAGAAAAATGAAATGGGCCTCCTCAGTGAGCTCATTTCTCTACTGCAGGGGTGAAACAGCTGTGGTCAAAAAAGCTGTGAGGTTTTGAGACCCTGAGACTTTGCCAGGGTGATGGATGGTTATTGGACTCAATCATTCCCTGAAAGTAGTTGTGTGATGCAATACAAGCCTAGCAAGGGTTGTACATTTACCAACAGGGATGGCAGGAGACCTGGGCTCCAAATGTATCTGGAAAAATTCTGCTGTCACAAATAAATAAATTCATGTTATCAAAAAAAAAAAAAAAGGAGGAGGAAAAAGTAACAGTCCTTCATCCTCCTTATGTTGCCACAACACTGTAATGATCAAGGAAGGTATTATTAACAATACATGCAAAAGCAGAAAACCTGCATCCACTTCTTAAATCTTACCTATTTTTAAATAAAATCACTTACTAGAATAAGATTCTCCAAACAAAGAGAAGTGTTACTTTTTGGACACTTGCAAAGACATTGAAATAAGAATATAAATATAAAGCCTTGCAGAGAAGGAAGGATAAGATCAGCTGTGGGGATTTTTGTTTATTTACTAGTGAAAAGACTTCAGAATCTTTTTCAGGTCTCTTCCAAAACAGTCCAGGCTGTAAGGCACAGCCCATGTTTACTCAGTGTGGCACTGATTTAGCTGTGACTCCTGGAGAAGAGTCCTGCAGGGGCTGGAGGGTTGTGGCTGCCTCAGATTTACAGAAGGAAAAGCCTTTGGATCATTTATCTCTGTAGATGAAGTGCCTTCTATTCACTGTACACAAGGGAATAACAAGAGTATCATTATATAACTCTGGTTCTAACCTAATTAGTATTTGACTAAGAAAGAGAAAGAGAAAGAATAAAGCTTTTAGAAGTTCAAGAGTATTAGAGAAAACCTTAGACTTAACAGTCTTCCTCTTTTCATTTCCCTGCTTTAATCTTCAGGTATAAAGAGACTAGTTTGAAATAATTTAGGATGTTTTTATGGGAAGATCACAGAATTGTTGAGTTTAGAACAGAAAAAACAGAAAACACCTACTCCAACCCTCTTATCAAAACAGGGTCAGCCAGAATAGTTTGCTTGGCTGAGTTTTGAACATCTTCAAGGAGGGAGACACAACATCTCTGGGAAAACTGCTCTATTGTTTGTCCACCTTCAAAACAAAATAAAAAAAGGAAAAGAAAAAAAAATTTTCTCATGTCTAAATTAAATCATAGAAGCATAGAATGGGTTGGGTTGGAAGAGTTCTTAAAGATCATCCAGTCCCCCCCACTGCCATGGACAGGGACACTTTCCACTGATGCTCAGAGCCCCATCCAACCTGGCCTTGAACACTTCCAGAGCTGAGGCATCCCCAGCTTCTCTGGGCAATCTGTGTCAGGGCCCCACCACCCTCACAGGGAAGAATTTCCTTCTAATATTTAATAAACCTTCCCTCCATCATAAGGCCCTTCCGCCTTGTACTAGCACTGATACTCATGTGAACATCTCAGCTGGTATTGGCTATTATACAAAAATGGATATTTATTAAAAAAAAAAAAAAAACAAGTAGAAATGAAAAAAAGGTGAAAGAAAAGCATTCATCCACCTGAATGCTGTGAAATAATGTCATTTGAGAGTCCTGGAAATGGTACTTGTATTTAGATAAAGTACTTGTATTTAGATAAAGTACTCCACCACACCATTTTGAGAATTTACCTCTGTGTTTTCCAGAGGGAATGCTGGACCTTTACTGAGTGTGGGCTGTTTTCTCTCAGGGCTGAAGGCAGGACAGGCAGCTCAAGAGGTAAAAGCATGTCAGGCTCTATGAGAAAAGCAGACATCCAGGGGAGAGCAGTTTTTGTGTTGTGAAGCTGTTAGGCATTAGTGAGCTCATGTCTGCTGCCATTCCTCCTGGAGGAACTCCTTAATGTGAACGCCCTATCACTTTACACCTTTTTTTTAAATTTAAATTTTCTTGCTGTCATACTGAACACCAGCAGTGTTTCACCAGCACTTCTAACACCCGGTCCTTACCTGAATCCTGTCAGCTATTTCACTCTTCCTGGAGACACCTGCAGGGTGCCTGTCCTATTTCTCCTTCAGTCTCCTCTTTTCCACCTTTCCCATGCTGACCACAGCCTCTGCAAGCTTGGGTTAGACATCAGACTTTATGATCCTGGAGAGCCACATTATCTCCAGGTAGTTCACATCATCATTCTACATTTGTATTCCCATTAACAACACAACAACTGATGTTTGAGGTTCCTGTCAAATTTCCCTCTCTACCTGTTGAGAAAAAAGAGTCTCTGCCGTTTAAATATGGAGGATTCATTTTTCTTTGGGACCTGTCTAGGACTTTTCTTTTCCCACCACAAGTTCAGTGCTTCCAAAATAATTTTAAATAATCTGAAGTATAATAAGTGAAACAAGGTGGGCAAGTCTATTGGTGAGAATCTAAGTTAAGTCCCTGTCCAAGAGGGCTTTTTCACAGAACCTGTCACTGATGAAGATTCCTGGCTCTAGTGACTGCAGATGCCATGGATTTGGGAAAAGCTGTTTGACAGAATTTTTAAGAAAACAGGTTCTTCAAGGAAAATAGGTTTTCCAGGCATTGGTACCTGAGTTTTAATATCTAAAAGCACTTTGTAATATTCCTCCATGCAATAACTTTGGAGCTCCTTCTTCTGAGAAATGATGAGAGAAATCCCTGAATTTATTTCTATTTTCTTGAAGACAAATTAGGGGAAAATGAAGCAAGTTTCTGATCACCTCTTTTCTGACCACCTTCCTAATTGCAGGGCCATCATCTGGTCTTTAATAACCACAATTTTGCAGAGGTGATCTGGTAGAAAATCCAGCCTCATTCCTATGGTTTTAATTGACAAAAAAGAGCTAAGAGACCCTGAGACTGTTTATTTCTGTTCCTTAGATGAGCAAAACATTGACTGGCACAACAATATTTGTCTTCTTGTACATTCCTGGTTTAAAATGATAGCAAAATACATCAAAACACAACGTGAGGGTATGAGATATTTGTTACTGCAATTACACATGGCAGCCACATTAATTAGTCATCCCAGCATAGATGGTGGAGAGAGGAGATTATAAATTTAAACAGCTTGGATCACAACAATAACAGAGTCAGAATATAAGCCAAAAAGACTTGTGGGAAAGAGATAATATTTTAACTATCTCTATTTTGGAAATGTTCATCAATTGTGAAATGCCATAGGAGTTAAGAAAACATTTTATCTACTAAAACTGATTGAGTGTTGTTTCTCTGTAGAGAGGAAATTCTTGCCTGTTTCTATTTTTTGTTTCTTCAGAAAAATTTTGTCTCTAGAGACTATACCAGGATTCAAGCCCTCTTGAACCATTGCTACTAGCCATAAGCTTGAATATTTTGTTTTGTTTGTTAAGGAATAAATTTGTAATTTTGTCCCAGTAGTTAAATTAACTTTGCTTTCTGCACAGTACCCCAAGCCCAGAAGAAAACAAAATATCAGCACTCATTTATTAGAGAAAAAATATCAGAACTGGAAGCTGGATTTTGTTGGGATTTTAGCAAGAGATTTTCTTGCTTCTGCTGAAATAAAAGGAAGAAAACTAATTCACCTATACCCTGCATTTTGGGTTCCAGGAACCTCAGTTATGAACAGTTCAAGAACATTTGCCTTCATCATGGATTGAGGATGAACAACCTAAGATGCCACAATATGATTCCTTTTTCCTGTAAGAATCCATCACCCTTTCACAGCGCAAAAGTTTTGAGTTTTTTAAACTGTGATTTTGGAAGATGGGAGCAATTTGATTTCATTTTCTGTGTACACATCAAAAACATGGCTTTTGAGAACTTCTCTTTAGTAGGATTTGCAGCAATGTTATCTTCCTCTGCTTTCCAAGCCCCTGCTTTTCTTACAGAATCATAAAATCATTAATGTTCAAAAAGCCCTCAGAGATCATTAAATAGTTAACCCAGTTAACAGTTAACCCAGCACTGCCAGATCCACCACTAAACCATGTCCCCATGTGACCCATCCTTTGGTGATCCCACCACCTCCCTGGGCAGTCTGCTCAAATAACTGACCACCCTTTCCTTGAGAAAAATGTTCATATTATCCAATCTAAACCTCCTCAGGTACAACTTAAGGCCATTTCCTTTCATCCTGTCACCTGGGAGAAGAATCTGCCCCCATCTGGCTACACCCTCCTGCCAGGGATTGTAGAGAGCAGTAAGATCCCTCCAGAGCCTCCTTTTCTCCAGGCTGAGCCCCCTCAGTCCCCTCAGCCACTCCTCAGATGTTCTCCAGGCCCTTCCCCAGCTCCATTGCCCTTTTCTGGACACACAAAGGTGTCCCCTCTCCTTCACTACCCCAAATAAGGGTGCTTGTCCCCACACATCACCTGTGACATCCCCACAGCTCTGCTGTGGAAAAAAAGGGAATCTGTTACAACTGAGAGAAGGCTCAGATCTCTGGAAGTTTCTCAGGATAAATCCAAATACTTCACTGCTGTGGTGGTGTAGCAAGTTCATCTCTTCACAGCTTTCCACCCCAAATCTCCTGCAAATTCTCTTCACAGCTTTCTGTCCCAAATATCCTGCAAATTTCCATCCCAAATCTGCTGCACAATGGAAGATCTTCTTGCTCCTCTTCTCCCATAGAAGGAGCAGCTCAGCTCCTGACACTGATCAGTTCTTCCTCTTGCTAAGCCTTGAGCCATTTTAAATGCCAAAATGGCATAGAAAGGACTTTGAGACTCTATCAAAACTAATAAACCACTGCCCAGAGTCGTGAAGGACTACAGAGGAGATGTGATTGTGAGTCCTGCCACTTTTTCCAACACTGGAAATGAAAGGGGTTGGTGGGAAAGGCACCTGAGAGGCCTCAAGAATCCCATAAGTGCAGCCAGAGCAAATTCCTTGAGCTGGAGGCAGGTCTGCAGCCTTCAACAGCAGAATGGGGTTTGCCAAAGGGAGGATGGATCTGTGCAGCCCCAACACATGCAGGCCCCATTTCCAGCAGCTACTCACCTCCATGTATCTCCTGCATCTCTGGGGCTCTGCTTGCCTCCAGCTTTAAACCTGACATTTATGTAACCTAAAAAGGGCAGAAAAATAGTCAAGAATCATCCATTTCAATTTGCACCTTTTGCTATTGGGGGAGCAAGGGGGTACAGGGGAATTGGCTGGTGGTGATATTATTTTGGTCAAGATAAAAAATGTTCCAAATATGAATGTAGAAAATAATTAATTATGGAGTAACCACTCCTACTTCTTCCTTCTTGCAGATGCTTGAAGACTATTTCTCTCTAAATGGAAGGACAGCTGCAGAGATACATTTTTGTAGGAAATGCACCTCTGATGAATACCAGTTGCTGAATTTCCCCTCTGTCCACCCTGAAACATTTCACCTGTTCATTTAATGGCTTTTTGGAGCAGCAGGGCTGATTTTTTCTTTCCACAGAGTGAACTGGCTTTTAACATGGATTTATCCTAACTTCATTTTACAGGAGGCTCAGTTCTCTTTTCCAGATCAACTCCCCGTGTCACACAAAACCGAGACATTCTGGGACATGAGGAACAAAAGAACATCCAGGAAAACTATCAGTGACCTCTGGGCCCAGAGCAGCCTGGATTTACCTGGTTTTCCTAGGAAAAAGAACTCATGTTTCCAAGAGCAAAAAAAACTGATAGTACAACAACCAAGAAGCTGCAACGTAAGGAGACACTTGGGGTGTGAAACTGCCCTACCTCCAAAGGATTTTATTTTAGGTAGCCTCAATTCCATGTGAGAAGGCAGGAAGGGGTAAGACACAGGAATGTAGTAAAGGATTTGGTATGGAAGCTCCCAAGTTGAAAATCTTCCCCAAAATTCATGTAAATTGAACCTCTCAATGTGTGCAGGTCCACCACATGAGTTGAACAAATGGGGATGTGCAGGTAGGTTTGATTTGGTTTTCTGGATTTTAATTTTTTGTAAGTACTTTGTGCTGCACACAGAAAACATGCAGAGATTCTGAATGTGCCACAGGCTGAGTTTACAAAAATTTAACTGAGGAGACAGAAAATTCAAAGAGTTCAGACTGGTTTGGGCTCATTTGGCTACAGCTGGAGGAGAATGCACACAAGTAGTTCTCGATAATTTTGTGTTAGGTTTAAAAAAAAACCCACAATGAACACTTTGTTTGTTGTAGTAACAATTTTTCTATTGTTATTCCATAAAAGTAAGCAGACTTCTGCAATTCCATCTTAGAGATTTCCACAAGGGTGATATCCCAGAGACTGACTCCTGAGACAGTATCTAACCATTTCAGTGGGAATTTCATATGAACAACATGTCCCAGCGAAAAACTGGATTCCAAGTCACTTTCTGTGGTAAGGCTGGGGCAGACAGGCAATCCTAAGGTAGTAGCACTGAATCCCTCTACAAAACATCAAACTCACGAGACAGCCAATCATCTTGGCCTCAAAGAGACAAAATTTAACTGTATTTTTTGGCCAGTTTTATTCATAATCATATCTAATCATAATTTTTTCCCCCTTCTATAAATTCAGAGCCATAAAAAATCCTCTTGATCTCACTTATTTCCTCTTGTTGGTGTAAATAAAAGCTGCTTTACAAAACACTCCATGCCTGCTTATTTATATATAGCTTAACATAATGAGCCACTAATCTCATTTGAGGCCTCTGAGCAGTATTGAAATATTGATTGTTACTAATAACCATAGCACTTCCATGTTACTGGTGCTGAAATGGCAATCCTTCCCCATGGAGCAGAGGAGAATGTTTGCTGAATTTCCAATAGGCACATCAGGAAAACAGCATCAACCACAGCAGAAAATCCCTGCTTTACTAAACGTGTTCTTCTTTGAGTTCTTCTGATGGTTTCCTAAACTGAAAAAAAAAAAAAACAAACAAAAAAAACCAAAATCAAAGTTGTTCAACTCTGTTGGCCACAAAGATGCCATTTTTTAGGTGTGCTTCCAACTTCACAATAAGTTGGAAGCATATGTTACACAATAATTTTCTACCTGTAAACAACATTTCTTGGAAGCAGAGACATTGTGTAGAAATACTTTGATTTTGGTGAAATATCTGACAGGAAATTTGGATTGTTTTGATGTCTTCCTTTCAGTCTGGTGTTGAAGTGTTTTGTTTCAGTAAAGCAGAAAGGGTTTGTTTTGACTTTCTTACTCTGTTTTACTTCACCCTAATTTTATATTACCATCCTTTCAGTACTGTGTTTATATATTTGCCTGTTATAGTAACAGTTACTTTGGCCATCTGAAAATATGCTGGGATGAAAGAAAATGAGTATATTTCATCTTTTCTCTGAGTAGTATTGATTACTTCACAACATAATGTTTGCACAATCACTGATGTTTTGGACGGTTTTTTCTTTTCTCATTTCACTGAAGTTCCATTTTGCTGCAAAAGCAATTTTCAAAATGGCACCTTTTCCCACAGATAGGGATATTTATTTACCATCAAAACTAATGTGCTAACTAACAGTGTCAAATCACATTCAGCTGCCATGACAATTGATTTCCCACTGCCTGGCCATGGCTGCCCTTTCTCCTCCTGATTTACAGACCCTTATTGTACAACCTTCCCCTTGCATTGGAATAAGTTATTTGGCCCCCTAGCTGGGGGACTGAGGTGCTATTTCAGCTACAATGGGAGGTGTCCTTGCCCATGGAAGGGTGTTGGAACTAGATGACTGTTTAGGTTCCTTCCAACCCAAACCAATCTATGATTCTGTATTCCTCTATAAAAGTGGCCACAAAAAGGCAGTTTTTGACTCCTGATTCAAGGCAGTGGAAAACCATGGCAGCAATCAGGTTGTGAGGGTGTGCAGAAAACCTAGGAATATTTCCAGAGAGTTGGGAACCTTGGTTCTGAACAGCATCCTTGGGATGTTAATGGACTGTGGTAGAGTAACTCCACCAGCCATACCCCCAGAGTGTCACCTCATGTCAGCTTTTGATCCAAACAAATCCCAGGAATTACAGCTAGGGGAGATCTGTGCAGTCAGTGAGGTGGGAGCAGAATCTTTGTTGAAGATTTGTCTACAACTGGAAGTTTAATAACTAAATTACTAAGCTCAAAACCAGCTCTGTGTACAGCACTGTGTCCCACTCTATATCCCCACACAACCCTGGGAGCCCCTGTTAATTCCTACCATTGTCCCAATGAAATAAACCCCTTTCCTTTTCTTTGTAGCCCAACTGGTGCTTCCTAATGCTCTGAGATGTGACTCAGGATGCTCCAGTACCCATTTGATCTCTTCTGTGCTTTCAGATTTATAACCATTTATAACCAGATTTATAACCCATGTACCTCTTAATATTCTGAGTACCCACCATGCATGTTCTACTCAGGGGCAGTTGTCTCTGGCCATACTTCTGCCAAATTAAATACCAGCAGCATAACAATTCTGTTGCATAGCTTCAGCTTTAATTCTCTGACAATAATTTTATTGCTCCAGATTTTGACTCACATATTTGTATTTCTCGATGCTTTCCTAGTTCTCAATTCTATTTCCGCCTCTGTACTGCTGTTATCTATTATTACCAGGTTGCCACAGTAACTGCATTCCTCAACACTCCTTATTTGTTCCACACCAATTGTTATATGGACTCTGTTTGTTCCCATCATTGCCAAGATCTTGATCCTTTATTTGTTGTTGTTGAAATTTTGTCCTGTTCCATGATTTGGAAGCTTTTGGCTGCACATCATGGGGCAAGAAAGAAGTCAGGTAACTCCTCCTCCAAGGCCCCTCATTCACAGTTCTCACTGAAAATATTGTTGCTTTCTGAGGCAGTTGGCTCTTACACATCATTCTCTGCAGGTCATCAAGTTTTCCACCTCTCTGACCATCCAAGGAGCAGGGATTCTCCCTGTTCAGCCTGGTGCTCTCTGCAGGACTGCTCTGAGTGTGAGCTACAGCAAACTGCCCACCCCAGAAAAACTTGTCCAGGCTGGAGGAACATCCCCATGGATAGCACTGGAAAACCCCAAATCCCACTCCACACCAGTGCATCCTTCCTGAAACTGCGATATGAACTCCTGCACGCTCGCGAGGGGATTTCTTCCTCTCTCTCTCTCTCTCTCTCTCTCTCTCTCTCTCAAGCGCTTTCTCTCTCTCTCAACCTCTATGTTTTGCTGCCCTCTCCTGCTCAGCCAGGAAACCTCTCAAACCTCCCAAACCGGAGACTGCCGAGCCCAGCTGGAAATTTGAGGCTCTCTCATATGTCTGACAAGTCTTGCCAGAGCAGAGCATCCCTGATGGGAGCAAAGTGGCAGAGGCAGCAAGGAGGTACAGGGTATCAGTGGATACCAAGATTAACCCTTCCTGAGTATCTGTTCTGGAAAGAAAAACAAGCTAACTAACAAAAAAAAAATAAACAACAACCAAACAAAACTTGAGGAAATAGCTCTACAAAAGAAGCAGTACTCAAATGCTTCTACAGCTTGACTCAAGCACTACAGGGGGCGTTATCCCCTTCCTCCTTAACTCCCAGGAGCTCGGGACATGGTTATGGCAGGAAGTCAGAGAAGTCATTGCAGCATTGCAGCCACTGCTGTACTGGAGCCTCTGAGCTCACAATTTGGAGATCCCAAATGGCCCCTCCATGTTCTTCACTCCCGCAGCAGCAGAAAAGTCAGTGACTGTGACCACCTAAAACAGCAAAGGGCAGTGCTGCCACCCCCTTCACACAAACCCTGTCCTTGGGAAGCACCTCACTGCCAATGTTCCAGTCCCAGCTATGTTATTGCCTACAAAAATTCTCCATTTCAGGCATCACTGGAGTGATTTCATGGTGCTTTTACTGATTTGTTGATTAATGACCTTGCTGTGCTGCACAACAAAAACTTTCTTGGGGCTGAAACACAAGCTCAGCATCAAGGACATGAACTGCTACACTGCCATCCAAGCACCAGGAAGGAGCTGATTTCTCCCACTAAACACTACCAGAGATAAGAGCAGATTTGGGCTGATTTTAGTGGGTTCACTCACTTTATTCCTGAAGGGGAGGCAAATGATTTCCTGTAACTCACTCCCAGTGGAGGGGGGGGGGGGTGCCAGGCCATCCCATGATAATGCAGCCAGCCAAGTCATAAATCACTGAATCATGGACTATTCTGGGTTAGAAGGGACCTTTAAAGGTCACCATGTCCAACCCTCCTGCTATGATCAGGGACACCTTCAACCAGATTAAGTTGCTCAGAGCCCTGTCTAACCTAAATCTGAAAGTTTCCAGGGACAGAGCAGCCACCACCTGTCTTCTCTTCCTTCACTGCTCTCAAATGACAGTTGTGCCTCTTATTGAACCCTTGCCTTGCTATAGACATCAAACTGTTTTCCCCACCTGAAAACAGATTGACAAAAATTTATGCATTGCAACATGTGTTTTACACTCACAACTTCCTTGTATTCTTCAAAACTTATTTTCTCTATGAAGCCATTGTAAAAATATTGAGAAAGGTAATAGGGACAGCAAGAGATATAATTTAATTACAAGAAGAATTTATTTACAAGAAGGCAGGGACTTTTTACTACCCCTTCCCAAATAACAGGACAAAGAATAATGGTCAAGGAGAGGGGGTTTAGATTAGATATTGGGAATAAATTCTTCCCTGTGAGGATGGTGAGGCCCTGGCACAGGGTGCCCAGAGAAGCTGTGGCTTCCCCATCCTGGGAAGTGTCCAAGGCTAGGCTGGATGAGGCTTGGAGCAAGCTGGAATAGTGAAAGGTGTCCGTGCCCGTGGCAGGGGGGCTGGAACAGGATAATATTGAAGGTCCTTTCCAATCCAAGACATTCTAGGATTCTCTGGATATAATTCTCAGCTGACTAACACAGCCACAAGCTGATCCTCACTCCACAGAAGCAGAGAGGAGATACCAGGCCAGAGTGGTGCTACAGATGCTGCACAAATGTGGACATGGGCATAAACATGCCAATAAAAAAGTCACAGAGAAGAAAAGCTGAGAGAAGGTGACCTTGACAAGTCAACTAATGCAATATTTATTGGTTTTTGAAAGAAGGTTTATTGAGCAAGAAAGAATGACATCAGCCAACAAGGGATGAAAACATGCACCTGATAAGAGTTGGCTTAAAGCTCTATCCAAGCATAAGTGGAGGAATATAAAGCAGGAAGAGGGATATGTACAACACAGGGCTGGTGGGTATGTTGTCCACATGCTCAGTGCTCAGGGAAGTGCTGCAGGTGAATTGGAGCAATCAGTGTCATGGAAAGGACATTGTACAGCCAGCCTGTCACCAAATTACCCAAAGTCTTTACCAAGAACGCAGTCCCTTTTGATGATGTCAATATATGGAGTTTCTAATCCTACATAGCTACTGGGGGAGGAACAAAAACAAAAACAACAAAAAAAATCCAAAACCCATAAAACATGGCATCAGCTAGAAAGTGCATACATGCCTGGGAAAACTGGATAAAACCCCACCAGTTTTATTTTAAATTCAGATACTAACATTTACACTGAAATGTCAAGCCATGAGAGAATGGAATCAACTGAGCCTGTAAAAGCAAAATAGGCCACATTATTAGACAGCACTTTTAAAATTAGTTTTGATGTTCACTTAATTATATCCCCTTGGCTGAGTCAGAAAAACAGAACCTTGCCTTATTATTACCATTTCACATCGTTACGAAGGTCCTTGATTGGGTTCAGTAGATGATCTCAATGGGATCTGTCAAACAAAAGGATAATCTTAATTTCTGTGAAAAAGCTCTCTCTCCCAAAGGCATGGTTTTTTGATAAATGGCTCTTTCATGTAGATACAAGCCTAGCAAGACATTGAATCATGTGTTCAAAATATAATGGCTTAGATGATTAACAAAAAGTTAACATGGGAAAGGTATAATGTACTTAAGAAAAATATCTTTATCTCCAAGAAGGAACAGAAAGATGGGGTAGAAAAATAATATTTACTACCAGCTCCACAGCAAGTACATCCATGCACGGTATAATTATTCAAATTCCACTGCCCTCCAGTAAGGTGGGGTTCCAGGGAATTTAAGACAATAGATCACCTGGAGTTGCCTAAAAATGTAAGTCTTTTGGAAGGAAATTCTTTGATAAGTTTATCAAAATTATGAGCAATTTCTTCCAACACAGTTAGAACTTGAGTGTAAAATGAATCAAATCAGTGTAAGCAGAAAGGTGCATTTGTCAAAGCAGTATTACCAGCAAGGAAGCCCATTACAGTAAAAGTGTGGAAAACTGCACTTTCTTTGCTCAGAAAAGCTATAATTTGGCAAAGAACTTCAGTGTGTGCCTAAATTATGAAGAACATTACATATGATGGAAAACAAGCAGTGAGGTTGTTATGCCCCAGAATATTGTAACTTAATTTCCTCCATTTGTCAATTAAGAGTGCATGGGAAAAATAGTTTTTAAATCCAATAATAAATATATCCAGAGAAGTAGGAGCATTAAGTGTGATTGGTACAAGACTTCTGGCTGTGATGTCCAAACCTCACAGAGCTTGTACAACCACATCCATTTCTGATTCACCTGCGATTGAACACGCTACAGTTCTGCCAATAAACCAGAGTGCCTCGGGCCTTCTGGAAAGCCATTCTACATGAGAAACATGAAAATCCTGACTTCTCTTATTTATGACTTAAAGCAGAATCTCCAGAGCTTTGTCAAGGCTGAGAAACGTTCACGCCTCAGGGCATGTGGCCACCTCCAGCTAATAGAGGTCAGGAGGAACAACACCTCCCCCCTGGTCCCAGGACTACCTGCAGCATCTCAAGGTTTGTGCTATGGGCTACTGCACAAGGCAATTACCTGTTCCTTCTCCAATTCCTCTTTCTCTGCCCACCAGGGATATCTCCATGAGGATCTCAAAGGTAACCAGCAACAGGATGAGAGGACACATCCTCAAGCTGTGCCAGGGGAGCTTCAGGTTGCACATCAGGAAGTATTTCTTCACAGAAAGGGTGGTTAAACTTTGGAATGGGTTGCTCATGGTGGTGGTAGAGTCACCATCCCTGGAGGTGCTTGAGAAACGACTGGACATGGTGCTCAGTGCTGTGGTTTAGCTGACAAGGTGGTGATTGGACAAAGATTGGACTCAGTGATTTTAGAGGTCTTTTCCAACCTAAGTGATTCTGTGATTCTGTGTCAGCTTTCAGGCTAAACCTGAAGGATGGCAGGAAATGTAGCTGTGCACTGGGAACTAGAACTGGAAATGTGGGGAAAACAGCAGAGCGGGGAGGATAATGAAAGAGAAGTGAAGAAAGGAGATTGGTATGTATAGTGTTGTCCTTTATCTTTTCAAGTCAATCCTTAAGCAGCCTTAAAACTGTGAAGATGTCTAAAGCAGACACCTCTGGACTCAGGCTTCACTGGCAATGACCCTACCATCATATAACTCAGCTTCTCTGTCACCTCCAGGGTCCTAATTCCTGATTAACCTTGACCACATAAACATCAGTTCACTCCCAGGCTATTTTGCAATAAAGAAGTCAGTCTTCCCCAAAACAGTTTCTCATGGGTAGTTTTTGCTATAAAACTCTTGCTCAGTGACCAGTACATGAGATTTCACCAGGTTTGGCTCTCCTTGCCTTATAGTGTGTTCCAACAGGGTCACCCCTGGCTTTGCATCTCCAGGGCACAGAGCTCAAAGCAGTGTAAAAGCAAAAGGTCTTTACTGGAGGAGACTACTCTTGTTCACCATGGAGGAATGGTGGGCATAACCAATGAGGGGAATAGGGAAAGGGATGAAAGAACAGCAGTAAATGGCTGAGGAGACATGGAAGATAAGGGGACGTAAACCCCAGACCTTCTAATTTCTCCATGTTAAAACTCAGCACTATAGCCCCTTTCCCCAGGGTGCTGACCTCCCATCTCACCTGTAGAAATTATGGCCAAACACAACAAAGCTGAACTCTGCAGGGCCAACATTTCTCGTGGAATGGTTACAGCTCTGGTATGCTCCAGTCTGTCCCAGTAGAGCTGTGTGGAGCTTTGACAGAGGAAATCTGGGCCCAGTCCTCAAGAGTTCATGAACCTTTCAGTAAAATTGGCCCCCACTCCAAAAAATCCTGGGCTCACATCCAAGAAAAACTCCAGCTCCAAGAACATCCTGCCTCACCATAGCTCTTCTACATCCATCCACCCAGACTATGCCAGGAAATGCTCGATGCTCTTTACATCTTGAATTGCACTCACAGAAGTGCTGAGGGATCTTGGTAGCAGGAAAACAAGAAAAAGCAGAGGGACCAGGTGTCTGTCAAAACCAGCTCAAAGGATTCTTTTTCCTCTCTAGTAGCTGGTTTAACAACTGGGTATTAGTTCACATGAAATTACAGCTGCATTCCTATGGAATTATACACTCCATCTATCTGTTCTTGCACTGAATATCGAGGAAGAGGCAAGGAAGATTTTAGGTTTTTCCTCCCATTCTGCAAGCAGAAGGGCATTTGGCTTTTACTATTTGTCAGCCTACTCTGGGAAAATGACTTTCAACACATGGCATGAACCCAGAGAGCTGCAAATAGAAAAAGGGATTTGATGGTGTGTGCCCTGGCAGACAATAGCTTTGCACAGGCATTGTTAGGACAGGCATGGCCAGCTTGCAGCTGCCAGGCTTCAGCTGGTTCCCACACAGCCCAGAAAAGGCTCTCGTGTACATCCCTGACCTGTCCAGTGCTGAGCTACCAGGCTCTCCCAGGCTATCTGGCTCTTTGGACATTGTAGGAGGTCAGAAGATGGACAACCCAAACCCTCCAGGTGGCTGCTGGAACTCTCTTTTGCAGCCCAGACAACTGATGGTGGCCCAAGCCCCTGATGTCATCAAATCATAGAATATCCTGAGTTGGAAGAGTCCCCCTAAGATCATTGAGTCCAGCTCCTGGCCCTGCATAAAACAGCCCCAAAAATCCCACCATGAGCTTGAAAGTAAAGTGCAAACACTCCTTGAACTCTGGCAGGCTTGGGGTGGTATCCTGTCCTGCCTGTGGACTACCCTTGGAGCACTTCCAATTCTCCAGATACATGTGAAAAACCCACATTTTTCATTCCTCAGCAGCAGAGAGAGCCCGATATGCTGCAGGGAGGTTTCCACCCTGGGATGACAGTGTGCACCCAATATCTGGAGTCTCCTTCCAGTACCTTCTTTCAGGAGTATGTGAGGCATACACGGGGTACTGAGACACTCACCTAGCCACAGCAAAAGGCAGAGTGCTCTGTGCCAGGGTGTGAATTTCCTTCAAGCCCAGGACAAACAGCAGGTAGCTCAGGGGTTCACAACGAAACCACGACCTGGATTTTTTCAGATTTAGTCAGACAGGGTTAGACAAGCAGGCTGCTGTCATTTGCACTGCATTGCTGGCTACTGCATGCTCAGTGAACAGTGAAACTCTGCCCATGATAGATGTACTAAGTGGGTAGGACAACAGTGGAACAGCTTAGCACAACATCACTCTATAGCCTATTCCACTGACATTGATTTTCCTTTCAATCAAGAAAAAGCAGGGGAAAACTCTGCTTCTACCACTGCCACCTCCAGGAATTTCCAATCGTCCATGCAGAGAAGCCTGTTATCACCACTTTGCAGATTATAAAGGAAGCAAAAATCCTGCTGTTGATTTGACAAGCAGTGTCAGCCCTCTGAGAAGCAGGTTCAGGTCTTCCTGACACCTCCCATTCCCTCTACGGCTCTGTGAATGTTGTTTGATCTTTGTGTCCTCCAGATCTGCTTCTATAAAACAAAGCTAATGCTGCAGACCCAGAAGGCTGTTGAAGGGAGAAAGGTCTTCACTTATCTCTGGCACCACACAGAAAGAACCAAGAGGGAGCCTAAGAAGACGAGAAGGAGGTTATGTTCTGCTCTGCTGCTTAATTGAATAAGCTGTTATTTGCAAGTAATTAAGGGAAAACTCAAGTGTCTGTGAGTGGGGTGAAAGAGGAGAATACCTCTAATTTACATCTCATTGCCACTGAGATAAATATGCTTTTCTCGTTCTTATCAAAATGATTAACGAGACCTTTCTTAATAGCAATGCCTTTTAACTACTCTTACCACCTAATGATTAAACTAATGGGTAGCTAAAGCCTGGAAGTTCCACCTGCTTGCTTCATGAAAAAAATGTTCTCCCTCCAGCTTCCCATCTAGTCCCAGTTACAAACTCCAGTTCTGCTGCAGATTTACCCAATAATGGAACTGGGAAAGGTTAAAGCCTGTTTAAGTCACTCCATCCATGACAACATGATCCAGCCAAGTCTACATCTGTGGTTGTCAGATTTTCTGTAGCCCAGACAAAGCAGACACCTCATGATTCCAGAAATCCGAGCTCAGGTACCTCCCCATAGGTTGCACTTATCCCTCACATCCTCTTCAGCCCATGTCATTTGTATTCCAGCATTTCTGTAAGTGATGAGAATGGTGTTTGGGGTTGGACCCACACACGTGCTGGATCAGCCACATGAACAGACCTTTGATGACTGCACCTGGTTTTAGATGAGGATCCATCAAACAGAGGCTGGATTTGAGCCTCCCCAGGCTGACATCACAGGATTTAGGATATCCACATGCAGGTGTTGACTGTGTGATAGTGTTTGATCTCGCATTAAAATCAAGGCAGACCATGGGCAGCACACAGATGCTTAGAATGGAGATCTCCAGTGTCCCTCTGCCACTCCCAGGAAGTTTGGGTATCACAGGCCATGTGAAATTGCCCTGCAAGTACAGAAAATCTTGTCCTTTCTGTGGTGAACAGAGTCAACTGGAGAAAGAGTCACTCTAGCACAGACACCTGTGAGTTATTGATCCGGGAAGAGGTCGGTCACTCAGAAGTTCTGGGCTATTTCTGTCTTGCCCATAGAGATTTTTGGATGCTGCCAGGCATGTCAGATAGCATAGGCCATCTTCATTTGGCAAATTAATCCTACCACTGCATTGTAATTTGTACTAGCTAAAAAAAAACAATAAAATATTCCAAAAAGAAATCATACCCAGTGATCTCATGAGGTATAATGCTGATAAAAACCCCATGCTTTTGGGTCAGTTTTTCTTTTCTCTAAGCAAAATTCCTACCTGACATTTTAAGCTTGCAAGAGTCCATTAAATAGCAGCACAGCACTTAACTGATTTTACATTTAGATTGCCTCTCGCCTGTGTTTGCTGCATGGGATGCTCACTTTGCTCCTTGCCAATAAGCCATCCAGAGAAGCAGAACAACATTAATGATCAGGAAAAAAAACAAAAGCTAGTCAATAATAACCTCAGTGGTAATTTCATGATGAGAAATTCACTCTCTTCTTTATTTGTGCCTGGGAGCTCTCCTTGTTCTTATTATGAATCCTCAGGCATAAAAAGTGGATGTGATTTCTAATTTAAATAGAGTTGGCATAACTCTGAAAATGAATCTTCATTAAATGATAAAGCAGGGCTCTAATATTGTGTTTTGAAGGGTGCCACATGTTCTGAATAATGTTGTAGGTGCATAATTGAGCAGGCAGCACTGGCTTGAAAGGGACAGAAATGGGACCCCTTTGAGGTCCCTCACAGACTCGATGTAGCTACATGGTAACATGGAGTGGACAGAAGACAAATTTCACATTTCACCTGCCCGGGTTGCTCCATGCCCCATCCAAACTGGACTTGAGCACTGCCAGGGATGCCTGTGTTGGAAGGTACCAGCAAGGATCAAGTCCAGCTCAGTGCTTTGTGGATTGTGCTGTGGTGTAGGTGATGCTTCACCTGAAAAAGAGTGACACCTATAAACCTGGAAACTACTGACAGACATGAGACTGTCCCAGGAGAAAATGGAGTTTTCCCAGCTGTTGCAGGTTATCTAAAGACATTTCTTGCTCTGACATGACAAACCAAGCCCTCATGTGGACACCAGTGTTGGCACCCTTTGCACATCACACAGCAATGCGGCATCTCTCTCTCTTAGCAGAGAATCAATAAAGCACCAGAGCCCTACTCAAAGGATTCCCAGACCCTAGATATGGCATAAAAGATTAACTAGCTCCATCACTTGACAAAGTTAAAGCAGGAAATAATATATTTATTTGAAGACAGACTTGCGTCACTGTGCTAGAGTTAGAGGAAACTGTGATGTCAGATTTTATTTCAGTTTTGCAGAATAAAGACCTTCCTTAATTGTTGCAGTATCTCAGACAGCTTCTGTTTCCAGCCCTGAGGTGAAATCTTTGTCCATGGATTCTCTGGTGCTCACACTAAACAATTTTAGTATCTAAAGCAATTTTAGTATCAAATACAAGCTTTGAAAGTGTTTTTTTATGTCCTTCCTTTTACATCCATCCCCTGCCCTGCAGTAAGAAGGAAGAGGGGTGGCACAAAAGTGTTTCATTTCACCACAAAGGTGGTACAAAGATCATTTAAAATATAATTTCCCAGCCTCGCTCACCTCCTCATGGTCATTTCCTTCCTATTTCCCCCCATCAGTGCTGTGTTTGTACGTGACTTAGCAACTGTCTGGCCCCACCTCCCTGTGTCTCCTACAGCTGCCTAAAACACATTTTTAAAACTCCTGAATGTTAAAAAACTATTAAGCATAACTCTGCTCACTCCTACAAGGAGGACGAGGACACAGGGATCTGGGCCATTCCTGTAACAGGGAATTTCTGTGTCTGGGAAAGCAGAGCCTCTGTGAAGGCTAAATAAATCCTGAGGTGCATGAAGAAGCAAGCAGGACTAAGAGGTGGCTTTAACTTCTGTACTGTGATCTCATGCAGAGTCTGGGATCAGCTGGACTGAAAAATATTTACAAGCCTAAATTAAACACTACTCACATTGTTAAACAACTATGGAAAGATACTTTGGGGAAGGTCTTGAGGAACTGACCACACAGAGGATGAGGCTGATTTGGTTCTTACAGAGCAAACTAAAGACACTGTACCACAAAGCACAGAAAGAAAGGGCAATAAGCTGGTTTGTTAGTCAGTATGCCATTTCCTCTTCAACCCTACCTCTATAATTTAAGGAGAATCACTATCCAAGGAAGTTGTGTACCTCCATTTGAAAATTAAAACAAATCCTCTACTATATTTTCACCAGCAAAAAAATAGGATTAAACCACCATTCTTCTGATCCTGGGCAGCATTCAGAGCTCTGATATGACAGAAATAACTGCAGAGCAAGTGATGGAGAGTCAGGACCCTTAAGGGGAAGGGTTTGGAAACTACCTCTGGGATTCAGAAAGGTGAGCAGGTCTCGAGCATAAGACTGAAGTAATTGCTCTCACTTCCTTGCTTCACAGAGCAGTTCAGGATAACCCAGCAGGGCCTCCCAGCACAGTGGGGGAGAAGTCAGAGCATAACAACCATATTTCTCTTCTATCTTAGTAAAGAGCACGTGATTTGCACATTCAGCATCAAATGGACATCAGTGGCATTAAAACTATGTCATTGCCAGGTTATGCTGGAGGTTAAGGTGCACTTGAGGGAATGCTGGATGATGGACATGAAAACAAAAACCAACTTGAAATCAAAGGCCTGGTATTGTTGAATTTCTCTATCTTGGGAAAAAGCAGTTCCTGGCAGGAAAAGGTTTTTCTAATGTACTGACACATGAATTAACCCCTCCCTCTGGAAATAATTTTGTCTTATAAGTGAAAAATTATCAGTTCTATGGCTGTAGTGATGCCAAAATCCACTTTAATGATAGGTAAAAAAATGCCACAAAAAAAAAAAATCTCCATAATATACAGAGGGTAATGGTGGCAAAAAAGGGACTGCTGGGAGCTCAGAGGGGCAGGAGGTGGAGCTCAGGGGTTTGTGGCTGGCAGCTTTTCTGCCTGCCTGTGAATCTCCTATGGCCCATAAACTTATGATATGTTCTACACTTCCAATAAAAAGAAGAAAAGCAGTTAAAAATCTTTCATAGAAAAAGCTCAAGGAGGGGATAGAGCCCAAAGATCTGAGCCAAAAACCAAAAAAGCCATCTATAAAAGTTGAATCTTCAGAGATGACCCAACTCCAGCACTCATCCACATGAATCTGCTGAAATGTGGCTTTTTTTTTTTTCAATAGAGGAGGTGGGGACCACAGAGAAGAGGGAGAAGGGAAATTCCTGACTGTGAGTGGCTCACTGATGCCAAGCAGTGGTGGGGTCACCCACCAGCCCCCCTGAGCTGACTCCCCACTGCTCCACACTGGGAGAACAGCCCAGATCTCCAGGACCTGAGCTCCAGCTCCCAGAGTTTGAAATCTCCATCCTGCCCACCTGAGGCTGAGATTTGCCCAAGCTCTGTTGACTGCAACAGCAGGAAAACAACCTGGGAAGGGATGGAGATGCCTGAATTCTAGAATTAGATCAACTTCACACTTTGAGGGGTTGGTCTGGGTGTCTCTTTCTCTTCCAACAAGAGATGCCAAACATCTTCCCTTACATGGCAAAAACAACAACCACACTAAATATTTGTATGTTATTTATTGGATCATAGATCAGCTTTTGGGTGTGGAAATCTATATCAAAGGTAGTTTGTGATTTCATTGCAAAGGTTTATTTGGCAAATAAAGTTAACTTGGCTAATTAGAAGAGGAAAAGGAGAGTACTCTCCCTTTTACTGGTCAATAAACAAGGGGTAGAGAGTTAATAAAAAATAACTATAATGGGGGAAAGAGATGGTATTTTTTTTCACTTTCCACATTCATCTCAGAAAAAGGCAAGACTATGCACTGCTGGGTAACCAGAAGTCACCAAAGGATGATAGGTAGCTACACACTTCCCTTATTTCTTCTCTTGAACATGTCCAGTAAACTTCACAAGCACAGAGAAACTTCAGCAATCATCCCCTGTCTGCTACTCATCAAATTCATCCTACAGCTGCTGTGCCTTTCTGTGTCCCTTAAATACTCTGAGCTATGACCACAAACACCTGGCAAAGGAGCAAAAGGAGGCCGTGCCTGCAGTGAAATCTACTGGAAAACAGGTGAAAATGGAAATCAAACCAGCAGGCACCTAATGGATTCTTTGCTTCTTTTCTGCCAAGGTCAGGATTAAATCACCTGACAGTATTTCTTGTTCGGACTTAGGTGTTCACCAGTTCCCATGCATGCCACAGTCTCACAAGCTGTGAGTTCTACAGTACTTTAACAAGGTAAAAAATGGTGACATATCTCTCTCTACAAGGTCTTTTAAGGATAAACTGTCCAATTAAGAATAGACACCTAAATTATTTTTACTTTTAACCCAATAACCAATCACCCATGCCCTGCAATGCAGACTTTTCTATTGAATTACACAATACCACCCAAACTCATGAAGAAGATGAAGAAGGTAAAGAAGAAGGACCAGACTCCTCCCTAAAACCTCCACCTTGCTTTATATAGTATTACTATATTCTGAAACCTTAGCCTCTAAGTTTTCCACCATGTGATATTACACACTCCTATTCAAACTACACACTCAAAATCCCAGTTCTGTCATTCAGTTTTAGAAGCTTCTCCACGGCCTCAGGTGAAATGTAGTGTTCTCTTGGGGGTCAGTGCCTGACAGCACTAAATTCTCAGCATCCAGGGTTCCAACAGGCACCCACACAGTGTTGTGAAACTGGAGGGGGAAATACCCTCCTGGGGAAGGCAGAGGCCACCTGAGAGTCCCCGTGGCCCAGAGAGGTGCTCAAGCAAAGGATGACCCCTAAACCAGCTTTGCCTATGCTCTGTGGGGTGACAGCTCCCACACCCCAGGCATCAGCAGCTCTCCCTGCCCGGAGCAGGCTCCCAGGGGAGGATGCAAATCCCAGGCACGGCACGGCTGAGGCTCTGCCCTTGGCTCCAGGTCCTTGGGTTCGGCCGCCGACGGCAGCAAGGGTGGGCAGAGCAGTTTCACACGACCTTCCTCCCTGAACCAAAGCTGCTGACGTCCACCCAGCCCCAGTCCCGGGCACGGGGCCAGGGCCTGCCTGCCAAAGTCTGTCCCCCTTCCAAAACACATCAGCTGGGATTGCTGAATCCCTGAACCTGCTCCGGGAACAGCCCCGGGCTGTGGTTTCATCTACACATGAGCACAGCCTCTGCTTGCCTGATGCACAGTGCTCCAGCAAAAACCTGCAAACCCCCACTACACCTCTGAAATAGGGCTGTGGAGACAAAAAAACACCCTGCAGATTCACTAGGGCAATGCATAAATGAGACTTAAAATTAAGTACTGGCATCCTCATTTTATAGCCCAAACCCTGTTTGTCCTACAGATTGTCTTTGTTTTTTTCTCTTCTGTTACTCTTATTTTTCACCTAAAATAAATAAGGAAATTATTTATTTGAGAGTTGTCCTTATCTCTAACAAGATACCTAGATTTCCATATGAAGGGATTGTTTCTCATTTCTTGGAGATAACAAAAAAAAAACATGCTCCAGGGAATTCTGATTTACATTCAGCAGCTTGTGAGAAACTTATTGATAAAAATATTCAAGGAAGAATTGAACAGATTGTGTCAGAGGATTATCTCTACACCCAAATGTATGTGTAAAAAATAAATAAAAGCAGTAAAAGTCATTCCGTCTGCACAGAGATAGAAGCAGGCTTCTTTTGCAGTCAGAAAAGCCATTACTTAAGTAATTATTTACAGAATCAGAGAGGTTTGTGTTGGAAGGGACCTTAAAGGTCATCTCATTCCAGCTCTTCTGCCGTGGGCAGGGACACCTTCCACTAGACCAGGTTACTGTCTCTGGGACAGGGGAGGAAAATAAATACTGAATTGCAGAATAACTTTGCAAAATAACATTAAAAAAAAAAAAGTTGTTTAGCCTCTCTCTGCTTAGGGCCTGGAAGGAAATGACTTTAAAGAAACCTGATCAGCCGATAACTGCATGATGCCAATTCATTCCCCCTCTAGCACAGGTCCTTTAATGAGACCTTTTTGCATTGCAGCTGCCATCCCTTGGCTGACAGGCCAAACCCTCTTCTCAGTGAGGTGTTTTAGTCCCAGATCATCCCCCTTATGGAGCTGCAAGTACCTTCTGCAAGATTAAACAATTTCTGCAGGAGATTTTCTGAGAGAAATGAATTTTATTGGACCATAATTTGTCCTTGGGAAGATCAGCCTAGTCTGGGGGGCTTTCTAGTGGAGAGGGCAGGGACAAAGACATCCCAGTGCAGAAGACCAGAACAACAGCACTCAAATGGCTAAAATGCTTACTGAAAGTCATAGAATCAAAGAATGGTTTGGGGGACCTTCAAACACCATCTCATGCCAACCTACTCCCTTGGACAGGGACACCTTCCACTATCCCAGGTTGCTCCAAGTCCTGTCCAACATGGGCTTGGACTCTTCCAGGGATGAGGCAGCCACAGCTTCTCTGGGCAACCTGTGTCACAGCCTCACCACCCTCACTGTAAAGAATTTCTTCCTAACATTCAATCTAAATCTCTCCTCTTTCAGTTTAAAACCATTCTCCCTTGTTCTATCACTAACTGCCCATGTAAATACACTTATCTGCATAGACAACCTTGGAAACCTGCAACCTCTGGTCATGCACAACAAAAGAAAACATTTAAGGCAGAAAAAGTTATATCTTCCCTGCAACAGCCCTGCAGCTCAGCCCTGGGAGTAGGAAAATATTCAGAGAACAGGTTTTCCCAGGTGTTCATGCTCTGCAGAGCATCCCAGCAGCAGCAGCTCCTTCCAGCCCTCCTGCTCTGAGCCCACCTGCTCAGCAGATGAGTGGTGGCTGTCCCCGTCAGGACCGTGCTCCTAAAAAGTGGCATCAGTAAGGAGAAAAGGTCTTGGAAATCTGGGAAGGCACAGAGAGAGGCATGTCCAGGAATGTCAGAGTCCAGGACACCCCTCTGGCTGCCCTGGCTGTCTCGAGACCCTGGCAGGGGGCTCAGAGACCTTGGCAAGAAGTCAAAAACACCAGTGGCTTTGATTTTAGCCTGTTGAAAAATCTGCCAACTCTGTATGAGGAATTACAAGCCACAAGAATTTGAGTAGTGTGATAATTGAGTTAACACATGGTGGTAAAGTAGAAATTTGGAGTTCAGGGGTACAAGATAGAGGGATTTGGGCATGTCCTAGCCTTCTTGTTGTCCTCCATGTCTTGGTGTGATGATGACACCTTCTCGTTGGTTTAAGGTAGAAACACACTGTCTAACATAGATGATAGGTTTTGGCACAATACTGTAAACAGACTATACATAATTTCTGATATAAAATGTAAACGCCGCCCAAGGTGAGAGGCTGAATGTCATGGCCTTCTTGACAGACAGAGCTTGGCAGGTCAGAGAAAGAATGTTATAGATAAGGAAAAATAAACAACCTGGAGAAGCCAATCCTACACATTTCAGACTCCTCCTTTGGCTGCACGGGCTGGGAAACAAGGACTTTTACAATCCTGGGGTCATCCCAGCACAGCAGACCCTGAGATGGGGAGGACTGCTGGCCCTCCAGAGAGGTACAGTGGTGGTGCTGACTGAGGATGAGGGCAGACAGGATTCATCACACCACAGCCATGAGCTGTGACCTCTTCCCTGCTAAGCCCTGAACAGGCAAATACCAAAGCACTTGGGACAAATTGGGAAAACGACCTCAACTTCAGCAAGAAGCGTGAATGGGAGAGGGAGGAGAAGGAGCAAAAGAGATGGGATTGTTTTCAAGGCTGGAGAAACTCCATCTCTTGAGGAGCCAGGGGCATGCCTGCTCTCCAGTGGGATAGCTCTGCATCTTCCTTGTTTTCCCTGGGTTTTCCCAGCACAAACAGGACCTTCCAACGCCCCCATGATGTCAACTCAGAGGAGTCAGGATTAAAGCCATGATTTGGGGCTGTATCATGAAGATGTTCAAGTCTGAAAAGAGATGGGTCTTTTACAAAGAAAATGAAACAACTGTCTCCCTGCTTAGCCTCAGATTTCCCCAGGGAGGCAGATGTTTGATTCCAGAATTATGGCAGACATTTGGGCACCTGAGACATGAAAACCACAGAAAGGAGAGAGCAGAAAGACAGATGTACACCGAATCCTAAGTATATTTGACTCATGGGGGTGTAGCACATACAAGAATTTCAGCAAAATGCCTGTTAATTAACTAATTTTATAGAAAATTAAACTAATTTTATAGAAAATCTTTCATACTTTTGGAAATAAGCAGCAGCCCTATTTAAGGCTGCCTGTTCATAAACAAACCCATGTCAGTGGAAAATTTTCATTTTATGAACCCTAGGATTTACATGTTTTATTAATGAGCAGTAAGTCACATTTATCAGCCTATGTACCAAGAAAGAAATTAACTGATGGAAGCTAAAATCTCTGCTTGGTTGTGCTGACTGCTCCCACCGTGGTGACTGGCATTCCAGTCAGCTCCAGACACTGAAAAATCCTGAGTCAGTCTTTAAAACCCCGCTTGAAAACCACAAGAGAATTTGACATTTATGAATAATAATAACAAAACTAGCAGCAGCAACAACCTTGGTATCTCACCCTTGGCTTTCTGCTGTATTTCCAGCTTGTATTCCTCAGCTAGAACTTATTTTTGATAATGAAGCCTGAGAATATAATGGGTTAGAAGGTCCTAGGAGTTGGATGTATCAGAAAAAAAACTCATTTATTGCAAAAAGAAACAGTAAAATTACACAACAGCATTGTGCTTGGGAGCTTTACAAAGCAGGAACATTTCAATTTTCTGCACTTACCTAGACAAATCTACCAGCCATCTTTCCTCTCCAGCATCTAAGGGACTTTATGGGGCCGTAAAAACTGAATTAATAAACCCAGATAAGAAGCAATAAATTACTGGCTTGGAAAAAAAAAAGAACATACTTGTCTTTCAAAATATTGGAGCTGTAAAAACCATCAGGGAAGAATTAGGTAATTTTATAGCTGATTTCAGTCTGTGGGCTTTGGAGAACAGGGATTTGCATCCCAATGACCTTCTGCACATGAAACATTTACAGACCCTTTTTTGTGTATGTGCATTTGGACATTTTTAGTTGTGTCCTTTTCTCAATTTATTCAGTTTTGCATTGAAAAGACGGAATAAGACAGCAGCAATGTGAAAGCCAAAAATATCCTTGATTTTCATTTTCCAAAAATGGCCAGTTGGAAGGGAAAAAATTAAAAAGAAGTTGTTTTGTTTAGTGGGTTAAGGCAAATGGTCCATTTTGAAATAAAAAAAAATGCTGTTTCCAATGCAAACAAACCTTCTGGCATTAGGAATTATGTGATTGGATTGTGCAAATCGAACATGCCTCAGCAGACTTGGGGGCAAAGGGAGCAGCTTTGGGCTTGCTCAGGGCTGCAGTCACAGTGCTGGCCTCTGTCCCCTTCTCCCTCCCTTCTTCAGCTACCTTCATTCTGCTGCCTCAGTTTCTCTCGGTGTAAAACATGGTAAAAATAGCAACTCTCCTCCCGGAGGAAGCTCTGAGGAGTAATTAACTAATGCTAGCTAAGTGCCAGCCAGCACTAATTACTATCATTATGCAGGAGAGGAGCAGTGGGGTTTGCTTTGGTCCTAGTGGTGCTTGTTTTCCTGGACTCGATGAGCCACAGCATCAATGAGCCACTGATGGGGCTGTAAGTGATTCCTCAAGGCACTGCAGCAGGTTCTGAAAATATAAACATTAACAAATTAATTTAGCTCTCCAAAAGCCTCCAGGAAAGTGAAGGCTCCAGCCTCCTTCACAACGTGGCACCCTGGGGAAAAGGGAAAGAAAAGTTATTCCTGCTATTCAAGGCTGATAAAGTGCCTGGGTTGAGCTGTACATCCCCATTCACCCTTTGATTTGCCCTCCAAATCCAACCAGCACCGTGGTGGCCCTGGTGCAGCACCTGGAGCTGTGCCCTGGGAGCAGAAAACTGGGAATGGGGCCAGGCTGGTGCAGGAAGGATGGGGGAAAGCAACTGGTTTTCAAAGCAGGGAAAAAGAAGGAAGAACTTAGCCTAAGGAGCAAGAGTCAACTGTATCTTCCAGTCAAAAAGCTGGCCAAAAAGTGGGAATGGTTTGTGGAAAAATCAGAGATAGGGACGTTACCAAATTCATCTACGGAACAGGAACTTCTGGTGCTGACAGGCCTTTCATGAGAATGGAGCTTTTACAAAATAGAGGACCCAAGCTATGATAAATAAATGTGTCCAAATAAATATTTATCTGCCTGGGAGAGCAACAGTTTCTCTGTCATCCTCAGTTTTCACATCAGGAAAGGCTGCTGGGTCAATAGCAACTAGAAATTGTTGATCCCATGGCAGAGGGCTTGTAACTTAATGATCTTTATGGTCCCTTCCAGCCCAAACTATTCTATGATTCTATGAAATTACATCACGGTGAAGAGCACTCTGTGGTTTGTAATCTGCAGAGATCAACTCTCTGCAGGGACTTTCCCAAAGGATGCTCCAGGGGTGAGCATCCCCCATGGCCACGGCACCACCGGAGCCTGCAGACTGAGAAAAAGCTTTCTTCAGGTTTGAAAGAGGAATAGCCACGCTCAGGCCAAGTGCAGGCTGGAAACCTGAGCTCATGTTTAATTGCACTCCCCAATTAGACAATTGAAGGGAAATAGATTTGCTGAGTGCTGCCTATCTGTGAAGACCTAACAAAGCAGGGAGATGGGAAGAGTCCTAGGTCTGGACATATTCCAAGGTGGTAGCAGTAAAGACAAGAAGCTATTCCCACAGGAAGAGACAGTGTAAAGGAAAATCTTCTTTCACAGTTCTTTCCTCTCTGGCAACAGTTTCTCAAGTTAAATATTTATATATGTATATATGCATTCATGTACATGCCCTCACAAAGCAAGGCAAAAAGTCGAATCTTACTGTCTGAAAAGTGGAGCTAATTAAGAAAACTATCTTCAATCTTGAAATTTCCCTTCCAAGACTCTAAAATGCTTTATTTCAAAGCACAACCTCAGCTTTCCAAGTACAGAGTCATTTATACATTAACATTTTAAGCACAATGCCTTTGAAGTCTCTTTTAAACTTCCCAAAATTCTCTGAAGATAGGAGGGTTCAAACTTACAAACCCCTGGGAAAGAAGGTGCCCCTTTAGAGCCAGATGAGCCTCCTCATCCTGTTCATTCAAAAAACCCTACAGTTAGTAGGGTAATTTGGAAAACCCAGTGTGTGTTACCCCAACATGACATTAGATGTCACCCATGCACTGCATTTACTGCCTGTCCTCCTCTCCTGGTCCCCACACGGGAAGGTAACAGCCCATTCCCCCCCTCACCCCAGGACTGGTGATTCGAGCTGGGGGATCTCAGGATATCACGCCGGGGAGGCCCCTGGGGTGCCAGGAGAAATGCCCAGAGCCTGGACCGGATACCTCAGCCTGGAAGAGGTGGGATAGGAGCAGTATCCAGCCCACCATGGCCTTGCAGGACACGGGTGGGTCTTTGGACTCAGGAGAAGGTCCAAGATGCAAAATGTTTAACTCTGTACTGTCCCTGACCTGTGCCAGCCAGCACTGCCCATGGGGGGTTGAAGGGTTTGGAGACGCGTCCCCACTGGGATGCACCCCTGATTTAGCAAGAAGAGAGAACAAGTGTGTGGAATTTAGATGTTCTGTGCCACACACACGCCCATGGCCAGGAAATGGGTCCCCAGAGCAGAGTGGAGCCAGAGATGGCACAGAGGTACAGGGAACAGCCCCATGTTGTAAGGCAGCCAGGGTGCTCTGCACCCTCCGTTCCCCTGGCTCAAGGCCTCCTTCACACGCCCTCTCCTCCAAGGACTGCTTCGCCCTCTTGTTCCCTTGCTAAAGGAGGGAACCAAAACCCTGGGAAGGTGGCCACCAGGCTGGAAAGCTGGGAGGGAGCCAGCTGAGCAGCCCCACGCTGGGAACCACCCTTGGTGCCATTTGGGCACTGTCCCAGCCCTACACCAAGGGCGCAGGATCTCCCAGAGGGCTGACAGGGGCCAGCAGGAGGAATCCCATGGATTGGAGAAGGAGGCCGACCTCATTAAAGCCGTGGAAATCCCCTTCCACATTCCCGGCTGCGGTGTTTCCTCTCTTGCAAGAGCGTGAGGCGGTGGCAGGCAGGGGGAGGCACTTTGGGGAACATGTTTACAGAACTCCTGCCAAACCACAGGAAGTCCCAGCTCCTGGAGATGAAGAATGGGCGGAGGAGGAGGCAGATGTGGCCAAGGCTCTGTCAACTCCTCTCCACTGCCACTGGCAAACAAAAGCCAGAGCACAGCAGCGTTGTTGTGCCTGGCCACGTGGGATGCAGAAGGGCCTGGAGTCTTCTCCCTTTGCTGTTTTATCTCAGAGCAGCCAGCAAGTGAAGTCCTCCAGCAAAGAGGGATAAAAACACCTGATAGGTGATTTTTCTGCACACATCTAGGGTTAAGCACCTCACTGTGCTGCTGACTGTGGTAACTGGGAACAGACTTAGACATCGGATCCAACAGCTCACCATGCACAAATTAAGGTATTTTTTTTATGATTTCTAAACAGGATTCATCTGCTGCACCCTGTTTACCCACCCAAGGAATGCCACCTTGTGGAGCTCTTGTGGCTTCTCCCTGAAAGGTTGGCAGCAGAGCTGTCCAAGCATACAAGGAATCTAGAGGAAGGTATTCCTTCCCATGGCATGAGAGCTTGAACCACATGATCTTGAATGGTCCTGATATGAACAGGCAAATTTTGAGGCAAGGCAGTTTGAAAGGCTCGAGCCTGTTTATTAAAATAAAAACAACTGAAGACAAGGCCCCAGGATATGCCCAGGACCTCAACAGCAAGCCAGAGTATCTGTGTGCAGCACAGCTTGCTCCCAGGGATACAAAGTCCACAGGAAAGACCTGGATGCTCGACACCCAGGGGTTTTTATAGTCTCTTAAAGGGGCAAGATTGGTGCATTCTTGATCAGGTTGATGGCTGGTTCTTCTTTTGGTCCCTGATTGGTCCATAAGGTGGTGCATTCCTGACCAACCATTCTGGAAACTCGAGGCACCATGGGCTGGTTGGTTCTCCCAATCACAGGCAGAGCTGGTGACACCACTCATTGACACACCCCATCCTCCTTCCCTGGATTGACAGCTACACACATAACAATACATATATATATGTATATACATATAACTTCATAACTTATTATATTAATTATAACAATTCATTACAGTACAACAACTCATTACACTAACAATTCATTCATTACAGTACAACAATTCATTACACTAACAATTCATTTAAAACAATTAACTATTATTAACCCCACCTACTAAAACAAATTTATTTATAACAGTCCCTTCCAGCCCAAACCATTCTATGATTTTACGAATCTGCTGCCTCTGCCACCACTCACAGCTATGACATGTCACTTGTTCGGTGTCACTTGTGAGGCTATCAAAGGTTTGGGCAACAGCTTGAAGATGCTCCTCCTTGATCAGAAAGTGTTGGGTGCCCCTACAAATACATCCTAAAATGGCAATGACCTCTTGAGACTGGGCACCACCTCCTCTGCTGACACCAGCTGAGCAGGATTTGGGCAGCAGGTCCACAATTCAGTACATGTTTTACATTCCATTTCATTATGGTCAACAGCCTTACAGCAGTCAAGGATGTTTCTTCATCTCACACGATCTCACACTCCCGGTGGCTTTGGCTGCATCCTTGGTGAAGACCTTGCACTCATAATGGGTTTAACCTGAAGGTGGGTAGGTTTAGATTAGATATTAGGAAGAAATTCTTTACTGTGAGGGTGTTGAAACACTGGAACAGGTTTACCCAGAGAAGCTGTGGCTGCTCTATCCCAGGAAGTGTTCAAGGCCAGAATGGATGGGGCTTAGAGCAACCTGGGATAGTGGAAGGTGTCCCTGCCCATGGGAGGGGGTTGGAATGAGATGATTTTTAATGAACCTTCTGACCCAAACTATTCTGGGATTCTATGATAGGTATCTACAGAGAAGCTTTACCCACCATTCCCCAGAGTACTCAGCACAGCCCTGTCCTCACCATTTCACTTGTTTGATGAGGACAGATACTCCACACCCTGATTTATCTATCAACATCTGCAAGGGTACAGACAGGCAGAAAAACAAACTACCTACCAAAACATTGCCTCATATTGCACAAGCCAGTCAGAACTGCAAATTAATTCATAACAGACTGAATTTAAGACCTAAAGAAAAATACAAGTTCATTTATTGGACATGCTATTTCAAAATGAATAATACAGTTCTTGTTTAAAAGCCACTAAAGAGACAGATTTAATAAAAGAAAAGAGCAAAGTTTCCAAGAGGTTTCATCTGACAGTGAATATCTTATTGAACATAGTCAGGAAGAGAAGTTATTGTAGTCTATATAATTAGTCCTTCCCTCCACCCCTGTTTGGCAATCACTTTATCAAAGTACAGATGTCCAGACTGGATTAAGTGCTGCTGAAATACCTTGCAGTCAAAATCTTTGTGCAGTGTTCATTATCATTAATTAAGTGTATGTGATCCTAGTTCCCAGAAGAATGTCCTTTTCTGTTAGCTGAGCTATATTTAAACTCAGGAGAATTCAGCATACATTTTTAATAGAAATTCAACAGACAGTATTGACATTTCTTTTTGGTTTACAGCAGCCTTTTTACATCACAAAAACCATCACAATGACCCAGCTTCTCCTGTTCAGCTCAAAACCCCAGTTCTTCAAACCTTTCCTCCTAAGACCAATTTCTGAGATCTTTCTATCACCCTATTCTAAACTTAGATCCCGAAATGCCTTGCCCTACTTCTAAGAAGTAAACTCTGAGTTTACTACTAGGTGATATGCTTGTTTACACCGCCCAGTACACTCTTTACTCTCTCCAGAGGGTGGATTTCCTGACTCACAGTGCCTCTAACCCATTGACCAAACCAGTTGCTCCTCATCCTGTCTTTGTGCCACTGAATGTTGCTCCTGCCTTATTCTGCCCCACGTGCCTCCCAACTGAATCTCATCTACTTTGGAAAGGCCATTATTCCACAAATGGAGGGACCCCTCCTTCCCAATCTCATCCTCCAGTGCTGTTCTCAGTTCTTCTTGACTCTTCATGTCCAGCAGATTGAATAATCCTCCTCTGGGTTCATCCACCCACCCTGCAGACCCATGTTCACCATCACCATCCCTCTCAGAAGTCCTGTTAAAAAGCATCTGAGTTGTGATTCAGCTGTTTTAGAAGATTACTGATGAAAGCCCTGCTGGAGCCAAGGCAGCTACTGCATCTCTCCAGAACAGCTCCTGAAAATGGAGTTTGATTGATCCAGAAGTTTTCTCTTGACCAGTCCCTAATGGCTGATATTAATTTCCTTCATTACCTGTCATGTGTTTGTAAAACAGTCATTTAATTACATGTCCTTCACTTGTTTTTTTGTAAGAATGTGTGTTTCCTACTCAGTTTACTCTCCCAGTTTACTGTACAGGAACTGAACATCCAGTCTTGCTCTGCCTCATCATCCCTGATCCTCAGCATGAAAAGCCCTATTACAGCCCTGTTAATGTCTGCTAAACATTCCCAGTGCCTTCAGTGAATGTTTGGGTGCCATTCCTAATATTAGTCCATTCGACCCTAAAATAACACTTTAAGTACACAACACATCACCAGCTTCACCACAGGTCTGCAGAGCTTTGGCTCTAGTTCATAACATTGTGGAGACTAAATGTCTCCATCCGTGGGTTAAAAAAATGCTGGTGATGTTTATCTGTTCCAAGGAACACCTGTGAAATGGATTCGCACATTGAAACAACTTGCGTTCACCTCGTTGGAGAAATGAGAACCCAGGATTTCTTCAGTGCTTCCCAGCCAAGCCCCTACCCCTGGGAAGGAAAACATTCCCATGAAGGCTGGGCTGAGAAGCAAGGAGAAAATTCACATTCAATGAAGAATTTTCTCCCCCAGCAGCATCCCAGAGCGTTTTTGTGTAGGAGCTCGTTTGTACCTGATGATGCGACTGAGACCTGTGCTAAGGTGGCCTCAGGGAACTTTAAAACACATTTGACTGAAGCACCTCCACTAAAAGCTGCTCCCCGGGGTCCTTATACAACAAAGGAAATGGCATAACTTCACTCCTGGGGGTCTTTAGGGATCCTCAAGGTAGCAAGCATGAATCCCTGCTATTGAGGATAGGGATTCTCTACCATTTTGGGGCAAGTTGCTCACAGTTACAACAGGGAGGAATCAGAGTTCGCATTTCTCTCACTGCTCAGCTGAAACCATCTTCAGACTGTTCATCTTTCCTGTGTGAGATAAAATTCATCACAAAGCCAGTCCCTCCTTGCCAGAAGATGGAAGTGGTCCAATGCAAATAGGACAAATACACCAGCTAATGCCAGCTCTCTGTCAGTCAGTCAGCCTTCCCTCTGAAATGAAAAGTAAAGCAAGTCCCAGAGGTCTCTCCTGCCCTGAGCATGGCTTTACAATTATAAATTATCCCAAGATTATCTTTGTCCCCAGCAGTGCTGAATTCACCTCTGATGTGTTTTCTGAGGGATTAATTGCTGCTGCTGCATTGGCTGCACTGCAAAACAAAACCTGGGGATGCAGCAAGCTCCTGATTGCCACCATCATTCAGCAAGGGGTGACAAATTTACAACCAAATACAGAGGAAACACTTTTTGATTTAGCACTATCTGCAATTAGCCAGCACAGACCACTGCTGGGAAGGGAATCAAGGCAAACAAGACCAGGCAGCCAAAGGATGTGAGCAAGGACAGGGATTAGGGTGGCACTGGGTAAAGCAGGAATGTCCAGAGCTGACCATCCTGGCTTCAGGAGGTACCAAGGATGAACAGGCACTTCTTGCTCTTCCCACATCCTAGCATGATGTCTGACAGTGCCTGGATGCAACACCCAACTTATTCCTTGATATCCTCTCCCACACTGTCAGGAGATTTCACTGGTGCCAATTTCTAGGACTCTGCATTCAGAAGAGATGCTCCAGGACAGCCCTTCCAACCCATCTCTTCCCTTGATGGACCACACATCTCACATGGGGAAATGTGGAGATATCTGAGGAGAGCAGATACTGAGAAGTCTGGTGCTATTGCAGAGCACTGGGCTTGCTTTCCAGATCCAAATCTCTGGTTCCATCTTGGATAATCTGCCTGAGTGTGAGGAAAGGAGAAGCTTCATTTCCAGCAGAAAAGCCTCCCACTTGCAGAGGTCACCCACACCCTCACCATCCTTGTCCACGGTGGGAACAAGCAGCAAACACACCACTCCTCACTGAATCTGGGCTGGATCAGAGGAAAGCTGAGATCCATGGGATTGCAGGAGGGCCCTGGACATCAGCATTGCTGTCACTCTGCTCTGGTGCTGTGGGACCTCCAGGCACATGGAAATGTGGTGAGAGCTCCGGACCCAGAGGCTCAGATGAAACACCAGAAGCTCCACAGCTCTGAGTGGGACCGGGCTGAAAATCTGTCAAGCTTTCTCATGAGATTTTCTCTCTCCCTCCTGGTTCTGTTTGGACTGGAAACACCATGAGAATAACTTTCCTCCTTGCATTTCAGCAGTTTTGCTTCCGGGCCTGGGCTAAACAAGGAAGTGCAGAGGCGTGGGAACCAAGGGGAGACACAAACACATGGGAGCACAGGATGAATGGCTCCAAATCCCTGCATTCAACTCACTGCCTCCATCAGGGGTTCTCCTGCCAGCTGAACTCCTCTGCACGGGCTGACACTTTCAGGTGGAGGTGGTTATCTGTGATTCAGATCCTTCTCTCCCTTAGGCAGCAAGGCGCTCCCAGGAATAACTCAACTTTTACTGCTGTGAGACAAGAACATTTGGACCAGGATCTTGGTGCTTTTTAAAGACACATCACCCAGCCCACAGCAGAGCACTTGGACACAGAGTGCAAACCTCTAAACCTTTGTCCTCCTGTGGTAAAAGGGTTTGACTTCTTGATGCACTCATAATCTCAGCACGCTGAAAACAGAGTCCATTTCAGGTGTGGAGTACCACAAACCACTTCATGGAGGCTGACCCATTCCTCCAGGATCCAAACTTCTTCACTACTCCACGCCTTCAGCATCCACTCACAAAACAAGTTGTGCCCACAGCAGCAGGTATGGCATGTAGGTATGAATAACGATCCTATCACCACATACATATTTCAGGATAAAATTCCAGCTTCACCACAGCCTAATGCACCACCCAACATGTGTTTACACCAAACAATCAGTAACTCAAAGCTGCAAAGAATGAGGAAATGGGAAGAACTTTTCCCATACCAAACAGCTTGCAGTTTAAGGCATTGCTCTTTCTCGTAAGTCTCCACCAGATTGGCATGGAAATCTCTTTGGGATTATGTGGATCTTTTCAGCAGTTCAAAGGTTAATTGGAGCTACACCAGCATTATGAGCAAAAAGGAAGGGACAATTTCTAGCAGCAAGGTCACGTATCTACTGAGCACTTCCCTCTGGAGCATTCATCATTATTTAATTATCACTGTACTAATAGCTAGCATGAATTAAAATATTCAGGGTCTCTTAGGCTTTGTGGATGAAGAAAACCTTGTGGGTTTTTTAAGAACCTCACAACAGGAGATACTGGAACATCATCCTGGCCCAGCTGGCCCTATCTCTGAGCATTTGGAGAAAACAACTGGATTTACTTAACTCTACAGCTTCTAGGCAGGACTGGCCCAGACCATGGGCAAAGAAGTTCCAGGTGAGTCTCAAGGACCTGCAGACAGCCCTGAAACAAGCCAGGAGAGGACTCAGTGACTAGAGAGACCATTTAAGTAGTTTTAATTTGAACCAGAATTAGGAAAGAATCTTTACAGTGAGGGCGGTGAGGCCCTGGCACAGGTTGCCCAGAGAAGTTGTGGATGTTCCATCCCTGGAAGTGTTCCAAGGCTGGGTTGGATGGGGCTTGGAACAACTTGGGATAAGGGAAAGTGTCCCCTCCATCCTGCCATCCTCACTAAACAGGTTACATCTGAATTTGAACCCCTTAATAGCTGTTGCAAAACCACCTTCCCCTCCTGGCTGGTGCTATCTGGTAGCAGCACCTAGACAGGTTCTGTCCTCTTGTCTGCATCATGTTCCTGCTCTGACACATCCCCAGAGGCACAAGCACAGCTTCTCCATGTCCTTGGCTCAGACAGAGAAGCACAGCCCTGAGCCATGTCCTCCTCTCCCTGTCAGAAGAAGCAAGAGAGGCAGAAATGCACCCAAGAGACACCCTGTGACTCTGGTCCCTGCCAGCTCTCTCCAATCTGCCCTGCCCAAGGCACTTTTCCCTGTCACAGTCTGGCACATCTATTTCAAATGTGGAGGATTGCCACATATCACAGGGAACAAGAAACAGATTCCCACCGGGGAAGCAGGGCCCTGGAGCAGAGTGGCGTCAATGACATGCCCTTGAGGTTCAGAGAAGGAGGGCACAACTGCTTGTTAATCCTGCTTCCCAGCTGGTGATTTCTAGGGATAACCTAGCCAGGGAATTCTAGGGAAAATGTTAAAAGAACTTCTAGCAATGCACTGTGAGAATAAAATCCCCATCGCTGCAGCTCACAGGGAGGCAACTCTGCTGGTTGCACAATAAACCATGTGAACCACTGGACACAGATCCAAGGATCAGGAATCAACCAGCAAAGTCTCCAGCAAAATCACCTCTTTCATTATTTGGTTTTAGAAACCCAGATGTGACCCCCTGTGTTATGGCAGATTACATGGTGGTCCCAAGCGTGCCTTTTCATTAGTCCAATATTTTCTCTTGTTATCTTGTGTCTTTAATTACTCATATTCACATATTCACCCCTACCACATTTGCCTCTTTGCCCCTATCCCAGGCCCTGTCCCCAGCTTCTCCAGACACCATGAGCCCTCAGCCTGTTCTTGACCTCTCAGTGTGGCAGTCTTGAGCTCTTCAGACCTTGCCTGTGACTTTATGCTTCAGCACTTTTGTTAATTCAGAGATGCCTTGACTTAGAGGACAGAATATGTACCAACCTGGAGGCACGAGGTAAGGCCACATGGTTGCAGCCCCAGAAGACAAAGCACATGCCCCATGCCCAGCTAGATGCTACCTGGCACAGTTCTGCCACTGAGGGCCAAGAAATGAATCGACAGCACAGTGCTACACCTTTACACAGGCAAGAAAAAGAGGCAGAGGTGAAAGTAAGTCATGAAATCAGAGCTGCATTACTCAGCATGGTCAGTTTGTCATTGCAGCACCTGAGTCACAGGAGTAGAATTCATTCCACTTAAATTTAGACCTCTAAAATGTAGAATCTTATGTCTGGCCACACAGATTCGGCTTCCTTCACAGTCTGTGATTCATCTGACCTCTCTCAGACACTCTTGAAGATTGAATCACACTCTGGTTCTTCCTATTTTTCTGCATTGGCAACAAAGGGAGCCAATGGTGACTAGTTCATCCAAAGCCAGACATCTCAACTCTATATGCCAAAATAAGAGCAAAGGAATCCCACTCAGAGTATTGTCATTTCTCCCTAATTTAAGGGCTTAAAACTTTCAAAGCAGAAGGACAATGACAGCTGAATTTGTGGTGGGGCTTTTCATGCCAGTATTCAGAGACTGTTTCTTCCCTGCCAGCTCACTCAGTTTAATTCATGGGAATGTCCAGAAACAGGAACCCCTGGAGCACAGCAAAAAAAATGAGCCAGGCTCTGGTATTTCTGTGAGCAACCACTTCTTAATTATTTGACTAATACGAGCCTTGTGCAGCAACCCCCATATGCATTGAGCAGTGTGTGGAAGTTTCTTTGTCACCCATGTACAAACCTCCACAAGGGTCTAGGGTTTCTGCAGAGGTTTGAGTACAAGAGCACAATGCCAAACTGCAACTCTTCTCAGGAAGAAGAGGAATGTATAAATAAATTGAACTTAAATGTAATTTGTGTCTGGAAGGGTCAGAGCACCAGGAAAGGGGCTAATGCTGATCAAGTAGGAGATAATCATGGGCATGAGGCAAACCCTCCCAAGTTCTGGAAAGCTCAGGAGCATGCTGGGAGAAGGTCTGATGGGAAAACCACAGGAATGGGGGTTTCTGCACAGAAGGGACACAACTATCCTGGGAGGAGGCTGCAAAGAAGCTCTCCGAGCCATGAAAATGGAGACAAAATTACTCACAAGCCCCTGGATGTTGGATACCTGTGGAGATGCGGGCTCTCCCTTCACTAGGAATAAGTCAAATATGGTTAGAAATCAGGATTTTATAATTTCAGCTCCCCAGCCCCAGAAGTATTGCTAGTTGAGGGCTCTGAGGCAGAGCAGAGCCAGGAGGGAAGGAAATATCTTGGGCTGTGCCCAGGGGCTGCACTCAGACCCCACAGGGCTATGGCAGGGCCAGGAGGAGAGCACGGGGGAAGGAAGTCTTATGGCAAGGTCGGACAGCAGCTGTCTCCAGGAATGAATCCAGGAGCAGCATCCTCCTGGGATGGGCCAGGAGGATCTTGCATTGACTGACTGCCCTTCCTGAGTTCGGGAGGAAATTAATCTCCCACCGTGGGCTCCAGTTTATTTTTACATTGCAAGTTAGCCCAAAGGGAAAAAAAAAAAGAAAATAATAAAAAAGTTCTATTCCCTAAAAGGAATCACAAATTTCACAGCGACCTAAGGAGATTAGTCAAATCCCTGTGACCGTCAGCAGTTTCACTTAGGTCAAAGCCTGGCATAACTCAATCTCTGTGAGAAGGGAGGAGTGGTGTGGACTGCCCAGCTCTGCAGGCTGGCCAGCCTCTCCAAGAGGGCCCTTCAGCAATATCTGGAGGGAAATATCCCTTTTGCAGTCCCACAGCAAACAGTCAGACTGACCCGGAGTGCAGACTGTGAAAGGGAACGTTATCTCTTGCAGATACCACAGTGAGACCTTCCAAGCTGGGAAGCAGGAGGAGGACAAATTTCCCAGGCTGGGAGACATCAAAGGCTGTGTGAAACCTTCCGAAAATGCTCACCCTGAATTTCTCATGCATGGGTGGGCATATGGGATAACTCTCCATAGGGTCAGGGAAATGTAGAAAGTGGAGCAGTCGGGTTCTGATTCGCCTCTTGCTTTGAGGGAGAAAATGAAGAGAATTTAGCTCAAAACCTAAAAATAAATATGCCACCCATAGGTTTGTCTTTGCACAAAAATTGGCCTGAGTTAGGTAACCTCAGGCATTTTTTGGATTAATTCATTTCCCTCCCCTGCCAAACATGTCTGTGTTAATGGGCTCACAGAAGCATCAGCCCTTCAAGCTGTGCCTCAGACTTCATCCAGGGGATCAGTAATGTGGTGATACTGCTGTGGTGGTGCTGCAGCTGCTGCAATGCACTCAGTGAGCAAAGAGGTGTTGGAGAAATAAACTGAGAACCAACTTTCAGATCTGGAAATGTTCAAGATCAGGTTGGATGGGGCCTTGTGTAACCTGGTCTAGTAGAAGGTGTCCCTGCCCCTGGCAGAGAGGTTTGAACCATATAATCTTTAGGGACCCTTCCAGCTCCAATCATTCTATGCTTCTATGATTACTCCAAGGAGAAATAGGGCTTTCAGCTCACACTCCACAGCTTTAAAAAAAAATCCACCTCCTTTTCAGCAAGAGGAAGGGGCCTCTTGATAGAAACCCAACAGAAATTCTCCTGCTCTGTTGTGCAAATACAGTATTTGCTTTACATGGTATCAAGGAGCCAGAAAGGATAGGAGTTCCAGGGTCCTTCCTCCACTGCAGAGAGGCAGGAGGCTTATGCAACTGTTTCTCTCTCTCTGATAAAGTTGTTGGTGCAGTTCTTAAAAGAAATAACAACTTTTGCAATTAGCTCTCCTCCCAGAGACACTTGTTCTCTCTTTGTGGCTTCTCCATCATTTGAACTCTTCCAGTAGTGCCAGACCTGAAGTTTTCAAAATTATGAGTCAGGAACTAGAAAATCCTTACACTGATTTAGAAACTAAAATATTAAAAACAAAACAGCAAGAGAGACCTCAGCTGCAGGGACTTTTGAGTTGCTTCTAGTCTTTGAGCTTCTGAAACCAAGAGTGGGACAGTCCCGTTGCATTTTTTCCAAATACCATCACACCTGCTCTTCTATCAGCTGCTTCATTCCTGGTGTTGTGTTGTCGTCAGACCAGAAAGTAGCTTTCTTTCCTATGAATGTGCAGCATTTAGCACAAGGTGATCTTCAGGCAGAAGGCATCTTCTGGGCATGGGAAAAATGAAGGTGAATTGTTACAATCAGCTGTTTTACCTACAAAATACATAAACCCAGAGTAAACATTTGAGAAGTGAAGACAGCACCTGGGATAAGGAAGACAGACAGCATCATTGTCCATCACAGCTGGAAGCACCCTCACTCTTCAATATTTGCTCCTGACCCAGTGAAAGCTTTCCTGTGTGGGGAAAGGAACAATAAATAACAGGGAATCACAGAGTTATAGAATGGTTTGTGTTGAAAGGGACCATCTGATTCCAACCCCTGCCATGGACAGGGACACCTTCCACTAGACCAGATTTCTCAGAGTCCCATCCAACTTGGCTTTGAACACTTCCAGGGATAAGGCAACCATATCACCATCACAATCATCATCATCAAAAATATTGCTCATCATTAATGCATCAGAATATGCTCTGCTATTCCTTTAACATCAGGGTGACCAAAAGCATGAGTTTGCACTTAGTGGGTTCAGATTAGTCAGAGGTAACATGACCCTTTGCTCCTGATTATTTCACTAACACGACATTTGCTCTCGTCTTTCTCCAGCCTCCACCTCCCTCAAAAAACCTGGAAATGCAGTTTCCCTAACTGGAAACACACATTTCATAGTAACATTTTCCAGACCACTTTGCAAGAGGAAAAGTGAGATGAATTTTTTCAGCACGGTTTTGTAGAAGCTCACAGCTCTCACCTGGCCCTTCCTGTCTGTATTCTGACATATTCCTTCAGTAATCCCCAAGTACTCTTGGCTTCATCTTTTTGTGGAGTTTGTTTCTTTGCCCTTCTTAAATAAACTATTGGCAGTTCCTATGGTAACATGCCTCATTATTTCGCCTCCCTAAAAGTCTCTTCCCATTTAACAGGCTTTTAAAAAGGCTCTATTTATACTTTCTTTTGTTATCCTGCCCCTGCTCCCTTGCAGTCAGACAAGGGCAGGCACGGAGCAGTGCATGCACTACCCTGTGTTACTAATAATGGCCATCCATAAACAGGAGAGCGAGCCGTGGGGATCAAAGCTGTGACCTTCATCAGGAGATGCTCTGTTTCTTCAAGCAAAAAGAAAGGAAACCTGAGACAAGGGAAGCACAGTTTGCAGGGGCCATCCCCACCCTCCCACTCTCCAGCAATGCACTCAGGGGCTGCAAGCCCCCCAAACCAGCCAGCATGTGAAAAACAGCCTCACTATCTCTGCAGGCAGCTTCCACGTCCCCTCTCTCCTCAGTGTCAGACATTCATCTACATTACCGGTAATTGGATAAAGAGAAAAATATGAACTCTGTTTCTTTCTGCTTCCCATTCCGTGAAAAGAAAAGCTCCCCTCATCTCTGTGCTTTTTCATTTTAAATCTCGGGGCTATTACTAAGCATCAAGGTTTATTTCCTTAAGATTCATCATATCAATTTACATGAAGATTACAACTCATTTTAACCCTTAGCTGAAGCAGTAGGTGGATTTTTATGATGACAACTCATTGTTTCTCAGGCATTTCTCCTAATGAAAAACAAAGGGTCTGAAACAGGCCAAGTACAATTTGGTTCCTTTCTCCATCAAGAGGTTTCACTTGCACAGTCAGGCTGATGCCAGAAACCACACATTTTTTGGTCATCTTTAGGGTGTTCCAGGAAACATATTGTCAACAGATCTCAGTTTTTCAGTAGGAAAAGCAAGTAGAAAAATGACTCCCTAGCCTTCCCCTTTCTTTCTCCTCATAAAGACAGCTTTCAGGGTTTCTTTATTGATGAAGAATTACCCCCAACAGTTGTAAATCCATTTTTTTATTTTTCTTTCTTGTGATCTCTCCTCCCTGGCCAGCACAAGAAACTGTGATGCCCTCAAAGTGCCACTGCAGAAAGGGTTAAGGTATCTCAAACTACAGCCTCAATGAGCAGCTCGAAAAAGTGTCCTGTCCCCAGGGCAGGATCAGTGTATGAGAATTTGCTCAGATCATTTAATGTTTGTAACTTGATTTCCTGCCGGAAAGCTTCAGTGGGCGGAGTTTCTGCTGAACCAGACAGAACTAGAGCTATTTCCTTTTCCAGATTGCTTGTGCATGTCCAGTCAAGCTCAACTGAATTAATAGCAATCGGCTTGTTTCCCCCACGCACCCCTTCCCATTCACCTTTTGCAGTGCAAATATGGGAAGTGAGTGATAATCTTGCTGTCAGGGCCTCAGGAGATGGGATGGTCCCACAACCTTGGGCAAGTCCCATTGGTTCTCTGCACCTCTGGCCCAGTTTTTGTTAAACTCTGGAGAAAGGATGCTCTAATGACCCGGCTCCTGCCCTACTGATTTCCTACATGACCTTGGGAAAGTCACTTAACATTTGCCTGCCCCCACCTTCCATGAAATGGAGAGGAAATCATCAGAAGGCTTTGCTCACTCTGCTGCCACCACCAGTATTAAACCATGGTCCATAAGGACTGAAAGTAGAATTCTTTCCAAGTTAAGCTTAAAGACAAGTTGCTATTTTCTCCTGAACAGTGCAGGTCTGTGTTGGAACACCTGAAGCACTTCTGCAAGGAAAAAACAGCCCTGTTACCCCCTATCATGCTCCCAAGTGCAAATTCATTCATTCATCCCCTACCTTGGCCATCCCAGGAACCATGAGTTTCTTTCACATTCATTACTGAATGCAACCAAACTTCCTGGGAAAGGCCAGATTCTGCTCCAGGTGCTTGTTTTTTCACCAAAGTTTTATGTTTCATCTAAGTAGTCTGAGCTAACCCCGATCAAGGATGCTTTTATCAATACTGAGATCATCTACAGAGGCATGAATGCAGGACCAGCCAAGTGGGATCCTATGGACCTCATAGAAGAACAAATGGCTGGGGCCAGAGGTCTACCCCATGTACAGCCTCGGGACTCTACTGGTTTGAATGGTGTGAGGTCAATTTATTTGAGGTTCAGTTGGTAATCCAGAAACTTCTTTACTGAGGTGAAGGTGGGCAAGCCCCCTTCCCTCAGTCAATTTTTAGCAGCACCATTAGAAAATCCTCCCCAAAGTAAACAGCAAAGTCACCCCAAAAAAAAAGAAATTAAGCACTGTGGGTTTAGTTTTTTTTCTCTAACAGGACCAAAGAGGAAATTCCTCTGAAGCACAGAGAAATTTCTGAGTGTTGTGTTTCTCACCCTTTTCAAATTGCTGTCTCCACACCAGCCTGTGAGCTCCAGTGCTGGATGCCTGGGGCAGCACCCTCTCCCCCCATCCAGATAGTATCATGTCCTTAGGATGTGTCTACACTCCCAGGTGAAGCTGGTTATGAAGAATAGTCCTTTCCTTAAACCTGGCTAAGTCTGGAGGCCTGGGCGTGAGACAGAAAGTAGGCACTGTTCCTTATCATACAACGGAGATTATGCAAGAATGTCCTGTAATGAGGATAAGGAAGGTGCTTTGAATAGGTATGTGGGGTTGGCTGCAGGTAACTTCTGGCAGCAGCAGGGCTCTTGCAGCATGGACAAGCCCTGGTTTCCAGTGCCAGATGAAGTGGGGCAACCAGCTGCCCCACACCAACCTCCCTAAACCAAATGATCAATTCAGCTTCTTTCACCAAAAAAAAGCACAAAATTTGAGGACAACATCAATGAAAAAACCATCACCAGGACCTAAAACTCAAAATCTTTATCTGCTACTGTTAGTTAATCCTCCTTTCTGGTTGCTGGCTCGCGTGCATGGGAATGCTACATGTATGGTTTTATTTTCTTAATTGCAATCATCCTGCAGACCACCTTCAGGCACGCTGGGGACCACCAGTAGTGCAGGGACTGTATGTGAAGAAGCCCTGCCCTGGGAGACCCATCTCGCCTTCCCTGATGTGGTTAAAATGCCATTCCAGATTGTGGTGCTTGAAAGGATTTAATGATGTTCTCAGCCCAGACGAGAGTCCTGGACTATGCTCTGTGCCTGAGAAAGCAGGACTGAGCCTCAGCTGTGTAGGAGGGCAGCTGTAAGAAACCAGGATATCTGCAGCAGTGGTAGAGTTCCCTTCATAGCCTACCCCATCTCTTTCACATGCAAGTGCAGCCTTGGAGTCTCTGGACCTTGCTTTTTCTGTTCTGAAGCTTTCACTGGCTATTAATACCTGGGGAATCTGTGAAGTAGGCAAACAAGGTTTTGATGAGTGTGGGAAAAAGAAAGGCGTTACCACGTATGAGTGAACTTCAGTTTCGCTCATGTGCTGAATTAGTCAGTACCTTCAAGTGAATTCCAAGTGCTGGTCTAGCTATTGAATGACTCTTCTTGAAGAGCTAAGTGCTCCAATTTTAGCCTCTACTGGAGGAAAACTAAATTGAAAAAATAATATTTGAATCAGAACTATTGCAAAGGCTTTTGGGTGGGGTTTTTTGGTGTGTTGTTTTTTATCTCTCCCAGAAAGAAAAAATAACTAGTACTCAACACACAGCAGTTGCTGGCTGGAGAAATCCAGGTTGCTTGTCATGCCCGTGAATGTGATGTCTGAGTCAGGAAACCTCACTGAGATGTTGTAGCCCCAGAGGAATATGATGTGCTAATTGCATCACCAAAGGACCAGAAGTATCTGGTGTAGAGGGTCAAGACACAAGCTCCAGTGGCTGAGAAATTCAGTGGATGACTTGCTCCATTTGAACATTTAGTGGATGCAAAGGAGGTATGAGTGCTGGAACATCAACACTGACATCTCAAGAATTCATGTTTCACTTCCTACCCTGGAGGAGTGGTTCCTCCTGCAACCTTTCCAACCCAGAATTATCACTTTTCTGCTGCTGCCCCCTCTAACACAGTGGCTGTGAGAAGTGCTGTCTGCAGATGGCAAAAAAAAACAGAGTTGTTTTTTTTCCATCAGTTCACTGTTAATGGTGTCCTGGCTTGAAGAAAGTTGAGTTTGGCTGAAATGGAAATGACAGAAGGGGCAGGAAAAGAAAGATTACAGAAATTTAGACAAAGCAGGTGTATGGATTGCATGTCTATCTTTTCTGCAAACACGGAGGATGCGTGGGCTAGATCGAGGAAAGTGTCCCAGCTGTAATACAAGCACTTTGACAAGCAGACATTAAAACATAGCCAGGCTTTCTGCTAACACTAAGGCAAAAACAGCCTGCTGGGATTAGCATCTGTGCAGAGGTTACAATCCTTCCACATTGCTTTTCAGTGCATTAGGCTGAAAAACATGCTCAAGGATGCTCACGTGCACAGGAGATTGTTGATATTTGTGCTGAAAATCCATTCAAATTCAGAAATTACAGCTAACATGAAACCTACTTGATCCTCTTAAGGCTGTGACCTGATTGTGGAAACATTTCTCTTTGCTTGTTTTTCTAAAATAAAAAGAAGCAAGGCAGAGGCTTGACTGAAGATGGATTCAGGCTTGCCAGGAGACCTGAAGGTGCTCCTCAGTTGCCTTGCCTATCAATTTTTAATGCCTCCATTTCCCCTCCAGTTCACAATGGACAAAAGCTCCCCTAGTCAGGATATTCTCTGATTCTTTGGTGCCCAAGAGCATCAGCCAAACTGGTATGAATTTACACCCCCAGCCAAGAAGCAACACTCCCAGGCACAGCAACCCTTCAGCCTCACCCATGCAAGAGGGATCAAGCTGGGTTTGACAGCACTTCTGAGGGAATGTGGTGGAGCCTCATGCTGTTGGCCCTTTTTCTTCTGCCAGAGCTGTCAAGCTGAGGTTGTGCTCGAGCACTACAATTTGCCATGTGGCATTTCAGATGGGAAGCAAAAGAATGGCTTTGCCAACCACCACTCTCAGGTTCTTCGCTAAATAAAAACCAGATTCCTGACATTTGCTGTGTCTGAGAGAAAGGCGGGTCTGTCGTTTTCACAAACAATAAAGGATGCAGAAAAACAAACGTATTCCCTCAGAGCCAAGCGCAGTTCCCCATCATGCCTGGGAATCCCCGTGGAAGGGAAATGCTGTTCTAACAAGAAAAGATTTGACCAAAAATACCCAACCAAATGAAGCAACTGCAACATTTTTCTTTGTATTTTTTGTTTGTTTGTTTCAGTTCTCAGGTTTTTTTTTTTTTTGGGTTTTAAAGAAAGCAGTCACAGGGCAGACTTCTCCCTAAGTCCCACCATCACCAGTGTTAGCAGAGGGACCTCTGCCCTCCAGAGCTTTCCCCGGGCTTTGCCAGACTGATTTTAGCACCACCAAAAGTCACGATCTGAGTTTTCATTAAAAAAAGTTGATGTGAAAAATGGATAATTTTCTCACTTTGAAAAAGTAGCAGGGAGTCAGACAGCAGAACCTAAATGCCAATAGCAAGGGAAGTCACAGGTTTTTTTCTGTTCTCAGCAGACTTCTTTGCAAGGTGTGAATTTGCTGATACCTAACCAAGGTTAAACTTATGCTCTGTGTTGAAAGGAGAAGGAGGAGAGAATGAAAATCCCTTTCATCCAGCAGTGTGTTTCAAACTTGCAGACACCAAATGTCTTGAAAATCCTTTGAAATCAATCAAACAGATTCCAAAGTTTTTATCCAAGGATCCATTTTATAACATTTACACATATAATACCATAGTTACATACGATTCATAAGTGTTAAGAAATTTTGGTAAATTTCACTTATTTCCTTTAGTCTTTTCAAACAGTCATATGCCAAATCAGCCCTTCTCAAGTCCTGCTGGAGGACTTGCTGTAGGTCCTAACAGGTTGGGATGTCAAGGCTGTGTTGTGTAACAGCCTGAAGCTGTGTCAGGGCAGGTTTAGGTTGGATATTAGGGAAAGGTTCTTCACCCAGAGCATGGCTGAGCATTGGAATAGGATCCTCAGGGAAGCGGTCACAGCACCAAGCCTGACAGTTCACAAAGCATTTGGGCAACACTCTCAGGTGTGATGTTTGGGATTGTTCTCTGCAGAGCCAGGAATTGAACTCGATGATTCTTGTGGGTCATTTCCATCTGAGGATATTCTATGACCTATGATTCCAGATCATCCCTTAACCAGAGAGGAGGACTGCATACTTTGAACAATGTTCTCAGAAACATAAAGCACTCTCAGACCATTCTGGTTTAGAGGACACCAGCTTAGTACCTTCCAGGGAAGAAGTAAAAATATCTTTAAAATGCAGTAACATCTGAGGATCTCCTGATATTCATCTCTTTGTGTTTGTGTCACATCCCTCTCTGCCTGTGACCCCAAGCCCCCTATTATTCTTTTCATTTTTTGAAGCCCTTGGCTGCCTCTGCAGTGACTTCTGCTAAGACAGTCCTCAACAAGTTAGAAATAAATGAAAACTTGTCATGGCGTCATGTGGTCTGCTCCTATTCCTTTGAATTTATGGTGGCTCTTTATACCACAGATCTAGACACGGGTTGTAGACACAAAAGTTGGCAACCTGAGGTGAGGACCTTGGCTGTAAATGACAACAGCTCCTGAATTGTGCCAGCTTGAGTCCGTGACACACTGGGTGACCCCTGTGCCTCACACCTACTCAGAACCACTAATGGGAGATGTTAAATATATCCTGTGTAGCCTCAGGAATGAGCAGCCTCCACCCTTCATCTGTCGGGAGGACTAAGGGCATCTCCCCCAGAGGACAGGGGACACTGCTGCATTAAGCCCAGGCCTATGCTGTCTCCCTTGACTCTGTCCCCAGACTCATCTTTGTCTTCCTCAGCTTCCTCTTTGTCATCTTTGTTTTCTCCTTCTTCTTCTCCTTCCTCTTTCTTCTCCCTCCTCCTTCTTCCTCTTCTTTCTCCTCATCTTCTTTCCCCTCCTCCTCTTTCTCATCACTTTTTTTTATATTTATCTTCTTCCTTCATCATCTTCTGCTCCCTCCTCTTCCTTCTTTTCCTCCTCCTCTTCCTCCTTGTCATCACCATTTTCTTTCTTCTTCCTCTTCTTCCTTCTCCTCTTCCTCCTCATCATCTTCATTTTCTTCTTCTTAGAATCATAGAATCACTGACTATTTTGGGTTGGAAGGGACCTCAAAGGTCATCCATTTCCAACACCCTCCCATGGACAGGAACAACTTCCACTATTCCAGGTTGCTCCAAGCCCCATCCAGCCTGGCCTTGGACACTACCAGGGATGAGGCAACCACAGCTCCTTTCGGCAACCTGCGCTAGTGCCTCACCACTCTCACAGGGAAGAGTTTTTCCCTAATATCCCATCTAAACCTGCCCTCTGCAGCTTGAAGCAATTCTTGCTTCTTCTGTCACTCCAGCCCTTTGTCCAAAGTCCCTCTCCAGCTCTCTTGGAGACCCTTTAGGCAACGTAAAGGGCTCTAAGTTCTCTCTGGAGCCTTCTCTTCTCCAGGCTGAACAACCCCAGCTCTCGCAGCCTGTTTCCACAGCAGAGCAGCTGCAGCGCACTTTGTTCATTTCTTTCCCTTTTCCTTTCCCCTTCCCTCACGCTCCCCTCACGCCTTGACCCCGCCCACTCCCGCAAGCCCCGCCCCCCTCCAGCCCCGCCCACATCCACACCAGACCCCGCCCCCTCCGCCGTCTGCTCCCTCCCCATTGGTTCCCGCGGGCGCCACGTGACGCGGCGGCGGCGCGCGCGGGGGCGGGGCCGTGTGCGCGGGTGCGCTCGGGGCGGCGGCGGCTGCGTCTGCATGTGCGGCGGGGAGCGGCACCGGCCGGGCGGCGAGCGGAGCCGGGCGCGGGGCGAGCGCAGCCCCCACGAGCCGAGCGGAGCCGGCGGGCAGGTCAGTGCGCGGGCGCGAAGGCGGGCGGGCGAGGGGAAGCGGCGGCGGTGGCCGCACGTGGGTCCGCCCGCTCAACAATGCGGGCGGGAGGGCTCCGTGCGCCGCCGGCTGCGGGGCCAGCGCGGCGTGCGGAGGAGGCTGCGCCCTGCGATGTCCCCCCGGAGCGGGGTGATGGCTCTGCTGCAGCCATCCTGGGGCTCTGGCGGGGGGGCAGCGGCGTGCGTGTCCCCCGGGCGAGGCCACAGCGCGTTCAGACTGAACCCAGAATTACGGGAGGGGAGCTGCAGCCCCGGTGTGCGGGGGTCACGCACGCTGCTTCCTCCCCGCCGGAGCCCACGCGCGGTGCCGCAGTCCCGCACCGCATGTGCGGACACGGAGCATCCCGGCAGAGCGCATCCCGCCGCGCTCCGTGGGTGGGATGCGGCGTGGGCACCGTCAGGGCTCCACGGGGCCTCTCCACCCCCGTCCGGGGCCGGACGCGGCGGTCGGTGTCACCGGGGCCCAAGGGGGGGCTCCGGGTTCCAGGCTGTCCGGTCTCGCCGTCCCTAAGGATGTTTCCCTCTTCGTCAAGCGAGTGGGGCTGCCCTGCAGCGGTAGCTGCGGCAGGGATGGCCCCTCCTGGTCGTGTTCAGAGCAGGCTGCCGAGGGAAGTGGTGGAATCGCCATCCCCGGAGGTGTTCAGGGAACATGTGGCTATGGCACTTGGTGACATGGTTCAGTGGTGAAAATGGTGGTGGTGCATTGATGGTTGCAGTTGGTGATCTTGGAGGTCTTTTCCAACCTGGATGATTCACTGATTCTGTATTTGAGCGTGTCTCGTTAGGCTAACAAGCATTTCCTGGCCTGCTATGGCGTGGGGGCTTGGCAATGCCAGTAGTTGCCATTTCCTGGGCAGGCAGGTCACGTAGCAGGAGGACACCCCATGCCATGCCTTTATCTGCCGTAGGTGAAGTGGATTTTTGCATGCAACTGAAATTACTAATCCAGGCAATTAGCTGGAATCTGTCAAGTTTGTACTGCTGCCAATTTCTCTAGTTCATTTGGTTACAGCTTTATCTTCCTGCTCAAAAGAACTAAAATGTAAGTGGGGCAACCGAGTGTCTGGAGCTGCTGGGTTGAGTTTATGTGCATCCTTCTGGCCAAAGGAGGATCAGCAAGAAAACTGAGCCTTAATGAAGTCGTATATTTATTGGCAGCAGTGGAAAAAGGGTAAGGGGGATAAACGGGGCTAGTGGCTTGTTTGTGTACAAAATGTCATTAATCTCCCTACCAGGTTGTGAGCTGCATTTAAATTCCACTGTTACAAGAATCACTGATGATTTTTTTTATCACATCATTGCTGACAGCATACGTTAAAAATGCTGCAGGTGGATTTAAAGCTGAGAGCCTTGTGGGATCACCAGTGTTCTGCACTAATATTTATACACATCCAGGGATTTAACAGTGTGTTGTCACTTGGCCTCAGAATTAACTGCCAGGATGCTGGCTGGCAGGGGTTGATGCAGCATGGTCCTTGACACAGCCACTTTCTGGGGATCTCAGCTGCTACCAAATTTGCTAATTGGGCAAGTGAAGTGGCTTTTAGTCTTTCATAAGTGGCCCAACCTGAAATTTGTTCCTTTTGGGAATATTAAAACTTCTGTTTTGGTTTACTTGTGTCCAAGGTGTATGCCATGAGCCATCACCCTGTTGGCTCTGCTTCAGGAGATGGCTGCTTGCAGAAGCAAAAAGCTTTTGTTACAGCTATTTTATATTTATGTGTGCCTTGATAGCTCAAAAATCACTCAGCTTCCAGTCAAGGCAATCCTGGGTGAAAAGCATCCATTGGGATTTGCCTCTTAAGTGAATTTCGTTGATTTGACAGCAGAAGTGCCCAGAGAGACATCAAAAACCCCAACATTAGAGCGTGTTTCCAGCTTCATCATCCTCTACAAGACATGAAAATCAGTGGCTTGAAATCCAGCAGCACTTGATGTTAAAATAGCAAACAGTAAACATCGTCTCCTATCAATAACTTTAATTGTAGTTTGGGTTTTGTCTCAAATAGACACACATTGTCATAGGGAATCAAAGTTTAGCATCCAGACGTGCTCAGTGGGGTGGCAGCGTCTTTGGACAGGGTGTAACACGCTTTTATAGCACAAATTAAAATAAAAAAGGGGTTTAGCAGTGTAGCATGCTGTTGTGTAAGAAAACTGCCAACTTTTGGGCTGAGACTGCGTGGTTTCTGGGCATCGTGTGCTGCGGCGTGCTGGCGGGTGGTGTTCCCGGGCGGCTTTGGACGGGGAGAGCGAGTTTGACCACTCTGCAGCTGAACCCTGACGGAGTTTTTCAACCATAAAATGAAGTGCAGAGGAGGCTTTGTGTGTGCCACGGATAGCGAAACCGAAAGCAAAAATAAACACCCGTGAAAGCTGGGTTTTTTTGGTCATTGACAGAAAAGGAAAGTGCCGGTCTAGGGGAGGGTGTGAAGTCCCGTGTTCGTTACGCTCCTAATCTGGAAAATACAGACTGTGGCACATGGCAGCAGCGTGCGTGGCTAATTTTACATCTTTTTTTTTTTATGTCCTTTTCCTTTTCTGATTTAACCCAAAATTAAGGAAGGGAAGCAGCACCCATTGGCCTATTAAATGTTCATTTTTGCCAAGTTACGCCACTTTGCGAACACGAGACACGACCGGATTCCTGTGGCAAGGAGCCCTTAAAATTTCAGCAGCTCTACCTATAAATATAGTCACCGTGAAAGGCAATCTGGCTTTAAAAGAAAAAAAAAAGCAACCATGCTCTTTTTTTAGTCTCACTGTATCTGCTTGACTTTAGTGCCATGCGATGCATCTCCAGCCGGGCAATGAAGCCGAGGTGGTATGGAACATTCAGTCTCCTGATTCTTCTTGCTAATTTGTGTGCAGAATGGGTACAAGCAGAGAAAAAAAAATTGTTTTACTTGTCCTGAAGATTTTTGGGGATGGGACAGTGGGGCTGGATCTCTGCATCCACATCGTGGCCTTTTGCAGAGAGACCTTTGGTGATTGCCTGGTCCTGGTGAGTTCCCAGGAGCTGCTGCACTGTGGGGCAGTACAGGATGGAGCCTGAAGCATCCCTTGGCTCTAAAGCAATGTCCCAGATGAAAATTAAAGGGAAGAAAAATAAAGAAAGAAGCTGGCTGCCACCTCACCCCAGAGGTGTCTGGGCTCACCCACTGGTCTCTGATGCAAGCACAGCAGCTCAGGGAGCTCAAGGGCTGCTTTTGGACATGCCCAGGGTTGCCCAGGGACAGGCTGGCCTCGGGAGCAGGTACAGCATGTTCTGGGCACTCCTCCAGGCCAATGGGACCCCCCACCAGCCCCAGATGATGTAGTGGGGTGATGGCCACTGGTACATCCTGGTAGAGAAGCCAGCACTGCCTGCAGGGCTGGGATTTAGGAGAAGCTGCAAAGGAGGGTGGTTTTGCAGCTTAGTGATGCTTTTCAGTGTGCCCTGCGCTTGCATGGCAGAAATCCACCTTTGTGGTCAGAGCAGCTGGGTCACCTTGCAGTGCCAAAACCTGCTGGGTATGGTTGGGATGGGGCACGGGCTGGGAAGCGTGTGGGAGTGGGGCGGGAGAGCTCGGCACCGGGAATTGCTGCGTGTGCACTTGGGCGAAGTGCTGAGCCTGGGCTGCGCGGGAGCTGCAGACAGAACCCACACGTGACGTCTGAATTTCAGATGATTGCTGGACCACTTTGCCAACAGCCTCTCGCAGCTCATCAGCTGCAATATCGCTTCTTCTTTTCCCTATTTTTTTTTATTTCCTTTCCCCTTCCCCACCCTGCCTGTTTTCTAAGCCGAAGCAGGAGGGATGAATACGACACCGAGGGTGGCTGCAGCTGCGCAGGGTTTGTATCCAAATGGTTTCCGGGAAGGCAAGTTTTTTTGTTGTTTTTCAATCTTAAAAATATTTTTACAGCGAGTGTCTCGTATCGGGGCTGTTTGGTTGTCAGGTTTAGTTTCCCATGACATGGAGGGAGGGGAAGTAGGGGCTGGGTGATGCTTTATGTGCAGATCTCTCTGCAGCGGTATCATTGCCTATTGATGGTAAATGTGTTCCCTCTCATCTCTGTGATAGTTCTCGGAGATTTCCTCTTTTACGTCACTGCAGTTAATAAGATGTTTAACTTGGGAGCTGGGGGCGATGTGCTGTGCTATCGTGTTGCAAGGAACAGGGGGGGATGGTGAGTTCCTGCGCAGACTTGTGCTGGGAAGATCGTATCAATGCTGGGGAGAACAGCTGGGGTTGGAGTCAAACCATTGCTTTCACCCTTAATGAACCTGACCTGGCTGCATCTCATTTTTTTAATCATTATTTTCCTTCTAATACTGAGAGATACTCTGTCTAATACTCTGTCTGCTGCATTATTGGAGTCAAGGATGCACCTTGATTTTTTTAAGCAGATTGTGTCTGTGTGACTGGACTTGGCTCTTTTTTTCCTCTTTTTTGGGGACCACTGAAGCATTTCATGAGAGCACCTTATGACTCTCTGTGGTGATGCTGCAGGTGCAGTAATTGCAGAGCCGGAGCCCTCTCCAGGAAAGTCCTTGACTGTGTGTTTTGTGTGTCACCGGTTGATTATAGAGTTAAGAAAGTGTTGCTGTTGTACATGCCTTGACCAGGAATAGCCTCCCTCCTGCCACAGTTTGCAAGGCCAGCTCATCGAGGGCAGGCGAGTTGGTCAATAAATGCTCCGAGCAGCACCCGAGGGAGTTGTGAACCAAAATGGGAACACTTGTGTCCTTCAGCTCCTCCTTCCTTGCCAAATTGTTTTGTTCCCCCAGCTCCTTCTCCAACTTGACACTCAAACCTTCTTCGTTCTGCTGTGTTTTTCCACAAATGTTTTTCAAGCGTGACAGCAGGGAGAAGAAAGCCACGCAGGGGGCTGATGTCTATCAGGCCAACCTTTGCCTGTGGGTTTGGGGGCCCCTTCACTTCAGTGACTTGGTGGCTGCAGGTGGGTTCACATCTGTCAAACCATAACACAGCTGTTGGGCTTGGAGTTGCTTCTGTCTGCCACTAGACCCAGCCCAACCACCTGCACCTATTCCAGGGCTCCCAGCTCATTCCTAGGGCTTGAATCAGGCAGGGTGGCCGTGGTGTCACTGTGTAGGTGTGGAGGGGAGAAGGGCTCCATAACCCTCTCAGACAAATAAGGACATGGAAGGTTTGCAGGAGGAGCAACCACAGCTCTGCTGGTGGCATTTTCCAACCTTCCATCAGGACCTGTCGCTCGCAGTCTTGATGACATTTATTTAGCTGCTGACTTGCTGTCACTAATTTTGCTCAGTAACCCTTTTTAAGACTAAAATGCTGCTTAAAAAACAACATGCCACCAACACATTGGGATGTTGATTTAGTGTTTGGGAGGCTCACAACCTTTCCCCAGTTCTGCTTTTGCTCTGGGGAGGAAGCAGCATGGTTGGGTGCAATTTTAAACCCTCATGGGAGCAGGGTCTTAAAAGATAACCCTCACATCCTCACTGCTGGATGTGGGAATTAATTTTTCTCACTCCTGCCACGCACAACAACCCTTCTCTGTGCTTTTGCTGCGAGCTGAGACAAGGGGAATTTTGGGTGCAACTCCAGGCAGTGCTGGCTCGGCACATGTCCCCAAGCATCCCAGCTGGGCGGCTGCCCGGGGCCCCCTTCATGCGAACGGGGTCAGCAGCTGGGAAATAGCAGAGCAAAGTGCCTCCCTGGTAATTCCCAGCTGCCGTTAAAGCGGCTTTAAAATAAATTCCCTCAAAGAGCAATTCCAAGTATTTGAGGGTTTGAACTTTTCCGGAGAAGGGTTTGGGAGCTGCCGGCTACCGCGCTGCACCCTGGCACACCAGGGAAAGGCGCCAGGGCAATTGCCTTAATTATCCCAACATCTAAAAAAAACACTTTTTTGATGTCTATATGATGTTCATTTATTAGCTGCATGTGCAACACAGCTGTTGGAAATGGGGCACTGCTGGAAGCAAAGTTGTGCTAAACTGGGAAGATGGGTGGCTGGGCAATGTCCTGGGCTGGAGGCAATGCCCAAGGCTCAGTGACCCTCACCGTGCCATCCTACCTGGCCATCCTACCTGGCCACCAGCCTTACCCAGAGGTGCAGCACGGCTGGGTGCCCCTGGCTGCACATTCCACGGCCGGCTCTGCTTGGTAACGTGGGCACAACAGAAAACAAACTTTGCAGGAAGCTTTGCTCTCCCAGAGCCCCTGAAGCTTTCTTTAAAAAAAAAGTACTTTGGAGCAATGTGGTCTTTTTCTCATGCTCATGAAAATTCTCATACCAAACCAGTAACCTCCACTGCCCCTGGTTCATTACTTTTTAAGGTGGCGATAGGGGGCATTTAAGGGAAGGCTTGTCTCATCCTCTGTGTCCCCTCCTCTCCTACATCCCGTCATGGCAAATTACAGCTTCATCCATGCTTGTGTGACAGGCACTAAAAGGGGGAGGTTTGGTCAACAAACTGGAAAGCTGGTCTCATCCCTGAAAGGCTCTGGATGTCCCTGTGCTGGTGCTCCCCAGGGTGCTGTGTTGCTGCATCCAGACTGGTGCAGCTTTTTGGTCACGGGAATGTTCCTGTGAGGCTGAGTACCCCAAGCTGGGGACAGCCAAGCTTTTCCCTGCAGAGACAGTTCTGGGCTCTTGCCCAAGTCCCCTCTTCAGGACCCTGGCACCAGTGCAAGTGCAGCCAGGCTGAAGGCTGATGATTAAACCCATGATCCAGGTCACTCCTGCCCTTCTCAGTGCCCCAAAAAATAAGGATGCTGATAGCAAGACTACATCCAGCTGGGGATGTTGCACTTCTCTGAGTGGTTCAGCAGGTTTGGGGATGAGCTGAGCTAATTTGGGGTAAAACCACCCTATAAAAAACATTGCAGCAGGGGGTTCTTCCATACACACCCCTCATTGCCATGGCTGAGTTGTTCCTAGCTGAAACAGATTTTGTTCATGCACTGACTTTTACTCTGGCTTCTTACTTACTTTATTACTGACTTTCTATCATATATGTAATTTTTAAATATTTTTTTTTCTGTGTGGACATGAGAGAGCTGTCTTCTGAGGTGGCAGAGAACACATCTTGCCTCTTAAGGACAGGTAGGGAAACCTGTACATGGCACAGAGAGATTTGCTGTGGATGGGGCAGCACTGGGTTGTACCCAACCAAAGTCGCATCCAATGGACCACACCCTTAGCCTCTTTTTTTTTTTCTTTCTCTCCTCCCAAACTAATCCCTCCAGCTCCTTAGGCTTTCTTCTTGTTGTTGTTGTTGCTCCTCTCTGAATTCCTTCTAATTTGCAGGCTCACTGCCAGCATCCAACGCGCTATAAAAAGGAGACTTGTTCTTCAAGCTTCCCTCTGGTACAGAGCGTTTGCACAAATAGCAACACGCTTGACAAGTAGGTCTGATTCCCCCTGCTATTACCGAAATGCTCGTAGGGTGCTCAGGGAGTAGAGCTGCTGTCTCAAGACGAGCCAAGCTGAATTTCACACAGGGCCCTGAGCCCAATTCCCAGCCGGTGTTTAAGCTCCTGTCAGCTGGAAAAACGGAGCTGTGCATTTTTATTTTCCTCCCCGTGCAGCTTCCCTCTGTCTCCAAGAGCGAGCGGATGCGGTTGCGTCCCTCCGTATCCTGCCAGCACAGGTGGGATGTGGCTGCAGACCCATGCCTTGCTGAAGGCAGCCCCAGGGCCACCACCAATTTTTGGCTGGTCCCCCCCTGCTGTTACAAGCAGCCATGACACAAACCCCCTGCCAGCTTCCTTCTTAAAACTAATGAGCTGTTTGACCCTGGCAAGTCCTCTGGGAAAGCTGTTGCCAGAGCCTTGCTGCTTGCACGGATACAAACTGCTCTCATTTCCAACTTAAATTTATTTGTGGATGACTCGTACCCATTTGGCCTTGTTCTTCTTGTACCCGCACTGGCTTTTAGCTTGGATGGCTCCTTTCCCTGCTCTGGTATTTATCCTCTGGCAGGCTCTACCGAGTGCTGTGGGTCTGCCAACCTAAATAACCCCAGAGCTCCTGGTGGAGCATGGCTGGAAGGGGTGTAAGGGCATCTAGGTTTCCTCACTGCTGCAATGGAGACAGCCCCAGCAACTTCATTTGCAGCTCACCCACTGAAAAGGAAAATCCACCATGCTGCCTCCCAGCCTGCAGAAGGACAACTCCAGCCTCTATCCTCTCCACTGACAAAGGCTCTCCGATTTGAAACCATTATCTAATTTCATTAGCACACTTCTCTTTTGCAATGCAAATGCATCTTCTTTTGGCAGAAGAAGAGCTTTTTTTTTTTCCTCATGCAGCCTTCAGTAGCACCTTTCCCTCTCCTTTCTGGTAGTGCCAGGGCTCGTGTTTCTGCCCTTGCTAATCTCAGCCCTGGTGTTGAGGAGCAGACATTTCCCATGCACAGCTGCGCCAGGCGCTTTGCTCAAAGGCTGAAGTGGATTTAAAATGTGAAAGTTCATCAGGTCAAAATACACACATGGCTCCTTATCACTGGTCTCCTTTTGGAGGTGTAGAGCTATCCAGGATGGTATGGGAAGAGCTGCAAGGTGTTTGCTTTCTCCCCAGGATGATAATTTTTCACCATTCTTTTCACTGCTCATCTTTTTCATGGGTTTTCTTTGCCTTTTGTGTGCTTTCTTTGGGATCTCTGTGCTTATTCCTGGTGATGCTGAGATGCTAGCTGATCCTTCCCAATTTAGACCTCTGCCTTCACCTTGGCAGATAGAACTTAACTGGTACCTTTGATGGAAGGAAGGATGCTCCAGGTGCCATCAGTCACCAGCTTATTTCCTCCAAGTTTCCCTATATTAAGAACCCTTTTTTTCTTTTTTCCTTCCGTCCAGTCTAATCTGCACCAGTGTGTCTATTTGAGACAGGATTTCATATTCCCCTGCAGTGTCCTTCCATCATTCTATGCCCTCATTAAACCACACGTAAATTGGCATCATTGAGGAGGAGCTGGCCTCTGCAGTTATTAGCAGGATTATTCTCATCTCCCATTTCCAGTGGAGCTGCTGGGCTGGTGTAACACAATTCCCACTAACGCTCATCTCCACTGTCAGGGAGAGTGATGCTGATGGGGCACTGAGCATCAGCAGCAGATACCAGGAGGAAACCAGCAGACCCCATCACATCTTTCCACGTTAAGTGATTTTTGACCCCCAGCTCCTCTCCTTGAGGCCATGGTTGTTTAGCACACTGGGCATTAATTTCCCCTCCTGAATCTTTTCTGAGCAGCCCCGTGGGCTCCTTCACAGCTACAGCTCCAGCACAGGAGTGCATCACATCCTGGGCTCATTGCTGGGTTTGCTTTGTGCATCACGTTTTCTTGCTGCCTAAATCAGCATCCACAGCCTACAGCACTCAGAGTGGGTACAGCTGGGCATTTTCAGCCTGCAGTGGATCTTCCTTGTTCCTCTCTCCCTATTTATTTGATTTCTCACTGTGTTTAAAAGAGAGGTCAGCGTGTGTTTTGCAACCTTCTCCTCCTGTTACTAATTTCTTAGAAACAAAGGGGAAGGAACCACAAGCAATGAAGAGCCTGATGTTTAAGGACTGGCTGTTTATTTGTCAAAGCTAGAAATGCACTGACTGAAGAGGACAAGGGAAAATCCTCCATGCAGATGTACTTCATTTAAGTTTAAGCTTGTGTAGATCAGATTTGGGGGGGAGGTGGAGTGTGGATTTCCTCCTACTGCAGTTTTAGCTAGAACTGTTATCAGTGCTATTACTGCAAATTGCATCCTAAATTTGCCTTCTGCACCTCATTTTTTCAACGCACAGCCTGACTTTCCTGCACCATACCTCTCTGATGCTGGGGGAGCAGCAGCGCCCATCTCAGTGGCATCGTGGCACCCCATGCAGTGGGATTGGATTGCACGTGGCTGATGGCAAGTGGGTGGCAGTAAGCCAGTCCTAAGGGTGCAAATGCTGCCAAGGAGGCTGGGACTGGCCATCAGCTGCTGGGAAGAGGGAATGAGGAGCAGCAGGGTGGCTCAGATGCCAAAGCCAAAGAGGCTCAGAAGCCAAACAGGGACAAAAATAGGTGTCTGGGTCATTCAGGAGGGTTTGAGGATCACTTAAGATCTTTTTCCTTGGCAGCAGCAATTACCAGATGAAAGGGAATGTCTTCAAGCAGGCGTTTTGGAGCATCTGGTTTGTATTTGGCATGTTCACTGGGGGAAGCAGCAAAGGCTGGAAGGCTGCTGGGTGGGTTGGTGGCAGGGTGGGGCAGAGGATGTCCTTCAGGGGCTGAGTCTGGTCACTTACGAAATGCATTTTGACACCAGGAGCATTCCCGCATCTCTCCTCCTTTTTGGACTGCATTGTCAATAACTTTCCAAAGGATTAATGCTGAGTATGAGCTGGATTTCTGCCCGTGGGAGGTTAAGGGGTGTCCCACATGAAGGAGCAAATAGGGGGATGCACACGTGGTTTTCTTTTTAGGTTTCGCCCTTCCTCACTACAGAGGAGGCATTGGCATGTAATTACCACCAGCTTTAATCCAGCCAGACCAACTGCCTTTCTGGCAAACCCAAATACAATAGGAGCCAAAGGTTATTGCATGCCCTAAATAAAACCATTACAGCCCTGGGGCCTCACCCAAGCCCAGACCGCAAAGCATCCAGGACCGGCTCCATTCAGTTTTTCTGAGTCTGGAAGATTTGGTTTGATGGCAATGACCCATGACTTTTTTTTTTCTTTTTACTTTTTTTTTTTTCTTACTTCCCCCCTGCAAAGCCACCTGCACACTTGCAACCACTGTGGCACCTGCCAGGAGCAGCACATCTGGCCAGCATTAGTGAGCTTGCCAGGGATGCACTTGGTTCAATCTTTCCTTGCTAAAATCATTAGTGGCTTTAATTGAAAGCAGAGGTGGGTGAAGGCACATCACACAGACACACCACAGTGTGCACAGCTCAGCCCAGCATGTGGCTGTGACCAGCATCCTCTCAAACTGATGCCAGATACAGCCCCATATTCTGCCCATCCATGGGATGGACTGAGATTTCAGGCACCACATAAGGACCCATGTGGCCTGGAGGAGCCACCCAGGAGCCAGTGCATCACACACTGTGCTCTTCTCCCAGTTACTGCTCCAAACTGGGATTTATTCTGAAACCTGAAGGGTTTTACTCTTTATCCATAAGCAAATACAGTCCAAAGTGATGAAAATATGTGACCTCACCCAGATCTCAAGAGGTAAATATTGCATCACAATGAGTACACCCCATATCATTTGACCCAGTCTGAGACACTATTGAGTCCATCCTGATGCAGGGGCAGCCAGGCCAGGGAGGAGGTATATGGTGGGAAAGGCTTTCTCCTCCCCTCCCAGTTTAATTATTGCTGTCTCGTGTTTGCAGCCTGATAGTCTCTGGTCCTGCCTCCGTGCAAGGCTGCTCTGGCTCCTGGCATCCCCACAGAGCTGCCAGCAGGGAGAAATTGCATTTCACAACCCATCTTTCCAGGCTCCCACAAGATTACTGGAGGGAGAGGAATGTGCTGAAGAAAATATCCCAACTGCTGTTAAAAGGCACAGCTTTCCCTACCCCTTTCTGGGATGGGCATTCCTTCACTGAACCAGACACCCTCCTCCAGCTGGCAGCACCCATCAGAGCCAGCACTGTGTCACCTCCCTATATCACCCTGGGGTGTCTTTGCCCTCCTGGTCTCCCCTTCATATGCAAATAATTGAAATTGTGATAAGCAAGCTCTTTTATGAAGAAGTTCTGCTTTTCCCTAGAAGTGCTCCTGGGACAGAGTTCAGTCACTTTATATCTGGGCAGTAAATCTCCAGACTCTATAGGGCACACCCGCCACACAAGGCAGTAATGGGCCTGCCAGATGCTGTTCTGTCTGGGTGAAGAGCTCGCCAGCCAGTGCAGCATCTGTTAATCATTTGCCAGGAGAGTCCAGGCAGTGAGGGAGTCTCAAGTGGAATCCCTTTTGGCCCATCCTTTTGAATCACAGTAAAGGTTTCTGGGGTACCTGGAGCTGAAACAACCTGTGAGCTGCAGCAGCCTGTGATCCTGGGCTGAGAGATGCATCCCACACATCTCATGAGGAAGGTGAGAAATCTTTCTCCTTGGTCCTTCTTCTAAGAGGCATAAAATCCTCACCTGTCCAAGGCTAAGGTAGCCCTTTTCCTTGATCCCACTCATCAGCTTTTGCTTCAAAATCCTGTGAGCATCAGATGATGAGATGTGGTCCTAGGCAGTGAAAAGCACTGGGGAATCTTGAACTGGTTTGGTGTTGAGTCATTTCTTCCTGAGTGATGGCATATGGACAAGGCTGAAAGTGGGGATGGCTTTCTTTCTTTTCTGTTGAGTCTTCTTTCAATATTCCCCAATCCCAGTCCAGGCATTTTGCCTCCAGCAAGTAAAACACCTCCAGGTTCTCTGCACAAGGTACTGTTGCACCTGGGGGCAATGGTCGGGCTGTTGCGCTCATTCTGATTTCTCTCCCAGGCTAATTACGAGCCTCTTGGACTCTCTCAGGTGGCTTTGGCAAGTGCTCTGCTTTTCTAGTGCCAGTGCCAGGGAGCCCTGGTCACAGCCATCAAGTCTTTCCCCAACTATTAGAAAGCAGTTACGCTCCTTGTGTGACTTTTCATTGCCGGAAGCTGGTAACTGGATGGATCCTACACAAATAAACTTCTCTAGGGCAGAGAATCAAAATATCCCTGGGCTTGTTTGGTGGGAAAAGGTTAACCAGCGTGAAGTCTATGAATTGCTGCTGACCTGACTTTGTTGACAAAATACAGTTATTAACTGGATTTGCAGGCAAACTGCCTGGGGATGTTTAGAAGGAACTTGTCCGTCACAAAGGCCGAGATCTCCCTGGGAGAAATCTGTTTGGGCTCTTTGGAGATGCACCTAGGCCTTAGCCATGGCTCTGGTTTGGGATTTTGTTGTTGAGGATGTGTCAGGTTCTCAGTCTCCCACACTGGCCATGGGGCCACATAGATTCAGAGAAGGACAGGAGGAGCCTGTCAAGAAGCCTGGGACCAGGTGACTGAAATGGTCTCATGATCTACTGGAAGGTCTCCTTGCTCATTGCAGGAGTAAATACTGTTGGACTAGACAACTTTTGAAGTTCTTTTCCAACCCAAACCATTCTGTGATTTTTGTGATGACTCTAATGAGGCTCCTGAGACCCTGAATTCAGATTTCTATTCTCAAGCTGAATCCTATACAAAGCATCATTGCCTGGACAGGAGCAGAAGCTTCATGATGCAGGTGAAATCTGGAGTGTGACCTGTGCTGTTCCCAGTGTGCTCCTAAATCCCAGCTGTTCACTGCTCCGTTGACACTGATGACACTCACTGTCACCCTACCCTCATCCTGGTGGCTTATTTTTGACTGTGGCAGGGCAGTGGTCAGTGCATGTCCCTGGGTGCCATTGCAGCCTTTCAGCCATCGTCATGGCAGCTCCAGGGCCAGCTCCTCCTCTCATGGCTGGTGATCTCATGGCCCTGCGTGAGGAACAGCTCGCTTCCCTCAGCCTGGGAGCAAGCAGAACACCCGTGCTGGCACCAGCCCAAGACAGAAGCTTTGGGAATCCTCCTCGACAGCATGACAGCAAATGCTCCTCTCAGGCAGGGCCGGTGCTGGGAGGCTCCCAGCAGCAAAGCCCATCCCAGTGCAGGAAGCACTTGCCTTGGGCTGCAAGGTTTCCTGTACCTGTGTGACTGAACGTGCTGGAAAGCACCTTCCATGTGTGCCAGAGTGATGGAAATCCAGCTGCCAGCAGATAAACATGCCTGTGCCTGTCCTGCTGTGCTTTGAGGAGCGGGGTGGCACCTAGTGGGGGTGGGCAAAGGGGCCCACCTCCTCAGTTTCCCTAAAAAGCTGACAATTGCCTCCTAGGTGAGGTCAGCCACATCCAGGTGGAGCCTCATATAGGTTAACTGTGCTCTTCAAAGTTGGCTACGTGCCTGTAGCCCACGGATGAAGCCACCTCTCTGGGATGCTCAGCCTTGTCTAATTCAAGTTGGGCCATGCAAACATGACCTGGAACAGCCAACAGGAGCAAGATCCATTTGCCTTTTCCTCTTGTGCAGCCTCTGGATGTGGTCTTGCCAAGGCTGAAGTGGTCCCAGGGATGAAATGGTCCATCCAGGCTGGAGTTCAGAGCAGCTTGACCGTTCCCTGAGAGCAGCTGTGGCAAGCAGCCCACGTTTCACAAGTGGGGTTTTCCCATCAGGCTCTCCAGCTGCTATAAATAACAGGAAACGTTTTGTCATTTTCTGCTCTGGGGAAGGTCAGGAGCTGGATTCTGTGGTCTTTGGAGCTTTAATAAGGTTGGAGATTTATGCAGTGTACCCAGAACTCCCTCGAGACAGCTTGCCTGAGGCTGTTTGGCTCCTTGGATGCAGAAGTCCTGAATGCCAGCCTTTGACAAAGTTACCGTAGCTGCCCTTTATGAGCTGTCAGGTCCTGCTAAATCCTTAATGTGCTCTTCATCTCCAGGCCAGATGCTAACTCTTGGGTTGCTGCCGAACCATCTCACGAGAGGTTTGAACCATCCTCTGTCAGTGGTAGGAAAAGCCTCCACCATGGATCCCAGGATGGATGGATGGATCTAGGGACACCAGTCACTGATCTCGTGAGCTTGCTGGGAGCGCATCTTCATAGACTCATAGAATGTGCCCACCTGGAGAACTGTGCCCCATTCTGGGGTCCTCAGCACAAGAAAGACATGGACCTGTCGGAGTGGGTCCAGAGGAGACCACAAAAATGATCAGAGGGCTGGAGCATCTCCTCATGTTTGTGTTGCAGCAGGATGGAAACCCAGCAAATCAAGTGGGAAGATCCATCCTCAGGGGGTTGGTCAGACATCTAGACAGCTTTTCTGGGTCCTGGAGAGCCCCAAGCTCAGGTCTGTGCTGCCTGTAGCCCCAGCAGCCAGGCAGGGAGGAGACCGAGCTCTGTCTGCTGCCTCTCCCATTTCCCCAGCAGATGCAGGAATGCTTTGATGTCCACTTCCCCAGCCCCAGTGCCCAGCACCAGGATTAACCACCAGTCAGATGTCTCCATTGACTCCAAATAAATCTTCTAAACTCAGACAAACAGCACTCAGAGGGGTCACAGCATTCCCCTCTTGGAGAATGAGGGTTAAAAGTAGTTTTTTCCCCTTGCACCTGCCCCTCTGAAGCTGAGGGTGTGTTTTATTTTTAAAGCCCAGGTGGTTGGCTCTTCTCCTGGGGTATACAGGCCAGGGACAAATAGAAAAATTGCCCATCTCAGTGGTATGAAGAAGGTGAGCAGTATGAAACATGCTCACATGGATTGGGAGAAACTCTTCCCCCCCGCAATCTCTTCTTCCTATAACCAAAACAGAAATGTAGCTCTAGGGATCATCCTTCAGAAAAATACTGAATTTTGCTCCTTTTTGCATGTTTATGAAAGTGTTTTATTTGTCTCTAAGGGGTTTTTGGGTCAAAGTTAGCAGATCTCTGAAGCCTGGCTCAGTCCCACTTAAATGGTTTCAGTGAGGCTGAATTATTTTTTGTTAAAGCCCATGTGTTTACATTTCATAAGCTTATTTTAAAACACATGTGTATACAAGAGCAGGCTTATTTATATGGCAGATTGGCCTGCTGTGTCCTTACCTGACTTAAGTGTCAAGGAAGCAGCTTTTTTTAACTTTTTACAAGCACAGTTTAAAATAAAATACTGGTTTGCTGTGCGCCAGTGAATCTGCCCAAGAGAGGAGGTCAGGACAAGGTCTTGTTTTCCAACTCTAAAATGTTATTTTGCTTATTTACAGAGCTTCCTCTCACCAGCCATCATTTTAGAACAGCTATAGGTAAAAAAAAAAAAAACATTTATGTTCCCCGGAGTCTTGGCAAGCCAAAAGCCCCAAGTAGCCAGGCTTCCCAGTGAAACAGCTTTTGGGAACTTTCCATCAGTAAAGCAGGATTTACTGGGTGACCCATTCTATCCAAGTTCTTGGCAAGATTTCCAATTTCAAGTATCCCAGGGAAATACTTGAGAAAAGCCTTTGTGGAGAGATCTTGGCATTTTCTACTTGCCCTGGAGGAAGGATTTTATTCTTGATTTTAATCATATGAACTGGTAACACACCAGTCCAGCTGCAGAAAGGTGAGGAGCACTTACGGTGGTGCAGTTCAGTGTTAGAGTGTGAGGAGATGTGTGTGGACCTTAAAGCAGGATGGGGAGGGTGAGGAGAGCCCCAGGGAGCTACAAATTTACACGAAAGCAAAGGGAAGCTTTGCCTGAAGGACAAAAAATTCATCTTTCACAAAAGATGAAAAGCCCTTATGTGTTTTTATGCCTGTGCTTGGGGAACTTTTCCTGCTTCTGTCAAGCTTCCACATGGGGCTGGTGGATATGGACATGAAGACCTAGGAGGTAATGAGAGAAGTATTGACATTTACACCCAGGAGGGAGCTGGAGCAGACAGTGTGAGGGATGGTTTTCCATCCAGAGAAGCTGGAAACCAAAGCCCTGACCACTGGTGGTTATTTAAAGACTCCAGCAGCGTTTCCTGCCATGGGAAGGTGCTTGACCCACGTTCAGCCTGGGCGACTGCTCTCTGCAAAGCCAAATAAACAACAGGCACTTGAACTTTCCACCTTGCAGGCTCAGCCAGATGCCTCATCCTGGGCCATAACCAGTGACTGCACCTAGATGGGCCTTGTGGATGAACCTCTTTGGAGGATCCAGAGTGATCACCACATTTTGGGGTTGAGGGTGCGTTTCTTGTCTCTGAAGGACCCCAGTGAAAGAGTTTGGTGCTCTTTGGAGCTGAGAGAGGGCATTTGGGAAGGGAGATCTGTGTCTCTGTGCAGGTCCACATCCTTCAGTGACTTTGGGCAGGGCAAAGGGAAGAAATTACATCCTTTAACTCTAGAAGTGTGCTTTAGATGCTCCATCTCCTCAGAGGAGCACAGCTCAACTAGCCAGGATCAGGAATCTCATCCATCAATCCAGGCATGGTGGTAATGTGTGACTGCAGGATGTCCATGAGGGTGCCAAGGCATCAGTGGTGAGATGCCCATAGTGATGCTTCACCCCATGGGGAGGTTGGAGGTGGTCCCTTCCAACCTCAGCTCTCCTGTGACAGTCAATGTGAGATGTCAAACAGTCCTCTGTAGGTATTTTGTTGCTTTTATTGAGTTGTAGTCAACATGATGCACATCCTTCTCCACTTCTGACCCTTCCCCAGTGAGCTGAGATGTTTCAGCAACTCACATGAACCCTGCAGTGGATGCTCCTCAAGTCCAGCTCCTCAGCCTGGGAACTTTTGCAAGACTTGGCAGCAGGGCTGTTGCAGGAGTATTCCACACAGGACCCAAAAATATTGCTGTCGGTGCAGTGTCGGCCGGCCTGGACGCCGGGTCAGGTCCCTCAGAAATCAGACTGTTGACGAACAAGCTTGAGCACATTCAAATGTTTCGTCTGATTTTCTTGGACTGCAGAGTTTCCAAGGGAGCCAAAAAGCTGGCTGCTCCTCTTGTTGACTCTGCAGACCAGAAATGCAGCTGGGTTCAGTGAAATAAGGAAGCTCACAATTCTTGTACTGGTGTAGCAGAGAAGGGAAAAGCTCAGTTTGGAAAAGCTCAAATGTCTTTCTAAAGATAAAAATAAGTCCAATCCAAGCTGGTGCTCTGTGCCTGTGCTCAGCATCAGGGATGATTGCTCAGGCAGCCAGGATCAAAATCCTTGTTTGATGTCCTGTTTTAATGTCCCTCTGAATTTCTGGCAAAGAAGTGAATCTAGGGGGATTTCACTTGATCAAGTTTGGAAAGTTTGTCCACATGTGCTTGGGGAGTGCAGAGAGAAGCTGTGCCAGCACTGAGCTGGGATGAGAGCACAGGAGACTTAAAGAAGAGGAGAGCATCACTTTAAACTGCAAATGAACCCTGAAATGACAAAAAACTTGAAGCAAGCCCACATTTTGGGTCAGGCTGGACATGAATCAGCTCTAGAAAACGAAAGACAAAACTTTCTGACTTCAGTTCAAGTTATGAACTTACAAACTCTCACTTATCTGGTTTAATGGATGCGAGCCAGAGACATTTTTTGAGGTTAGTGGATGGGACAGCTTCCTGAAAATGAACTCATTGAGAAAGGCGTGATTTGGAGACAAAGTTTGTCTCAAATTCTCGTATTGTACAGGGCTGGGTTAATGTGACATGGAGATACCTTCTATGTATCCCAGAGCTGCTCCTGAGCATCCTCCATCCATTTAGTGCAGAGGCATGATAAATCACTTCCAGAAATGAAAGTTGAAAAAAAACAAATCAGATTTTAAACCTATCTGAATGATAAAAAATGTATAAAAAGCTTTTGCACAGGGCAGCCATATAACCTTACCCCATTCCCCCAAGATGACAAGCACAGAGTGGCAGTGAACTGTGGACAAGTGAGGCAGCCCACGGTCCAGCTTTGTCATTTCATGTCTCAGAGATGGGGGTCAGAATAGGAGTGTCTCACATGTTGGTGGTTTTTGTCAGTAAATCTTAGTAGTTTTTTGTTGGGTTTTTTTTTTTCAGAACAAAGCTATTTTCCCCCCCGCCTCTGTTTCCCTTTAAAATACTGATTTATTTTTGCCATTGCTTTAAAAATGGCTGTGTATTCCCCCCAACTGTCTTCAGGCATTACAAAAATCAGAATATTGCCTGAAGCTAGGCATAAAAATGCAGCAGAGGCATCATGCAGGCAGCAGGGCTAAAAGTGGTATCTGCTAAAGTTAGGGGAGAATTTCATGGAGCTCTTGTTTGTTTTATTGAAGTGGACAGGTTGAAGACCAGGGTTTTATCAATGCCCTGGCCTCAGAGGGATGCACTACTGGTCCTGCATGCTGTGAATCCTCCTCATCCTTGGTGCTGTGGCTGCAGGCTGGAAGGGTGGCTGGGATGTGCTCCTGGTGAGGAGTTGGTGGTGGTGTCACCAGCTTTGGAGGCAGCAATGCCACAATAATGCTCCTGGCTGTGGTTGTGCTGGAGAAGTGGGGTGAGCTCAGAGTTGATCCTTAGTGTTAACTAAAACCTCCTATTCCTACACTGTGCCAGTGTCCTGGGAGCAGATCTGGGGCAGGAGTTCCTCTGTGCCTGAGCTGGGTGATGGTTCCATGAGTGCACCCACCCAGATGCAGATCTCCACAGTCCTGCCAGCTGGCAAGGCACAGGGAAGCTGTGGGTCCAGCCACATGGGAGAGGTTGTTTGGAATTTCCAAACCTTGTGGGGAAGTCTCTTGTTGAGGTCCCCACAATCTTTTAGGTGCCACTATCTGGTGGAGTTTGAGGAAAGCCCCTCTGTTGTGTTTCTAGTAAATGCCAGCCCAGGACGTGCTAATGACAGCAGAGGATGTGCTCCATCTGCGTGAGGAATGACACTTAGGGGAGATCTGGAAACAGGATGGGGATGTTTTATCGACCAGCTGATAAAAGAAAATGCCAGAGAAATTCCCCTGTGGGAAAACACGGCAGAGTTTCACCCCATGCTTCAGCATTGAATTACAATACTCATTTAGCAACCCTTGGCTGCCTGTCCCAGTGCTGCCCACAGTGCCCTGCCAGTACAGCTGCCTGTTTGTAGAGAGATGGGCTGGGAACGGATCAAACTGAAAATAAACTTTTTTATTTCTTTTTTCACTCCCCCAAGGCGAGATCGACTCCATGGTGCCTTTGCCAAGATAGCCTCGTGCTGGTAGAGCTGAGCCAAACCAGTACCTGCTGATTTTTCACTGGAGCAGATGAGCCCCATGTCCTGTGGCCAGAGGGGACGTTTTCAGTGTCCCTTGTCTCTGCTCCCTCTGTCCCACTGTGATCCAGCCATCGCCAGGCTGGTTTTGCTCTTGGTTTTCACGTGCAATGCCAAATTTAAATTATTTGTGAAGTAGCAAAACATCCTTTGTGTTGGCTGCTGAAGTACTGCGTACTGTGTCTGTAGGGTTTTTCTTCTAGGATAGTTGAAATAGTATGGATTTCAGCATGGAGCCAGGTATATTAATAGGAATGCCCTAATTTTGCTTTTTCTCTCTACCAAAGGAGCTTACAATGGGGGAATTAATCGAGAATTAAGTCAGCACTGGGTGTTCTGCAAAGCCTCCATAGGTATTCCTCAATGTTTTGTTTTCTGTTTTCAGCAGACTTGCTCTTTAGGAAGCAGCATGAAAAAGAGATGGAGAAAAACCCTCCCAGGATACACCCATGGCCAACAGAATAGGGAATGTCTGTCTGCGTCCCCCACACGATGAAACCACCTTTTGTTCCCCTGGGAGCAGAGGGACAGGGACCATTCTGGACAAATTTCAAAGCCAGTATTTAACCCAGGCAGCTTGTTACTGGTGTTGCTTTTTCATTCACCTCCTTTCCCTTTTTTCCCTGCTGAGATGCAGAGCATGTGCGTGTGCATCCCCAGAAACATTTTACTATCATCAGTCATCTTCATCATAAATGATGAATTTGGGCTTGCAGCTTCCTTTACCCAGGGAAGCTCATTTGCTTTCAGCTTGATTAGAGCCTGCTCCAGCACAGCAAGGGTGGCTAGGAAATGCCACCCACGCTGGGGTGTCAAAATGCCTTAGAAACCATCCAGGAGCCAGGGAGCCAAGCAGAGCCGGGAAACCAAGCAGAGCAGGAGCAGCTTGCGTGTCTCCAGGCCATTAAAGCTCACCCCTGGGGCTGGGGAGGATGTGCAGAGCACGGATGAAACGCTGCATCCTGCCTGTCCCATCCCTGCTGGATCCGGCCGTAGGAGCTGAGGAAGTTTTCCTGCTTAGCAGGGTGGGGAGGCTTCACATCTCAGCCTTTATTTAATTTTCAGGTGATAAAAGCGTCGCTTCCTTGCTTGGCGCGTCAGAGAGCAGCCAGCACCTTCAAACGCTCCCCTTTCTCCAGGGAATTTGCATTTCCCTAAAGGCAGCACTGGATTTATGCAAAAATCTAGATGAAAGAGAGTCAAAGGCAAAGCATGCTTGTGAGTAAGCTTTCCTGGGTACTTCCTGAACAGTCAGACCCTCTCCTTCCAACCTTTTGGCATTCTGGGGAGAAGTGATGCTGGCTGCAGATTCCTCCAGCCCCAAAAAACACTTGGTGATGACCACTTCACCTTCATGTTGTCCCAAGAGTGGTATCAGTCTGGAAAAGTGCTTTGAGGTTGCAACATCCCACTGTTGGATTTGCTTCTCCATGGGTGCACCATTCTCTCTTGTTATGGTGTTCAGGTGGTGTTTCCTCTCTAGACAGGATGGATTTCTTCCTCATCCTGCCATTCCCCTGAGGATGTGGTCCTTCTTCTTTGGTGATCTCCAAAATCACCTGGGCACAGTCCATCAAAGCCATCTGGCTGTGCTTCATGACCTTTTCCTTTCTTTCTCTGACAGGATGGGAAGAGCACCAAGTATCATCATCCCACAGTAGCTCTGACATGAGCTTTTTGATCATGCAAATCATTGCAATTTCCCTTCCTGAAATACCAGGGCGTTTGCTGGCTTTTACAAAGCCACTGCTGGAAATCCTTCCTGTGAATGACAGGAACAGGACTGGATGACTGTTCATCTTCTGTATCGAAAGACAGTTCATTCAAGTTCAAGAAGCACCAGGATCTGTATAGTTGCCATCTTTTTTTAGCTGGTTTCGCCTCCAACAGTGGCTGGGAGCAGCCTTGGCATGCCAGAGCATCTCTGTGTGACAAGCGAGGACGTGATTTAAAATCTGCTCATCTGGGGCTACAGCAGCTGCTCCCTGCTTCTGGTATGCAGCCCAGAAAGGGACAGGCTTGATGGTAATTGGGGAGCCCATTTTTGCAGTCCAAAGCCACCAATTCCCAAGCTGCAGCATTGTAGGGCTCCAGCCCAAAGGATTTTTCATCCCATTTTCCTAATTCTCAGAGTGTCCTGTTCCAGCAAGGTTTTTTTAATAGCTTGGTTAAACTTGAATCCAGTTTGAGCCCCACTTGATGAAGTTGCAGGTGGGAAGCTGGGTGGGAGCTGATGTGGAGAATCCAGGGGAAGGGTCATGGTGACATTCAACTACTGTGGCCATCAGGCATTCAGAGCATCACGCATTGGTTTGGGATGGAAAGGACCTTTAAAGATTATCTAGTTTCAACCATGCTGCCATGGACAGGGACACCTTCCATTGCAGCCAGGTTGCTCAAGGCCTCATCCAGCCTGGCCTTGAACACTTCCAAAGATGGGGCAACCACAGCTTCTGGGGGCAGCCTGTTTCAGTGTGTCACCACTCCCATCATAACAAATTTCCTCCTTATGTTCCATATGAACCTGCACTCTTTCAATTTAAAGCTGTTGCTTTTTGTACTATAACTACAGGCCCATGTAAAAGTCTTTTTCAATCTTTTTTTTTCAACCTCTCTTTAATACATTGCAAGCCTGCAATGAGGTCTCCCTGACCACCAATTCCTGAGCTGGAGAAAGAGCCACTGCCACATCCTCAGCTTTTTATGTCCATCTCAGCCCAGCTGCAAGGTGCATTTCCAAGGGACTTTGAGTTTCAGAAGTTTTGTAGTTGGGAAGAGGCCTCAAGTTGCACCAGGGAAGGTTCAGGTTGGATATCAGGAAGAGTTTCTTCACTGAAGGAGTAACTCAGCATTGGAATGAGGTGGAAAATATCCCTAAAGTGTTCAAAAATGGGTAGATGTGGTACTCAGGAATGTGGTTTGGTAGGCAAGATGGTACTTGGTTGAAGGATGGACTTGATGAGCTTGGAGATCCTTTCCAACCTGAATGATTTTACTCTTCTGTCTACAATTCTATTATTCTGGTTTGCAGACCCTGAACAATCTGAGCTCTACATTGCCTTAATCTCCTTCCTCCAAAGTGATGCTTGATCTTCCCTCCTCCTCCTTCCAGTTTATTCCCCCATATTCCATGTGGACAAGGTGCAAATCGGGCTGAGGACATGAGGCAGTGCTTTACACACCAGGCAGGCTCTGCAGAGTGAGTGGAGACATTGCTGTCCTTCCAGCAAGAACAGCAGTGACTTTCAGCATTTCATGCCCTTTGATCTTTTATTTGAAAGAAAACCACCTTCATTTGCTCTGCGAGCTCCCACGGGTGGGGGACAACTCTTGGCACAGCTTTGGGGTTTTGCACAATGGTGGCAGGACCATAGGATTTTGTCTCTGTTGCTGAGGATGTCTGGGCCCAGGAGGGTTAGGAGAGGGTGCAGGGGAACAGGAGAAGGGTGCAGGATCTGGCCATGCTGTAGCCATGCATCCAAAACTGGCAGCTTGGAAGTACCCACCTTTGTCCTAGAGCTTTGTCAACTTGTTGCTTTTGCAAAGCACTTGTCCTGTGGCAACCACAGAGCTCTGCTGTGACTTTTGCTGGAGCTAAGGGGTTTTCTGAGATAGGATTTTAGGGGAAACCATCTCTGCAGGACCTGGCTTAATGGGAGGAGCCAGAAGGGTGATGTGCTGGGGGGTCTGGATAACACTGCCAGACCTTCCCCCATCCTACCCAGGAGCAGCCTGTTTTCCCATCTCTCTTCACTTGCTCCATGGCCTTTAATTATCCTGTCTGACACTCAGTTGTGTTTCCCCCAGGACCTCTCTGAGTTGTTGATACTCCTGAGGGTTCACTTCTCACCCACATGCAGCATCTCTGTCCCATCCTGCTGGAAAAGGGACATCCCTGGAGGGGCTATTTCAATGGGCAGTTTCTGCTGTTAAAGTGACAATAGCCATGGCTGGAGAGGATGAGGAGGAGACAACCCAAAGGGGTTTCCCTGCATGTCCCCATGAGCTTGGTGGCTGCCTTCAGAAGTGCTTTGGTGTCCCCCACAGAGGAGAGGGCCGGTGGTGCTGCCACCTCCCAGCAGCCTGTTACGATTTGTGTGACCCTGTCTCCGTGGGGTGAAATGTGTAAACCAAATAATGCAGAGTAAGAGCAAGATGGTTTGGGAGGACAACCCCTGGCAGCACAGGGTGTGGATGGTGGAGGAATCTCAGAGACCCACAAACACCATCTAAACGTGGTGCCATTGATTTGGAAGAGCTGCCTTTCTCCAGAGCTTGGCTTCTGTGGCAATCCTGACCATCGCTTGATGCCACACAGAAATCTTTCCCTGAGACACATCAAAGGCAGAGCATGTTCTGTCCTGTGTGGCATCCCCAGCATGTCACAGAACACTATTTCAACATTGTCTGCAGGTCAAAATCCACCTTTTGGGTAGATTTGAGTCCCGTGGAGCCCCCTTCATCATCAGCAAACTTCCATCAAAGCCACCGCAGCCTGTCTGGGCTGGGCATTGTGCAAGAGGCGCCAGTGACGCAGAGAGGGCTCTGGTGGCCTTGGGTCAGGGCTCCTGGTGGCCTGACCAGGTAATGTAGGGACAATTTCCCATCAGAATCCCCCCCATCGAGGAGAGACATTGCAAATAGCAAAGTTCAGGTCTCATGGGACAGAGGTTCAGGCTCAAACTGTACCTCAAAGAGGAGGTCATGGCAGCTCCTCCCTGCCCTTCCCAGAAGTGTGCTGCTGTTTCTCGTGTTTCCCCCAAGAAACACATCATTCTGCACCCGCACGCCCAAACTTTGCCACCTGCCACAAGTATTAAATTCACTCAAAATACTGTGAGAAACCACAAGAAAAAAGCTGGGCAGATGTTCAGCTGCACCAGAGTTCCAGGGTGGGAGAGACACGTGGCAGTGGCACTTGTTGGGGGTGAGCACTGGGGTGAGTTTACCTCCAGTGTGTGTTTTGGGGTGAAGATGCTACTTTGGGATTATTTTCTTTCCAGAGATACTGTTGGACAAGGCTTGAAGCCTGGAAGTGCCCCATCACACACAGAATTGCTTTTTGTCCCTGACTCTTCTGGCCAAAAGAAATCCCTGAAGGATGGGGGGAGCTGGCCCCAAGTATTTGGGGTGCCTGACTTCCCTGTGCATCGGGCGCCAGAGCATGGGGACCATCCTTCTCCTAACGACAGAGCCTTTCACCCCTCCCCAAAAAAACCCTCTAGGGCACACCCTCTGCAGATTTGGGAAGCAGCCAGCCCCAAGCCTGTTATTACTTTTCCCCGTGGAGTTGGCCTCTCTTCCTCCCCCCTCTTTTTTCTTTTTTTTTTTCCTCCTTTCCCTTCAAATCCAAGCCAGGAAAAGCCTCTGACGTCGGCAGCACGGCTGTGAGCTCCTCGTGGCTGCCGGGGGAAGGCAGTGGAGGGGATATCCCGGATCATAAAACCAGGATCTCGCTGTGAGCAGGGCCACCGTGAGTCGTGCACTGCTGGGGACAGGGTGGGAGGGATGGATGAGGGACTGTGTTCAGCTGGGGGTGTTCCTTTTCCCCACAGTGCAGAAGGTTTAGTGCCTTTTTTGGTTATTATGATCCTCTGATGGCTGAATCTCTTCTGGTACAGGAAGGAATTAAGTTAAAAAGCTGTCCATGGAGACCTCAAATTCAAGTTGCTTGGGGGCTGCATGAGAAGGGAAAAGCTGAAATTCCAGCTAAAGGGCTATTGAAGGGGTGCTTGAAGCATCATGTTTCCTGCAGGGCATTGCTCCGTGAGCTCCGGGCAAGAGAGGCAGCCCTGACACTGGTGGCATCACAGGAATTCCAGTGTGGGCACAGGGTCCGTGTCCAGGGGTTGTGAATCTGGGTGAGAGGGAAAAACAACTCCCAAAGGACCTTTGTAGGCACTTTCCACACTGTGCCTCAGCCTCTCATCAAAGACAAAAGGTGCAAATACAAGATAAGAGAGGGTTGATCATGTTACCAGTGCCTCTGCTGCATTCCTAGCTTGCACAGTGCTGGGAAGACTTTGCTCTTCTTTTTATCTGGCTGGCTGGCTCACTGCCTCAGTTTCCCCATTCCTCCCTCTTTCCTGGTGTCTTGAGTGCCTTCTGCTTGCAAATGTCCATGCCAACATCATGCTGGCATCTTTTGCTGCTCTCTAAATGCTACCAAACTCCTTATGTCCAACTGGAGCTGTAAAATCAAGGGCTGCACAGCTCTCTTTGGCAAAATTTTGTGGTAGCCAGTATTTATTGCACACCAAAAAGGATGTGGGGAAAGATGCATGACCTGGTTTATCTTGCAGGTGTGTTTTATGGACTGCCGGGAGTCCCCCATTGCTTTCCCTCTACGCCTGTGCATTTTCAATCCTCCTTGTTGTGTTTTGCTCAGAAAACATCACATGCAGCAAGAGAAACAACCTAAAAAATAACCCCTTGGAGGAAAAACCCCACCATGTTCCCTGGCACATAGTGCCGGGCACTGCTTCACTCCTGGCAGCAGGTACCCCACAGCCACCACGGTACCCAGCATGGCTTTTCCAGGACATTCCATGTGCTCTGTCCAGCCCTGGAGCAGGACGTGCCCCTGGCTGCTTACACCTCTCCCCACAGATGCCGGCTCCTGCTGGGTGTTTTGTTTCCGTCGCTCTCCTCCCGGACCTTTCCTGTTTCCTTCCGTGCAGATGCAACTGGAGGAAATCTCAGCACACTGGCTGTGTCCCAGCTGCAGTCACAGGCTGGGGACAGCACTGTGGCTCTCTGTGTCCTGGGACCTGTCCTCCCTGGCAGTGGTGGCGATGCTGCTCGTGCTGGTGGAAGTGGTGGTGCTTGTGGCAGTGCTGCTCATGCTGGTGGAACCCAGTGGTGGCAGTGGTAGTGTTGCTCATAGTGGTGGCAGGGGTGACTCTGGTGGCAGTGCTTGGAATGGTGGTGCTGATGCTGGTGGCACTGGTGGTGTTGGTGGCAGTGGTGCTCCTCCTACTGATAGCAGTGGTGACTCTGGTGGCAGTACTGGTGCTCGTGGCAGTGGTCATTGTGGTGGTTGTGGTGGCAATGGTGACAGTGGTGATGCTGCTGATTCTGGTTGCAGGGATGGTGGTGGCAGTGGTGACACTGGTGGGAATGGTGACAGTGGTGGTACTGCTGATGCAGATCTTCTTTGTGCAGCTGAGCCTCACAGACCTGCTCCCCATGATCACTCATGTCAGTGGCAACAGATGTGTGCAGAAACTTCTACATGGTGATAACTGGAAATACTCAGAAACTTGGATTCAGTTCTCAGGGTGATGGAAGTGCTAGTTGGGAGCAGGGAGAGCAGGACTTCATCAGCCTTAAGAGGAAAGGGCTGGTCAGTGTCTTGCTATGTGAGCTGAAAGCAGGAGAGAGGTCGAGAAAGCGTGGCACAGCTGGGTGTTCTGAAGATGAACTTTGAACAGGAGATGTGCTCACTCCGAGATCGCTATATTTATATACGGGTGAGATACACATTGTTTGGGTAGGAGCCTTTGTTCTGAGTCCTGCTGCTAAAGCTCATGTGGAGCGACACTGGCTCAGCAAAGCTTCCTTTTCCTTCTCTTGGGGATGTGCTGTGTTTAGGAAAACCTGACTCCACCATCTGTGTCCCACTAGCCGGGTACCAGCAGCACAGCCATCAGGTCAGGCATCTGCTTGCCTCTCCAACCAAGCTCTGCCATTCACTGGGTGAAGAAGGTCTGACCTTTATTTTCCATCAAGTTGCCATGAGGAAGATCAGCCTCATCCTTCTGTTGCAGGCTCAGTCCCTGGACATCTTGGATGAGGCCAAGATATTTATAATGTTCTTGCCACACTACAATGGAATATTTCGGAGAGCCCTGTGATCCTCTCAGCTGTGGGGCTGTAAGACAAGGAGATGATGGCTCAGTGGTCCCCATCCCCAGGAGCAGCAACCTTCACTGCTGTCTTGCCACATTGGTGTGTGTTCATACTGAATCCTCAGTGGGCTCTTGGCTGCAAAATTCTTGTGTAAGAAGCAGAAATTTCCATACTCGTGGTGAAAATAAAATCATAGAATCATTAAAGTTGGAAAAGATCTCTGAGATCAGTTGTTAACACTGCCAGGTCCACCACTAAACCATGTCCCACATCCATGCCTCTTGAACACTTCAGGGATACTGATTCCACCACTTCTCTGGGCAGCCTGCTCCAATGTCTGAGCACCCTTTTAGTGAAGATATTTTTCCTTATACCCAATCTAAACCTCCCTTTGCACAACTTGAGGCTGTTTCATCTTGTCCTGTTGCTTTGTTACATGGAAGAAGAGACCAACCCCCACCTGCTACAACCTCCTTTCATCAGGCTTTCCCAAGATGGGTTTGAGCCTGACAGGCCAGCACTGCATTGCTGAGCATCCTCATCCAGGACTTGTTCACTGTGTCCTCACATGCTTCCTCTACATCCCCCGGAGTGCTCAAATAAGAAGGATTTATATTCCACTTGGCAGTTTATTAATATTAGCTGAAATTCCCTTTTCCACATTGTTCTGCCACACTTAATATGGAGATCAGCATTGCAGCCTGAAACGCCGGGGATGATTTGTGATTGAATACCCATTAGGGATTTATGGGCTTCGGGACTGAATTTCTGGGATGTGTGATTGCCAAAATACTTGAAACGCTTCCACTGGAGAGGAGACCTTGTGGGAAAGGAGCACTCGCTGTTCTCGTAGGCAGGCGGTTCCCACTGAGCCTCCGTTACTGGCAGCGAGCACGCCCAAGCCAATAAAAAATTGTCCAGGATCCAGAGCACCGATGGAGCATGAACTGTGTGTCGGATGATGACAGGGGCAGCACAGGCATTGGTGCTGGCAGCAGCTCCCAGCCCCATGGGGTTGCTCAGCAGGTGGGATTTAATCCAGGACATGGGTAAACATGGGCACAGTTCATGTTAATGTCCCTGGCAGCCGGTTAAAACTAGGTATGAGGTTGTTTGGAGGGAGAAAAGTCATTTTTTGATCATTTCACTTGTGCACCTCTGGTGCTGGTGTGTCAAATCAGATCGATCATCAAGATCAGATCAAATCATTAGGACAGATGGCATTAAACACACTGGAAGCCTGGAGAGCAAAGGCATGAAAAGTAAAAGCAAAATATCCTCCAGTCCTTTGGTTCAGAGAAACTGGGCTTTCAAGGTGATGCTTTGGGGCAATTCCTACTTTGCATCAGCTCTTCCCTTTGAGGAGGCAACTGTGGCTGCCCATGTCTCCCACCTCCCATCCCTTTTTGTGGTTGTACTGGCCAGCAGATTGGCAGCTGGACTTGTAGGAGCCACACGGCCAAAACCAGCCCAGAACTACCCTCCAGAAATAAGAAATTGGTTCTTATCCAGCCATGGTGAGATCATCTTGGGAAGAAGCAGACCCCACAAACAAAGTGATAGTTGAGATCATCACTGAAAAAGCATGGTGAACACTGTGGGGGAAGCAGGTTTCCCAGCCCATCTTGCAGGAGCATTGCAAGCTTTGAGTAAAAATTCCAGCTGCTGTGGTCCAGGTGGGGAGGATCAGCCACACTGGGGGGTTCAGCATCATCTGTGGGCTGAGCTGTCCTGAATCACACCTAAAATGCTGGGGAGAGGCAGCTTCCACCTCACTCCCATGCCTCAGCCAAGCTCCCAGCCTCCATCAACTGCTAAAATCTGATTTCTCAATGGGGACTGGAAAGTCATCCCCCGTGAATGTCCCACTCATCCCCTGCAGCCCAGGCAGGGTTTGAACTTCACAGAACATCCTTGCAGGACTCTGGGATAGCATTATCCCCTTCTTTATGGGAAAAAAAAAAATAAACAAAATAGTCAGGTGTGATGGAGCATGGTTGTTGGGAAGAGTCCGTGATTTTAGCAGCCAAACTCGGCACATTCAGCAAAGCAGCTCTGCTTCCCCTGGCACTTCACCTGGCTTTTTTCCTGTTGCTGTTTAACCTTTTCATTCCTGCGTATCACTGGAGAAGCAGGAGGTGTTAAACATGTTGTAAATGATGCTCAGGCCTGGACAAACCCATTGTCAGCACCCAGGTGCTGTTACGAGCTGGTCAGGGTTCAGCTCATCTCCCTACTCCCATGTTGTCTTATTGCATAAGGGTGAAACAATCCAGAGGGGAAAGTTTCTGGCTGCTGTGGGGAGAGGCAAGGGGGTGCCTGCTGGCCTGGCTCGGGTTACTTATGTGCTTATGGTCTATTTTGAGGCTCTGGCCACCCAGCACTAAGCAGCCGCTGACCTGGGGGAAGGACCAGCTTCAAAACAAGAGTCCAGTGGGGAACAGCCTGGGGAGGCTCTGGCTGGATTTCTCTCGGCTCTGAGTGGGGCTGGCAGAGCCCTTACCTCCCCACTGGGCCCATCATCTCATGGATTTGGGTATTTCCACAGTGGGAATTGATCTTCTTTTTTTTAATTCTTCCCACTGCCACCCTTGAAAGCAAAGATGCCACGGGTGGAGGAGCCGGGCTGCGTTACTGGGAGCGATGTGCCGGCGGTGTGGGAATGTGGATGAGCAGGCAGGGAGACACATCCATCACTAACCCTGGCAAAACCACACACATGCAACCCCCTGCTTGCCCCCCCCTCCCCAAGATAGCTCATTTGCAGTTGGCTTAATTCTCCTAAGAGCATTAGAGGTGCATTTAGTGGACATGAGCCCAGCGCCAGGAGCATGTGGCCGATTAGCGGCAGCGGCAGCTGGTTTCGGGCACAGCGTGCATTTAGGGTGGAGATACTCAACGTGCTTTTTGGGGACACAAAGGTGAGGTCTGGGGGCGTCTGGATGGGTGTCAGGGGGGTCAGCTGGCGTGAATTGGGTGCTTAAATCCACCAGCAGGTGCAGATGTTGGGTGGTATATGAGAGCAAAGCCTTCCCTGCCATGTGCTTTCAGTTCTGTGAGTGAAATGTGAGTTATCCCTTCTGGCTTCCCAGTGCCATTTCAGCTCTCCAGATGATATTTCAGCTTTAGCTTTAAATACCACCTGGCTTTCTAATTTATGGTCTGCTGTGAAGATGAGGATGGTCAGGGATGCTCACAGGGGATGTAGAAAGTGATGGTGCCTTCAGGGGCAACCCACACCAGGCAGGGGCTTCCTTGGGGAGGAGGACACTGTCACCACCACGTTTCCCTTTCTCTCCCCTGCAGCCTCGCTCTGCGCTGGGATTTATGGAGGTGCTGAGGAGCAGCTGTGAGCCCCGCAGCCCCCGGCAGCCCACCCCGTGAAGCAGCCCCCGGCCGCCTCTCCTCGTCCTGCCCAGCACCCCGACCCTCCGACTCAACCATTCAAGGCTCCCGTGCATGGATCGCCCCAGCGAGGCCCCGCTGCCGGCCGCCGCCCCGTAGGCTCCCGGCCCCCCGTGCCGCCCCCAAGTACTCCACATACCCCGATGGGGTAACGTGACGGGGGCCACCCTCCCGCCACCACCACCCCCCACATGCAGAGGCCTTTCTAGAGCGCCCGGGAGCGCGCGGCACCGGAGGCAGCAGCCGCTCGCCGTCGCACACACGCGGAGGACGCCAACACTACAGCAAAGGGATTTTTTTTTAATAATTATTATTATTATTATTATTTCATTAATATTATATATTTTTTTTCCCCATCTGGCTTTTTTCCCCCCTGGGAGGCTTGTGGTGTGTCAAGGAAGCCGGTGCGCTCCCAGGAGTTGGGATTATTTGCACAACGTCTGTATATTGAGTTCTTGATCCTTTTTTTATTTTTGAAGCGCAGAGGGGTTGTTGGGGTTTTGTTTGGTTTTTTTTTTTTGCCCCTCCGCACCACACTTTTCTTCGGTTTTTCCCTGCCACTGTCAGCACCACCTCACCTTCCCACTGTCCCCACCATGGCCCGGATGAACCGCCCTGCACCTGTGGAGGTCTGCTACAAAAACATGAGGTTCCTCATCACCCACAACCCCACCAATGCCACACTCAGCACCTTCTTGGAGGTAAGGAGGGGAGTCCAGAAGGTGGGAACCAGGGTCCAGTTGCATCTTCTGGGGATAAAAGCTGATGTTGATGGGAGGGCAGCACGTCCCCTTGGGTACCATAGCACCTGGTGGGCAGTGGGTCCAATGATTTCCAGCTTTTTGGGATGGGATGCTTTTCAAGACCCCAAGTGTGATGTTTGGGCACAGTAGAGATGGAGCAGAGTTTCCCCATTCCCATTGTATCCCCTGCCAGATCCACTAGCACATCATATCACAGGGTTTTGGAGCGATGCACATGGGTGCACATGACTTGCCCTGTCCCTCCCAGCACCTCAATAATGGTTTTTGAACCCAAATAGCCCAGCATATTTCCAATGCTCAGAGTGTGTTGGGTAGTGCTGGAGAGCTTGGTGTTGAAGAGCCAGCAGTGGTAGCTGCTGTGTGAGTGCCACTGCCTCAGGGTTGACAGGAATGTGGCTGTGATTTGGGGGCAGCCACCCCATACTCTGCACACTGCAGAGGGCTGCAGCGAGAAGGGAGAAAAATCCCCCTTTCCTCCAGTCTCTTAGACTTTTGGCCAGGCTGCTGAGCGTGTGGGGCTCACCACGGTCTGGTGAGCGCACATGGGGAACAAAGGAGGTGGATCACTGGGGATGATCTCACGGTGCCCGCCGAGGCCAGCGCACCGGGCACGTAATCCGGGGGCAATCCTCGCGCCGGGCAGCGAGCCATGCTGGAAGCGTCCCAAGTCCCACGCCTGAGCCTGCAGCGGGTTGGAGTAATGATACGGCAGCGAGGTGGAGAAGGAGCCCCTGAGCCATCTGTGAGATGCTGAGCTCGGCTGGTGGGGCATGCTACGACTCCCCCACAGCTGCCTCCATGCATTTCTGCATCAGGAGTGTGACCAGGCACAAACAATTTCTCCTTCAGAGGACTAGCACCCATGTCAGAGATGTTTCTTTGCCTGAGGTATAAAATCCCTGCTGATGAGGCTGTCAGGGCTTAAAAATAAATGGCCCTAATGGTACTCGTGACTGAGGAGTCATGAAGATGCTGGTTAAAAATCCTACAAGGCCACGTGGCTTTGGTGTCCTCGGATTTCATGTTTCCTTGTGCCTGGCAGGCTGGATGGACCACGGGTCAAGGGTTCAGAGAAGGGGCACTGCACTGTTTTAGGGTCGGTACTGCTCGACATGGTCATAGCAGGGCTTGGATGTTTTGGGGTTAAGTGGGGTGCACGTGGCAGGGTCTGTTCAGACTCCTTCTCTCTCCAGGACCTGAAGAAATACGGTGCCACCACGGTCGTGCGAGTGTGTGAAGTGACCTATGACAAGACCCCCCTGGAGAAGAACGGCATCACTGTCATGGTAGGTGGGCAGCAGGATGGGCACTGGGGGGCTGCCCCACCACCACCTTAAAAATCTCATCCCTTGGGACTGTTAAACACCCCAGGAGCCCAGCACAGCATCACACTGAGGCAGGAGCAGAGCTGGAAGCCCAGCTGAGCTGAGCTGAGGCTGGTGCTTTAAAAAGAGATGAGCTGCCCACGCAGCCGAAACTGTGACTCACCCGGCTGAGTCGGCAGCTGCCTTCCCTGCCTGTTGCTCAGGATCTGAAGCATCCAGGGATGAGAGCGCTGATCCCACGGGGAAGATGCGCGTGGTTCCCATCACCCCCGGCGTTATCTTATCCTGGGGGTGGTGTGAGGGTTTTTTGCTCTTCCAGCAGCTGGCTGGTGCAGCTGAGGGGGATGAAAGGGAGCAGGCAGCAAGCTGGGAAAGGCAGAGCATGCAGCTGCCTGGGCTGTATCTTGGCTGATAGGTAATTGGAGATGATGTCAGACGTGATAGCCCTGCCAGGGAGTTCAGCTCCAGCTGGGAGGTGAGGCTCTGCTCATTATTTAGGGAAGGGTTTGGAAATGCCTTGTGTCTCCTGGGGTGGTCCTCTGTGTGTTAGGACTTCTTTATACAGTTCTGTATATACATTATATCCTAGAGAGAGGAGGCTCTGTCTTAGATCCTCAGGGATACAGGTGGATAATCCCATGGCTCTCTAGATACAGATCTTCCAGATGCAGATGTCTCTAGATAGAGAAGCAATCTGTGTCTCCACTGGATATATCTTGGAAAGATCACTGTATCCTACATATATAGAATCCATATGTTGGAAATCATATCTGCTCACTTACACACCAAATTCTGCCGTATTTCTAACTGGAGCCTTCAGTCTGAGTTTCTGTATCTATATACATACCTCTTTACATCTCTTATATCTCTCTTATGTGGAGGGATATATGTCTGGGATATGTTTTATATATAGAGAGAAACTATACAAGAACACTGTATAGAAACGAAATAGTTTCTATATCAATGTTTCTATATATAGAAACTATATAAGGCAAATCAAGAGATATCTATAACCTGGTTTTCTACAGATAGATGTATCTGCAGATACAGGAATATCTCTATATATTTTTGAGATATCATGGTATATATTTTTATTTTATATACATAGTTTGGTATATTTTTTATCTGTATCCTCATATATTTATCTGTATCCTCATATATGTATTTGGGATATAAATGTATCTTGGTGCACAAGTCTGATGAGGAACAGCTGAGGGTTTTTAGCCTGGAGAAAAGGAGGCTTGGGAAAGATCTTTTCCTCTACAACTCCCTTAAAAGAGGTTGTAGCCAGGTGGGGGTTGGTCTCTTCTCACAGGTAACAAGCAACAGGACAGGAGGGAATGACCTTCAGTTGCTCCAGGGGAGATTTAGATTGGATATTAGGAAAAATTTCTTCACTGGAAGGGTTGTCAAGCATTGAAACGGCCTGCCCAGAGAAGTGGTGGAGTCACCATCCCTGGAGGGGTTTAAAAGAGCTGTAGATGTGGCACTTGGAGACATGGTTTAGTGGTGGCCTTGCCAGTGCTGGGTTAACAGGTGGACTTGACAAACTTAGATGGCTTTTCCAACCTAAACAATTCTATACTTCTATATATAGACCATATATAGATCTATATATTGAGAAGTGAAGGCTCTGAGGAGACCTTAAAGCCCCTCCCAGTCCCTAAAGGGGCTGCACGAGAGCTGGACTATTTACACAGGCATGTAGTGATAGACCAAGGGGAATGTCTTTAAACTGCCAGAGGCCACATTTAGATGAGACATAAGGAAAAAGATTTTTATCATGAGAATGGTGAGACACTGGCACAGGTTGCCCAGAGAAGTTGAGGCTGCCCCATCTCTGGAAGTGTTCATGGCCAGGTTGCAGCAACCTGGGATAGTGGAAGGTGTCCCTGCCATGGCAGAGGGTTGGACTAGATGATATTTGAAGGTGCCATTCCATCACAGGATGATTCAGTAGGGTGCTGTGTCATCCCTGGTGTGAGCCCCTGACCTGCACTCATGGCTGCAGGGAGGACATGGCCTTGTAGGAGGAGATGGCCTTGCAGGACAGGCACAGGCCAGCCAGGGAGGCTGGCTCAAACACTGCAAATACCCTGAAGCCCAGCGTGCTCCTTTGCTATCAAATCCCAACAGAAATCTCACCACCTGTTCAAACACTGAAGTGAAACAGCTTATTTTGTCATCTTACACCAAGGCTGACTCCAGCACAGCAGCTTAGTGACTCACTCCTCAAAATCTAGGATTAGGGCCTGGTGCCCTGCACCCTTTGGGGCTCACCAAGCCACATCCTCTCTGAGTGATGCTGCCCTTCCTGTCTCTCTCTTCCAGTGCTGCAAAGCCGGTGCCCACACTCCTCCTCACAAATCTGTTTTGGGAAAGAAATCTCCATTTGGGGGCATTTACCCCTCATAACTGAGCCCAGGGCTGAGGGGTATCAAATGCAGAATCTGTTTGACCAACTTCCTCACCGTGCTCCAATTTTGAACCCCTGCAACTTGAGGATGAAGCTCATAAGGAGATGGGATTTTTTTTGTTTTGTCCCTTAGTAACCTTTTCTGAAGGATGGTATTTAAATGGCCCCATTTGGATTGATCTCCCTCCCTTTGACTCTCTCTGGGGCTGTGTTAGTGGGTCCCCAGACCATTCTTTTGGTTTTCCCTTCCATGTGTTGCAGGAAGCTGAATTTCAGCACCACATCAAGCTCTGAGATTTCAGCCATCTTTGGAGCCACCTTTGCTCAAATCCCCAACAATGTGCTCCCAAATTCTGGAATTAGGAGCTGGCAGGGGGCAGGATGGGAACTGCATCACCCCAAAGCTCAGTGAGGTCATCTGGATGGGGATGGAGCATGGGGTGGCCATCCTGGTCTACAGAAGCAGGAGGTCATGGGGACCATGTTGCAGATCCTACCGGTGCTCCTGCAGGCTCAGCCTGTCCATAGGAGGCAGAAGGACTCCAGACCTAGATTTGTGTGGCTTCAAGCCCTGACCCAAAGCAGCCAGGGAATTCCTGTATGCTGGATGATGCCACAAAACTGCCTGTATCCCCACAGAGCTATGCTGTGAGACCAGTTCTGGCACTCCTCTACCTCCCTGCAGCTGAGGCCCCAAACACCATCACCCCAAGTGAAAATCAACCCCTGAAAGGTTTTCCCCAGAAATTTGACAGTGTTTCTCTATTCCCAACCTTGCAGGATTGGCCATTTGATGATGGAGCACCTCCTCCCAGCAAGATTGTGGAAGATTGGCTCAACTTGCTGAAGACCAAGTTCTGCGAGGACCCTGGTTGCTGCGTGGCCGTGCACTGCGTGGCCGGCCTGGGGCGGTGAGTCCAAGCCCAGCACCTCAGCTGCCACCCCTCGTGAATGCAGGAGAGGGAAAACCATGCCAGCTCTCTGCTTTCTGTCCCCCAGCCCCCCTCTGAGCAGGGTTTTGTCCCAGCTGCCACCTCCCCACAAAGGCAGGAGAGGGGCAACCATGCCAGTACTCTCCTTTCTTTTCCCAGTCCCTCTTTGTGCAGGGTTTTGTGAAACCTTAGTGGGAATAGGTGGTGATGGGGGGAATCTGCTACCTGATCTTCTCCTTGGACTTTAAATGGTGGATATCAGCCTCTGGGCTGTGTGACTGGGGAGTGACAGCCACTGCTTTTGACTTTCAGTGCACCCGTCCTTGTCGCGCTGGCCTTGATTGAGAGTGGGATGAAGTATGAAGATGCCATCCAGTTCATCCGACAGTAAGTGGAGCAGTGTTGTGGTTTTAGGGCAGAAAGTTCCTCTCTGAGGGAGTGGAGAGATCTGGTATGTCCGAGGGTTTGGTTTTTTTGGTGACACCAGGGTTGCTTTTCTCTCCTTTGGGAGTGGGAAAACAAGGTCTTGGCATGGAGCACCCTGTGCCTTTGCTGGAGGCTGGGGCAGCAGCTGGCAGCATCCTTGAGGGGCTTTTGGTAGTCACCCCACCTCTGCCCCACATGTTTCCTCCCCGGCTCTCCATGTCCTGGGACTCAAAGGGTGGATGAGCAAAGAAAGCTGCTGGGGTCAGTGCCTGTCTCCATCCCTGGAGGGTTCACTTGGCTTCAGCCTCCAAAATCCCTTTCTGCTCCAGGCAGGGGGGCTCAGCACCCCAACAAGAGCTGTTTGGGTTGGGGAGGATCTCGTGCCACACCTCTGACTGTTCTGGCATTTCTCTGTCCCCACAGGAAGCGCAGAGGAGCCATCAACAGCAAGCAGCTGACATACTTGGAAAAATACCGACCAAAGCAGAGACTCCGATTTAAGGACCCTCATAACCACAAGAACAAATGCTGCATCATGTAACCTCAATGACCTCTTGCCAAAATCCGTGCACAGACCCCCAGGCACTTGCACACATCCCACCCCCTCACCTTCTGGCCCAGCCCTGTGCTCCCCACACGCCGCCCCTCTACCAGGGCTGGGCTGGGGACGTGGAGCATCTCCAGTGTGTTCCAGCACTCACAGCACACTCGTCTTGCTGGATCCCCAAAAAAGGCTGCTCTCTCCAGCTGCAGCCCCGAGGAGGGAAGGCAGCACTGCCTTCAGACAGGCAATGAGCTCTTGGGACCGTTCTTCATCACCATCCTCCTCCCCCCTTTCACCTCCCATTGCACTGAGAGGGGTGGGCAAAGGGTGCTTGGTTTGGGGTGATGCAGGCAGGGCTCTGCCAGCTGAGAAGGGATGGGGTGCAGAAGGGCCACAGCCCCTCCAGAAAAACCTTTCCCCACCTCTTCCCCATAAATAAGGGCTGCAACAGCAGGGATGGAGGTGGGGATGGCACAGTGGCCTCGGAGGGGGAAGGTGGTGATAGTAGGGAGCGGTGACAGGGGCTCTTAGCTCAGTGACCCTTGTGACCAGGGGAAGGGCTGAGCTAAGACCCCCAGCACCATTTCCTTTCTCCTGGCCCCTCTGTCACCTCACCACCTCCGTGTTGCCTCAATGCCAGCCAGGATGCTGCAGATGGGGCTCGCTGGGGACTTGCTCCAGTGAAGGCAGAGCTGCTGGGAACTTCGGGGGCCACAGCAGGGCTTTGAGGCACTCAGCTTTGCTGGGATGCTGGATCAGCACTGGGTCCCCCAAAGTGTGGGGTCCTCTTATTTATAGCTTCCAAATTCAGTGCCCAGGGTGGTGGGTTCTCTGCTGTCCTGTCCCCACCCATGAGCTGAGGCACAAACCCCAATTCTGGCTGCAGGGCCCTGGGGACACAGTGTGCCTCTCAAGGCACATCCATGTTCTCCAGCACCACTGCATTTGCTGGCCAAGGGCCTGGGCTGCAGCTCTCCAGGGGGATTTTGGGCGTTCCTGGCAAGAGCACATCACCTGATTTTGCACCTGCCTTTTCCATATCTGTACCGAGGCGCCTGGCACCCCTGGCACACACCCAGGTGGGGTGGGCTCAGAGCTGCCCCTGAGCTGGGACATTAAACATCTCTCAACTTTCTGCCTTTGAACGCTTGCAGCAGCTGGAGCAGTGGGCACTTAGGGGGTGTGGGGGTGTTTTTTTTCTTTTAATGAGGATAACAAGAAATTTGCTAATTAAAGAGAAAAAAAAACCTTGAAAAATACCCTGTTTGTCTTCCGCACATCCTCTGGCCTTTCTTTCTCCTGTCACTGCCCAGTAGAGCCCGGGAGGTGACCCGTGGTCCCCCAGAGTGATCCCCAGCACTGTGTCACAGCTGGCTGCTGTGCACTATCCCTGGCAGGACATACATGTGGCCCAGGGGAGGCTCCAGGTGTCCTTTGGACTCACTGCTGCTCACACCTCAGCTGCAGGATCACAGTTGTTGGGACAAGGAGGGCTGATCATCCATCTCTTGGGATTTAGGCTGAGCAGCTTGGGATGCTCTCAGTATCCTGTTGACCCTGAGCTGGGTCTCTCCAAAGGTTTGTGTGCCTTCCAAAACGTAGGTATCCAGAGACATTCGCTTCAGGGCGTTCATCTCTTGGGACAGGTGATGAGGAAGTCTGTTAGACACCTTCAGTACCTGCAGAAGGCTGGGGCCTGTTTTGTACCACCACATGGGTGGTGGAGGTGTTTGGAGCTGTTTCCAACACCACCTCACCTGTCCTGATAGGGACCAACCCCATGGCAGGGCAGGGAAGGTCATCCTTTGGGATAAGCTGTGGTGCTGAGTTGAGGTGGGGACCCTCCACAGGTGGCCCTGGAGTTGTCATACCACAAACTTTGGGCCTGTCCAGCATTGTGGGACAGCCCTCAATCCCTTGAGTTTCTCCTGCTCTATGCCAGGCTGTTGGTTCCCATGACTCATGGGGAAGGCAGCAACAGTCAAAGGGTCTGTGTTGATTGGGAATAATGTGGATTGGGCTGATAAAAAGGCCTCACCCTGCATTAGACCACCCTGCTGGGTTGATCACCATCCCCTTCCTGCTTGGGTCTGCCCTCCTGCTGCTAAAATAGGTGCTGCTTCTTCCCCAGGGACATAGGAGGTGGCTTGGCATCGTGGTGGTGACAGCCCCAATCCCTGCTAGCCAAGAAACCTCCTGATCCCATGCCCTTCCTTGTGGGAACTGCTGCTTTACAGGCTTGGAGACGTTTCTGTCCTGGCAAGATGAGTTTTCCTCACCCGTGCTCATGGCAGTATCACCTGGAACATTGCCCAGGGCAAGAGGTCCTGGGATCCAGCCACGATGCCTTTGAGTTGGACTCAGGCTGGGGACAGAGGGATTTGAATTGAGCCTCCTTTGGCCACTCTTGAGCAAGACTTCACGTAGGCCTCAGCTTGGGAGGCTGGCTTGGGGGGAACATGAAGGGACGGGCTTCGCTTTATGTAGCATCAACCCAATCACCTTAAAATTAGGGAGCTTCTGGTATAAAAGCAGTCCTTGATCTGGCCATGTGGCCAAATCCTGAGGGCATCTGGCTGGCAGAGTGGCATCTTGATCCTCCTCAGCTTATAAGTCACTGGAAAAAAAAAAAAAAAAACAAACAAAAAAAACCAAATCATACTGATTTAACTGTCCTAGATTTTTTTTCTTCATGGTTATCTCCCCATCAACCCTAAAATGTGCTGCTTCCATGGAAAGGCTACCTTGGCAGCCCAAGAGCTGCTGTTTTGCATGAAGGGCTGAATTCAAAAGTTTTTCTGGGTTGGTTCTCTGACAAATATTTGGGATTTTTTTATATGGACTTGGGCTCCTTCATCTGAGGTACCAGCTCCTCAATGTTTCAGCCTAGAGAAGGCTACAGAAGCAACAGGCTGGGGAAATTGAGGGGTCTTTGAAGGGGGATTCGGGTTAGAAATCTCAAAGAAGAGCTCAAAAGTCTTAAGACAGTTTAGGTAAGGGGGAAGGTTGAAGCTCAGTAGACAACACCCGAGGGAGGCCTATGCAGCCAAAGGCTCTTGGTTCAGGCTGGTCTTGGGTTCTCTCCTTGTACACTAATCCTCATTTCACCTCAAATGCCAAGATGCTGAAAGGAGAGCCCTAAAAATGTGATGTATTTGCCAATGCTTCACTGCTCTGGTTGTTTCCATCGAGTCCTGGCAGATGTCACAGGGAACAGACACCCCCTTGGCTTTGGCTACAAACCAACCACCTCATCCTGCCTTTTTCTCCTGAAGCAAAGGCTCAAACTGGGTTCTAATAATTTCTCACCCCTATCCACCCCCTCACCCTCCACGGAAAGCCACCACAATTTGCAGGGACAAGGCTCCAAATTGGTGCAAGAACTTTGGAGACCCAAGGGATGGCAAAGCAGAGGTGCCCCAAACCAAGAGCCTGTAGCCTTTACCCAGGAGTCAGTCATGTCTGAGCCTCGTGTGAGGGAATAAATCTGAGCAGGAACTTGTAGCTGTGTCCTCTCACCAGTGGCACACAGCACACATATGCCCTCAAATATCCCTTCTGTTGTTTGTTTTCCAGTCAGAGGGAGAACGTGGAGGGGTAGGATGGTGGGAAGGCAGGAAATGTTGCCATCACAAATGTCCAGCTCTTAATTGAAGAAAATTCTGGTGACACACATTTAAAGACTTTGCATTTGTAAATTTTTATTGTGAGTCTTGCAGTAAGGCTGACACTGTGGTGCTTGGGCTGGGAGCTTCAGAGGTTTATGGGGAACAGATTTCCCGAGAAAGCAGAGTCTGGCTCTACCCACAATAGAACGAGTAGTTTCCTTTTTTATTTTTTTTCATTGGGTTTGTTTGGTTTTTATTAGTCCCAGTGGGAAAACGCACAGGGAGATTCGTGACTTCCATGCAGTTTCCAAGGTCTTGTATCTTATTTGCTGCCAGCAGGCTGGGTAGGTGCAGCGTGGCGGGTGGGTTTGGATGGGATTCTGTCTGGTGGGAGACAAATGTGGCTGGTTTCTTGGCACACAGGGGGAGTCCTGGGCCGGGCTCTTGCAGACATTCCCGGGGAGGGGGCGTTCCGCTGCTTCCCTTCAGACTATGATCTCCCAATGAACTCTCCACTTCCCTGCTGTTCCTTTCTGTGCAACAAAGAACTGCATATTTTCCTTTTTAACCCCCTAGGCAACCATAGTAGTGTGTAGATTAAGCCCAGATGACATTTTTTTTTGTTGGATTTTTGTTTTGTTTTTTTGGTTGGGTTTTTTTTTTGTCTGAGCCATAGCTAAATTATTGTACCCAATGCTTTTTGTATCAGATGGCATCACTTTGAATATGCAGATGAGGTATAGGATCTTGACACTTTATAACCTTTTTAAAAAGAAACTTGTCTGTTTACTTAATGTCTTGTGTAAAAAGGAAAAAAAATGTATGCCTTCAGTAATCACTTTTTTTTTTTGGTTTCTTGAGTTTTATGAAATTACAGTGGTTACACTCCAGCAGCGAAATAAAAAGCGTTCACTGTTTTGTACATCCCTGTGTGCCTGGTGCTGCTAATGGGAATTATCAGGATGTGGGAGGCAAAGGCAGAGCTGAGCTCTGGCCAAGGGTGGAAGTGTATGGGGGAGTTTGTTCTGGCTAGAGAAGAGAGGGCTTCAGGAAGACCTTAGAGCACCTTCCAGTGCTACAAGAGAACTGAAGAGAGAATTTGCAAGGCCTTGGAGTGACAGGTGGGGTACAAAGAAGAAATTCTTGCCTGTGAGGGTGGTGAAGCACTGGCACAAGTTGCCCAGAGAAGCTGTGGCTGCCCCATCCTTGGAAGTGTTTAAGGCCAGCTTGGATGGGGCTTGGAACAGCCTGGTCTAGGGGAAGCTTTCCCTGGCCATGGTGGGGCAATTGGAACTCCATGATCTGGAAGGCCCCTTCCAACCCAAACCATTCCATGATTTTATATCCAGTAGAGCCTCGCCTTGACTGGACACCCTGAAATACACCCAGAGGACACACTACACACACACCTCACCTGATCTCATTGAATCAGTTGGGTTTTTAACTCTCCTCCCCATGACCAAAGGAGGCAAAGACCAGAGTCTTCATGGAGGCTGAGGAGTTGGAGCTTGCATAAACAGGCTGGTAAGCAAGGAAAGCTGACACAAAGTTGTGTGAGCTCCCAGGCAATTATGTGGGGTTGCATGGAGGAGTGGGGAGGAAACTCCCTTTGTGCTGCTCTAGGCTCAGGAAGGCTTTTAAGCCAGATGCCAGATAGAGGTGAAGCAGGGTGGCGTGGCCAGAGCTGTCCTTGGATTCCCCCAGCACTTCCCAAGTGCTTGGCACGGCAGATTCTTATCTCCTGCAGGCTTTGAACCGCAGCTGCAAGGGGCACTGCCTCCTCCTTGTGCAAGAAGCAACTGGGCCTTCAATCAGCCTAATTGCTGCCTCTCTTCTCAAGCAGGAGGGCCGGGGGACTGCTGAACACGACGTGTGTGCTGGAGAAACACCCACCCGCGCTCTTGCCTGTACATGCTGTCTCCTACCTGCTGCATTCCTCCTTGCTCTCCGTCACCCAAAAACGTGCACCCCTTTGCAGGGCAGATCCCAGCTCTCCGTGTTAGGCTGCTGCCACTCCGTGCACAAGTCCCTGCCCTCCCTAAGAGGAGTACTATGAACGTTCATTAAATTGGGGGCTTCTGGGAAAGGCTAAGTTGGCCACTCACAGGGATCAGCCCAGAGAAGCTGTGGCTGCCCCATCCCTGGAAGTGCTCAGGGCCAGGTTGGATGGGGCTTGGAGCAACCTGGTCTGGTGGAAGGTGTCCCTTCCCATTGTGGAGGCAGGGGTAGAACTGGATGATCTCTAAGATCCCTTCCAACTCAAATAATTCTATAATTCTCTGATCTCTTCCCAACTGGTGCCATGTTCCGCAGTGCCTTAAACTGTTCTCAGCAGAGGATGTTGGTACCTACAAGGTATACAGCCATATATTGGAGTGCTTTCAGTCCTGCCAACAACAAAATCAGTGAAACTCCCTCCCCACCCCACACTTCAAGGTGGACATCCACAGCTTAGCTTCATCCCTGACTCCCTTTCCAGTCATCAGAGATCAAGGAATGGCACCATAGACTGAGGAGGGACTCATCTCAGACTGTCATGGACACTCCTTTGGGAGCTCCACCACCACAGAGGGAGCTCCAGAACTCTCAGCTCACACAGACACATCCATGCTGGAGACCCCAAAGCCTTGGGAGATGAGCCATGGCTCACAGCTCTCCCTGTCCATGTTCCTACCCCACCTCAGCAAGCCAGGTCTCCACAGAGCAAGGAGGCAAAGGTTGCAGGGTCTTCAGTAAAGTCCAGACCAGCCACAGTCCAGCCTTATAAGAATGGATTAAAAAATGTTTTCTGAGGGCTGCCTTGGTACATTCCGAACCATGATGAAACCTTCCTTTGATTATTTTGGACTGCTGCTGGCTGCTGTGGCCAACACTGGCTCTTCCCAGGCACAGCACAGCTCTCATCACAGATCCCATCTGCCTGCTTGGGATCAGCCCTTTCACAACACCTCCACCTGAGGCCATCCTGCTGCCTGAAAGGGTCTCCCCACTTCCCTCTGTGCCCAGGGAGTCCTGAACCATCAGCCACACAGGGGCAAAGGTGTCACCTCCCCCAGGACCTGGCAGACCCCGTGGGCCTGGGCACACTGGAAGGTGGGAGGTGCTGCCCTGCTTGCGCTGCAGTATCTGGAAAACTCCCATGCTGGTAGGGATGAAAATGTAGGGCAACTCTTGGGTTGGAAAGAAAATTAAAATGTTTGCAACAAATATAGCTGGAAAGTCAAGTGAGGAATTAGGCACTGCTTGGCAAAGTACAGGAACGTGGATCACCAGGGGTGGGTTATGCCCAGGGAGCTTTCCATGGGAAGCAGAACAAGGAGGGGAAGGAGGAACTCTTTGCCCAGGCTCACACAACAACCCCCACGGTTCAGAAAGGGAATCCTGCAAATCCCTGCTCCACGCCATGACCACAGCAAGGAGCCGTGCTGCCCTGTCTGAGCCACTCGCTGGGCAGGACCTCGGGGCAGAATTTAACTACGGGAGAGAAGGAACATTTGAGTGGCAGGAGAAGAGGCTTGCAGGGAGCTTGTGAAGGACTGAGTCAGTCGCTGTCGGCGTCAGCAACCGAGGAGAAAAGCGTGACTGCCAAACAGCCACCTGGACCTTTGTCAGCTCATCGTTAAAAAAAAAAATCTCAGCTGACAGCCTCTCCCGCATCCCACTGGAGAGCTGAATGTGCCGCACGCAGCCGGGGAGTTCCGTGCAGAAGCAGTGGCTGTGGAAAAAAATGAAAAATGCCCTTCCCTGGCTGCAGGTGCTGGCTGCTGTTGCAACACCTCCCCTGGGGCTCGCAGAGCAGCGCTGCTCTCCCACAGCACCCGGGACGCCTCCAGGGACGTGTCACGGCCAAGCCGGGGGCGGAGGGGATTTGAGGGACCCGGCGCTGGCAGGACGCAAGAGCTGCCTCCGCCTCGCACAGATAACCGCGGCTGACTCCAGCCGGGGCTGACTCACCTGAGCCGGGGCATCTTGTCTGGATATCAGGTGGAGACGGGGAGAAGCAATGCATTTAAATGAGCTTTCATCTTTAAAGCAAACAACGCCGCCTTGTTTTGCAGGCAGCCGTGGGTGACAGGCAAGGACGGCCAGGCTGGTTTTGGGGGGCCCAGTTTGGGGCACTCGGTTTTCATGGGTGGGTGCTCAGCACTCAAAACAAGGGTTGTGATAAAGGGCTTATCGTGAAAACTCACCTGGAGCTGCCAAATATCATCTTGTGGCTCTGTCTGCGTTGCAAATCTGCCAGGTGGAGTGAGACAACGCAGCTGGGTAAGGCAGAGGCACGACTACCCCAGCTGCAGCCAAGTGACACACCTGGGAAGAGAAGCCTAGTCCTTCTGTTTGCAGCTCCTCAATTTGTTCTCTCCAGCCTCCATTCTGGGAATATTTCACAGTAAAGCTGTAAGGAACTGGGCTGACCCCCATAACTGCCCTGCTTTGAGCAGGATACCTCCTTCCAGCCTGAATCATTCTGTAGCCCTAGGAAGATCCCAGACAAAAAAAGGATATCTTATAGCTCACAGGGTGTAAAACTGGGTCACTGAAGGAGATTTCAGAGAGATAGTCCCCTTGGGGCATTGGTACCTTCCCCTGACATTGCACCTGTCTCCTCCAGCTCCATCTGTTATGGTTAAAATGTCCATGGCTGCAGAGGGAATTATGTCCAGACTGGCTGCTCCCTCCACAGACAGCTCCGTACCCTCTCTAAGGTGTGGTTGTACTCAGTTTCAAAGGATCACAGAATGATTTGAGTTGGAAGGGGTCTCAAAGATCACCCAATTCCAACTCCCTGCCATAGGCAGGGACACCTTCCAGTATCCCAGGTTGCTCCAAGCTAGTCCAACCTGGCCTTGAACACTTCCAGGAATGGGACATCCACAGTTTGTCAGAGGATTCCAACATCCACAACTCCTCAGATGTGGATTCTAGACTCATCTAAAGCAGTTAAAGCACTTCCTTACATGCACACATAACTCAACCTGTCTTCTGTTTTCTCTTGAGAGTTTTTTTATCACGAGATGCAGATTTACCACACTCAAAGCCCGGCAATGAGGTGTCTCTGTCTCCTTCAGCTGTTGCCACGTGATCCATCATGTCCTGAAGAGGCTGAGATGGGGCCTCTTGCATTTTGATCCCTGAATCCACCACTGGGGTCCTTTCCAGCTGGATGGGCTGAAGTTTGTGTGGAAATGCAGGGGCCAAAGCGTGTCCTGTCCAGAAAAGGGTGGTGGAGCTGAGGGAGGGTCTGCAGAACAACTCTGATGAGGTGGCTGAGGGAGCTGAAGTCTGGAGGAAAGGAGGAGGTTGGAACCAGGTGGGGGCTGGTCTCTTCTCTCAAGTTACAAATGACAAGAGGAAATGGCCTCAACTTGTACCTGGGGAGGTTTTGATTGGATATCAGGAAAAATTTCTTTTCAGAAAGGGTGATGAAGCACTGGAACAGGCCAGCCAGGGAAGCTGAGGGGTCACCATCCCTGAAGGTATTTAAAAGTTATGTAGATGTGGCACTTGGGAACACAGTTTAGTGGTGAATATGGTGGTTCTGGGTTAATGGCTGGACTTGATGCACTTAGAAGTCTTTTCCAACCTTAATGACTCTATGAGTCTGTGAAATGGTTTCATACTAAGAGGGATTAACCAGTCCCTGTGGGTGTTTGTCCATCTTCTACCCCATTTTTCTCCCCTCGCAGCTTCTTCAGGGGCAATTCCTCATTTATTTCCATCTCACTGGAGGAAAAGGCTACACAGCTTTGGGCCAAGGATTTTCCACTGAAGAAACAGATCCAGGCCCTGGTGATTGCCCACTGATAACCACTTTTTGGGATCTGTCAGACAGCCAACTCTTAGCTCATTTAACACTTGCTCTACTGATGTGTGGTGCTTTTTCCCCCACTGGAACACCACACTGTACAAATCTAATATTTTACAAGCATGTTGAATGCACAGTTATGTTTATGGGCCAACCTTATAATCTAAAATAATGGCATCAAGCTGGTACAGCAAGACCCCTGATCCAGAAAACCACGTTGACTGGCATTTTTTATATTTCTCTTATTTATGCTTTGATGAATCAGATTCTAGATCAGACTGTTTTTGTTAACAATCAGCCTGTTGTTATTACTAGCCTGACATCACCCCTAGACGTGTCTGGCCCACAAAGGCAGTTTTGCTGCTCAGCAGGCTCCTGAGGCTCAGCACCACGTTAACACTGGTACCAGAGGGCAGGAGAAGATGTTGGCCCATGCATCAAGGCCTTTGCATCTTCCAAGGATCTGAGCTCCAGGCTTGCTTGGGTTGAGCCTGAGGCAGCTGTTCTACATCCAAAAACTGGTTTCCTTACTTAGTCCTGAAGTTTGTATGAAACTCAGATAGAAGACAGATATTATGTCTCTAAACTCATGAGGGTTCATTGTGTCTCTTTGCACAGTGGCCAAGGAGAGGAGATGGTTGTAGGGAGCCTGGCAGGATACACCAGGTGAGGCCTGAGCTCACCTCCCTGAGCTGGAGGAGAGGCACAGCCCCAGTGACCCTGCAAACCTCTTTGTGTGTGACAGCAGAGTGCTGTGGTCTTTGACCCTTGGGCTGTGGGACAGCAAGGATCAGGCTGGGTGTGATTTTAGAATCATAGAATTATTCAGGTTGGAAAAAACCTCTAAGATCACCGAGTCCAACCATTAACCCAACATCACTGTGTTCACCACTAAACCAAGTCCCCACGGGCCACATCTCAGTGTCTTTTGAACACTTCCAGGGACTGTGATTCAGTGGAGGGTGAACAGCTTTAGGATGCACAGCTTTAGGAGTCCTGCCCTGAAAGCATTAGGAAGCAGCAGCAGCATCCCAAAAACATCAAATCCTACCCAAAATCAAAAGGTGAAGCAGCTGATCTGCTGAGACCCCTGAAGCACACTCTCAAACCCTGCATGACCATTTCCATACAGAGCCTCCTGTTGCCTCATCTCAGGCTCTGCCTGGGGCTGTTTGCCCTCATTTTATTCCACATATACAGCTTCCTCCATAGCATTTGCTTCAATTCCCGATCTTCTGGGTCCCCTGAAAACTTCTAAAACTCCAGTGTGAAAAAGAAGATACTTTAGATATTGAACCAAACCAAATCCTGGTGCAGTTCCACCGCCTCTCCATGAGCTCACACCCAGCTCAGCCTCCTCCTCTCGCAGCTGCTGCTCCAGCAAAATCATTTGCACACTAAAAACCCCGCCAGACAAAGCCCCAGCCGCCCACCCGTGCTCTCAGCCTGCCACCGGCGTAGAGAATCCCCGTCCTTAAGGACACAGCCTTGAACAAAAGCCAGGGAAATAAAAAAAAAAAAAAAATCAACAAAACAAGCTTCTCTGCAGCCTGACCTTTTATTGTGTGAATGGGGCTGCCAAACTAAACCCGCGCTGCAGGTCCTTCCCGCTCCCTGCATCCTGCCCGAGATTCCTCCCCTCCCTGCTGGGGCTCAGTCGCAGCCCTGGCTGTGTCATTGGGGCTTCCCAGGAGTGAGGAAGACAATGGGGGGATTCTCGGGGTGGTGTGGGCGGTTTCCTCTTCCTCCATCCAAGGAGGACCTGGGGCTTGGCTCAGTGGAAGGTGGGATCCGCAGCTCCTGGCAGATGGAGCAGTGAGCGAAGGTGGAAAAGCATCCGCAGCCTTGCGGGGTTGGCAAGGTTAGAAGGACCAGAGGGGACACGTCAGGTTTAAATAATCTTCTTCCCTCCAGGGCCCATACAAGACACTTCAGGAGGAAAAAAAAAGAAAAAAAAAAAAAAAAAAAAAAAGAGAGAGAGAGAAGAAAGAAAATATAATCCCCTGTGAATGCCTGGAGCCGGCTGCCAGAAGAAAAGCTCAGCTCAGGGCTGTGCTTGCCCCAGCACAGCCTATCTCGCTTTTGCTGCCCTTCACTTTTCCCCACCACCCCCGGCTCAGCCCGAGAGCTCCTGAGGACACGAGCTGAGCTGGAGCATCCAAGAGCTCTTTGCCAGGACGTGGCCAACCCTGCCCTCCCCGCCTGCGAGTGCGGGGCCGGGGCTTGTCCACATCACACAGCGCCGGCTGCCTCTCGTTAGTGCTGGGTGATAAATCCAGGGGGGAGATGACAGCCCAGCGGGATGAATCCCAGCGTCCGACCCTTTCAATTCTCCTTCTCCCATCACACATGGCCGGGCTTGCCTGGTCCCATCATCTACTGATGGCCGTAAGCCATCACCCCCGGATGGGGAATGAGCCCTGACAAATGGAGCATTTCCTTTGTGTTCTCCTGTTGGGAAGCAGAGGTTGTCCAGGCCTCCCTGTCCTGCTGAAGGTGAAAGGAGATGCCATGAGGTCTCCATGAGGTCTCCATGAGGAAATGCCATGAGACCATGGAGAGGTTCAACCACGTTGTCCGAGACAGATTTCAGTGCCAGTTTGAGAGCCTGAAACACCACTTTGGTTTGAGAGACAGCTTGGGTGAAAGACCACCTGGTCTCATGGTTTACTCCAGTGTCACTGTCCCCTCCTGAAAAGGAGACTGTTGCAGCTGCAAACAGGATTTATAGAAGTCAGTGTTCTGCTGTGAACAGCCAAGAGAGGTGATGCCCCTCTACCAAGCCTTGATCCAACCTGGAACAGGAGACAAGGAGGGGCTTTAAAATCCAGTGTGCCATGGATGAGGATGCCTCCATGGAGGCTGGGCAGAGGCAGGTGGTAGAGGGGCTTCCATGGATCATTGAATCATAAAAGGATTTGGGTTGGAAGGGACCTTAAAAGGTCATCTAGTCCAGACCCCACAAAAGCAGGTTGATCAGGGCCCCATCCAACCTGGTCTTGAATGTTTCCAAGAGTGGAACATCCACCAGGTCTCTGGGCAACCTGTGCTGGTGTTACAGTACCCTCATTGTAAAAAACCTTTTCTAATATCAAATCTGAATTGACCATCTTTCAGTTTAAGGCCATTGCCCCTTGATTCATCTCTACAGACCCTGCTAAGAAATCTGTTCTCATCTTTCTTATATGCCCCTTTTGGGCACTGAAAAGGTCTTCCTGGAGCTTTCTCATCTCCAGGCTGAACAGCCCCAACTGTCCTAGGCTGTCTCCAGAGCAGAAATGCTCCAGCCCTCTGATCTTTTTCATGGCCCTCCTTTAGACCCACTTCAAGAGGTCTGTCTTGTACCTGGATTGATAACAGGCATTGCCCTGACCCAGATGCAGCAACAGCACTTGGCTTTGTTGAACCTCATGAGGTTCCCATGGCCCACTTCCCGAGCTTGTCCAGGTCCTCTGGATGGCACCGTGTCCCGCAGGCACATCCTTCAGGGTGGAGGGGCACAGCTCAGCCCATTTTTGCACCAGTCATTCTCTGTCCTCCATCCTTCCAAGCACAGGGAGGGGCCCCTCAGTGCCACAGTCCCAAGGGCAGGGGCTGCTTTTCTGGAGGGAAACAAAATCTCCTTGAGGGCTCTTCTATTCAGCATCCTTTCAGTTGAAACTGCCTGGATTACTCACATAATCTTGTTTCTTTAGGAAAACAAGGGGGAAAAAAGCTGGGCTGGGGTGTTAAAGCACTTTGCTGTGCCAAGAGCATCCCTGCTGGGCTTGCAAAGCCCTCCCTGGGGTCTTGCAGTCCCTCTCTGTCACTGTCACTTTGAGGACACCATAAATCATTACTGGCCTGTCATGTTTTTGGGGACCGTCAACCCCAGGGGTGATGGAGAACAATGTCCTCTCTGCAGACCTACACAAACTGCTCTGAGCCCAGCCCTGCTGCTGTGCAGGGTGGACAAGCTGTGGGTTCATCCCCTTCTGAGGAAAAAATGGGCTCATGACCATTTCTCAGCTCTGACCCCTGAAAAAAAGGGAGCACCTCACTGTGGAGTCTCTGCACAGCCTTGTACAGTTGTGCTTTGGTTTATGGTGTATTTTCCATCACACCAGACTTGTCTGTAATAAAAAGTGAGAGAGGATGTAGGAAGATGGAAGCCTCAGGTTTGGGGTTAAGTCAGGGTGGGACACATCTGGATTGGGAAGGAGGAGCTGGAGGATGTGGCCTCATGATGATGCTCAGTTACATTTGGGAACACCTAGTTCCTTCTGGAGGCATCTCAGACACTGCCACAAGTCTGGGGAGGAAAACACCACTGTGGGTTGGAGGATGAGGCAGCAGATGAGATGGATGCAGAGACAGAGAAGGCTGGAGGCTTGAGGTGCAGCCTCAGACAGCCACTGATCTGCTGGTACATCAATTCTCCTCTTTTGGAACAGCCTGACTCATTTCTGGAGCACAGTTTCACTTGTCTGTGGTGGGCAGTGGAACAGTGGGGTTGGCTGGCACATGTGGCTGGGGTGGGAGAGCTGCAGGCCCAGCTGTTCTCAGCCCAGCCCAGCACTGGGGCAGCCACGTGTGGGGCATCAGGGACCTCTTGAGGAACCCTGCAGCACCATCCCCTCCTGGGCTTCCCACATGGGACAGCCAGGGAAGGGTCCTAAGGCAAACTCCGTGGTCTTAGAGGAGAGAAGGAGGCAGAAGGGATTCATGTAATTCATGTAATTCAATGCAAACTCACTTCTCCTTCTTTCCTCCCCACTAAGCTCCCTGGAGAAAACAGCAGGGGAAAATAAAAGGCTAAATAGAATAAAACAGACTAAATAGAACAAAAGAGAACACCTGGGAGTAAGTCTTTGTAACTCCAGCTGGAGTGGACTGTTCCTGAGCCAAGCCTGAAACACTTGAACAAGGCCAACCTGGCCATCCCCCAGGCAGGCCATGTGAATGACAAGTGCATCAGCCATGCTGGCAGCTCTCTTTCATTAGTTTCCTTATAAATAAATATTATATCATTAACTGCAGGCCAATTAAACACATCAAACAGTCATTATTGATAGCCTCCACCACCCTGTGCTGCCAGGAAATGTGGGAGTGGTAAAACAGGTCTGGCCCTCAGAATGGGAATAACAACTCACGTGGCTTGAGGGTGTCAGGGATGAGCCATGGCTGATCACCTGGACACTGGAATGTCACAAGGCTCCTCCACATCTCCTGCCTTCCTGGCTCAGGTGGATGCCTCCAGTGTGGTTAACCAAACCTCCTGGCACCACAGCTCTGGGACATCAGAGAAGGAAGGCACATCTAAAAATGAAACCAAGAGCCCTCCATAGGCTCCCATCAGGATAGCCAAGGCCTTTTCCAGCCCCTGACACTCCAGAGCTCTCAGCTTTCTGCTGTAGCACCCACAGGAGGTTTGCAATGAATTTTCTTCAGTGTTTCTCCTCTGCTGCTCAAGGCTCCGGGAGAATTGCAGCCACTCACAGCAAACTGGTGCTGGACAACCAGCTGGTGTCAGAAAAACAGCCCCAGGATTGTTCCAGATGGTGCCATGCACAAGGGTAGAAAGCTTCTGTGGGCACAGGACTGCTGCTCCCTGGGCTCTGCTCTGCAGAAAGATTTTCTGCAGCCTGGAGGGGAGCAGATTCCCTAGGGCTGGTGGGCAGATCCTGTGCACAGCAAGGGATGTTTCTGCCACAATTGTTACAGGAGATTTTCATTAAATAACTTCACTGCTTGGAGCAAATGGACTCAACCCTTCTTGAATGGACTCTCTCAGGACCAGCCCAAGAAATTGCTTCTGGATCCTGGCTTTTAAGAAGCCCAACAGTCTCCAGAGCAGTGGTCCTAGGAGGGTGTGCAGGGACAGTGCTCCTCCAGAGGTTCTCCAAGAGGAAAACCTCAGCATCTTGAGAACACTTTCCTTTTACTAAAGCCACACACCTCCCATTGGACTTTGAGTGTTCCAGCTCCTCAGGAGTGCAGAGGCTGGAGTTGGGGGGGGGGTTTAGGGGTTGTCTCCTGCTGGGCATTTCTCAGTAGTAACGTACAGAAAGAGGCTTCCCCAGCCTGGGATCAGACAGCATAGCCTGGGTGCACCCCAAATTCAGCAAAATATCTAAGCACCCTTTCAGCTGACAGGTGGGTCTAGATCTTCCTGATGCCAACATCTGAGAGCTGAAACCCCTGAGATACCTCGTGAGTGTTGGCTCAGGTTTTTTTCTGCTTTTGGTCATTTGTACTCATTACTATTGTGTCATTATTTGGGGAGCTGACACTGAAAAAATGGTCCCATCACACAGTGAGGCAGATAGATGTGAGAGAAAGCCTTTGATTTTTTGGGGGGCTTTATCTTAATTACATACTTTAAATGCTCTGGGGAGGTTTTTTTCTTTTTTTTTTTTCTTTTTCTTTGCTTTTTTTCCAGTGCAAATGGAATGGGCAATAATGCCTTGTGCTTATAGGTAGCTGTATGATGTGCTTGCTTTTTGGGCTAATAATTACTGGGAAAAGATTAATGAAGGGCAGATATTTGAATAGTGAAGTACTATTTTTTTTTTCTGGTTTTGTTAAATGAGAGAAAGCGTCAAGCGCCTTGACTGCTACACCAGCACTCATTGGATCTGTAAGATTTGTGTTCCCTGTGCTCTTGGGCTAAGTTAACAAATATTTACAGGCTGGGGCTGTGGTTCAGCAGAACACTCTCAGCTGTGTGCTCAAGTCTCCTTGGCCTCTGTGGCGCTTAAATGCAACCTTGTGAAACGTGCTAGATGTGAGGACCTTGGATTTTTTGGATAACAAAGACAACATTTGTCAATGCCAAACCAAGGGTCACCGAGTCACGTTGCTGACTAGCACAAAGCCCTTCATCCCCTTTGTTCGCTCTGAAATAGTGAAATAGTAGCTGACTTGGTGTTTTTCACAAGTTTCTCCCTTTTTTTCTGTGTGTTTGTGTGTGAATGCTGTTGATTTCTAAACTATCTGGATGAAAATCTTTCAACCTGGATCCTGAGTTCACACTTACTTGATTTGCTTTTTTGTACTGCTGCTGTAATGTAATCAGGAGATTTTCTCATATGTATAAGGAGAAGAAAGATTACTGAGAACACCTGATGTCCTCTTTTTTTTTGTGAAAATGCAGAAGGATTTGCTCAGCAGGTGCCCAAAAGGTCTCTTCTCCAGAGGGCTCCTTCATCCCTGAGCCAGGCTCATGGAGCACTCAGATCAAACCCCCTCGCATTCAGCGTGTGCATTTCTCTTTTCCTTGCTCTTGCACTCCCTCTGCTGATCCCGGGGACCTGTTAGAAGAAAAATGTTGGTGCCAGAAATAAGCAAAGTACAGGGGGAAAACAGCTCTATAGCAAAAAATGAACCAACTCATCCCAGATAGAGAATACCTGAAGGTCAGAGGGCAGAAGAGAAAAAGCAGTGATAAATGAAGATGTAGTAAATATAGTTCCTCCTATCAGTTGATTCCTTCCTTCTGGAGACCAATGACATGACCTGAGGGAATGGCTGGAGCTGTGTCAGGGGAGGTTTAGGCTGAATATTAGGAAAAGGAACAGATGGGATTTACCCTCCTATCCCCTTTCCAAACCATGACCAAGGTCACCTGTCAGCCTCTCACCCACCCTCCTCTGTAGATTCCTCTTGATCCTTCAGGTGAACTTGAGCTCTACTTGCATGTTGAGTGTTTACCCCTCAGAAAAACCAAACCCAAAATTAGAAGACTCCTTGCTCAGAAAAGCTGTGGAGGTCCCATCCCTGGGAGTGTTCAAGGCCAGGCTGGATGTGGCTTGGAGCAACCTGGGATAGTGGAAGGTGTCTCTGCCCATGGCAGGGAACTAGATGGTCTTTAAGGTCCCTTCCAACCCAAACCTTTCCATAATTCTAAGATTTTTATGATTCTGCTTTGAGGGCCCAAAGAAACACAACCCACGGGGGTTCAGTTAATGAGCCCCCTTTTCCCCATGCTTTGCCTTTCATAAGCCAAAGAAAGAAAAAATCATGGGACTGCTGGGAAGCAGGGAAGAAGCACAGAATTGCTCTATGTGTCCTTTGGAAGGTCCCAAAAGGAAAAGGTCCTTGACAAGGAGTTTATTTTCATTAAAAATTACAAGCCCTGCTCAACCAGTCAAATAAACAAAGCAAGTCTGTAAAACAGCAAGTGCAAAAGGTCCTGGGTTATTTATAAAGGGCTTTTAAGTATATTAGGCCTAACACCAAGATAAATCAACCCTGCTAAGATTCCAGAGGCATATCACATGTGGCCCTAGCTGTTGTCAGCTTTGTGCTGGAATATATTTAGTGGCCTGTTTCACTACGAACCTTCACAGCTTTTTCCCCAGTGATTCCCCCTTGAAAATCAATACACTGGGGCCAGGCACAGGTTTCTGTCTCCAGTCACATATTGATTTGATCAAATCCTTTGTGAGATCACAGAATATTTTGGGTTGGGAAATGTGAAAAATCATCTTATTGCAACCCCTGCCATGGGCAGGGAGAGGTCCCACCACCCAAGGTTGCTCCAAGCCCTATCCAACCTTGAACACTTCCAGGAATAGGGGATCCACAGTTTCTCTTGACAGCCAATCCAGGGCCTCACCACCCTCATGGAAGAATTTCTCCATCATACCTAGTCTAAATCTACCCTCCTTCAGCCCAAAGTCTCTCCTCTTGTACTATCTCTGTATGCTTTTGAAAAAATCCCTCTTCACAACAATTCAAATCCAAGCCACTGCATTCAACAGATATTTTGCCACTCAGTGTGTCACAGAATGGTAAAGAACCCTGTTCCAGACCAGGTTATTGGATCCAACAGGATTGGGGTTTTTTCCTGAAATAAGATGTTCAGTACAGAGGGTCACCAACATCTGCCACTGTGAACTTCAGTTCAAATAAATCTCAGCAATTACTTCTCACCTGATCAGAAGGAAGGTGAGGATGTTTGGGATATTGTAGGATTAAAATATGGTCATTTGAAGACCCTGGGCAAAGTCAGTGCTGGGAAATAGCCATGTGCTTGTCTGCTGCTCCAGCTCAACCTCCCTTGCATTTCAGGTCACTCCTTACAGCAATCTGGCACAAACCCAGAACTTCTTTTTGGGTGATTTCTTCTCCAGTCCCACCAGAACAACTCTGCACTTTCCCAGGTCCAGACCAAGTCCAGGACAACATGAGATGCCCAGGAGTGCACAGAGCTGAAGAGGGGTTGATTGAGGATTCGTGGTGTGATTGTTGGAACTGTCCTGTGAAGGGCCAGGAGTTGGACTCGAGGATCCATGTTGGTCCCTTCCAACTCAGGATATCCTAGGACTGGCTATGGAATTGTCTTTACATGGGTTTTACTTTATGCTAAGGGTGCAATTTAGTGTCCTAACACAGGTTTTTCAGACCAGATGAGGTGCTCCCATCAACCTCCAGCTGCCACAAGAGGATATGTGTGTTTGAAGGGTGTAGTGGCCTTCCATAAATATCTGTAGGGTACCCTGAAGTGTTTTGAACAGTACCAGATGTTTAGGCAACTTCTTAATTCTCTGTAAACCCCCAGAAACTTGGAAAAAACTTAAGCCATTTAGTGCTTTGCACTGAAAAGTTAGGGATAACCTCATTTCCAAGTCTCATTTCTTGTTTTTATTGCTCCAGCTCCTGTTTGGAAAGAATGCCACATGAGGGAAGGGAACATTTTAGAGGGAAAATATTCTTAGATCGATGTCCAGATGGGTGCCCATCATTAAGATCCCAGTCTACTCCCCAAATAATCTGGCTGTGTTTGCACCCTGCTGGAGCAATCTGGACAAGTGACCCACCCTTCCAGAGAGGATTCAGGACAGACTTTTCTGCCTCATTCTGTGATTAAGTCACACCTCTGTGATCTCCTGCCTAGGAGGTGATATTTTTTGCACTGTCACAAGGCCAAAGGCAACACCACAGGTAAGTTTTCTGAAAGGGAATGCAGAGAGGGAAGTACCTGGTTTGGTAAATCCTTTGGATTTGCTTTTTTGATGCCAAATTCCTCAGCTGTTTCCAACTTGTTGAAATTAACTCCAGTTTAGTAACGCCCAATAATTGCCTAATTGGTTTGAACTAATTGACAACATCCAGCCCAGAAGATGCCAGCTGGTGATCCCCTGCCTTTCTGAAAAGGCTGTAGGGATTGTCTGCAGGAACAATTGCTCAGCAGGAAAGGCAAGTTATGCAAAATCAAGTTTTGCTGTGAGAAAAAGCTGTGGTTTTGCTCAAATAATTCAAATTTTTTGTTTGTTTTTCTTCCCAGAAAACTCAAATAAACTATTTTTATTTGAATAAGGTTAGTGCCAAACATTTGCTTTTAACTTTGTGGTGTGACACGCACAGAGCCCAGATCCTTATTTCAGCTGAGCTGTGTTGGTGGTGCCTGTGAACACAGTTTTGCTTTCTCCTTAGACAGAAAAGAAGCAGATGAAAACACTGAGACTGAAGAAAATAAAAATTTGGCTATTTGGCTACTCAGTTATATTATACAGCAACTTCTGTAGTAATTTGCCCCCATAACTAGAAAACAAAACTGGTTCTTTTTTCTGGTGTGATCTCAGCTCTCTATCTTAAATAGAAAATATCATTTATCTTAAATTAGAAAACTTTTAGCAACCCCCATATACCCAGCTGCTCCCTATGAAAAACAGGGATCCAGCCTCCACTGCTCATTTCTTTCTTTCCTCTATCCCAGCACTCATCAGCTTGCTCTTTGATGTCCCAAATATTTTTGAGGGGAGAATCAGGCTGAAAATGCTGAGGATGAAGGTCATCTCTCCTTGAGCCATTCAGTACAGCAGTGCTGGTGTGGGACCAGCAACACCACCCTTGTTCTGGTCAGTTTTTCAATCCCAGGCAGGTATTTTCATGCTGGAGCTGCTCGGTTAATTCTGGGAACTTGCACCAGATGGCGATGCCAGCCCGTTTCCAGCTTCATCCCTGAAAAGGCAAACTCTGGATTGTCTCCCTGGATTGTTTTGTTTGGGGTTTCTTTGTGTGTTAACAGCTGATGCCTGCTGAAATCCCTGAGCCAGGCAGGTGTCCCACTGTAATGTTCCCTGCTAGGGTGTGCTCCCATTGGAATTCACTGCTGTATTGCCATTATCCTGTGGGGAACAGACAGGCAGGAGAGAAAACAGCCTTCACTGTGTTCAGGACAAGGAAATGTTTACAGGGAATAAAGCATGGCTGGATATAAGGGGTCAGAGCACAGGGGGATGGAAGCTGTCAAAAGCAAGGTCAGGGCTGAGCAGCATGAGCCTGAAACTGTCCTGTCCGCTGGCCCAGTAGAATCAGAATCATGGAATATCCTGAGCTGGAAGGGACACACAAGAATCATCAAGTCCAGCTCCTGGCCCTGCATGGGACAGTCCCCAGAATCCCACCATTACCTGAGAGTGTTGTCCAAAAGCTCCTTGAGTTCTTGTCAGGCCATTGTCACCCTAACCCAAATAGACATGTAGGTATTCCCACCCCAGTGGGTTAAAAGCAGCTTGAACAGAACCCTGATAAATGCACATCTCTGATCCCCCACAAGCTGCAGATCCCCCACTGACTTTGCAGTGATGTTAAGCAGATTTTTTAGTCTCTGAGTTTTTTGGGGCTCCCCTCCAGCAGCTCCCAAGTACCCACTCTCAGAGGCAGATTGCAGCCATCCCAGTCTACCTGGCCACCAGCATTTTTACCACGCTGATGTATGTTCCCAGTGCTCCCAGAATCTGCCAGGGAGCTGCTCAGTAAAGAGCAATTGGATTTACAAAGCTCATTCTTGGATGGGAAGTGCTGGCAGGATGACAGGACAGACCCTGCACGTGCCATCTGATCTCTGCCCAGGTGGGATCACAGCCCTGCAACCCAAAGGATGAGAGGCAGAGCTCAGGCCACGAGCTCTGTACCTCATCTCCAATATTTTGGCTTGGTAGGGTTGTGGGCTGCACACAGAAACACCTGCATGGACAAAAACCAGCATGATGAGCAGAGCTGGACACAAAACAGACCTGTCAAGACATTCTCTGGGAAAACTGAGATATTTCTGCACAGATTTCTGACATGCTGGTCTGAAAAACAGCAGCCAGCAAGAAGGGACTGGCCCTGTTACCACACTGGGGATGCACAGGCTGAAAGTTGGTTGAAAGATGCAACTTCTCAGCCTGACCCATCTCTGTCCAGCATTTTTTACTAATTATTTCTACCTGAACAAGGCTGTGAATGTGATTTACCTGTTCAGATGGGAGCCTGGTCACCCTTCTGTGCAGAAGTGAAGGAAGTCTCTGGGGGGGAGCAGGGAGAAGGTGTCAGGGTTGAGGACAGCAGTCTGACCTCACTGGGACGTGACATCTGCCATTGCTACTTCAGTAATAACTACCTGCCATGGCTCTACACTGCCATGGTTTAAAAGCCCAGGTCACAGGCAGTAAAAATTTCCATCCCCCACTTGCCCCTGCAAGCACAGTCTGACCCCAGAGGAATTCTGTATTAGAACCAAAATATGTCCTAACATTAACATGTGCAAAGGTTTAGGCTGTGGCTGTCAAACAAACCCTGATCAGTCGTTGTTTAGCAGCTATGGATCCAAGCTACATAAATTGGTGGCAGAGCTCACTGGGAATTCATCCACCTTTCTCTTCTGGAAGTTCTCAGGGAATTCAGCCATGACCCAGCTGAACTCTTCAGTCAGGCAGATGTGTTTGCAGGTGGTGTCAATCCCCTGCATGACAGGATAAGCAACATCTGAACATGGGAAGAGCTCAGGGAAGAGAGATGAAGGGAACAGAGAGCAGGATGAAGGCAGCTGGGAGGTAAATACTGCACAGAGTTTTCTCTCCCCTTTATTCCATGGAATGGGTAATATCATGATTTCCTTATTCTCAGAAATTCTGACTAAGGAAAAAAGTTAAATCATCATGTTTATCCCCAGAAAATCAGAGGGAATGGGACAGATGTGGTTACTTTGTCTCAGCCAGCCCACAGGTCACTTACAAGAGTTCTCATTTCTGTTCCACCCTCATCCAACCCAGCTACCCAAGTTCCAACCACTGCCACAGGTGAAACCATATTTATTCCTGTTATTCCAGAATCCCATGGTCTGGAAAGCGACCAACCTTTCCCAAAACTAAACTCAGAGCCTTGCCCAGCCAGGATAACAGAGCCCAGTACATGGTTAATCATCACTGCAAAGAATCTCTACTTTGAGGTCTGTGTTGCTCCATTTTCTAAATGTTGATATTCACAGCAGCAGGGATTTCAATCACTGTGATCCCTGTGCTGTGGGATTTCCACATCCTCCAGGCTCAGATAAAATGACACAAAAACTCCCTGCCCCTCTGGGCCCCAAATTCAGATTTGGACCTGAGAAATTTTTCTCAACTCAGGTTTCATTGAAATGAATATGTTCCCATGGAAAGTTTCAGTTTCAATTATATCAGCACTTTTTATGGGGGAAGAAAAAAAGTTAATCAGAAAACATTCCAGTTAGATCTAGACAAATTTGCTAATATTTACCCAAAAAAAGACACTCATGGCAGACTTGTTTCTCATTATCAAGATATTTGGACTTTCAGGTTATACCCAGAAATCTTTCTGATGTAGAAACAAGGCATGAAAGGCTTTGGATTGATGACTTTAATATGTCTGTCTTTCCTTAATTAGAAGTGTTAGTGTTGGCCTGCCTTTGTTCTGCTGAAAAGCCTTTTCTGGATTCAAAGGCATATTTATTGCAATCTCCAAATTCTTCATCTGAACAGGGAAAGGAGGCTGAATCCTTAATAAAGACTTCCTTCCTCCCAGCATTATTTATTCATTGGATAAAGATAGGCTAAGATAAACACAAATTACTTGGAGACTTAAAAACTCCAGTGATTAAAACATCATTCTCCTGTGAATGGTCTACATAAATTTCTTAGTTTCTAGGACACTATTTCTCAGTTTCTCCCATTCAGCCTAAATTATCTCAGGTGGCAGAAAAAGCCAGTCTTTATCATGAATGAAGGTTACAGATTTTTGGAAATAAAGCCCTTTTTGTTTTCTGAGGTGGAATTCCTTAAACTGGGAACAGTTAGGGCCAAATATGGCCAAAATTCTGACTGCTGATCATGCTAGACCCCAACCAGTATCCAGTCAGGCAGGTAAAGGGTTTGATACCAGCAAATGGAAAGGGCTTTCCTTCTAGACAATGTATGTAATTAATTTGTGGGACTCATTACCAAAGGAGGCCATGAAGGCCAACATTATGCATAAGATTACAAAGGATTTATTAAAAATTGTGGAGGATTTCATTGGGATAATTTAGCACAGTGGTCTGGCTGTGACTTCTTCATCAGGAAATCCCTAAAATACTGAGAAACAAAGGCAGGGTCTGGTCTGGGCATCTGTGTTTCAGATCCACTGAAGGGGCAGCAGACAGAGGTGCACTGGCAGAGTTTAGCAGTAATTTATTGACCAAGGTGACAAGGAAAGACTGGGGATTAAGGACATAATTCTATATTTAATAGGATGTAGAGAACAGGTTTTCAACTGCTGTAAATCAGTTTGTGTTCCTGGTTTTCCATGAGCCTATGGAGATTTTCCTTTCCCAGGGATCTGGTTCTTTCTGTCTTTTCCTGACTGGCAAGGACATCAATTTCCAGCATGCCCAGAGCATTGCAAAAGGTCCTGGCAAAGCTCTTGAGACTTGCTGGAGTTTTCCTTGTGTCCCTTCAATCTCTGGATGTTCCCAGGACCCTGACTGAAGTGCTGTGCCCACACAGCCCATGCAGGTGTCTGATGGAGGTCAGGCACTTCAGCACCAACCAAATGCAGGGGAGCAAGACAAGGAGATTTTCTCCAGAACCAAGCTGTGCATCTTTCTCTCTTCTCCCTTGATCTGAAGCCTTTTTCTCTCCCTTCAGAACTGCTTTCAGCAGGGAGGGGAGGATTTCTTAGGAAAAGTGCCCCAAGAGCAGCTAAGAGCTGGTTTGGGAGGGTTTGGATACAGTGTGGACTTCACTTAGCAATGAGCAATATGCACCTCTTGGGATCCACCAGCCACTTGGACTTTGAGAGCCTGGAGAAAGGTATAATTCAAGTCCTCTAAACTAACCATGATAAGAAAAGCCAGCCCTCAGAAATAAAGGCAGAAACCTCTCTTGCCAGCAGTAGGATACTGTGCATACTAAGAACAGAGTGGGCACCTGCTTGGCAGCCCCCAACCCTCCCCACTTTTAAGAGATAAAGGACAGCTTTATCTCTTCCTACAGGATTTGCCACTATCTCAAAACATCTTGAGGTTTCTTTCCCTGTCATTCCCTAAATAAACTTTTCTAATATCCATAATATGAACAGATCCCAGGTTCTCCAAGGGCAGATGGCTCTGTCACAGATCAGGATCAGATACTGATGTGACACTCCAGATCTTTGCCTTCCTCACTTCCTACCCCTTGTGATACCCTATTTCACTAAAGCAATTCCCAGCCAGCAGCTCAGCAGCTGAAAATGCTACATGGAGAGGAGATCTGCTCCTGATCTGAGGGATCTCTGCCAGCTGACTCAGTTTCTGGAGGAAACTAAGGAGAAGTTTTTTTCTTGTTTGTTGCCTCCAAACAAGAGCGATTTGTCAGGCAAGTTCTGTGGTTCCTACCGGTTCACACAGACTTGGCCTGGGATGGTGGCAGCCCATGGAAAACAAGAGATTTCAGACCTTTCTCTGCTGGTTTGATTAGCACAGATCCCTCACAGAACTGACATCATATGCCAAACTATTTGGGATGAGAGGCAACATCCACCTCTGAGCCAGTGGCTTTCCCTGTGTCAGTCAGTGGGGCTCAGGACATGGACCAGCCTCACCCAGAGAGCAGAGCTGTGGCCCAGGGGCAGGCTCAGAGGTGCACCAAGGCCTGGTGCATGCCCAGAACTCATCACACTTGTTTTTGCCAGAAGTCTGATGTCTAGGAGGTCTTCTGAGTGTCTTTCCTGGCTGGAGGTGATGCTGGGCATCACTCTGGGTGCATGGAGAAGACTAAGCCTGAGCTGGCCCATCCACACCACGGGGCAGTGGCTGCAGGATGGTGCCCTAAAGCACCACCGCTACATGAGGCAAAGTGGGAAACATCAGCCTCAGAGGCATGATCTTTACTGTGCTGCATTTCAGCTTTCCTTCTGCCTCCAGACTGGTGAATCTCACCCCCCTGGCCACTTGCACCAGCCTGCAGAGCCCAAATGCTGACAGAAATGCCACAGACAGCTCCTGTCCCCCATATGCTCCCATCACCCTGCCAAGGCTACTCCATGTGAGTGTAACAGAGACATATTTCAGAGTTAAACATCCTGCACTTCAAAAGGGGCTGCCAAAGGAAAAAAAAAATTAGTTTCCTTCCTTTCTTTAAATTTTTTCCTGGCTGGATACACTTCAGGGTCTTCTCTGGGGTTCATTAGTCTTCTCTCTCCTGTCCCCACTGGATGGATGCATCTCCAGTCCAGCACAGGCCAGGAGCACAAGTCTAAACGCTGAAAATCCCATTCTTGATACCAGGAATCACTGTCATTTTCCTTAGTGCCAGCTCTAATGTCCAATGCTGTGTGATTATGGAAGTTCTCACTCCCATTTTGACATCTCTAGACAGCACCACAGTGCCCTCTGAGAGCACCTCCTTTCCTAGGCAGGTTTTGGAGTCCCCTCACACATCTTAAATAGAAGAGTAGGGCACTGGGTCAAGCCTAGAGAGAGATTTCAGGTGTCCTTATATTCAGTTTTGTTTTCAGCACCAATTTCCAAGGAATTGCACCAAAAGAAACCTCACCAGGAGGCTGTTGTCTAATGCCACCCAGTTTGTTCTTTGATGTATGTGAAAAAGCCCTTCACCTCCCTTTGGGCTTGTATCTCCTCTGCTCCTTCTGCTGCCAGCTCTTGATCCCTTTCTTGTCCCCACACAGAACTGGACAAAGCATCAGCTTCTCCCGAGCCTTACACCCTGCAAAGGGCTCAGAGTAACCCCAAAAAGCTGGGCCAGTTTAACAACACACTTATTTTATCCATTTAACTAACTCAGCTTTTTCTTCCTAAATTGCTTTTGCTGACCCTGCAGTGCAGTTTGCTGCCCTGCTCTGCAGCCCAGACCATGTCCCAGTCCCAAATCCCTGCAGGAATCCTGCTCATCATCAGAGAAAAGACCCTTTGTAGCACACAGACAGCACCAGAGGGGTTTGCTGACTCTGCCTGTGACCCTGGGAAGCTCCAAGCCCATTCTTTCACTCCATGGCATCCTGTCATCCCTGTGGGTTCAACCACTGTCCCATGGGGGACCCTGGCATGGACATGAGCAAGCTTGAGGAAAAGGAGAACAAGGTGCCAGTGGATATTATAGCCCTGACAGCTGGATTTACTCTGTGTTCCTCTATCTTCACAACTTGTTGCTCTGTTTTCTGTCCAGCCCTGCTTCTAATCCCCCCCTCCCTCCTCTCTCTTTATGTATAGATATTTTATTGCAAACACTCTGGCTTTTACGACCGGATTTTTCACGCTCTAGACCACTTCCTCCATCAATTCTTTTGTCACTTTTACTGTCAGCTGCTCCTGGATAAAAATAACAAGAAGAGCCAGGTTTTGTGAGCTGGCCTGTTCTCTGGGGAGAACCTACCAGAATAACCTGCCAGGAGAAGCAGATGCTAATAATAATATGCTGAGTGAAGAGCCCCGTGCACTGTAACTATTTCATTGAAATTATCACCTCTTTTTAGACCTTCATCTGACCAGAGTGTTCATAAGTCAGCCTCTCAGAGTCCACCCCAGCCTGAGCTGGAAGCACACAGATGCTGCTGTAACTCCCCAGTGAGACCCTGTTGTCATCAGAGCTGAGCTTTGTCCTGCTCCCACCCAGCCATGGGACCCACCAGCCCCTCCCCCAGGCAATCCTTAGTGATTGATTTAAAAAGAATCACGAATGAAGTTAATTCCAGAGGAAAACTCATCCTTTTCCAGACCCCTGCACCTTGCCTCACAGGTTGTCTCATTAGGAATGGGAAAAGCTCCAGAGCCAGGGAAGGCTGCTGGTTCTCCTTGCTTGCACCCTGTGAGTTTTGCAGCTAAGAAAGCAGAATAATCCTTAATTGCACACCTGATGTAACTAATGCTGGTTTTCTATCCCTTTTGAGTAACTAGAAAGGGACTCTGTTAGAGTCTGTTAGATCTTCATAAAACCCACAAGAGCTCAGCCAAGCAGAGTTGATCCTGCTTCTGTTCTTAACCCAAGCCCAACAGTTCCTGTTTCTATGTCAGCAGGGAAACACTCCTGGGATCCCACTGGAATGTCATTTTTCATACTGTCAAACCACTGGCACAGCCAGCACTCTCCTACATGATTCCCTAACACAAAACTCAGGAGTTAAAGCCAGGCTTTCCCACCAGACCATTTGCACACAGCCACCTTGCCTTGGATGTAAGGAGTGTTCAGCCGAGCCCTGGTCATTCCCACAGAGCTCAGGGCAGTGGGAAATTCCCTGACTCAGGTCAATTTACTGTTGCAGGCATCAGTGGCCTGAGCAGATGAGCTGGCCTTGGATCTGCTGCCCTTCTTGCCCAAGCATGGCTCAAACTGTAGAGCTTTGTAAGACTATTCCTAATGGGATCAGGAGTCAGGGTGGCAGCCAGGGACTGTGCTCCATGCTTGCCTACAAAACCAGAGACTGGAATTCATCCTTCACAGCAGTTCCCAGCTGATTTGTTCTCTGCTGGCCTCTGTGACCAGAGAAGTTCCATCTCTCTGCTTCTCCTCCTCCACAATTGTTCTCCTGGCTTCCTACCCATCAATGCCCAGCCCTGGTTTTAGAAACTCTGACACCTCTCAGCCTGCGCCTTCCTTACCTCCACCTTCTGTTCCTCGTGCTGTTTGTATTCCCCAAATTATCTTCCTTTTAATCTTTGCAAAACAGACCTTCCCTGGCTGGTTCTCAGACAGGAAAGAGAGGGCACAAGCAGGCGTTTTTCTTCTCCGCAGCACAAATCTGTGGGCTGCAGTTTTAGCCCTTTCCCTTCCCAAGGCAGTGCTGGCTGCATTTCTCATGGCAGCTCACAAGAGCTTCCCAAAGTTCCATAGGATGTTGAAATGGTTTGGGTTGGATAGGACCTTAAAAATCAGCCAGTTTTGAGCTCCCTGCCGTGGACAGGGACACCTTTTACTATTCCAGGTTGCTCCAAGCCCTGTTCAACTGGGCTTTGGACACTTCCAGGGATGGAGCACTCACAGCTTCTCTGGCCAGTCTGTGCTAGGGCCTCACCACCCTCACAGTAAGGAATGTTTTGCTAATATCTAATCTAAACCTGCCCTCCTTCAGTTTACCCCTGGTTCTGTTACCCCATACCCTTCTCTTTCAGTAGATTGCCATTTTCTGGTAGAATAAAAGGTAACTCTGAAAAACAAACCAGGCACTGCTGCATTGAGAAGAAAGAGCGAAATTCATTTCACTTTACAACAGGCCTCCAACAGATAAGCATTAAAGATGAGTCCATCATTTAAATTTTTCTCTTATTAGCATCTCAACAGACCATCCCATGTGTATTGTAGCTGAGTCTTTCAGATGTTATTTATTTCTGATAAAAATACCTTCCTATAAAGATGGAAGTTTCTCCTTTAAGTGTTTGCACAGAATTCAATTCCTTGAAGGGAAAGAAAAACTTGATTTAGAGTCTAATCATTTTCTTTTGAAAATGATGCTGAAAAAATAATTTCTCAGAGTTTTCTTACAAGCATGGAAGGGAATGTGGTACAGCAGCTCATAAACACGTGGAAAATTAAGCAGCTCATCTCCAAAGATATGAATTTCATTTGTATTACAAATTAAACAGAGATACTAAAGTTGCACAGGTTTTTTCATTTGCATTTGTGAGAATGAGAGTTTCACAGACAAAATGACACAATTGTGACTGTAATTGGCAGGAGAGTGCAGTTCCCAAATTGACAGGAAAAAATTTCCTGTCCAAATTGGATGAATATCAGTAAATGCCTCATTTTTAGTTTCATACAAACTGGAAAGTTTCCAAGCATGGTGCACACCCACCAGAGTTGGCACCTTACCAGTTCCACATCAGAAATTGATACCAACTGTGCTGCAGTGCCATGGGCAGCGCCCACGTTGCCCTGCTTCTGGGTTTAATTCCTCTGAGAACTCACCCAGGGCTCCAAATCTGGCAGGTTCCAGAGTTCCTGGCCCTTAATCCTGGCCAGCTTCCACTGAAGCCTAACCTTGGACTCAGTAAAACCATTTTTAACCCAGGTTTTTTTCCAAATGAAGAATTTTGAGTTTGCTGAATTGATATTTTCCCATGACTCTTTAGCACAAAAAAAAATTTAAAAATCCAGTTGCTACAGTAGGTCTTTTATGTTCCTGTCCTTGATTTTACACAGATATCTGTGCAACCTCTCCTACCCAACCAAGGGCCAAGCATGCATAATATAGCCACACAGCTAATAAATGTGGTTATTTCAGACAGCTTGGAAACAGGAGATAAAACCACAGATTAAAAATAATTTAAACCCAGATGAAGTCAAGGTTGAAAACTTATCAACTTTCAGGTAAGCAAGTTACAGACTGCAAGTGCCAAAAAGGAAAAAAAAAAAAAAGCGTTGCAAACACTGGGAAATTGCTTTAAGTTTAAAGAAATCCAACCACTTTATTGTAAAGAAGCACAAAGGGAGGATAGCCAAAAATATTAACTCTAACTGTAGGAAGTCCACATTTCACTGTGATGTAATTCTATTTTAAGTCATCATATAGATTGAGGTGCCCACGGTCATGTTCGATACTCTCACTTTTCTGTGATGCAATTCAGACAAAATTAACAAAATGGACATCAAGAGCCTTAAAAAAGTGGTTTTGCAGAAGGACATGCAGGGAGTGGAATTTTCTTGCAATAACAACCTTCTTGCTGGAGTAGTTTAAATCTGGATGAGGCGCTTGAGAACGAAGCGGAGAGACAATCTCGTCCGCTCCTGCCGGGGCATGTGGACAGGATGACCTAACAAGTCTTTCCCATCTGCCATCCCTGTGGTTCTCTGAGAAATGAAATCCCACAGGACCCAGGGCCTGATCCTGAGAGGTGAACCCAGAGGACCAGATTTCACCCTGCTTAAGCTCTGCTATAAATAAATTTGTGTCAGGGCCAATTACTGGCATTTGCCTTTCTCAATCCTTTCAGTCAGAACCTCTTGGCATTTAATGATGTGATTTTTCCAGCAATATGTGAATTGCTTTCACTTCTATGTTTTTCCCAGCTGTCTGACTCAGAAATGTGGGTTGATTTGGTTAAATCAAAGGTGCCAATGCTAGAGAGATGGGCAAAGATGTCAAAAAGAAAAAAACAAAACAGAACAAAACAAAAAAACCCTACACACTCTTATTTTGCAAATAGTTGTCCATAGGAAGAAGTGAATCTGCCTCTTGTGTATCTCCCCTCTGCTGAGATCATAGTGAGAATGCCAGTGGATGACTTTTCTGGCAGGAAAACTGGTGTATAAAGCACACATTAAGTGAACATTTAAAAGTAATTCAAGAGGGTTAGTTTTTATGGTGCAGCCTCATCCTAAGTGTCATTAATCTCAACAAAGATCAAATATTTTGCTGATTAATCTGTGGACCCTGCAAAAAGTTAACCAGACATGAAACCGTCACTGAGAAATGTTTACCACCACAAGCTGAAAAATAATATCCTATAATATGTACAATTAAGAAAATCTTGGTCCCCTAGAGGGCAAATTAAAAACAGAAATGGAGGCTAAATTCCTGGCCTGTGTTATTTAACTGAATTATGTTCTCAGCCTTCATTCCAATTTTTTCATATGTGCCTTCCAGTCTGGAGAAAGCATTTGACAACATTTTAGGACTCTTCAAAAAATTTTTTTTTGTGAGAAATCACGTATTTGCATGAAATCCACTATTTTCTGTCCAACTGGTAATTTACACAAGAAATTTCCAATTTTTCTGCAATAATTTGGCATTCAAAAATGCCCTGGGACAGACATCTCAGTCCATCTAAGGGATGTTATCAATTTAGTCACAGAATCACAGAATGGCTGAGTTTGGAAGGAACTGGTGGGGGTGATGCAGTTTAACCTTCTCCCTCCAGAGTAAGTTGCCAAGAACCTGAAAATTATTTTCACTCAGCTTTCAAACATGGAAAAACTGGAATTTTAAACATGCTAAAAATCATATGAAGTTACAGAAAATGGCCTTTTTTCACATGACCATCTGGGGGCAGAAAGTGTCCTTCTAGCACATTTGAAGCACTTCCACACATGCTGGCCCCACTAACAAGATCAGCAGTAATGTTGATGCCAACTTTCTCTGTCCTGTGTCTGGCAGCTCCAAGAATTTGTCATCACCAATGTTGCCCCTCAGTTCTCAATGGAGAATTTTTCCCCTTCATGCCCCACTGGGCCAGAGGCCCGGGAATAAATGGTGGAAAAATACTGATGAAAAAGATCTGATAAAGAGAAAAGCTTCCAAGTTACATTAAGCAGCACACACACTTATTATAATTTCTGCAGCAAGAGTGGCTAGAGAGTTTTTCCAGGCCTTTTCTCAACCACAAAGAGTCCTGAATCCTGAACAGGACTTACTACATCTTACTACATAATAGTCATCCATGATTCAATAATGAAATCTCCATCCAGCCCAACTTCAGACCAGAAAACTGTTCCTTGACACCCCAAAATGAGATTTAAAGGGGTCTTTTAGTGTATAAATGGGGGAGTTTCTCCTTCTGATTCATTTATTCGTTTTTATTTGCCATTTCCTGTCCACCCTTCACAGAATCACTGTCCATGGTGAAGGTGAAGGGTGGATCCAGTGTGGGGCTGCCTCAAAAGGCCACTGAGCAGGTGAAGATGTCCAAGATGTCCAAATTGAATGAAGAAAATGTCTTGGTAGACATTGGTACCTTGACAGATGGTAAGATAGACAGACCTGGGGATGGGCAGGAGGATTTTTAAGGTCCCTTTCAACCCAAACCATTCTGTGATTCTGAGGCACTCCTGGGTCTCTGTACCTTTTTCAATAGAGATTGATCTGTGTCCATCTTGGACAGAACCACATCACACATCTGAAAAAAAGGCAACAAAGAGAATGTCCTCCATGCCCTGCTGTACTTATATTCATTGTCCCTACCCTTCCACCCAAGGCCTGTGTCTGGAAGGTTCTGAGTCCTTCCTGGTGGAAAAACAAGGCATTTTCTTCCCATATCCACAAAGTCTCAGTACTTGACAACTGGACTGTGTCCTGAGCTTCCACCCAGCCTGACTGGGCTATGGAAGTTGACAGCCCTTCAGCAACACAGTTATTCTGTAATAATCAGCTCAATTATCAGTGATAATGTGAAATGTATTTTTGGGGAAGGCTGGGGCCACACTGGGGAATGACTCCACATAAGGAAAAGACAACTGCATGCTCCTTCTCCCAGCATCTTCCCTGCACTGACCAGGCTGACCAGCAAGTCACCAGGCAGGCAGTGAGCTCAGGGAGGACTGCACCTACTGCCAGTGGTGGGGATTGCCACGCTGCACCTCTCCAAAGGACCTGGCTGTAGAAAGCTCCCACCAGCACAGATTTCTCATAGTCCCAGGAAAGCTATCCCAGGAAGTGGCCAATGCTGCCTCGTCTGCCCAAGCCAAGGCATAAACCTCTGTCCACAGCAGTCAAGTCTTCAGTTCAGTCTATGCAATGTCTTGACCTTACCAAAATGCCTGGTTCCAAAGGGCAGAAACTGAGACCTGCTTATCTGAGCCCTGAGAAGAACAGAGGAAACAAAGGTAGAAGGAATTAGGGCTGCTCTGTGCCGGGTAGGTTTGTGCTTCTGTACCTCTAGCCACGAATGAAAGCTACTCCTCTTCAAAGGAAGATCATGCTCCTATCTCAGCTGACAACAAAACATCCAGTGGTTTCAGTGGCAGCAGAAAACAGCCTTGGGGAAAAAAAGGGCAAAGAAAGGCAGCAAATTCACTGTTGCCATAAATGTACCTGCATGTCAGCTGTCTATCTGCAGAGGCCTTGTGTGAGCCAACCTCCCCCACCACCACGAGCGTCAGGCTGCGTGTGGGTGGTCAGGGCAGGTTCACAACAGGGTGGACGTACAACAAGGAGCTGCTGAGCACCAGAACCCTGCTCTGCTCAGAGAGAAGGCCCCAGAGGTTGACATGGCCCACGTTAGGTGGTGCTCAGGAAACAAGTGGCTTTTGCTAATCCATCATGCCAGACCAAGGAGAGAGATGAGGGAAATCAGGTGTGGGGCCAGAAGCATCCCAGCATTGCCACACGGCATCATCATCCAGTGGTTGCTCATTCCCTGCTGACTTCAGAGGCTGCCCTCATCACTCCAGGCTGCTGACACTGTGCAGATGAAGGTGATTGTACTGGGAAGAGTCTTTGGGGTGCTGTTTGAAAATACAGATTTCTTCAGGATTCTTTTCTTTCTGCAGGAAACAGAACAGAGGCCAGGTTCCAAGGCAGATTGCCAGGGAAGCATCCTGGAATCTCCAGCTCTGGGCATTTCACCTGTAAAGCATCCTGAAGGTCCAGAGAAAGCCCAGGCTGCCCAGAAGCCCCCACATTAAGCAGCAGATAAACATGGCAGGAACCAGGCATACATGCACTACAGTCCATTTTGTAGCTCCATTTGGAGCTTTATCGACCCAGCTGGATTTGCTGGCACGTCAATGCCATGCAATGCTCCAAGGTATGGGAGGGTCTAGACTATACTCCCACCCTAAGGGTAATTATTCTTTATTTGTCTAGTTCATCACTGGGGCAGTTTGTCTGATGGGGCAGAAATTACTTCTCATTTTATCTATTCACAACACCTCCTTTCTGAAAGTCCTGCAGAGAAAATTAGAACATGATAGACTTGTAGATGCAACTTTATCTTGGAGACGCTATTCTCTTGGAAATATACCAATTTATTTTTCTTTTCTCTTCTTTTTTTTTTTTTTTTTTTTTGTTTTAAGGGAGAGGAGTGTTGACAATCTTTATAGAGGAAGGAAGAATAAATATTTTATAAGATGAAAGAAGGAGGCAGGTGTGACATGAGCTCTTATCTTACAGAGCTGTGGCTGTAAGGAGAAGGATTAGGGCATGGGTTTTTCAGGCATTCATCTCCAGCTATTGCACAAACAAAACTCTTATCCATTAAGTGAAGGCTTTATGTCCCAGGGAATGTAGCATTTTTTTTTTCCTGAGAGCTCTTCAAAGGAAAAAAGAAATTGTAGTTCTAAAGCTGCACAACATTCTGTAAGCCATCGTCACAGTTGACGTCACCATAAATAAACAAAGGAATGCTGGGGCCCACTGTGACAAAAATGTCAAATTCTTCCTAGAACAGTTACCTTGCCTGCTCTGAGAGCAAAGCAAGCTCTTGTCCTGCTGGACAGAGGGGTCTTTGGAAAATAGAACAGAGCCTGGAAAGGCCACAGAGACCTCATTGCTGACCCATATTGTCACAAGTACCACCATTTTCGTCAGTGGACAGAAAAGCTCCAAGAAAATTGTACTCCAGGCCAGTCCTTCCTCATCATCCCTCATTTGTGTGGCCAGGGCTTTACATGTGGAGGATGGAGGCATTCTCCTGTAACAAAATAAATGTTTGTTCTCTCCTCCTGAGTTTGCCTGAGAGGAATGAAAACAGGATGAAATGGTTGGCATGAATGGCACCAAGGAGGCAGGGCAGGTTGAGACTCCCTCCAGGTAAGGACATCCCTGTTTGGGTGCTCCCATGTAAATTTGGTGTCTGAATTTCCACTATAGGCACTGAAGTTATAGTCAACAAGCCTAGGACTTGACCCAGCCCAACCTCCAGTAGATACCCAGCTTGGGGTGGATTTACTTGCCTGAAAGGAGACACCTACAAATGTGTTCAAGGGTATCTAAGTCATCCACATGAGGCTCTTTAGAAAAGACACTGGATCTATTTAAATATAAGAGTGTTTTATCAATTGAATCCTATCTAGAATTGCTCTATGGGGGTCAATCATTGACAAATCAGATACAGATCTGTCCCCCAGGAAACATAAATGCTGTGTTTGCCTTGCGTTTGCCTAAATGATTCCACAAAGTTTGGAGAAAGTGTTAGGTAACTGTGCCATCTTTCCTGTGAGGTCTGAGAAAAACAAAGCTTTCAGCTCCCAGGGGTGCCAGAGCAGCATTTCCCTGAAAGCTCTGAGGAGACACCTCAAAACAATCACCATTCTCCAGCTCAGTGTCATACTGTACTAATGCAACCTCTTGATTTTCAGAAACATACATTATATTTTGGGCTTCCTACTATTTATGCACCATTTCCCACCCTGTCTTTGCAGTGGCTTCACCAGTGATGGTGGAACCTCTGTGCAAATTATGATCACTCCACTTGATGTGAGTTTCTCCATCCTACAAGGCTACATTTGAATGTCAGTCATGTCAGCCTGTTTCCACCAGCCCAAAAATAAGGATTCAGAAGAAAACCCTGAGTCACCAGACTGTGACTGAACCCAAGGTCTGCATCCTCCAGGCTGTTTTAGTGTCTCCATTTGGTGTAAATGCCTCCACACTGTCAGTTTCTTTAGCATTTTTCTAAGACAAAACCAGAACATAACTGCATCCATGTTCCCAGTAAAATAAGGATTTCTTTGACTCCATCCTGGACGTTTTCGTTCTCTGGCTCTGGTGCACCAAGCTGTATGTACATCACCTCTCCTGGACCCTTCAGCCATCCCCTGGGACCAGCAGGGGAACAGCTTGTGTGAGTCAGCATCCTGCCTCCAACAGTGGACGCCCAAGAAAGAACATAGGCTTAGAACAAACACGGAACAATATTTCCTTGAAACACTTCCCAGCATTCAGCAGCTTGTGGGTTGGGAATTTCCCAGGTAAGAAGAGGGATCTTTGCATTTTATAGTCATCAGTGAACATTTCTCCCAGACTTTTCCAGTCTCTTTTGGAGCATTCACAAACTTTGCATGTCCACAACCTCCTGCAGCAAGGCACTCTACAGGTTTTATAACACAGTGTGTGAACAACCACCTCTTTTTTTCTCAAACATGACTCAGTAATTTCTCTTGGTGTCCTCTAGTTCTTAATTGGCAGGGGCTGTAGAGAGGAATCCCTAAGTTCCCACCTTTATGCTGCTGGAGCAATATTGCTCTAAGTCCTCTCAGTCCTCAATTTTCCTGAAATCCCAAAATTTGGCTGCACTGCTTCACCTCACTGCAGGTCAGCAGAGGGAGCTGATGATCTGAGCCCTTCCAGCAGCTGCTGTTGCTTTTCATGTTCCAGCTTTTAACACTCAGTCTAAGTATAAAACAATACCCGTTGTTGCTCCCAGCTGCACGGCTGAAAGTTTCAGAGGACTGAAATCAAATAGCCAAGAAAGGCAATGTACTCAAAGGAAGAATACTGGTAAATAAGATAATGTTTTATTGTGAATTAAGACAAATTTCAGGGCTTGCCCTAAGAGAGCAGCCAAGAGAAAAAGACAAGTAAGAAAAAACAATCCTGATTCAGACTCCTCAACAAGAATGGCAACTCGACTTTGGTTTGTTTTTAACCAGTTGCCCTCTTATGTATTATCAGAATATGAAAGATCTTGCCTTTAATGTCATATACGGTGTGGGGTCTGCAGGAGGAAAGCTTGACTTTTGTAGGAAACGCACTTTAATTCTCAGAGATGTCATCTGAAGTGTCTATGCCTCAGTTTCTCCACTCCTCTCTGCTTTATCTATTTTATTACAGTTGCATCAGGACAAGGAGTATGTCCTAGAGTCATAGAGTATGGAATTATTTGGGTTGGAAAGCAACCTAAAGATCAACCAGTTCCAACCCCCTGCCATGGGCACTTTTCACTAAACCAGGCTGGTTAAAGTCCCACCCAGCCCAGTCTTGAAAACTTCCAGGGGGCAGCCACAGGTTCCCTGGGAAACCTGTGCCAGGGCTTCACCACCCCCATCACCCTTATCACACGTTCATCTTGGAGGAACTGATTATCTGCAACTGTCTGAAAATGCTCCATTTCCAGAGCCTTTCCCCAAATTCTTGAGCATGCTTCCCCTGAATACTTTCTGCACTGTAAAAGGACTTTGCCTGAGCATAGGGGAAACCAGGAGCTGGGGGGATGTTGCCCAAGAGGACGTGAGGTCTGCCAAGAGATTTAGGGTGTGGGAAGCCCTGTCTGCAAACCCTGATCTCCCCACATATCCCTTACTCAAGCCCTGGACCCACCAGCTGAAATGTGCTCCCTGGGAAGCCAGCTGCATCAGGACAACCAGGAGCCTGATGCTTTCCAGTCTTCCAGAAGCTTCAAGGGGAAACAAATCTGGTTTTGGTCCTATTTGGACACAAACGTGCTCATAAAAAAAAAAATTACAACCCAACACTTGATGAGATTTCCTGCCAAGAGGAAAGCCAGTGAGCTCTCACTCCCTCCATCACCCCTGGTTTTGGCATCCTCCAGGGCCCATGTGCTTTGGCCAAGTTTTGTTTGATCCACAGCGCTTTGTGTCTCCGCTTCTGGCAGCTGGATTGCACCACCGGGTAATTCTGTGGCTAAACTGTTTAAATAATGTTAATGTCTTTACAAATTCACTTTCAAAACAGCCTGAAGTGTAAAGCCAGTGGAGCTGAAGCAGCATGCTGGGGCTTAGGCATGTTTAGATAAGAGTGGGTGCAGAGTAAGCTTCCCTCATGAGCTACAGGAACCAGAGATATCTGCCTCAACCACCTCTCCTGCACTGCAAAGGGGTAGATGTTTGCTGCAGCGGGGCAAGGATGGAAAGCCAGCACAGCTAGAGGCTTTGGCATCAGTGTTTTTGTTCTTCTTGGCAGCCAAGTCCCTCTGTGGCAGGTGCTGTTGGAGAAAACCACAGCAGGACCAGGGTTAGTCTCAGGCTTTCAAAACAGCAATAAATAAAATAAGAAATAAAAAATAAAAGGGTTAGCTGACGGTGCTAAATGTACGATGAAAAATCGAGATTTGACACAGGGCAAATCTGGATCATACCCACCCACTTGAGCCAAAATTGCAATTCTCTGGCAGGTTTCCTGCTCTCTAGCTTTTATTCAGGAAGCTCCCTGGCTCCTCAGTTGATAAAGAGGAGCCTGAGGAATGCAATACAGCTCGCTGGAGGGCAAAACTGAGCTATGTGAACCTGGGGAGAGTGCAAGGTACAGTACAGTACAAGTCCAAAAGCAGAGGCACAAATGTGGCAATGGGGACAGTGACTTTTTTTCCCCATCCAGACCTTTTCTGGGCTCAGCACAGAAAGCTGGGAATACCAGAGCTCCCTGTGCTTGTGTGTATCTGTACACTGACCCTGCCTGGTACCTGCACTGGCTTTGTGCCCACCACAGGCCATGCTGTGATGGTGACAGTCATAACAGCATCAGGCAGGATTATCTGTGCTCTCAGCAGCCCAGATTTCACACAGGTCACCCATTGCATTCCTGTAATCGCAGTTGTACTTGATAATCTCTCTTGGCCAAATAAAAATAGGTTGGAGCTATGTTTGTGCTTTGATTTACATCGGGATAAATCAGCTGTTCTGCCCCAGCAGTCGGCTGTCTACAGGCAAAGGAAGAGTGAGGTAAGGTCAGCACAGACCTCTGGAGTGTCTGGAGGAGAGATTTAATGTCTGACAGCATGGCTTAAACTCGTGTTTAGGAAACCAAACAAGTTCAAAGGAAAAATTAAGCACATGCTTAAACAATATGGATAATAAAACACTAAAACAAGTCAGTAACAGGAAGGGGTGGATTTGCCAGTTCTTTATCTTTCAAATCAAAACCAAAAACTTTTACAGTGAAACATAACTTATCACAAGTGAGATGCTCTCTGAAACACCCTTTGCCACAAACTGTGGAAGATTTGGGGGTTTTGCCAAGCAGGAAAAATGGGTTTGCAGCCAGTGAAGAACCATCCTCACACTGATCCTGTCATCAGCTAAGAGGAAAACCAGATATGACCAAGTAAAACCCAAAGCCAAACACTCCCAAAACAGCATCCATCCTCTGTCCCAACACAAACCAGCAGCTGCTATTTCCCTCTGGATCCAGCCCTTTGGTTGTGCAGTGCCCCTGCCAAGAGCATCCACACAGTTCCCAAGAGCAAACCCAAGATCTCGGGAGAAGAGGAGGCTCAGAGAGGACCTTATCACTCTGTACAACTCTCTGAAAAGAGACTGGAGCCAGTCTCTTCTCTCAGGTGACAAGGGACAGAATGAGAGGAAATGGCCTCAAGTTGTGCCAGGGGAGGTTTAGATTGGATATAGGAAAAATTTCTTCACTGAAAGGGTGGTCAGGCACTGGAAGAGGCTGCCTCAAAAAGTGGTAGAATCATCATCCCTGGATGTGCTAAAAAACCATGGATGTGGCATTTAAGGGCATGGTTTAGTGATGGACTTGGCAGTGCTGGATTAATGGACTTGATCTTAGAGCTCTTCCCCAACCTTAATGATTGTATGATTTATGAAGCCACTGGCTCCAAACATGCTCTGCACAGATCTGTTGGTGGCACAGACCTTGTGCAGTCCCAGGGCTGGCTCTGGTGGCACAGTCTCATGCTCAGAGCTGGGTTTGAGTGCTGTGTGGGACATGGTCCACCCTGCCAAGCCATTCCCATGTCACACAGCGCTGGCACACCTTCCATTGCACTGGATGGGGACTGCCAAGAGTTCCTGCTCTCTCATGAGCTTCTGCCCTTGAAGTGGTGAGAGTGATTTTTCCAGTCAGGAACAGAAAAAAAATGCTAACAGACACCATTCCATCAAGCTGCCACCCCCGTCTCCTCCCTTCCAGCTGCAATCCCACAGGTTCTGTTACAAAACAGCAGAAAGATGGGAACAAATCATTTAAAATGGGAAGTCTGGGGGAAATTATTTCATTTTGTCAGGTCAGGAGATGCTCCCCAAATATATTTTTCAATCTGTGCACATCTGGAGTTGATACAGATGGTGAATAAGAGCATCCAGAGACTCATATGTGATGGCTGGCCACTGGTCATCTACAAGATCCTTTTTCTTCATACTTCCTCCCAAAATTGTTCTGGGCAAATTACCCAGCAATGATGCAAAATCCTGAGGCTGCTGAAGTCAGGAGAAGATCTGCCAGTGACTCTGAAGATTTGCAGTCTGGTTTTAGTCCTGATAGGAAGAGCCAAAGCATGGAATCATGGAATCATTGAATATCCTGAGTTAGAAGCGACCCACAAGGGTCATTAAGTCCAGCCCCTGGCCCTGCAAAGGACAATCACAAGAATCCCACCAAGTTCCTGAGATCACTTATTGAACACTTATTGAACTCTGTCAGGCTTGGTGCTGTGACCACTTTCCTGGGGATCCTGTTCCAAATTTCTTTGTAACCTGTTCATCCCTCACCTTGGCTGGGCTGGGGCCAGGTTCGCCCCCAGGCTCAGGTGTGTCAGAGTAACCCTGTTCAAAGCACCCACAAAGGAGGCAGCACGGGGAGGAGGCACAAGTCCATGTTTGCTGGGGCTGGACACAGCCCAGCAGCCTTCCTTCATCCCTCCCCAGAAGAAAGGCCTGTGGTCCCACCCAAAGGACTCAAGGGACTTTTCTCTTCCCACACCCTCAGTCCCCGTGTTCTTGGAGCTGTCCCAGGTTGCAGGAGGACAAAAACACCTCATTTGCTCCAGGTTTGCTGTGGCTTCTCCCAGCTCAACCTCTCCAGCACGTGTGCCCTGCAGGCTTTCCCCAGCTCATGCCCTGCCATGATTCATGGCTTTTCTTCTGCTCTTCCTTATATGGGGACTTGGAACTTCACATTTCCTGCACTAGGAAAGCCAATGCCAAAATTGCCTTTTTTCTCTGCTTTGCCACCAGCCCTGTCTGCTCCCCTGGTCCCCTGCCCATGCTGGGCACAGACCCAGCCTGCCCCACAGTGCTCCCCACACAAAAGTTCCTCGGGGTGCCCCTGTGCCACACCATCCCCTGCCCCACAGATGCCATCCACAGGCACAGGTCCCTTCCCCATATGGCCAACCCTGGTCTTTGCCATGTCCCCAAATTATGGTGCACGTGCAGCAGGACAGACTGTCCATGGAACACTTCCCTGCTGACCCAGACATGGGAAGTGGCTGTGGTGCAGCAACCTCTCTCTGCTTAATCCTGACTAAGATGTTCATTTTCATCTAATTGCAACCAAAGCAGAATTTTTGCTTTTGTGTTTTGAGATGAGATTTTTTTCTATTTGGGAAAAAAAATAAAGGCTGAGGATTCTTTTAGAGAGCAGAAATGTAATAAAATTAAAGGAAGCAATAAAATAAAAATAACATAATAAAGTGCAATAAAATAAAATAAAAGCACAGGAGTGCAATAATTAACTCTTAGAGCCATCAAACTACATGTTTTTATCTGCTGAAGTCCCTAATGGGAATATTTTGGTTTGTAATGACAATCTGCCTTACCAGCAGCTCTTTCTTGTCCAGCAATTTCCAGACAAGGGTTTGTCAACCCTGACTGTGGCAACCAGCTTGAAAATTCTCTTTTTGCAGCCAGGGAATACAGCAGATATGGCAAAAAGGGTTGGCAGTCAGGAAGGCAATTCCCAGAAAAATAATCTGGCTGGTGAAAAGAAGACAGAAAGGAAAACTCTCCTGAGACAGAAAATCCTTTGGAAGTGAGGTGAGATGATGCAGCACTTCAGACACACCAGCTCTCTCTCCAAGCATCTGCTTCTCTAGAATATAAAAATAAAACAAGGGTACACGAAGGAACAAACAAGTGTGGAGTAGGAATGAGTTGATCAGGAATTCTGGAAAAGGAAAAACTGGTTTTTCCAAACATGTTGGATGAGAGAGGATCATCCAACAAGTGGGTACCCAAGCCCAGCAGGATGGAGGATCATTGAACAGCTGCCTCTCATCCATTCCCTCCCACCTGGTGACAGACACAACACCCACAGTGACAACTCCTCCAGAACCATCACAAAAAGAAGTCTGAAAACAGGAAAAATTGATCCTGCTGGGTCTTATCCAAAGGGTAGAATGAGTTTTCTGCAATTTCTTCCTCCAGTGTTTTCCACTGCTGTGTCTCAGGGTAGCTTTGATCTGTGCTTGTACCAGCTGCTTTCCAGTAGGATAAGCCTTCCCTTTCCAGGCAAAGCCAGTTTGTCCAGTTCTCCAAAGGTCTTCAGAGGGCTGGAAGACACTGCAGAAGTCCCCAGGGCCCTGACTGCAGTCGTGCTCCTGGAAGGAGTGGGGATGTGTGGCCAGGGTGATTCCTGTTTGTAGCTCTCACACGCTCAGTGGGAGTTTGCAGTCACAGAAATTTGGCTCCAAAGCCCCGGGTGTGATTTCAAATCCCACAGTCCATGCTGCCTCCCTGAATTGCAGCTGCTTTTCCATGTCCCTGGCAGGTGAACAAGGAGGAGGTGGCACATACTCTCACGGGCCTTGGGCGAATATTGCTTTTGCTGCTCACATTTAACAGCCACATGTGTAACAGCCACATGACATTTATCTTAGCTGCCTTCTGTCTCTCCATGAAATGATCACAGCTCCCTGTATGGAAAATTTAGCTGCTCTGAGGATCAAGCTGCGCTGCTAGTTCCATGTGGGAAGGATCGGAAGTGGATTAAGTGGGGTTTCAAAACACAGATTGAGATGATGGGCTGGAACAAGATCTTGGTTTTAGAAGCACCATGAAAACATCATCTCGGATTTCGGCACGCTGAAAGTTAGGAGTGAATTGCATGCCAAGATTTTCCAGGCTGGGAGAAAAAAAAGAGAGAGCAATAGGAAGGATGACAGAGATTTATAAAACCACTAAAGGAACAGAAAGGGTAATGATTGTTTCACTATCTCTTTTAATGCAAAATTTAGGGAAATCTAATGCAACTAAAACAAGGAATCTTCAAGGCAAAATGCAAGTCAGTTCTTTTTGTGACATGTGTTCATACTGTGAAAATTCTCATCACAATATTTTGCAGTGATATAAGAGGTTAGAGTGACAGATCAGTCATTCCCAGGGTCTTCCTGGTCACTGTTTTTATTCTCATTAAAAATAAGTTCAATGGTTTCCTTTTTTCAGTCCCTGGGGACTTCACCAGCTGCCATGACTATTTAAATATCTTAGAGAGTGGCTTGGCAACTGCCTCAGCCAATTCCCCCAGGACTTTGGGATGCCTCTTGTCAGGCCTCACAGACTTGGACCTGTTCAGAATCCTCAGGTCATCACAAACCTGATCTACAGTGGGAGGGACTTTGCTCAGCCAGTCCCTGCCTTGTAGCCCATCCAGTTTAACAGAACAGATCATATTTATGCTCCTGGGGTGCTCCTGAGTGATTTACTGCTGTAGACACAGCCTGTGCATCCCCTCAGCTCCAGCTATGGTGGAACACATGAAGACAAAACAGCACAAAGGCTGAGCTGCAGTGACATTGAGGTGTTGGACCAGGTGAGTTCAGCTGTGACTTAAATTCCCAATGTTCTTCATGGCTTACAGCTGTCTAGGCATCTGTGGAGATCATTGTTCACCTGATCCAAAACTGGTGCTGGAAGCATCAACAATCAGTCAGCATTGATTAAACACTCAGTCTCCCCCCAAGCTTGTCTCTCTCCTGCTCTCTGCTCTCCAGTTCAGTGTTCCCTCAGGGGAATTGCTGCACAACTTGGCTTTAACCAAAATAAACTGTCCTGGCATGAGTTCCTGTTTTTCAATATATAGCTCTAAAAAAACAAGAGGAAGATTTTCCCCTTCCTTGCGCTTACAGGCTCCATTGTGAAAGCTTCCAAGATTGTCACCTACAACACCATGGTGACCCCAGAGCACCCATATATTTATTCTCTCATGAGAGGCATTTCTGTAGCTGATGGAGATTTATAGGTTGAAAGCAGACAAGATTTTCCATTACTTGTAAAATTGTGGAAAAATCAGAGGGACAAAGATAGCTTGGGGCTTCCAAGCTATAAAACAACACTCAGCCCATCTGATTTTAAGTGTTTTAGACTTTATATCAATATTGTTCTTCCATGGGGGGGTAGGAAGAGGGACTCAGTGGGAAGAGGGACTCATCTACCCCAACAGCAGGAGAAATCTTTTGGAAACAACAACAAAACCACAGGCCTGGGTAATCCCTGTTAACAAAACAAAGCTGCAGTTTGGATTGTATGTACACACTCGAATTAGGCAGATTTATTCCCGTGGTGTTGTGACACCAAAGAGATATCAAAATGGTCACACAAGTATTTTGGAAACTCACCAAATGCATCCTTTTGTCATCTTGTCTTTTCTACTTCAGTTGGAAGGAATCGAGCCCCAAGTACTCTAATCCAGCTTGGATCTCCCACTCTGTTCCTACTGTTATTTTAACTTTAGGCACAGCAGTCCTTTGAAAAAGTGCCCTGTTCCCACTGCCTGAGAGCTATGGGAAAAAGCTATCTTGGTCCTATCAGGAATGTGCCTCGCCTCTGCCCTGCGGTTGTGTTGCCTTCAGAGAAACTGGTGTCACAAAGCACCGCAGAAAGACAGGCCACAGCGTTCCCTTGGAAAAGCTGGGGAAAGGAGGGGGACAAGTGCGTCAGGCTGTGCTGTTCCTTTGCTTCTGAGAAGCTGGAGGAAAGTTGGAGATACCTGGATTGTTTTGCTTGGCTCCTTGAGCATGTTTTACAGAGGTGGAAAGTTTAGGACAACAAGCAGCCAGGATTTGAAAAACCCAATCCCTGTGAGCAGCTGAGACTGAGTTGCATTTGATGATCTTAAAAGGTCTTTTCCAACCTTAATGATTCTTCCATTCCAGGATTCTAAGGGAGATGCTGGGAAGCATCACACACAGTGTTAGGAACCCACACATTTGCAAGTGAATCAAGACTTTTTTGGCTGGCCTCTCTCCACAAGGTATAATGGGAGTTCTGACCTAGTACACATGGATACACAGACATGGAGACTCCCACACACCTGGGTCTCCATCCTGAGCTGAATCCCACCTGGAGACAGTGAAATGAATTCCCACCCACCTGGCCAAAGGGTTTTATGGGTATGGGTACCATGAGAATTACACAGCAAGGGTTGAGAGGGGAAGAACATGTTTTGTAGCTTGGGTTTGCTGCGTGTCCTACCTGACACAGCTCCTGGAAATTCATCTTTCAGCCCAAAGGTTCAAAACCTTTGAAGGTGGAACAGCTTAAGTGAGAAAGAAGAGCAGATACAGACCCTCCATGTGAGCACCTGTACTTGCCTTCCAGCCAGGATGGGTGTGAAGCTGGAATACATTGATGCTGAAGAGATACATCTGCTATTTCCCAAATATAACCACTATCCTTGTAAAGTTAGAGTATTCTGACTCAAATTCCCTAACAGAGCTACAAGGACTAACCAGAAGTGGCAAGCTGAGAAACTGGGACACCCAGCCTCAGAAGGATGAGAGCCACTGCCCTCCATCCCACAGCCTGTGCAAGCTCCAACCTCCAAAAGTGTCTCATGCCAGTGTCTGGGAAGTCCACCTGGGGATGGAAAACTTGTCCCCTCAGGAACTATAGGAGATCCACGACCTTCTGAACCAACTGATCAGCCAGTATTTCCAAGGGTATCTCAAATACCACTAAATGCCCCTGTTAAGGTAACTGGAGCCTGACCATTCTGACTCGAGCAGTTTGATTTTAAGGAGTGTTTGGACAACACTCCCAGGAACATGGTGTGATCTTTGGGGCGGTCTGTGCAGGGTCAGGAGTTGGACTCAATGATCCTGGTGGGTCCCTTCCAACATAGTATATTCTATGATCTTGTCATACACCCAAACCCAGCACCTCTACCAGATTTGGAGGTTTAGCTTGTGACTCTTGGTTGCTCAGAGTCCCGGAATGGGCAGGTATTTATGTCCATAGCAAAATTCTCACTGAACTCAAAGAGAACCAGAAATCACAGCCCTCGGTGGTGGGAAATACATCACAGACAAGTGATGAGGAGGGAAATCACCAAAAACAACTCAGGTAAAGCTCCAGCAGACCACTGTCATTGTCCCCTTCACCTCAGCCTACTCTTCAAGCACATGGACCCCATCTGTGTCCCCAGGTGCCAGAACACCGCACTTGGCACCTGATGTGCCTCCCCAAAAACCCTCAGCTATGCAGAGCATGTCGGGCTCCAGTCTGGAAACACAAGCCACTCTGAGAAGAGCTCTTCCCCCACTTGCTGTGATGGGACATAACAGGTTAATCCTTTTGCAAGGGTGCTAGGCCAGCTGCCAAGCCTGCCTGTGGGGAATCCATCCAAACTTGACTCATCCTCAAGTGATTCAGATTGTTCCCTTTAGTCCTTTGAAAAAGGTTATCAGTCTTCTTGCATCAGGCCAGAGCAGGATTGATGGATGAGGGAGAAAGCAACAAGTACTACACTTACCTTCCTTCAGAATGATTCAGGACTGGCTTTTCACCCTCCCTCCACAGAAATCCACTTTCCACATGTGAAAGGAAGGGGTTTTCACTCCTCTGCAGTATCTGAGTACCTCAGGAGATGACCTTGGGCTAGCCAAGTGTCCTGGCTCTATTGGACTGGGAGCCCATAAAAAAGCAAAGCAAGGGCTGAGTCAAGCCCTTGGTATGCTGCCCTTGCAGCAGCACTCTGCAGTAAATGCACTGGCCAGAGCATAAAGCCCAGTCAAAGGCACAGCATGTCCAGGGCCAGCACTTCCTAGAACTGGAAACATCACACTCTCCACAGACATCCCCAAGATCACACTGTTTTCCAGGCTCTGGAAAAACCTGGGAGAAAATGCCTCACCTTTGCTGAACCACCAAAGCCAGGAGAGGAGATGATCAGCATCAAGCCACAGGTAGTCACTGCTTCTTTCTTCCTCCCTTGGAGCAAACAAGCTCCTCATCTTCATGCTCACACATGGGTAGGATCTCCCTCACTGGACATGTCAGAGTGTTTTCTGGTAAATAACTAGTATGAACCTGTAGGAGGAGGATAGGAACAGCAGATGGGAGATGGGAAGAGCAGCAGGGATACCTGGAAAAGACTAGGGTGAGCTGGTTCTGCAGCAAAACACTCAGCACCACCAGGTTCTACACTTGGTCTTGGAGACTGTCTCCACTTCTACTGAGCCCACATCTGCCCTTGCAGGCACGCCGGGGAACTTTTAAGACCCAGGATAACTTAGGAGGAGATTTAGGAGTTGTTTTGACTCAGTAATGCTGAAAGTGAAAGAACAAAAATCAGAATGTCACAAATACAGACGCTTTACTAGTAATGGGATATCACAATAGCCCTAATTATATCAAAGACATAAAAGACAGGTCATAACAAATATAATCTAGATGAAAGGTCATGCTTATGTCATTGTGTCCCATCCAAAGTAGACAGAAGTGACCTTGGAAGACTTCAGAACCAGAGGCTGATTCTGGGAACAGCACAGAGCAGCCACACAGCTCCCATTTTTTTCTCAGTGCTTGATATGGGTTTGCCTCGGAGCTGTGCTGGCAGACAAAGATAAGTAACATCAGTTTCCCATTAATCTATGGCCACACAGTCAATGGGTGCATGGAATCAAAACAATATTGCTGAGATCTACTTCTTTCCCTCATTTTTATACCCATGGTCTTTTGGCAAAAGCTCCCAAAGCCATCAATAGAAACAAATCAATAACAGGACTGAAATAATTTCCAGGAATGAAAGCGTACCTGTTTCTAGTAAACACCTAGAGGAAAGAGCTTGGGTTCCTTGCTCAAGCCCACAGAAAGTCTTTATATAGTGCAAATTTTTTTAAAAATATACAATATACCAATGGACTAGCTATTCCTTAAATATTTTACTGCTGCCTTTTGGGTCAATGCATCTTCTTGGCAGGCTTTTGGCTGAAGGCAGGTTGGTGGCTACCACCAGTTGTGGAAGTAGATGGAGGGAGCTCAATGCTTCAGTGCACATCGGCCAAGCCTGCACAGCACATCCCCTCCAACAGGCTGGTACAGCAGCACAGGGGTGATGTCAGAGGCCAAGGGCACATCAGAAAAGAAGCAACTTCTGAGCTCAGAAAGGGCAATGACTCATGGCACTGTGTCCTTAATAGCATCTGCCCAAGTGTGGCCTTGCAGTCATCTCCAAACTGCTGCAGCAAAGGCCGGTCCCGCTTCACCCTCCATGACCTCCCGCGCACACATGGGCTCCCACGCTCCCTTTCTGCAGAAAGGCTGGTTGAGGAACTGCTCCAGCATGGGATTAAGCAATGTTTCATTTTTCCAAGACCCTTTCACTTCCAATTTTCTTCAGTCAGCTCCTAGGAACTGACTCCAGCATTTGCCCAGTGCAAATGAGGCAGAAGAAACGTGTATTTGGGTGGGAGGGGAGGGTGCAAAGACTGCAGAGCTCTGACTGAAGCAGAGGAAACAAACAGAACCTCAGGCATTACTCCGGTCCATCCACAGACAGGAGACAACTTCAGAATGTGGCCTCCAGTCCTAGAGAGCAGCCCCTTGAGGTAACTGTCACTACTAGCAGACCCTTTTTACCTTCTCTGTTGCTACCTTTATTTCCCCCATGCCAGAGCAGACATTTTAAAAAATTACTACATTTGCATCCTTTTAGAGCTCCTTTGCATCATCAGAGGAAATTTTGCATGTTTCAAACACAGCCTCACAAGTAGATTTGTCTATGGAACTTATCCCTGCACATACCAAAGAGTATGTTGATGGTTTCCCATATTCATACAAGAGCTTGACCCCTTTAAACTGTAGTTCAGGGACAGCCCAGAGAGCTTCCTTTCCAAGGCAGGCTGCTGTCACCCCCTGCTCTGGGTATAGACAAAGCTACTCAGTAGATACACATAGGAAGAGGAGCACTCAGCCACAAGCAACCTGGAATTTAAACAGAAGAGGAATTAAAATAATTTCAGCTCCATCTCAGGTTTTGATTGGTTGGTTGGTTTTAAACAAATTGCGTTGGGAAACTCTTTTATCCAAAATTAGTATTCTGGAGAAGACCAGGAACAGCTAATACATCTCAAGTAAAGACAGCGACAGCCCTTGCATTCATGTCACAGTGCATCACCTACCACAATTCGTGTAGAAGATCCTGCCTAGAAGCCAGAGGATAGAAAGGAAAACTCCCACTGATTTCATAGAGTCATAGAATCATGGAATGGTCTGGGTTGGAGGGGACCTTAAAGATCATCTTGTTCCAACCCTGCTGCCATGGGCAGGGCCACCTCCCATGAGACCAGGATGCCCCTTCAGACTGGCCTTGAACACTTCCAGGGATAGGACATCCACAGCTTCTCTGGGCAACCTGTGCCAAGGCCTCACCACCCTCACAGAAAAGAATTTCTTCCTGATATCAAGTTTATGATGGTTTAAAGCCATTCCCTCTTGGTCTATCACTATATGCCCTTGTCAAAAGTCCGTCTCCACCTTTTTCAACAGGAGACTTAGCTGCAAAAGATTAACCCACTGGATTCTTGACACTTACTCATCAACATGACAGGGGAGTCCAAGGAGTCCACATAATTACCTAATTCCAGCCAGCTGACTTTGGCACAGTAAAGTCCTGGCAATTCCTCCATTGACTGTGCTGATCTACATAAAACAAGCGTGTTATTTCCTTTCCAAACATCTCACCTCATCCCAGCCACAGATCTTCGAGTTTGCTACATACAGCAAACTGGCTGAGAGAGAGCAAGGACACACTTAACAAGAGCAGGGCAGGAAGAACATGAGTCCATGAAGCTAGAAATTAAAGGGAATAGATTTTTCCCTCCCTTTTTCTACTCTGGGATAGATAAATCCCTCTAATGTCCAAGCTTATGTATTATCAGAGATGGTCACTTATTACACACCCACATATGAAATTAAACCACAGAATCACAGAATCATTGAAATAGGAAAAGACCCCCAAGATCATTGAGTGCAACATTTGACCAAACACCACTATGTAAAATAAAAGACAGCACTAAGTGCCACCTTCAGCTGTTTCTTGAACTTCCAGGGGTGGTGACTCCACCACTTCCCTGGACAGCCCATTCCAACACTTAATATTCCTTGCAGTTAAGAAATGTTACCTGTCAAAAGTGACTTTACGTAGCCAAGGTGCGAGTGCACAAAGGGGCATTTTTGCACTGAACTGGCATTTTTCTGATACACAGCTTGTGGTAACCCTTGTCAAGGCTGGGAACCAGCCCAGCTGGCATTGGCATTGCTGCTGTGCTGCAGGGCATATCCCATTCCACAGCGGGGATGGGAGCAAGTGGTTCCACCCAACCTCCTCCATCAAAAGTTAAACTATGGAAAAATTCCCAATGCCAGATGATCTGCCATTAACCAATCAGTCATGTGTGCCCTTCTCTGACCAGTTGAACCAGGACCTGTATGAGTTGTACGGTTGACTAATGGAAAGTTAAGCCTTAAGGACTCTGAATTTTGGGCTACTCAGCCTCAAAATCTCTCTGCTTTGCCAGTTTGTCTGAGACACTGAGTTGTACAGAACATTGCTGCTGGGCTTTTATTTTTAATCTTAATTTTAGCCTGAATGGCAGAGCAAGAGGATGGAAGAAATGTAGTAAGTGTATTTGAAATGGGCATGGAATTTTACACAGGGCAGAGCTCCCAAAAATAGCTACAAAACAGACTGCTTTAAAAAATTTGAAATGACAGATTTTATTGGTGTTAGAAGAATGATTTCTCAGGACTGTATTTACTGTGGCAAGCCTAGAAGGAAGGGAACACAACAGAAAGGAGGAGATGTGCCATCACACAGCCCAACAGCTCATGGGACCAGACTGGTCCACCATATATGCCTATCACAGTGGCACTGCAGTACTGTATGTTCAAATGCTTTTGTAGATATTCAATAAAGACTCTTGAAGATTTGCTCATGTCACAGGAGAGGAAGAGGAAAGCGAAGACACAGATTGGTTGCAAACTGCTTTTTCACTTGGTCACTGTGGGAAAAAATATCCACATGTTCATGTGGCAAGGAAAATCCTCGGATACAGTTTTGTGTTTCCCTGGGTCTGGTCTCATACCTAAGTTTCTGTAATATGGGAAAGGAATAAAAGGAAAAGTTTGTAGCAAAATGAGTTCAGGCAAGTTCCCAGTATCCTCACCCTGAAGCTCCTTTCACAGAGGTGCAAAGCAAGGAAACTGCAGGCTCTGAATGCAACCTCCAGCTCAGGCAAAAGCTCACTGGAAGAAACAATAGCCCCTGGCAGGGCTCCAAATTAATCATTACGTCTTTATGAGCCATTGTTTCCCATTGATGGACTTGCTCTCATTCACAAAAAGCTGCTTTTGTGAAGCAAGAGGAAAAAAACATTTGGAAATATATAAGTGAATCCTTGAGTGGTCAGGGTAGCATGGGAGCACTGTGAGATTGCATCTGTTATTTACACCAGACAGCTGTGTGGAGAGTGTTGAAATGTCTTCATGGACAAATCCTCTTGCTGTCTGCTTCTTCATTCCTGTAAACTTTGCTGTGGAGTTTTCCCTTGAAGCTAAAGTTTGGCTACAGGACCTCTAGCAGTTCCTCTTGCTTTCCATCCAACCAACACAGCCCATGTTGATCACATGGCTCAAGCACTACTCAAGGGTTTAAATGAAGACAAACAAGGCTGAAATCTGCTCTGTTTCATCCCTCCATTGGTCAAGACCACTGCCCACCTGGCTTGGGAGAGGGTGCTCAGTTTGGTTGTGCACCTGGTAGCACCTTGAGTCATTGGAGCTGTCCCTTGGGGCTTGGTCATGGCATGTGGAAGCCCATGCAAACAAAGAAAAGAAAACACAAAGTCAGCATTAAATTAAGTGTCTTGGTTTGGAAAGACAGGTGTCTGCTAAGGAAGGCAGGAGATTCCCCTGAAGTGGAAAAATTGCAGACCCCTTCCTTCCAAATTGTTGTAAATTTGAAATTAATTGGGGCTCTCAGGCAAAAATATGGGAGCAGGAATAACAGTTCTTTATTAGGGAAGAAAATAAAAAGATAAAATAAACAATGCAGTGAACCAAAACAACATGACAGAGTCAGAATACAACCTGACACACTGTTAGGGTGTTGGCAGCAGTGCAATTGGGAATTATGGCTGCAGTCCTCCTGAAATGGCAGGTGTGGTTCTGCTGGAGCAGTGATCCTGTAGAAAAGGATGCAATGTTCCTGCAGTGGAAGAGGCAGCTGTGCCTCTGGGAAATCCAGTGCAGGGAAAGCAGTGCTGGTGTTCCAGAAACTCAAGATTATATCCAGATAGAAATGCTTGGTTCCTCCCTTTGGACAGAACATCTCACAATGGGATGTTATAGTTCTTATCAGTCATGCAGTGACATTCAATAGCTCATTAACAGCAGATGTCTCCCCTGAGAGAGGACTGGTTGTGGAAGAGATAAGGAAAACTGCTCACTTAACAGAAGACAGCTGCCATACAGATGGCAAATGAATACATCTTCTTCTCAATGTGGGACATTAAGTTAGTCTGAAATGGCATCTACATGTAGGCAACAGACTGGGGACCCTCCTGGCTTGTGCCTGAGTCTCTGTCTAGGCTACCCAACTGTGTTGACTGGATGTCCACTGACTGGAGCAGGAATCTGGACACCCAGAGGACAGGAAAACACCAGCACCTAGGATTCTTCACACCAGATTGAATCTGTGCTCTGATGTCTAGTGATGCCTGAGATGTTTTACAAAAACCTACACTCCCCACAGGGCTGGGAGATGAGGCACAAGTCCTGCTGAAGACCTGTGAGCTCAGTGGCTTTTCAGCATCTCAGGTGAGACCAGACACCTCCATGCAGACAGAGTCCAGCCCCAAGCTTGCCTTCTCTGCTTTCTCCTCTAAGCCAAGCCATGCTGGCCCATGCCATGAAATGCACTGGCATGCAGAGCTCAGGATGCCAGACTGGGCTGGGGACCAGCCTTGGGGATGTGGCCACAGAGTCCTGTGAGCCATTGCCAGCTGTGATGTCTTTCATTGCCCAGCGTGGCTCCGAAGAAGGACACAACAGGATGTCTGGGAAAGGGATGCTTTTTGCAAATTCTGCTAAAGCAAAGATCTCCCACTGTGATCACAAGGATTCCAGGAGTGGTGTGCAGTCCTCTGCTGGGTGAGAGGCATTTTTTGGGCAGCATGAAGGGCTGAACTCTTGTTTGACTCCACCTCTGCATGTTCACTTTTGGAGAGGCCTCTGCTCTTTCGGAATGATGTGGATTTGCCTGCATGCAGAAGTGGTTTGGAAGCAGCTGATGGAGAAGAGAGAGCCTCTGCTCTCCCTGCCCAGGATACCTTGGATGTTCATGTCTTCAGAGTACAGAGACAAGCTCCTGCGGGCTCCAAGAGCCACCTTTGCTCTCAGCACTAGGAGCTGCAGGAAATATTTTCTTCCATCCTCAAAAACTCCTCAGATATGTGCCAAGCTAAATCTACACTCTCCCAGTTGCTCTGTGCTCTTCTACACAGCATGGGATTGGAAAGCTCATCAGCTCATCTAAGTACCCAAAACACTTGGAAGTTTGAAGCCTTATGAGTCTGACAGTGCCTGGGGCCCCTGTTCTGGAGGAAGAGGGAAGATGGGGAAAGGAGCATCTTGCTTGGAGCCATGAACAGCTGAATATGTACCAGGGCTTCCTAAAGGCAAGGATCAGCCAAGTCTTCCCTGCAGGGCCTAGAGAGCTGCTGTTCAGCTTTGAAGAAGAAACATCCCACAAACTGCAGCCACCCAGCAGAGGACCTGTGGGACCCCATCCTCATGGAAAGTTTGGGAGCCTGTAGCCTCCCCAGCTCCCAGCTCAGGCTCATATGTCCAAAACTGTGGTTCTAAACCTGTCTTTCACCAGCTACTCTGAACCTCCAGGGTACATAGGGGAAGCTTGACAGTATTTTTCACTGTAAGGCTGAAGACACCTTCTCAAGCCTAGAGATATCTGTGTTTTCAGATCTGGTCTGCTCACCAGACCCACCTCACCACTGAGTCTTGCTGAGATCGGTGGCAGCTCAGCCCAGGAGGCACCTCAGCACAAGCAGCCCTGCAAAAGAGCACCAAGAAATGATGAATTGGCTTATTCAAATATTTTTTATGCAACAGCTTGGAAACTCACTCAAAATATGGAGAGAACTCTTTTTCTCACTGCAAAGTCCCTCCTGTACACAGAGGGATTCAAATCCACATGACCTGAACCTCAGTTACCAAGATAAAATATCCAGAGATGAGAGCATCATACCCACTGCAGCAGAAATTTCCTGGTTTCCACTAGGACTCCCCACACAGACAGGGCACATTATTGTTCAGCTGCATAGCCAGGGTCAAGGAAGCCTCTCCACTCTAATGAACATTAAGATATTTTTTAAAAAAACAGACCCTGAATATATTCCTCCAGAGTTAACAGAGCAAGGACTGCAGGTCTCCAGCAAGGCTTTCTTATCTATGAGGCACGACAGAGAAAAGCCCCCAGATCTCTGCCATCCTTGAGTGTTATCACCATCTACCCATCAAGGACTATGTAATGAGAAGTGTCCACTTTTCATTCAAGTTGAGAGCTCTGAATTGTGGCATTCAAGTTCCTGCAGCCAGGTGCAACCTGTGTAGTGGCAGTAGAACTCATTTCCTCCATGTCTCAGAGAGCTCTAGCCAGAATATGGCACTTTGCTTTCAATCTAACACCTACATGACCATAAGGTCTCCCTGAACAACCCTTCACACTTGTTAAAAACTGTGAAAGACTGTAAAAATCCCTGTCAGGTAAATGAAGAGTTAATATTCCTGGGAGGTTATCACTAAAATGGGACTCCTGCCCAGGAATGATGGCTTTATGGGCACAGCTCCACCGTGATGCTTTCTTCAGATCTAGCTGATCTGCCTTCCTCTGTTCAGGAGGTCCATTTGTAGCAAAAATCTATAAATAGTCTGATAGGTTGGGAGAAGAGATGAAAAATGGCCAGTGCTAGGTCATTTAATGTATAGACAAAGACATGTTCACTTCATCTGTCATGTAAACCTCAACTGCTCAAGTTTATCATTCACTGCCAAAAATGCTATTACAGCAGCTTGAGATTAGAAAGACAGTTTTATTCCTGTTTCTGACTGACCTTTGGATGGATTTTTCAACTCGGAAAAAGAAAAAAAACACTTTATATGCTCTGAACTGGAGCTTAGAAAAGTCTAACACATTTCTAAGTATAGATGTGGTGATTTACAGGGAACTCTTTTTCTGGTTTTTATAAGACTCTGTCTTTCTTCAGCCATGAACAGTGTATTGGTTCTGACAAGGACACTGGGAACCTTTGAGAGTAGAATTATTTATGACTGGGAGTGTGTGATCCAATGGATAAGAAATTGGACTTATTACTTGGCTCTGCCATGGATGTGCTGAACAGCAAGAGCTTTCCCTTTCTGTGTCTCTTCTTCTCTGCAGTGATGGTACATCAAAGTAAAAAAGTATTTTCTCACTTCTGTTCTCCAAATAAACAAAATCATCCTGGCAGCACCAGATGATGCCTCCTTATCTATAATTCCTGCTCCCTGCACAACCAAGTGTCCTCCAAACCAAATACATCAATGTCATCAGGTCATTGGTTCTATTTATGGGTCTGGTACCTGGATTCACACAGACCATTCTCAGTGCCTGCTCCTAAAAGTTCACAATAAATCATTTGTATAAAAGTACAGATGGTCTAATAATGGATGACAGACCAGTTGTGTTAAAAGCTGGAAAAATGATCCATGATCCAAAGAGCACATAGCTTTAATTGTTTAATTACAGTTAGTCCAGCAGCACTGGGGCAAATTCTGTATTTGCCTTACCTGAGGCTCTGAGATCCAAGTGCTCAGTGGTTTGCATCACACTACTCAACAAAAACCTAAAAAAAATCTACAAGCATTTAGGGCATGAAAGCCTGAGTCTGGAATTCCTGGAAGTTACATGGTCATGCAAAGGCATCTGGCTTTGCTTGTGGCCAAAAGAAACCCTAAACACTCATAGGTGTGATTGATCTGCTGTGAACAATTTGGCATTAGTGATTGCACTTGCAGGTTCCACTTCCTGATGGTGTTCTCCAAGTCCCTCACAAGTATCAACCCTTTCCATGCCCCCCAAAAATGTCCATGCACACTTAGGCTGCACAGTGGGTGCACAGGGCTGGGGGAGGGAAATTCTTTATGTAGAAGGTAGTGAGGCACTGGACCAGGCTGCCCAGAGAAGCTGGGGATGCCCCATCCCTGGAAGTGTTCAAGACCAGGTTGGATGGGACTCTGAGCCACCTGGTCTCATGGAAGTTGTCCCTGCCCATGGTAGAGGGTTAAAACTAAATAGTCTTTAAGGTTCCTTCTGACCCAAGCCACTCTAAGATTTCCATAATTTCTGTGTGAGGGTCAGATCTCCAGTGTACCCATCTTCAGGTGATGAGCTACACCCAGGATTAGCTGGTCTCCATAAGCACCTCTTCTTTCAGCATGAGCCCTTAAAACCTCCCACCACTGCCTGCTCACATCCCAAAAGTTCATCTCCAGCTCATCCTCACTCCTCTCCCTTCCCGACCCCTCCCCTCTCCCCTGAAGACATCCTTTTTACCAAAACGAGCCGTGGAGGCTCGAAAAGACACTGACGTCAACGTAAAAGTAAACCGAGGAGGTCTGGCTCCTGTATCATCCGCGCCGGGAGCGAGCCCACGGCCACTCGCTGGAGGAATCCGGAGCGGGCTCAGAGCGCTCCCAGTCCGGCGGTGAGTGCGGGCTGCGGCGCGATTCGGGCTGCGAGGCGGCCAGAGGGAGGGACAGGCACCGCCTGCGCCTCAGGAAGGCAGCGTGCTCTGATCCCGGCTGGGCTGAGAGTTTGGAGGCATCCAGAAGGGGATGGGAGTCCTTGCAAGCTGGGTCGGGAGCGGAGCACGTGGGTTTGGATGCGGGATTGCTCCACGTGGGTGGGAACAGCACTGGAGGGGAAGGAGAGTGGTCCACACCAGGTGCTGGAGGGGTAGAGGAGGGTTGGGGAGTTCAGAGCTGGTGCAAAGGAAAAGTGCATCTCATCAAGGGAAATGTTGGGTTTTCTGTAAGCTGAACTGATCTATTTGGATGGTAAAGAGCCTTGTGAGTGATTCTACATGAAAACTTGAGTATTTCTGGTAAACTTCCATATACAGATTGTTTGTGTCAAGTCCAGCTACGCACACACACCTGTGCATCCCACAAGTGTCCCTGTATAAAGATGCAGAGCTAGACACAAGATTTTTAGACTCAGGCCATGAAAAAGTGATCTGAGAGGGCTCAAAATTAACTTTATAGTTTAAGGTTAGGAAGCAGAAAACTTTCCCCAGGGAAATGATATGGAAATGTCCTTACTCAGATTGCTGCGTGGGTGGGGGAAGTGGCTGGGCCAGAGATGGGATGGCTGAAAGGGATGAATGGCCTCACTAGGTCCATTGGCAAGTCTCTGCCAACTGGGACATGTCTGGCCACAGTACAGCATAGAGAGAGCATCCCCAGTGTTTACACAACCCACACTCAGTGGCAGTGTGATAAATTGGCAACAAGGCTCTTCGGACTCATTTCAGCTGTGTTTTGGTGACAGGAGGCGCCTTTTCCTCTAACATTTCTCACGTGCCAGGGCCAATTGCTCTTCTTCAGCAAAAAGCCAGCCCTTTTCCTGAAATGACAGCTCCCTCTGCAAAGCTAAAACTCTCCCATTCAGAAATAAAACAGTGGGTGTACAAGTTTAATCCCTATTACTTGCGCGTGACAGTCCCAGTTGAAAACCACCAGGGCGAATACCTCTGTCACCCACGATTAGATGCAATGCTGCATCTCAGCTCACTCTGTAAATCTCTCCCTGAGCAGGGCAAAGCTGGGCAGCCATGGAAAAAGGGGGCAGAAAAGCCCACCATCCTCCTGTTGTAGCATCTGCCAGCACAAGCAAGGGCAGAAGCTTCCCTTTGGGAGAAACCTCTCTACTAAGAAATTTTCCATCTCCTTTGTGCACAGATTTCTCTGCCAACACACAGTTAGAAGGAAAATCCCATTTTTCCCCCATCCTTTCTTACAAGGACACATGACAGCTTAGCAATGCAATTGAGCAGCTACTTTATTAATCTATTTCAGAGCATTTTCCCTCACCCTGCTCAAGCCTCCTTCTCCATGTCCCCAGTACACTGATATAAAACACAGACATGAAGCCATTTCTTCCCTCCCCACAGAGCCTAAAGGTGCCAAAAGCACCCTAAAAGTCTTTCTTCTCCAGTTTTGAAGGAGAAGGCAGAAGCCAAGGAAGGACTTGCACATGAAACATCTCTCACAGCACGTTCTCTCCAAGGCAGAGCAAGCAGAACAGAGGAGGCTGCTGAACACAGCAATAAATCCCACCAGGCACACGTACAACACCACCACAGCTCTGCTCCCCCTCAAGTGCATCATGCCCTTGGGATGACGTGGTTCTTACAGGGATGCAGGCTGTCCTGGCCCCACATCCACTTTCAGAGGGAGAAGACAAACCCTACACTCTTAAGTTGTCAGAAGGACTCCAGGATTTTGGCAGTCCACATTCTAAGGAGCTGGAGACAAGTAAAGGGGGATGTTTAGCAGGCAGGTGCTCATCACATCAGGGTTCGGAGAAATCTCATCCATTAAGATCTTGTGAATCTTGATGCCTAAAATTAGGAATCCAAATCCCTGAGCCCTTTTTAAAATGGGAGACAAAAATTCCCCATGGGAGTAACATTCAAAGTACACATTAGTTGGACTTCAAGTCCAGGTTGGATGGAGCTTTGGACAGCCTGGTCTAGTGGAAGATGTCCCTGTCATGGCAGGGGGCTTGGAACTAGATGATCTCTAAGGTTTCTTGCAACCCAAGCCATGCTATGGTTCAATGATTCTGTGAATTCCCTTTGCACCCTGAGCTGTTATAGCAGGTTTTTATGAATGTCCAGTCACCAGGTTTAGGAGGAGATGAGATTACTTATTACCAAAAGGTACATGTTGGTGAACATCCCATGATATCTATGGTAAAATCCACAGCCCCTTCTGAGGAATGCCTGCTACTTCTTAGCCAACTCATCTGTAAATGCTGTAAGGACCCTTCCTGCTCTCTCTTTTGCCTTTCATCCATTTTTCATCCTTGCATTTTAATTTGTTGCTTTTAGCTGTACGTTTTTTGCAGATCACAAATAGCTGAGCAAATCCTACTGATGGCTTAGCAGGGAAACACTTCCCATCCAGTAAATCCCAGAGAGGCATAGCAGAGTCCAGCCAAGCATGACAAAGTCCAGAGACAGAAGTAGCTGTGCTGAGGTGAAGGATGAATCAGGGGAAGAGAAAAGTGAAGCCCAGAGCCAGAGCGAAGGATCAGGAAAGCTGTGGGGGTTAGATGGGATTAGGCTGAGCTGGCTGTGACAACCAAAGAAATGATGTCACCCATCATGATGACACTAACCAGGGATGCTGCTGTTCAGTCTCAGCATGATATTTACTGGGATCGATACACCATTAGTGTATAGACACAGAAGAACTGAATTCTTTATTACCTCTTACACATAATCTATAAAAGATGTACATCTCATCTATCACAGCCTGAAAAGCACCACTACAGTCATTACCACACAACAGAAAGGATGGCTTCTTCCACATTGATGCAAAAAAGATTTACTGTCAAATGTCCCTTCTTCTCCATGGCTCCAGCCACCTCTACAAATACCTGCCAACAAGATGAAGCTCTGGGAAATGCCTCTAAGACTAAAAATGTAGGGAATGGTTTCCAGTGTGCTCGTCCAGCAGACAGGTTCCCATCCTTGAATGTACTGAATTTGTTAGCCTGTCTAGAGGATATGGAGAGAGATGGATTTGGGCCACTTTGGGGAGCTGCCCCATATTGATGCTATCACAAGTAGTCTTCAGCCCCATAGATGAGGGCAGGGATGCCTGTGGAGGTTTGCCAAAATTTTGTTTCATTCATTCAGAGCTACCAACAACTACAAAGACCTACACATCAGAGTAGTTGTTGCTGTAGGTAGGGATTAGCAAGGTGAAACAGCTCTGAGCACACTGACCCACACAGAGACCAGCACTGGCATTTGTAACCCAGCAGGGTCCTCTCAGAGTGGTGAACTCGAAGGATGCAGTAAAGTGGGTACCTGGGCACAGCAGAAGAGGGCGCTGAGACAGCCTCAGCAGGAAAACCAGGTTCTTGCATGACATGAAGGAGGTTTCTGGTGCTCAAGTGAAGAGGACAGGAGATTGCTGGAGGTCACACACCTCCACCACACAGAGCCAGTAGTGTGCAACCAGCCTCTCCTCCCAGTGGGATGTATGGTCACCCTCTTGCTGGTCTGGCCATGCTCCATCAACTGATCCTGAGCAGAGTAAAGTGCACCCACCACAGTTTAACTGGTCATTATCCATCTCAACAGAGAGGCTAATACATTATCAGGCTTATCAGAATCACAGAAACACAGAATAGTCTGGATTGGAAGAGATCTTAAAGACCTCTTACTTCCAAACCTGCTGCCGTGGCAGGGACATCTCCCACTGAACCAGGTTGCTCCAAGCCCCATCCAACCTGGCCTTAAACACTTCCAGAGATGGGACAGCCACAGCTTCTCTGGACGACCCAGTCCAGATTCTCCTCACCTTTGCAGTGAATAATTTCTTGCTCATATCTAATCTAAATCCAACCTAGTTTAAAATCAATTCTCCTTGTCTTCTCTCTGTAACTCCTTGTTTAAAAAGTATAGAATTATAGAGCAGCTCAGGTTGGAAGAGACTTTAAGCAAGACATTCAGCCAGGTGCAATTTCACCTTTATTCCCAAAGTCTTTTTCTGGCAGGATGGAGAGAGAAAGCTGAATTATTGTGCTGGGTTTCACCTGTTTGGCACTCACAGAGCTGCAGTTCCCCGGCAGCCAGGCTGGCTCCTTTTGCCTGGGTTGAATATGCCAAGCAATACATCTCTGAGAAAAATCCAGGCTGCCAAGCTGTGTTATGCTATCTCCAGCTACCCATTATGCAGATAAATTGATTCTCGTTAGAGTGATAAAGTAGCACAACAAATGCACTTTCAGGAGCCAGGCGTTTTTCACACAACAAATTTGAGGCTTCCTGCTGCTTTGATCAAACACACAGAAAATTGTCTGCAGGCTCCGGTGGTGTTAGAGACACAGACTTGTGGAGGCTGAGGAAGATCAGCAAGAGGCTTAAAATACAACAATTACTCCACATTTGTACACTACTGTGCAAGGCAGGTTGATCAGATGCTTTTTAAGAGGCCACCATAAAGCTCACTCTGACCAGCAGCCGCCTCAGAGGATACCCAGGACTGAAATAGCAAGGGGCAGACGTCAGGAATCAGAGCCACTGGCAGGAGAGGGAAAGGAAGAGGAGTCGTGCTGCCTCTGTCCCCTGCCTAGATTAGATCTGTCTCATACCAGGGCTGCTCTTCTCCCACTCACAAGAGTATCAAGTTCGCCCAGAGAATCAGAGCTCCTAAGATGATGACATTAATAATTCCCAACTGTATTATTCTTTGTGAGCAGCTTACCTAAGGAAGTGTAAGATTATTTTAAACAGTCTGATTTATTAATACACCCAGGATGGCTCAAGCTGCTGGTTCTTGCCCAAGGGAGTTCAGCAGTGGAGCCCAGCATCTTGACTCACAGTATTGGGACTGATATATGACTAGCTATTATCAGATGGCATATCTAAAAATACGGAGCCTGCAGTTTATTTTTCTTGGAAAATGGAAAGACACCCAAAGAAGCAGAGCCCAGTTTAGCAATCGCAGCAGGCTGGATTTTTGCTTTAAAGAAGCTACCAGAATTTGCCCAAAAGAAGGTGCCCTCTTAGGGTGTGTTACAGCCATGGGGATTAACCTGTGGCTCCAGCACCGTGGGGAAACCTCTGGCTGCTGCTGTGGCTCTAACTCTGAATTACACAGGAGAGGGATGCTGATTGCACATCCCTGCCCTAGGAGACACAAGCAATAGGATTCCTCTTACCCAAAGGAAGCCTCTACACTGAGACCATCACAAACCGGGTTGCTCATCTGGTCCAGACTGGTGTTAATGATTTAAACCATGTGAGATGAACCCACCTTGCACCATTCCCAGGGAAGCTGTCCGGGACATCTCCAGACATCTCCACAGCTGTTATCAGCTGTTCTGTTTTCTTTTCTGTAGATTAAACAAGCCCAATTCTGCTGGTCTGCCTTGATGGCCTTCAGGTCATTCCAACTGGTTTGCTTTGGATGCTTTCCAAGGCAGAAACACATCCCCCTTTCATCAGTCAATTTCACACTATTTCTTACATGAAATAGTGCTTTTGTAGGAAACAATCCCTCTAGGTGATATGAAAGGCAAATCAAACAGCACTTTGCAGCACTCTAAACATAACAAAGACTGAGGCTATCAGTACCAAGATGAAGGCATGGAAAGGAATGATTCAGCAGTGACAAGTTGAGCTTTTGCTCCTGATAAAAAATTTGCTCTGACACCTTAAGCACAAACAGGAGTAGGGCCTTAGTCTTCCCTCCATCATTCCATCCACTGATCACACCTCAGTGAGTTCAAGACCTCACCAGCAGGGACAAGCTGGTGCTGTCTATAATCACATCCCAGACAGAGAAAATATCCTCTTGGATTTCTGAACCATCATGTTTCCACCTGACTCAGGTCCCAGCAGGTTTTTTCTGCTCCAGGTGGGAGACAAAAGGGTCCATGACCTATACCAAAATATACCACCACCACAAACAGTACCAGCTGGATTCTGCTGCCCAGCACCCTGTTCCATTTTATTTCTAAGAGAAAATTGACTATTTTGGCATTGCAATTTCCAGTAAATCATACATGTGATTCCCTCCTTTCCTTTCTGAATATTTCCCAGAGCACTTCTGCACGTTGTGCTTAGTGGGATGGTTTCAACCATAAAGAAACTGAGGCATCTCCCCAGAAAATGGGAGATTTTTTGTTCCCAATGAGGCCCTCACACAGAACTTGCTGCAAAGACAGGATCTGTAATTCTAAACAGCTGAGAACACAAAGGAACACACTCCCTCCAAAATAAAAGGGGGGAAAAAATCAGCAAATGTACCAGCTTCTTCCAGAGGCAACAATTTTAGGAATCACTTGTAAGCAAGCAGCAGGGTGGTTGTTGGGATTTTTTTTCTTCCCAAATTGGGCCCTTTCTTTTCTTCCCATTCCTACAGGGCTTTTCATCACTGTGGCATTTCCTATGACAATGCCCCAGATTTATGCTGCTCTGTTCCAGATCAGAGCATTGCTGAGCTCTGTGCACGTCTAACAAAAGACAGCCCTGCCCTGAGCTCTTCCAAATCTCTCCAAACCAGGCAAACAAAGGGAATGGGAGAGGAGGATTAACATGTTTGCAGAGAGTGAGCAGGGAGAGGATGTCTTTCTTTAAAACCTTTTTTTAGGTTTGTGGGTCCAGGTACCAGATTTTCCAAGTTGCAGGTGTCATTCCTCCTGGGCTAAGTTACTCATATAGCAAAAAACCCCAAAAGTTGAACAGATGGCCCTGGGAGCCTCCTGCTGCCCCTTTCCAAATCTGTGGTCACTGTTAAATCAGAGCAGGTGGAGATACCAGACTGGGTCCTTAAATTCCCTACAGCTTCCTCGCCATGGGTTTTCAAATGTTCCTCTGGCCTCTGCATCCTTGCAGGGCACAGCACATCTTGAGTTCAAGGTTTTCTGGCTCAGCCCTGCCACACTGTGCTTCCCACTGCCACAAATACAGTGCTGAGAGCTCTCTGGGGGCTCTTCAACCATCCAGGACCAACAATCCTGCCAATTCCTGCTCTGCAACCTTCAAACCAGAGCTGGGCAAGAGCCACTCCACCCAGCATTGACCTCCCAGGGCATGGTGCCCAAGTAATGCCAAAGCCCAAAGCTTGTGTAGCTTTCCCCTTCAAGCACTACTGTCCCTGTGTGCCCAGTGACAAACAAAGCCAACAGGAAATACTTTGCTGGGAATGGGGAGAGTTCTGCAGTGAGGTTATGACACTGGACATTGAGTTCTTGGCAATTAGCTTCCGAATCTTTGAAAAAAATAACCTAGCAAAAAAAAAAAGAGTGCAAGAGATTACTGGCCAGACCTGGGTTGGGGGGTCCAGAAAGGTCACAGCGGGACCCTGCAAAGGATCCCAATGAGGTTTAGATCAGTAGGGGAAGCTGAAATGTGATATGCTTTGTTGGGTGGCCAAAGTGTCCTGGTGGCTCACTTTGCTGGTGCCTTGAACTAAGGAACCTTGTCAGAACCCTCACAGTGGTGAGACCTGTGGCAAACTGGGCAGACTGGGATGGAGAGAGGGATCCTGGCTTACCCTCGCAGGGTGCCTTTATAACAGGAAGGGACTTCACACCCCTTCTCATGCAAGAACTGGAGACAGGCTGGACTAATGTGCTCCAAACCACTCAGGAAAGACCTCAGGGCTGCCCACAGGAGCAGCTCTTTGTACACTGCAGACATCTTCATTTTTCTTTCAGCTCAACGGGTCTATCAGCAAAAATGCCACAGCCTGGGGAGAAAACTGAGGTGAGGCCAGTGGTCAGCAAAGCCAATTCCCAAATATGCAGCAGGCAGGCAGGAAGCTCCTACACACTTCCTCCCCCATAGAGGAGCCATGGCCATCATTTTAGGGCACCACTTGTCTTTCCCTGTCCCTCATCAAGCCGATGAATCACAGCTGGATACCATCAGCAGAGGCCTCATATGGTGAGAGTCTGATCTCCTTGCACAAACACACAGATGGGGAGCCTGTTCAGAGGCAGGGATACAAAATTATGGTGGCCTCCAGCCCTTGCAGTCCTTTGAGGACAGCAAGTGACAGTCCAGCGAGTGCTGGGAAGTGCCTGTGATCCTGAGCAGTTGGCAGAGGACACAGACTGTGTCCTGTAGAGCTGCTGATGTCAGGAAGGTACAGCTGCCACTAGACCCTGCTGAGACACCATCAAGAGAGCCAGCTGGACCATCTTTTGTGACTCTCCACAGCCTCTGTTGCCATGCTGACTGTCAGGTAAAAGCCCTGGGGGTATTCAATATCACTGGGGGAGCAGTCCAAGCTCTCCTTCTCCAGGGATAAGCAGTTCACCTTTCTTTGTCTATTTGGTGTCTCTATCCCAGCATTGCAGGAAAGAGACAAAGGTCATTCCTTGAAACAGATTCTATCTAAGAATTAAGAGAGAGAGCTCTGGTCTTTTCCTCCAGTCCTTCCAGCTGCACCTTAGGCATAACCAGCATGAATGTGTTGGGGTTCAGATCCCAAAGCAGTCCCAAGATCTGCCAGATGTCCCAGGATGACACACCTGGATCACCAAAAGAACAAAGAATGACTTCCCAATAGCCCAGCAGATGAAGCCACATGTTGCTCTTTGGCTTCAAATAAGCAAGGGCCACAAGCTGAAAGACAAGCTGGAGACAGATGCCAGCCTCAACCTTCAAGGTTCTTTCAACTGGATTTCCTTTGGATTCTACCAAAAGCACCAGAAAAACCCTGGATCTATGTTCAGGGTCTGCCCATTTGCCATGATATTACTTCCATAAAGTACCAACTCAGGAGCCACCAAAGAGGAGTGTGTTCCCACACACGTGTCACTTCTTTATGATAAGGAAGTGTGGTGGGGTTGAAGAACACTTGACTTAGGTGGAAAGTTCCTACATATTTGGGGAGAACCCTGTTGCCCACATATTTCCCCTAAATCAAAGATGGCTCCTGGAGGGTGGTCCAGTGCAGAAATTTCTCCATACCTGGCCCACCTGTGAGAACCTACATGGTTCTCTGGGTCAGTTCTGAATCATGGCATCCCATAATAGCCTTGGAGACTGTGGACAATCAAGATTTTAGGGCTCATGGGCAGTGCATACCATAGAGGCATATATGAATGCTTTCCAGCACTTTTTAAGGCCTGAGGATCTTTCAGGGTAGATTTACCAGAAGGAGGAGCAGTTGGAAAGGGTAAAATGGGTGTAAACTCTCCTCCATGCCATTAACTTTATCTATCATGGCAAAGGGTTACTCACCTGGCAGGTTCACATTGTTGCCTCTCCATCAAGCCTGCTGCTAAAAAGAGGTTTTTCAGATAGGACAGGGAAGATCCCACCTTTCGGTGTCTTCCATGCAGTGAGGGTCCCACTCTTTGGTGACCTGCACACAGTCATGATCATGGGTAAAGACTCCTCAGATTTCTAAACTGTTATGTCCATGTCCAACACTTTCTTGGGTAAGAATTCTCCTTCACTACTGAAGAAAATAATTCATTTGTGAGAATCTGTTCAGTATAACAGATCCAAATTCAGCTTCCTTAAAAAACACAGGCATGTTTGGACATTGGATTTGGGTCCTTGCAGAGCTGGTCAACAGAGACACCTTGAAAGCTGATTTGGCCATGTGCCTTGAGCCCATCTCAGCTCTGTTTAAACTCATTATGCAGTGCCTAATCTTAATCTCTTCTCCCACAGCAGGGGATCAAAGGATCCCCTTTCTGATAAAAGGGGATCAGTTCCCCTTTTTGAATAGGACTGGAAGAGTACACCCTTTTCCTGACAAAACCAGGACATATTTCCCCAGAGGGATATGTGGTATTGGCTTTCTCTCCACCTTCCTCAAGAGCTGCCTGGCCTTCTGCTTTTCTGCACTGTGCCACAGAAAACTTTCAACCACAGCCCTATTCTATATGGCAAGGTTAAGAGATTGCTAGGAATTACCATGGCCTAGTAGCATCCTTCCCTGACATCATTATTAGTCCTTCTATGTACTGATTTTGACTGAGCCTTCTTCCACCTACAATCTCACTCCAGTATTTAATATTGTTGTATATTCAATGAACAAGCTTGAAAAATTTCCACTTACTAAAGCTTTACTCTTTTTTTTTTCCTGCCTTTCTCACTCCCTCAGGGAGGGTGATAAATGACTAAAAATCAAGAGATGATAGAAGCTCTTCATTTATCAACTATGGTTGCAACTCCTCCTGAAGCTGAGTGTGGGAACTGGGTCTGGGACAAAGCATGGCCCTGAGCCCGGATGTGCCTTCTCCACCTTAACAGCAGCATCTGCTTCCCAATATGGCATGTTCTGCACTATCTCAGGCACAACTTGAAACTTTGCAGCTGTTGCCACTCAGAGCCTTGCTCTAAATCCAGCAAGGAGGGAGAGGCTGGGATAGTGGGGGAGTGCAGGGCACTGATTATCCCATGCACAGGGATGGGAATGCAGCTCTTATGTACCACATGGAAGCATAAAACCAAACCAGTCCTCACACAGGAAGGACCAGACATTCCCAGAGAAGGAGGACGGAGTGCAGGTACCAATAGCTCATCCTGGAGAGAAGTCTTCTCTTTTTTACAGTCTCACATTTGTAACTTCAGAGAGTCATTCCCTAAATATAAAAATTTTGTTGACAGTCTGGGGGAAACAAGCATTTGCCACCATAGGCATTGAGAATGATAGAATCATAGGAGTTCTAGAATGGTCTGGGTTGGAAGAGACATTAAAGACCATCTAGTTCCAACCCCCTGCCATGGCAGAGACATTTTCCACTACACCACGTTGCTCCAAGTCCCATCCAGCCTGGCCTTGAAGTCTTCCAGGGATGGGGCAGCCACAGTTTCCCTGGGAAACCTGTCCTAGTGCCTCAATAGGGTCCAAGTTCACCCACCCTGCCCAACATTAGACCATAGGTTGGTTTCTTCTCTTTGTTCTTACCCCTGTTGAACTTCCAGGATGGAAGGAACTGAAGGCAAGATGATCACCTAGACAGGGCTCATGAAGACTTTCCAATCACACTTGCTTCCCAAACATAAGGAAGTGAGAAACAAATGAAAGTTCAGGCGTACGCCTGAGCTAGAGGTCAGTTATGGAATGCCTGGATCAGGTCCCCTGGATCAGGGAGCTCATAAAGCCAAGGAGGATGTTCCTGAAACTGGGGGAACAGTCTGCTCCTCAATGTGCAGAAACTCAAAATAGAAAATCAATAAAATAACCAGACAAAAAGGATCAGCTCAGTCTTCCTGGGAAAGATCCAAGGGTGAAAAAGTAATTGCAGAAAATGAGGTCAACCTTCTCTAATAACCATAGCTACTGTTTGTGCTCCAGTGAGACATGCATGTGTAGAGTTTACCTCTCATCTATTTATGGATTTGGCCTCTTGACCTGGAATTCAATGCCTCTCAGTTGATCCTGTCATGTTGTGACAGGCCATATCCTGCGTGTTTATTGCATTGGCACCAGTGTTGTCTTTATCTAAAGTGTGATGCAGGCCAGGGCTGATACTAAAATCCAGCATCCATCCTCTCTTTATTTATAAACAACTAAATTTGATGTAAGCTCTCACTTTTTTTCTGCCTTTTCTCCCAGAGGAAATCTCTAAAGCCACTGGAAAGGTCCTGGGGAGAGCATCTGTGCAAATCCCAAATAAAAGATTGGGTTTTGGTACCAGTTTAGAGCAAGAAGTGGAACTGAAGATGGAACTTGGGGGATTTTGAGTCCTTAGTGTGTCGATCAGCAGAGATGTCGTGAAAGCCGCTCTAGCTGTGTGATTTGAACACATCTCAAAAATGGGATAATTCATTATGCTTTGTACAATGTTAGCCTCATGTAGCCAAGGGCATAGAGATACTTAAATCCCCACTCTGAGAGACACCTGACACCCACAATGACTCTGCCACCAGTAGGGAAGGGCTGTATGAGGATGAAGGAACATGTTGGAGGTCTCCTTGGTGGACCTCAGACTCTCTATTATAGAGCCACCCATGCTCAGCCATTTCAGTCCTGGATAGATCTCATTATCTCCTCTCCCAAATGACTGCAGCAGCACTACCAAAGTGTGCAGGGCCACCCTGTGATTCCCTGTGCCAGGGGTTTTCTCAGGGTCTGGACAGCTGGGTTGGTTCAAAGCACATCACAGGCTTTGTGGCATTTGGTGTGGCACCTGCCTGCAGCTGCCAGGGATGCTTCTCTCTAATCCCAGTTCACATCAGGAAGACAAAAAGAGGGTTCTTCTCCTCATGTCACACATGGTGGTGGCATTGCAGTGGCCTTGAGCTGGCGAGTTTCCAGCCAAGAGATTTTGTTCCCACAGAGACACAAGAAAATTGACCTAGGGGCAGCAACATCAGTTTTAGTTTACTAGAGATGTTCAGGCATTAGCACCGTGAGTACGGCTGGAGCCCTCTTCAGCATTTACAGCACTTCATAAATTTCAGAGAGATTTAGGGCAAGGAGCCAGATGTTTGGGGAGAAACTCTGAACACTACAGACAAGTGGAAATATTTTTTTTTTGGTAGTGTATATTTTTTCCCATTAGTTGCAAGGCTATATTTAGAAGGGGGGTGGGGAGGGGGAAGAGAGAGAGAGAACGCAAGAGACAGATTAGGCATTTCTTCATATTCTGTAGTCGCTCCAGTGGTTCTGCGTGTAGGAACAGATGTCTCTTTCCTGGGCTGATAGCACTCAGGTCCACAAGGAAATTTTCTTGCCAGCAGCTCCTCTAACATAGAAGGGAGATCGGGTCAGAGGTAAGTCAGTCCTTCATGCAGGAATACACTGCAGGGACCATTGCAGGGAATGCTTTGGGATATTGGTCAGAGACAAAGAGGGGGGCATAGGATCAGAAACAGTGGTGGGCCAGGAAGGATTTGCTGGGTATTGGACTCTGAGTCCTGGCTATTGCAACAGGGAGCCCTGGAAGGGGTGGGAGTGGAAAGGGTCCTGCACTGAACACATGGATGAGCAGCTCAGGAAGTCTCTGGCTCTGTCCATGCAGCAGGTGTGGAAATCCCTTGAAAAGTGCCTGACCCAAAAAGCCAGGCTGTGCCAGCAGCTAGGAGGGGCTGCAAGGAGCTTTCCCCTTGTGACTTTCTTTGCTCTTGGGATTTGGGGCAGTATAAGGATATTTGGTTGTTCTTCAAGGAGATGGAGGGTAATAGAAGTGTGCAAAGTTGCAGGCTTTCCCTCCTTGAAAAGTACTGTGACAGCTCTTGTGAGGAAGGGGTGATGTTGTATATGTGTATATGTTGTATATGTGTAATTGCAGGTGTAATTAAATTTTGGTGAAATGCATTCAGGAAGGTTTGGGAAGCCAGGAGAAGAGATGGTGCACTGTCTGGAATGGGGTCAGCTGCAAGTGGGGATGTTTTACCTGTTTGGTGATGCAGCAGGGTGCAAGCTCAGCTCTAGGACAGGTGCTGTCTTCTCTCTCTGAAACCACTTGCTGGGTTAGTAGAGGAGAAAGCAGATCCTTTCCAAGGTCCTTAGCAGACCTCTGCAGAAATGCTCCCTGCTTTCCCAGCAACACACTCACCAACAACACTGAGCTTTTCCAGGCTAACCTCGTGAATCCAAAATTTGCTGAACTCTGAAGGCACTGTGGGGTCTGCACAGCACTGTCATATGTGCCTTGCTAAGGAAACCACAGAAACCAGCCTCCCAAAGGGTTAAAATATGGTTGTCCATCCCGGGATGCCTCAAAAACTCTCTGCTCCCTAACTGGGTCTCCCACCTTGCTGCATTCCCTGGGCCAAGACCACGTATGGCTCTGTGCCTCAGTTTCTCCCTGCAGCCAAGAGAGCAGCACAGATTGGAGTGAGCACTGGGAGGCAGATCTGGTACACCTGCATCCCTCCCTGCACTGGTGCCCTGTGCTCCCTGGGTGTGAGCCTTGTTTCACCAGTCCTGCATTTCCTGGCTGTGCAGGAGCTCAGCTATTTCCCCAACAGTAGAACTCTGCTGTTGTTCTTTTACTGCCCTTCTCAGCTTCTTGCCAAAGGACAGAGTAAGCAGGCAGCTGAAGGCAGAAAAAGGAGAAAGTGCTCAAAGAGTGCTAAATTTGCAATTAAAAATTTCTTTCTTAAAAGCAAGCAGTAGTACACAGGCCAGTTACTGTTTTTGCACTTGCCTGTGAAGTTCCTGCATGTGCCTATATGGTAATTTTCACTGCATAGTTCTCCTTGCACAGAGCCACAATAGCTGTTATTCCAAACTGACATCTCTAGCACTTTGTCTCAGGCACCCTGGAAACACTCAATGGATTACTGTAATCCCTATAGAATCAAATGCGTTTCTCTTTTACTGTTACAACCTCCCAAGAAGATAGGCTCAAATCCATTTTTACTGGCTGGACCCATATGAGTCCAAATCTATATGTTTAGTTTAAGATATACCTTTTAAAAAAAAAATGTTAATTATCTCAGAAAAAAATTCACTCAAAAATATGTGTTTTCCCCTCACGTATAATGGTCCACAAGGGACAGAGAGGGACACACTCAGGAAGTCATGCTCTGATTTCTCTGAAAGTAACAGAGCTGGAAACACACAGCACCTACTGCAGAGATGTCACTCCATGCTCCCTTGTGACAGATGGCTCTTGGTACAAGCCCTGACAGGGCATGAGATATTGGTCTTTTAAATGCTAGCAGTATGATTGATAGAGCATTTACCAAGACACTTAGCATTTCTGTCACTGCAAGACCAAGATCTGATAACACAGAAAAGAGGGACATGAAAGATACAGTGGAAATGGTAAGGCATCGTAGAGATCCAAATGATTCAGGAGGGACTTTTCTACATAGCGTGGAATAAATTAGCAAAAAGAGGCAAAACCCCGTTATTATTACCTTTCTCATAGGTGACCAGCACTAGCAAGCCTCATCAGAGATGTGCTGGGAGACCTCTAGGTGCCCACCACTGCTGGGTGGATATTTGTGTGTCTGGAGAGGCAAAGTATGTACAATCCCACTTCTCTTTTTGCTTGCACATGCACATCAGGGCTCCTTCTTTCAAAGACTGAGGCATTGCTGCTGTGAATGGCCATAGAGGAGGTATAAACTCATAAGAAATCTACCAGTATGTGAATTTCCTCCTCTGTGTATCTCTGGGAGCTTCAGTTCAGTGTTTTCCTGCATGCTTAGGACAAGGGCTGAGGGAGAACCATGCAGACCTTTCCAAGTTCTAAATAGATTGTCTCTGGGGTGTTCAGGACTGTGATCTGTCACCTGGTTTTAAGCAGCAGGTTCAAGCCTGGATGCAGAGAGTTGGCATTTGGTCCAAGCCAAGTGGCATCAGTCCCATCTGGGTCACTTTGCTCCGTGGAGAAGAGGAATGCACTTTGGAGAGTCGTGCTCTCCCTCATCTAACTGGCAGTGATCCCTCATGGCCTAGGGTGACCTGCTGGACTAAATCATTCCTTGGGCACCCACAGACTATTTCTTGTCACAAAATGAGCTAGGGATGTGGGGCCCTCACCTTCAAAGGATGTGATTTTGGCCTTGGGCCCATGGAGAGCACAGGATCCACCCGTGTGTACACAGCATTGAACTGAGTGTGGTGGGTGGAGCTCAGATCACAACACGGAGCAATATCCATTGCCCATCCACAGGAGGGCCTTGGAGATGGAGGAGCACACAAAGGCAGCCTGGGCATCTCAGGCAGGAGGCAAACAGCTCAACAGCACATCAACAACACCAGCCCAACAACCAGCACTGCATCAGCCTCCACACATCCTCAGTCTGTGATTGTTTACAGGTCCTGAAGGATTACCCCTATGCCTGAGACTGCACATACAAGCTTTTCCCCTTGCCAGATGGGAAATCTGATTCTCATGGCCAAGATTGGAGATTCAAAAGTCAGTTTTGGGGGGTTAATCTCTCTTGGCCTTGAGAGGAATCTGTATGAGGATCAGGTAAGGTGACTTGGTCTGTTCAGCCTGGAGGAGACTGAGGGGAGACCTCACTGAGCTTAAAATTTCTTTGTGTAAGGAGGAGCAGGCACGGATCTCTTCTCTGTGGTGACCTGTGACAGAACCCGAGGGAATGGCCTGAGGTGGTGTCCAGGTAGGCTTAGATTGGATATTAGGAAAAGGTTCTTCACCCAGAGGGTTGTTGGGCACTGGAACAGGCTCCCCAAGGAACTGGTCACAGCACCAAGCCTGGCAGAGCTCAAGGAGTCTTTAGACAACTCTCTTGGGCACATGGTGTGACTCTTGGGGATGGTCCTGTGCAGGAACAGGAGTTGGACTCTACGATCTTTGTGGGTCTACTCATACTCAGGATATTCTGTGATTCCAAACAAAAGTTGTAATTCAGCACATGACCATTCAAACCACCAGAAAAAGTAGGACTTGCTGGCCATCACACTCTTTATGACACACAGGCAAGCAGACCATGGCTGAATAGTGCCAACACCCAGAAATTAGCTATCATCTGTCCCAGTCAGGCTGCTTCTCCCATGGTTTGGCATAAATCTGAAATTATTTCTCTTCAGGAAAACAAGAAGCAGACAATACTCTCTTTGATTCACAGAGACCATCCAGCCCTGTTTGCTGTGTTTCAATGCCAAAGCAATTGTGAAATTGCAGGGAATAAGACCTAAATTAAAGGATGTGTGATGGAGAGTGTTAAAAAATGCCTTGCAGGCTCACATTAGAGGAAACAAGGATCACTCTCAGTGCCTGCTTGTTGTGCTTGTCAGCTCCGATTTCCTCTGTCCTCCTAATGTTTTTCAATCTGCTGCCTAATTTCAACTAGAATTTGGCAGAAGGGAAAGATCACCTCAATTTTCAGGAAATTAGGCAGCAAAGAAAGGAGAAAGTCAAACAAGTGTTGGAGCCAAGGGAAGAGCTGGAATGTGAGTGGTCATTAAGGCAGCCAAGTGTCCACATGGGAAAAAGTTATAATAAGCATCTCAAGCAGGGCAAAGCATTCCCCCAGCCCTGTGAGCCACTGTGAGACATAAGGCTGCAAGAAATCAGGTGTCATTTAATCTGACACTCATAAAACTATGTGTATTGTGTCTCCAAAGTCCCTTTTATGTCCATGGCATTGGAGGGGAAGGAATAATCCAGTTCTGCTCTGGAGTTGGCAATTTCTAACTGCAATTCCCAAGAAGCTGTGTGTTTCACACACTTGTTCCCGTCACCCTCAGACCTAGAGGTTTAAAGGAGACCTCAATGCCCAGGAGTCAAGTGAGAGCAGAGATCTGATGCCCATAAAAATGGGATCTTACCTGCCCTGAGAATAGCCCCTTTTCTGCTTTGGAGTAGAATCTGTTCTCCCAGAATTATCTCTCTTCTCAAAGCCCAAGGGCCAGATGAGCACCAGCTTTTTCCTTTCAGCAGCTGGATTCATTCTCTTTCTCTCCCTTTCTTTCTCTCCTGTCAGCAAACCCACCCTCCCCAGGCTGAGCACGGGACACATAGAGCAAGCCCTACCATGTATAGGGCAAGGTCGACATGCACAAAAACACCATATTTGGCCAGTTTGATCCAGAGTTTAGTGAGAGCTTGCCAGAAGGAGAATCATACAATTTAAATTGAAAGAGAGTGAGTTTAACCCTTCATTTATAAATATGATGATAAATCACCCAGGGAACTTTAAACACAGGAAGGCTGAAAAGCTAAACACACACTGCTGCCACCCCAGGCAGCAGAATAACACCAGCAAGCAGGACAGGGTGAGGGGAGCAGGGAGGATGATAGAGGAGCCAGGTTGCCATATCAGATGTTCCCGTTCAGGACAGGGAGATGAGAAAAGCTGAAGCTGTTTATACTAAATTACACTCGTGCTTGTTAACGTCCTTTTCAACTTTCCGATCCCAGTGTGTGGCTCTGGTGTCTGCACACAGAGATCCTTTCTGCACACCAATAAATAATCCTTTTGGCATGCAGTTAGGACAAAACTCAGTTGTCTGACCTGCCTTTTCTTTTGTATCCTATTACTTGAATTGCTGAGCCAGATCCAAAAGTCCCCCGGGCTAAGGAAGGGAACCCCGTTAATTTCAGCGAGGTCAGGGTGAGCCTTAAGGCTGTCACCAAGCACACGGCTGGGTGAAGTGGAATGTGGGATGGTCAAGGATCTCCTCCTGGAGCAGACATAGCACTGAGCTGCCCATGCTAAGTTAAAAAGTGTGATGCCAAGCAGTGAGTGAGTGAGGGAAGAGGCTGCAGGACCTGTTTTCAGCACAGTGACCATCTGTTTCCTATTTGGCCCCAGAATGATGGAACTGGTTGCGTCACACAACAATGAGAAAGTATTTCAGAGCAAGTTCCCCTCTCCCTGTGCTGAGCAGGGACCTTTATCAGAACGAGGGAAAGCAGGTCAACCTCCATTCTCTGTCCCTCCCTTTATCCCATTTCTACTCAGATTCCTGCTGTACTTTTAAGGAAATGCTACCCACAGTTTCCCAGCCAGACAGACAAAATCCAGCTTGAGAGGTATAATATAGCAGCCTAGGCCAACTGGCACGGTCAGACAGCACTCTAAAGGATGCGTGTTTACCCATCTTGGGCTTTGCAGACTGCCAGCTCCAAGAAACAGGGATTGCATGGAAATCTGGGGGGCCGAGGGCTCAGGAAGGTATGAAGTAGGCTAAGCTCCAAGCTCTTTGAGGATTTTAGGAAGGGGGTTAACCCGAAGTCTATTTGTTCTATAAGTAAAGGTGGTTCTTGCAGCTCTGCATGAGTTCATGCCATAGTCATGTGTAATAAACAGTGCAAAACACAGCAAAATAAAGGTTTGCAGAGGCTGCAAAGCTTCTCATTGATTTAGCCATGCCCCTCACTGACTTCTATATGCCACCATATCATGGTGATGAGTAGCTGAAATGACTCACTTTAACACCTGCATGATTATGTCTGATGGCAGAGAAAGAGACCTGGTTGAGATTTGCACTCAGAGAGGGGAAAAATTTAAAATCTTTGGAAATGTTTAGCTTTGCCCAGACACAAGGTCAGGCTGCCTTTCTGTGTTGCAAAATGAGGCAATGTACCTTTCTCACGGGCTTGGAGTCCCACAGTTGAAAAATCCTTAGTAGCTGTAAAATGGGGGTTTGGTCCAGCTCCATCTCATTAAAAACACTCAGAGGAATTCTGTTGCTTTGCTAGTCCAGTTCTCCATCTTTTCTGCTTGTGAGCCATGAGATGAGAGCAGTCCCACAAAGAAAGGAAGAGGCCATTCACCCAAACATCCATCAGTAACAATTTGATTAGAGGAAGATTTTTCCCACCACAGCCCAAGAGGCAGCTTTTCTACAGACTGTCAGGGAGGAAATCTTCAGGATTAATGAAATTTGCTGGGACTTATTTCATGTTGTTGTTTGGATTTTGAGTTCAGATAGAGCAGTGAGCGACTGGGAAAGCTCTAAAGCAGCACTTTTTGTATATTCAATTTGGCAAACACAAGGTTACCTGTTGTTCTTCAGCAGTTTACAATATCTGGAGTTTATTTCCTTGCATGTGGGGCTCAGTGGAAAAGGTGGCTATGTAAGCCAGGACATTGTATATGCTGATTATTTTAATATTCTATTTGTCTGTAACATGTCCTACATCCCTCAAAGGCATTGTGGGGATGAGGAACATTTGAATGTATTTGGAATTGCTGATTTAATTGAGACAATAAAGGCAAAATAAGATGAATATCAGGTGTTTGTGATAAGGGATCTCAGACTGAACAAAAATCTCCCAGAGGAGGCGAGCTACTAACAAGAGACAAAATCAGAGCAAATAGACAGTGACATGGAATTACAGTGAGAAGACAAATGCATGTGAGAGTTCAATAGAGTTTAATGCAAGTTCAGGGGTGGGATGGGTGATTTTATCTTCTCCCCTTGCTCAGGTATGTGTGAACACAGATATACAAGCTCACACTGCACTCCAGGGGCATCAAAGTCTTTCTTTATTCCTTGGCTTCCACAGTGCTTCTCTTGATAGCATCTGCAAAGAGAAAGCTGGGACCAGATCCAGCCATCTGCTCATTTCAGTTTGTTTTCATAATTAAAGAGTGAAACAAACAAACAGAGAAGATGGTAAGAATTTTAGGAAATCAGTAGAAAACAGGCCAGGATTCTACATCATCCCCACAGATCTTTCTCAAGCGCCAGATTTTGCAGCTCCACTACCTCCAGCCTGTTTTGGGGCTTGTTTTTCCTGTTCTTCTCTAACACTGTGCTTGGCACAAAATGTAAAGAGACAAGACTCTCCCTCAGGAGTCTGCAGGCTCAGTCAGACCCGGACAAAACACCATGAACGTGTGTGCTACTTGGGCTGCCACCAGAGCTCAGTGCAGGGTGAGGTAATCTGGTCATTCCCAAAACAGATGATGTTCCAATATCTGGTTTCTGCTGGAGATGGCCTAGTGGGAAAAGGGGACACAAACGAGCACTGTTCCTCTTTGCCCAATAGTTCTTTGGGGCACTACAGCTGGCCTGACCCTGGGTTTCAAGATTTCAGTCCTGCAGTGTATTCTGGCACTAGGTTGGATCTCAGGAGGGCTTTCTGTTTGAGCATCAGCCATTCCAATGGACAATTCAACTCCTTGGGCTTTAATGTCTACCTAAATAAAAGAAATTGCCATTTTATCTGAGCTCAAGGACATTAAAACCAGCTTTTTCCTTCAAACCACTTCCACAGACTGAAAGGCAAGAAGAAACTAGAACAATGCCCAGATTCCAGGCTAACAAACCCAAGATCCATCATGATAGCAAAGTCACTTCTCCAAGAATTTTCACACTTGGTCTTCTATATTCTCAGTCCTAATCTCTGCTTTTTCTCAACAAATGTTCTGCTTCACTCTCACCTGGCTTGAATGAACCAAGCAGAGTAATCACAACTAGGCTGTAGCATCCCATGAGGACTATTGATCTTGAATATTGACTATTGGCCAAACACTGGTGAGACACATTAGGAGTGTTGTATACAGGAAAGGCAGAGAGACATGGTGGGCAGGCAGAAGGCAGTTTTGGGACTCATGAGGCAGGCTCAGAGCTGCTGTGGTGCTCTTTGGACCCAGTTAGTACTGTCCCTGCAAAACATATTCTTTTGGCCAGCAGGGACTCTCCTCAGGATCCACTTTTCACTTTTGTCTTAAGTAGCTTCCTCCTCCACTTTGTACACAGTCACCAACAGCTTGAAACATCTCAGAGGTGATAGAGCACCTTTGGTCTGTCCTACTGGTTCCCATAAGCAACAAAAAAGATTAGAGGAGGGGGAAAAAAGCTGCCAGAGAATGAGGTATGCTTGGGGGAGCTGGACATCCCAATTCCCTCAACAATTCCAGACTTCCATACCAAGACACCCAGTCCAGGCAGAGTGTAGTTCTGTGAGCGCTGGGAGATATGTTTGCAGCTCCTTGTCTCCCAGTCCTTCTGCACTTGGCTCATTGGTAGCAGGGATTTCAAACCCTCATAAATCAACTCTTTCAGCATCATTCTCTGCTGATCCAAGCTGATTTTTTTAACCTCAAAGCCCTGCCCAGCCACTTTGAGATATTCCAGACATTTTTCAACCATTTATTTTTATTGAAATCAGCCAAGTCTTTGTATATATAGGATCTTTTTTTTTAAAATCTTTTTAATATACAAATCAGTTTAAAATAGTGCATAAGTCAAGAATCATTTGCAAATTAAACTGTCAAACCCTGGCAGGACTAGTGGCTTATGCCCTTAGCTTGAAATCTTCTGGCTGCTGTTGCTGTGAATCTCTAGAAGATGCCACACAACCTGCTTCTGTTTTCTCTGATTTCTCTGATTTTCTCCTTTCTTTGATTTCAGGGAAATCTTACAGCTTCTGGAAACACTGCTCATGTAACTCTCTAATGGGATCACCTGCCCAAGGCAAGGGATATGATATTTTAGGAATCAAATGTTGGGGTTATAGTTATGCAAAGGTCTTCTGGCCTTAAAATCATTTTTGTACAAGGACGAGGAAGAGAAACTTGAAGTGAGGTGTATGTGTCTTCCCTAAAACATGCATCTGGAGACACGGCAAGACATTAGTTATAAACCCAGGTATTTTCCTTGCAATTATTGGTAATCTCATGCTGGTAGATGGGGATCTACTACTCAGGATGTGCAAATATGCTGGTTAAAATGCTTTTAAGTGACAAGATTTTGAGCCCTAAGGAATGATGACATATTTATCACTATACCTCCATTTCTTTTCTTCCAGATTGCTGGAAGTCAGTGACCATGCCGACCTCCTCCACACAACTGCCAGCCCTTGACTCTATCAACTCCACCGAGCAACCTAACTCCAACATCAACTTGTTCTCCAAATTCATCCACTCAGACGAACAACTGTTCACAGATTTTTATAGCCTGTGGATTGTCCTGATGGTAGTCAATGCCATCATTTTCCTGGTAGGTGTTGTGCTGAACAGCTTGGCTCTGTATGTCTTCTGCTTCCGTACCAAGACAAAAACCACCTCTGTTATTTACACCATCAACTTGATCGTAACTGATCTCCTGGTGGGCTTTTCCTTGCCTGTGCGGATCATCATGTTCTACAGTGCAGGGGATTGCAAGAATTGTTCCTTGGTTCACATCTTTGGCTACTTTGTCAACATGTACTGCAGCATCCTCTTCTTGACGTGCATCTGCGTTGACCGCTACCTGGCAATAGTGCAGGTGGAAGCCTCACGTAAATGGAGGAACCCCACCTGTGCCAAGGGGATCTGCATCTTCATTTGGATCTTTGCCACTGTGGTGACTTTCTCCATCCTCACCATGGCAATACGGTTTGCAGAGTGCTGCCTCTCCAAGATCCTGGTCCTGATGGTCTGCGAGTATTTCTTCCCTCTCATCATAATCATCTTCTTCACCACCAGGATTATGTGTGCCCTGTCCAAGCCCAGCCTCATGCACCAGAGTCGGGAGAGGAGAATGAGGGCTGTGCAGCTCCTTATCACCGTCCTCATCATCTTCATGATCTGCTTCACTCCTTTCCACGTGCTACAGGTCGCAATCTCCATCAACCCAGACATGCCCCACAACGTCAGCCTCCTCGTCTACCACGTGACAGTGACTCTGAGTAGCCTCAATAGCTGCATGGACCCCATTGTCTATTGCTTTGTCACCAATAACTTCCAGTCAACCATGAAAAACATCTTCAGGAAAACCGAGCCAGAGCAAACTAATGCAGACATCCTGGGTATGAACAAAAACTCCAAGGGCTCCAACGCAATCATCGCCTTCTCAAACACAATAGGAAGCCCTCTGAGCTTGCCATCCCCAAGCAGTGTTCAGATATAACTCACATCTGATGGGACACGTTGCAGTAAGCCAGTGCCATGATGCTGGAATATTGATAGGATGCACAATACTATAGTTTTTGAACTCTCTGTGTTTTAGGCTGAGGTTCAGACAGACAGTGGTGGAATTTATTCCTCAAGAACATTGTGGTCTGTTTGGAAATGGGACCTACAATTCTGTTAGTACCATACAAAAAAAGAGTCCACTAATTACTGTTCCCAGCAGGGAAGTTTTCTTTGTATTTTAATACAGACATTTTGCTAGCAACAAACTCTTTACTGTGGTTTTCTTTGCATATTTGTCATCATAATGCAACACTTCTAGGATGACTTAGAAAACAGGATATCTCTGGTTTGTAATGAAAGATTTTGTGCCTATATACTTAAAAATAAAGGACAAGAAGGATGTTTCCAGAGCTATCCACTACAAAGTTTTTAGATGCCAATGGAATGGGAAAGAAAGTATTCTAGTCCACATGTCACTAGTGACTATTCATTTGCTCCTGAAAAGTCTGAATCTTCTCAGGGAAGAGATGAAATCAAGCAGTGAAGTCTCCTCTTGGCTATAAGAAAAAATACATGTGAATGTATATATTTTCATACACATTGTCTGTGTTGGGGAGAGGTTAAGAATATGTTCCAACTTTATTTGGATCACTAAATCCCCTGAATTGCAGATGAGTATATAAAAATCTGTGAAAATGAACATGAATCCCAGCAAATTCTGCTATTCTGCTCTGTCCCCCTGAGGAACAGCCAAAATGAAAACCAGAACCAGACTATGATGCTATGCTACTCTGGTTTGGTTTTTCTTCCTGGCATGTTGTAACATCAAGGCTTGCTGGCCTAATTCTCCCAGCAGTCCATCCACTCAGTCACTCAAAAGCCAATACATCCCAGCATAGAAAAAGAATGCATCTCAGGCATCTAGGTTAAAACCATTCACCCCAGGACAAACTCACTAGGATGTTTTAAAGAGCCATGTTTAAAGTCTCTTAAAGGCCTAAAGATGCTAAGGATGCTGCAAAATTCTAGTCCAAGTGGTGGGGGAATGTTTTAGATGACATTATATCAATGAAACAATGCAAATGCAAAAAAAAAAAAATTATCCTAGGAAAACTGCAAAACATGTGGCATGAACAGCAGTAACTGTAGTTTTTGCTCCACATTTCCTCACTCACATCTATGGCCACTCCATTTGGAAGGCAGCTATGAATTCATCAAGTCTAGTAATCAGCTTTTCCTAGCACTCACTGGTGTTACCTGTCAGAAGAGCAGGCCTTGGTCCAAGCTAGAGCACCCTGGAGAACTCTGCTTCCCTGAGATCTGACTGTGGTACAGCCATCTCCATTCCACAGAAACACAACACAAACAATGCCTCAAACTGCCTCTTGCAACAGGGTTTGCAAGAGTCTGCCTCTTGCAACACATATATGTTTCACCTAACCTATTTCCCTGACCAACCCAATGGGTATAAAATCTGAACCATCAATATCATTGCAATACAGGGAACTGTGTGTTCCAGTACCTGTTCCAGTGGAATCTGTAATTGCCAGTACCTGCAATGTGAGCTTTTTCCCAAGCAATGCAGCTAAATCAGTGCTCTTCTGCTGGGACCTCTATTCCTTTGAAGAGGATTTTCCCTCCAGGAGGTGGTGATGAGGGGTCACCAACACTATGGCACTATCCCATGGGAGGTAAGACTGTTGTCCTGGTCATGGTTTCACTTCCCAAGGCCCAGTTGTACCATGGCTTCTTTCTGCCTCATTTATTTCCTTATTCCTGCTGCCGATACAGGCACCTCACAGCCAACATCTCTCAAATGATGCATCAGCACACATGGATCAGGCTTCTCAGCCAGGCTGGCCATTTCACATTTCTGACACCATTTTCCACCAGTCCCTCCCTTGGAGAAAGAAATTTTTTGCCTCAGAAGTTTGCACTTCCCTGCAAACTCCCAAAAACTCAAGCTCACCAACCCACCACACATGCTCAGATCTTTTCCATGCTTCCCAAGCTGCTTGTAATGAAAATGTGTGTCACATACACAGAGCTGTTAACAGCACTGTTTTGCCAAGGCTGCTCAGAGAAACACTAGGAAATGTGCAGGCCCTGTGCATAGCTTATTTTAGCTTCTTTGTTCCAACAACCCACGGATTCAGATTCACACCTCCCATTCTCTTGCTATCAACAGTATTTTTGCCATATACAGAAATGTCTTAACATCTTTCTCAGTTCAGTTGTTCATTTGAGGTCAGTATAAAATCTCTAAGATTATTTGCTTAGATTTTTTTAAGTTCCTAAACAACATCTCAGTCAAAGCTCTGTTTGTCTGCTGTAAACTTCACTTGTGGTAGTCTGAATTCTCCTTACTGTCAGTCTATTATTCGCTTCCCATAAAAGCCTCCTGAGACTGGATAATTCTCTTTATTTTTAATACCTATTGCCTTATCAAGAGCTGGCAGCGGTTCTTCTTCATTTTATACCAGCTCCAAAACAGGGTCTGGTTCCTTATCAAAGACATAGTCTCTGAAAACTAACCTACTTTTTTATGACTTTTTGGAGCTTTTTGTTTAATCTACACTATTTAACATCTCGCTTTTCCTCAGGGTGCAGAACTTGCTAAACTTCTGTCCTATTTTAAATCACCCATTTGTACTCAGGGCACAAAGTTGAAAACCAGAACCAAATACTCAGCTATCATCATATTTCTATTATATTTCCTAAATATTTCCCCAAATGGTGCAGTTTTGAGTGGCACTTTCCATCTATCAGTTCCCATTGCTGCTGAATTCAGTTTTCTGTGCTTTTGGAGACTGGGGCAAGGTCTCTCACCCCCTGATCTGCACCGTCCCTCTGCTCAGGGTATCTCCTTTGGTTGCCTCTAATTAATCACCAACAGGGACTGGAATTGTCCTGTTCCTACTCCAACCTGCCCAATGAGAACAGCTACACATGACAAAACAGGGATGCTTCCAAGGACAATGTGAGTGATTCTAAGCATCACTGAATACATGCAGAGACTGCCAAGGTAAAGCATGCACACACAAGTCAGCTTTTGCAGGGCAGTCCTTTATGCAGAGTATTTAAAGATTTAGATGCCAAATTCTCAATGATTTCAAATTAAATCCAGTACTTAGCAGTCTTTGAGGATCTGGATCATTCCCTAGAGGCTGAAATAGCAATCAGGATGGATGGGCATTGCATGTCATACTACCACCACTGAGTCTGAGAATGCATTCCCTAAAGAGCTTAACAGCAATAAAGAGCTCTGTAAAAAGCCCCGACCTTTCAGGGAATTACAGCATTCATTCCTCTTTGATGTGCTGTGCTTCTCTTGTGCATCTAAAATCCTATAAAGAGAATTAGAAATATCCTTTTCTACCAGCTGCCCAGAGGCCAACGAAGGAAGATGGTGAAAAATCTCTCATGTATTTCTTGGAAATCTCAGTCATTCCTGGGACACAAAATCTCTGCTAACCATGAGCCTGAGTCACAACTCAGTCACAACCCTGATATCTGCAGTCTGTTGACATGCTAGGGAAAAGATATCCAGAAATTATTATCTTTCTCTCCCTGCTATGTGTCTCACCTGTATTGTAACCAGCAGAGCCCATGATTCAAAGCACTTCTGTCTTTGCAAGGTTTTTCCTGTTACAGCCCAAAAACCTGTAGCAAGGCAAAGCTGTACAATAGCCAACCCTCAGTCATACTGCAAACATATCAGGGCCCAGAAAAGCTGAAGATCTCAAATTCTGCATCAGAAAATAAGCCCCTGACCCCACACGTGGGGTTATCCGCCAGCCTAGCTTCCTCCTGGGCTCTGAGCAAGCTTTGCTCTCCCTCCACAACCTCTTAGTAACTGCCAAGAGGAAACAACACAGCCACGTGCAAGGGCAATTTCTTCCTTCCTTGTCCCTCTGGGGTTTGGTCTCTCTGAGATGTGTGCACAGGAGTCTCATTAGTCAGGCTAATCAACATTAGCACTGCTAGCAGGTGTGGGCTCTCTGGGCAGAAAGGCTGAGGGAAATGGAATTGCCACGTTAGGAATATGAGCACAGGTCACTCTGCTCTTCTGTATCTGTCTTCCAGGTGTAAGGGCAGGAGTGGCTATGGGCAAGGATTTGGGAGAAGACAGGTCTGATCTTCACAGCTATTCCAGGACAGAGGAAGATGAGGGAGACACTGCAGAGGAACCCAAGCCACAAAGTAATAAAGGAGGAAGGAAAGGAGAGGGACCCAACAGGTTAAACAAAAGTTGAGTTCCATGAAGAGCAGGGCTAGTAAGAACAAGGATGAGGAAAGTAGGACAAGGGAAAACAGACAGGGATTGCAGGAACATGATACACTGCAAAGGATGACATAGGAGAACAAATGTGGGCTGGCTTGCTTTTCCCCTTCTGGACACAATTAGTCCCAAAACAGGAGCTCTGGGGAGGGTGCCAGTGTTTGGATCAGAGCTGGAAGACTCCCATTTTAGGAAGAAAAAGCTTTTAAAGCAGGGCACTTTATTGCCTTCCCATGGTGAGGCCCAGGAAGGGGACAAGTGTGATCTCCCCACATTCATCTGAGCCTTTGTGGTCTTGCAGTAGAAAACAGGAAGGTCTCCAGTGTGCTGAGAAAGAGAAAGAGAAAGAGGGTCTTTATCCCTAGACCCTTGGGAAGAGGGTACTGGGGATGCAGGAGATGCGGTGTGGGTGTGGATGTTCATGGACTCGTATCAGCATCCATTATAAATGGATGCTACATGACGAGCAGGATTGTCATGGGAAGTTCTGGGTGAGGCTTGTGATAGGTGGTGGCACCTGAAATGTCACATTGCAGCACATGTCCCATTCTCTGCAGGGTATCCCGGGCAGGGCAGACTGGGATTGCAGCATGTGCCCTATCACAAGACATAATCAATCACTTCACTGTAGTATTTCAGTGCTTTGTGGTAGGCCCTGTTCAGCTATTTGAGCTTAATGAGGATGCCAGGGATCCACTGTAGCCACAGAATCGTAGGATCATTTGGTTGGAAAGGCTGTATAAGATCATCAAGTCCAACCCTTTCTCCAGCTATGTTAAGGCCACCACTATGTCCCTAAGTATCACATCTACATATCTTTCAAATATGTCATGGGATGATGACTCACACACTTGCCATCTTTCTGATTCCTTCTTCTTCAAATGTGTCAAAAAGCCCCCAGACTTCCCTGGCAGAGATGTGAGTATCTCTAAGTGTTCTTCTAAGCAGCCAATGCTGGCAGAATATCAAGTTCTTAGTTCATGAAAGTGCCCTTCTTCATGATTCTTGTCAATAGTGTCAGAGATCAGATTGATCTAGGTATGGAGGTCTCTAGCACAAGAGATTTTGCGTTTCCTTCTTGGCTGTATGCACAGCTAACAGTCCAGTTCAGGACTGAGATTCTTCTTTCCAGCTTCTATGCAATAAGAAAGAGTCACATGAAATAAAGCCTAGTTTACATGCAGGAGAAAGTCCTTGTTCACCTCACAGCAATCTCAGGGAAAGCTCACAGAGAGGAGTTTCTGTCATCCCAATGAGAAGGTAGGAATCATAAAATACTCTGAGTTAGAAATGACCCACAAGGATCATTGAACCCAACTCCTGGCCCTGCACAGGAACATCCCCAAGAGCCACACACCACAGCTGAGAACACTGATCCAAACATATCTCCTCCAAGCACATCACCTGTGATCTTGTCAGTAGGAAAAGTCAAAGAGCAAGGACTAGTCTGAACTCCAGTCCCAAAAGAAGCATTATTGGGGATGTCTTGAAGGCCTTGCAGGAGACCCCTTGGCTTCTTTTTGATCCCTCAGTAGACAAGACCTTAAAGCAAACAAATTTCCCTCTATGGGGTTCAAGTACCCAGGAGCAAAATAGTGGTGAAGGTTTTGTTTAGATCAGTTTTACTTCCATCTCCTCCAAAAGAGGACTCTAAAACAGGCCTAGAAGTGCTTGTTTGTCTCTACAGATGGAGAAAAATGGAAATTGCTGCAGATGAGTTAAACAGATTACCCCAAGAGACTTGCCTAGGGGAAGTCCACATGGGAGCAGGGGCATGGCATAAAAGCCTTGGGCCAGAGCCCAGCTGTTGGCTCATCTGTCCTTTGATCCCACAGTCAGCATCTCTCCAGAGAAGGATCCTTGTAAATTCATTCCTGAAGTTCATTAGACAGGAGCTTAGGCCAAAGCCCAGTATCCAACCCCTTGATGTTTTGGATAGCTTGGAGACTACCCAAATCCTGTCTTCCCAGGGAAGGCCTCTTTTGATTGATTGTATTTAGAGTTGGAAATGCCACCCTGCCCACGTTGCTTGGAAAACACGGTGTGCTCCAGACGCCGGTTCAGACGGACTTCTCTGCACAGCTGCCCACTCGCAGAGCATGTGGTGGGAATCTGTTGATAGGTTCTTGACAGAAGTTATGGCTTGTTTATCTGGTAGCTTTACTTTTTGCCTCCTACCCAACCCGGAAACCCTTCCTCTTCTAACCTCTTGGCCTGCTATTATACACAGAATCGTCTACACGATAATTTTGGTAACCATGATTCATCTTACGACAAACACTGCATAAAGCAAGCGGATTTGTATTGTCATAATTAAAGCAAATGATTGGATGGTTTATCCATCCAATCCTAACAGTTCTGCCACTGCTAGTACTGTACCTGACTTACAGAGGTTTCACAAAGTCAGTGTAGGGTGTATTAACCCATGGAATATTAAAAGAGGCATGACCCTGCTATTTTTCAAGGCTGGAAGGACTTGAAAGCCAGCAGGACTTCTTTCCAAGGTTACTGATTGCCTAATGGAGGTAAGAAAGTCTCTCCCAGTCACCCCAGCATCAACCCACTTAAACTAGAGCCCCTTTTTCAGAAAGCCTGCAGTTCTGCTCTAATTTCTCTGGGGTTTAGAGAAGATACATCTCCTTCTTTGTCTTTGCAGTGTTACATTCCAAAGCCACAGATATTTGCTCTTTGTCTAACAGATAACTACACCCTGAGATGCCAGACCTTTTTTCCCCCAGCAAAGGTATTTGTAAACAACCCTCTATTCCTGCATTCCAAAAAAAAATTAGATTACTCTGTCTCTTCCTATGAGGTGTGTTTCCAGGGTCAGTCTTTCTGGTGGTTTTTTGTTGAGCTCCTCTAGATGTTTCAGCTACCTTTTCCAGGTCGAGGCATAAGAGAAATATGGGAATGGGGAACAGAGGGGAGTTAATCCACCAGTAGATTTAAAATAGGTTAAACCCCTTCTTTACACTGGGGCAGGAGAGGGGTGATACAAATGGACTGAAGAACACAGCTGATGTTCCAGGACACACGAGGAAGGTGCTTCCATACCCACCACTCAGAGCTCCAGATCTGCCAGCATCAAAGATCATCCTTAACATTTTTTGCTTCATTTCAGCCACCACATTATCTGTCTAGACCTGCCCAGCAAAGCTCACATAGTCTGCACTTGGCAGCCACATGTGGAGCCCTCTCAAGCCCAGACGGATTGGAGGAGTAGGTGGGAGGGTGTCCTCTGTATGTTTTCTCTACAGCTGCCATGTCTAATACCAACAGCAGCAGCTGCCAGTACAAGGGATGTGGATGTACCATTTGTAACTTAACTTTCATGAACTGTAGTGCAGCTGTTTGTGCTACAAGATTCTGGGAGGCAAGAAAAATCAATTGGTTCTGCCATGAGCATCCTGGAGGGTTATTTGTCAGCAATGCTGAGCAAGGCAGCAGCACAATTCCAAGGAAGGGATGTACAGAGGAGGGTAGGACACCTGCACAGAACATAGCTGCGCAGGTAAGGGTGAAAAATATGGAGTGCATGTTTCCAGTAGTACCTGTGTGATAGACAAACAGGGCAAGGAGCTGGCAGAAGCAGCTGCAGGTAGGGAAGTTTAATATAGGCTCAAATTCCTGCTATGTGATGCAGATAAGACATCACCCAGATCCCAATCCAGCACCCACTAGCAGCAATGGAAGATTTCAGAGGAGTGTCTGGTGTCTGTTCTGGCCTGTTCCTGAAAGTCTTCTCACTTGCAGTTCCACTGGCATTGTGCAGTTGGTACTTGCAATACCTCCTGCCCAAGGACCACAACACGTGGCTGAACACCTGCGAATGCAAACAACTAAAAATCAGGGGGGAAATGCACAATAAATCCAAAAGGGTTAAGTTTGTGCAACAATGTGCTTGTGTGTGCATGTGGTGAGAAAAAGAAATGCTTCAAAGTGACTGGGGAGAGGATTCACAGGTATGAATGAACTCACCATGAAGGCACAAACCCTGAAGAGACCAGCGAGATGAGAGGCAGGACACAGATACAGTGAGGAGGTGTGAGGTGAAAGCAAGAGGGAAATTAAGGCACAGTCTCTGCATTCAGGTTCTAGTGAAACATGTCAGGAGTTTATCTACACCACATCAAAGGGTGTCCCTAAGGGGTCTGGGGAGTTTCCTCCTTGCCAGGAGTGTTTGTGGTGAGAGAGTAGACAGCAGTATGGGCACCAGAAGATGACATGAGCAGATCAAAACCACAAGATAACTTTTGTGGGGGAGGGAGCTTTTTAATGCAACCTCAGTGGGGAAGGAGAGCCCTTCATTCTCTCTCCAGTTCCCCTCAAGGACAAAATTTCTTTCCCGTACATGGCAAGGTACAATTTTTTCCCCCTGCCATCAGCAAAAATCTTTCACAGATTAAATATGTTCTAACAGCTCTCCAGGGGATCCTCTTTGTCCAGCTCCAAGTGCATAAAATCACAGGAAACAGCCTGCCTTAGGGCTTTCCTCAGCAACTGGAGAAAAGATAAAGCTGCTGGACACAGGTGTGAATATCCCATCCATTCTTTTTAGACTTGGGCATCATGCAGTGACGTCTCATCCCTTTTGCCTGCAGCAGGACCAGACGGCGCTCAGCACCAGGCAGAATAAGTGTTACAACTGTCCTGGGTATTGCACCAGAACAGATGTTCCATTTGGCCCAGGTCCTTTCATCTTTCAATGTTTTCACAGTCCTTCCTATATAGAACCTACAGAATATATTGATTTTGATTAACATGTATTGTTAATTTTCCCTGAACAAGATTTTGACCTAGGTTTCACTTTTAAAATCCCCATACACATGTGTGGGGAGGGGCACAGGACTGTGGCAGGCACACCGAGGGCTGTGCAGTGGGCAGGCAAATCATGGCCAAGTGCTTGATTTTATCTTTGAACTTTGCTTCTAGTGCTCCCAGTATCCAATTCCTCACAAGCTCTGCTCTGCATTTACACCCCTGTTACAGTCATCCCCCCCCTCTCTTCTCACCCATCCTGACTCACACCACTGCATCCAGTGAATTGGAACCCAGCTCTTCCTGCACAGAGGTGGGATCCAAAACTGGGTTACTCCAGCAACCCCAAGGCTGCTCTGACCCCGTAAGTTCAATGTCATGTCAGCTGCCACCAGCCCTGTACAACTGGCCAGGAATCCCCAGCCTTGGCTTCTCTCCCACAGCATCTGCCAGCCAGCATCCACAGGGAGACCATCACAGGAGTTGTCCCCCAGCATCTCCTTCCCTGGCTTTCTGCAGCAGCTCAGAGCACCTCCACACCAATTTTGCTGTGTTTAAATCACTTTCCCAGGACCACTTAGGACACATTGTTTGGTCCAGATGGCTGGTATCTCTGTGTTGAAGGAATTTTTTCTGCGTTTCTTCTCTTCCCACGGGAACAGGATGCCCTAACGACAAGACACTGTATTGTATCCTTCACTCACATGAACATTACTGGTTACAATTACTGTTTAGGGAAATTTTATAAACACATACAACAGGTTTAAGCTTTCTTTTTATTTATTTTAATTAAGTACTTGTGGATAACAAAACGCCAAACTTCTCAAAAAACAGCAGTAAATCTGAAGATCTAAACAAGATCAAGGAATCTTAATCTTTTTCCTTGGAAAGTCTATATTTCTAAACTCATACAGGATGGGAAGAGGGAAGTTTGCTGAATTTCCCCAAGAGACTTCAGTGACCCACCATTGCCTCTGCATTACACTGATGAAAGGCAGGGAGGATTTGCTTGCACCATCCTTTTCTACAGCTTTTTTGGATATTCTGCAGCAGAATTATCTCAGCAAATAGAATGGCAGTGTTTTAAGAGGTCTGATGCTGCCAGCCAAGTAGTGACCAAACCAACCACTGCCCTCTGCTGAACGCGGCCTGGAATCCCCACAGAGTTCCCAGTGGTCCAGAAAATTACGGTCAAAATCCTGTTTTGCTGTCAGGATGGAAAAACTCAAACTATTCCCTTAGATCATGAATCTTCCCTTCAGGTCAGCTGCCAAAATCCTATGTTTCATGGTTTCCATGTTGTATTCCTGCTGCAGTGATGCATCTTTGCAGCTCATTTAAGTTTCTCCTTCAACCTTAGAGTATTAATCACTCTATTAACTAATGTAGTTTGGGTTAAGTTTCCCTCACTACAAGAGCTCAAGGAGCCCTGGGTGTTTCCTCATGCACACTTTGGTGTGCTGGACCCCACAGAAATCCCTGGTAGGGTCTCCAGGTCACTGCTGACAACAGAAATATTGTTTGTTCATGGGCCTGGACAGTAAGCACTGGGGAGACTGTACCCCAAATTCTGTGCTCAGTTTTGGGCCCCTCATGACATGAAAGACATTGAGGTGCTGGAGCAAGTCCAAAGAATGGCAAGGGAGCTGAGGAAGAGGCTGGAGCACAAGTCCTGTGAGGCATAGCTATGGGAGCTGTGGGGCTCAGCCTGGAGAAAAGGAGGTTCAAAGGCGACCTTATCGCTCTCTTACCTTCTCCCTGACAGAAGGCTGTAGCCAAGTAGGGGTCAATGTATTCTGAACAAGAAGAAATGGACTCAAGTTGTGCCAGCATAGGTTTGGGTTGGCTATTAGGAAAAAAGTCTTCATGAAAAGGATGGTCAAGCATCGGAACAAACTGCTCAGGGAAGTGAAGGATTCAGAAAATTGGAGGCATTTAAAAGATATGTAAATGTGGCACTTAGGTACATGGTTTAATGGGGGACTTGGCAGTGCTGGGTTGATGGTTGAACTTAATGACCTTAAAGGTCTTTTTCTACCTAAATGATTCTATGACTCTGTGGTTTCTTGCCCCCTTCAGAGCTTTGTCTGTCCCCAGACACCCAAGGGTCATTCAGCACTACCCCAGGGCAGTCCCTGCTTCAGGACCTCTGGCAGGGCTGGAAATGGTCCCCAGAGCTGCATTTAGGTGAAGACAGAGGGTGGGGAGGCTCTGGCATAGATTGCCCAGAGAATCTGTGTCTGCCCCATCCATGGAAGTGTTCCAGGCCAGGCTGGACAGGGCTGGGGGCAGCCTGGTGTCGGACAAAGCATCTTTCGGGCGCAGCAGTGGGAGGGGGTTGACGCTCAGCCTTGTCACGGAGGGGGCAGCTGCAGGGAATTTCCCCCCTGGGGCCGCTCAGCAGGTGCCCCACAAGGGCTGGGCCGTGCCCGCTGCTCGTTCTGTCCCGGCCCAGCCCCAGCCGGAGCTCGGCGCTGGCTCCGGGGCCGGGCCGGGCCGGGCCGAGCGGGACGGGCAGCGCGGAGCGGGACGGGCAGCGCGGAGCGGGGCGGGCAGAGCGGAGCGGGACGGGCGGCGCGGAGCGGGACGCGCAGCGCGGCCGCCGCCAGATGGCGCTGAGGGAGAGGCCGAGGCGGGAGAGCTGCGGCCCCTCAGGGACGGGACCGCGGCCCCGCGGGCTCAGACCTCGTCCTCCACGGACAGGATCTCCTCTGTCCTGTCCCCTCTCTAGCAGGACCCTCGGCCCCTTGTTGCGGCGCCCAGCGTCCGCTCAGTGGCCGATCCTCAGTCCCTCAGTGGTGGGGCTCAGACTTCGTCCCCTCAGTGATCAGACGCCCATCCCCTCTGTGGCAGGACTCCCCTTCTCTGCAGCAGGGGCTCTCACTGCTCTGAGTTCTGCCTCCTCTAAGGCAGAGCCCTCATTGTGTCCCTTGGCCGGAGGGGCTCAGATCAGGTACCCTCAGAGCCAGGATACCCCTGCTCTGCAGTGGGACTCAAGACATAAATGAGGCGGGACCTCTGTGGTGAGGCTCAGACCTTGAGCCCTCCAAGCCAGAACCTGCAGACCCTCCATGGAGAGCTCAGGCTGTGTCCCCTAAGAGGCTGGAGCACCCTGCCCTGTGGTGGAGCTCAGACCACATCTCCTTGGGGCAGGACTTCTGCTCCATCCCTCGGTGGAGTGCTCAGACCTCTTCTCACAAGAGGCAGGGCCCCAGCTCTGTCATCTCAATGACCAGACCCAAGGTCTTGAGCTCTCTGGACACTCCTCCAGCTGTCTGCAGTCAGAAGAAGCATCCAGAGCAGATATTGACAGCTGTGGCCAAGGCAAAAACCACTGTGACCATGGCCATAGTAAGAAGCACAGGTTCAGCAATAGAAGGAGTCCACAGATGTGCTGGGCAACTCTGCTTCCCTCAGCCTGTGACACAGGAAAGAAGACATTATCCTCTCTTTGCCCACCCCCACACATAATATAGCTGAGCTGTGGCCCCATCACTTAGCTGCTCCCAAAACCAGCAGCAGTCAGGCATGGGACGTGGTCAGGGCTGGGAATTGGCTTTGGGCACGCTCACAGCTGGGAGTTGACTTTGGGTGATGCTGTGTAGGGGTAGCTCCTCTAGCCAAGCACTGGAAGGGATGTCAGCCTGCTACAGGCCCTTCTCCTCTATGGGTGGTGCTGCCAACTGTTCTTGCCTTTGCAAATGCTTGTGTAAATGCCATGGGATAGCCCTGGGATAACCTTTCCCACTACAAATCATTTCTCTGTATTTGATGAAGCCCTGGTTTGGTCAAAATGACCCCTTTCATCCTGTAGCCACATGAGGAGGTCACTATCTATGTCTTGACTTGTTTGCTGAGCCATCTTCAGTGTCCCAGAAACACCTGGCTAGAGCTGCTGTCATGGTCTGGAATGCATCCACTCCAGAACAAATGGTCAAAGCCCAGGCCTCCAAGAGAACTGTGATTATCCAGCATGGATGCACTGCTGGATCCATGACTGAGAAATGCTCTGGATCAGTCGTCACTGGAGCATGTATGGGAATATTTTTTCATCACCAAAACAAACCTGCACAGTTACACACTGCACTAGACTCTGACAGTTTCCTGTGTGAAACTGTTTCATTTGTCATCTTCCTGAGTTGCTAGTAAATCAGAGTGCCAAAAGATCCTATATTATCCCTTCCACCCTCAAACACAAAGTGCTCCTGGTTAGGCAATGCTTGCATCCCAAAGGAATTTCCTTTGGGTTACCAAGTCACTACAGAAGGGAAAGGTCCTGATGGAAATGAGTCACCACACACCAGTCCTGGGAACCACTTACCTTGGAGCACAGAGCTCCAAAATAGATCACCATGGTCACCTTACGCATTGTCCCCAGGCAGTAACTGCATGTCTGAAAAAACTCCCAAAAAGCTCTGTTCAGGGTCTTGCTCAACTACAGCCCTTCATGGGCATCTCCAGCAGTTCACAGTCAAGAAAAGAATTGAAATGTAAAGGAGTTAAAAGCCCCCAAGTACAATGTGCCATTGCAAAAAGGCAAGAGACAGCAAGTATGTTGCCAAGGTCATGGATCCATGTCAAATGATGTCACCCACCCTCTGCATTACAGAGAAGGAAGGACCCAGCCCAGTTCCTCTCTGACATTAGGTCTGACTCTGGGACAATTTTTGGGTGTGAGAATGAGCTGGGCACTCAAAATATTTCTTTCTTCCTCTAAAAGCACAAGTGGAGTGCTCAACCTTGCCTCAAGCTAATTTTGATGTGAGTCCATCCAATGCTAACTGTTAAAAGAGAGAAAAAAATCCCAGGAACAAACTGAACCTGATGCAAAGTTCTGCATTCCTCCTAGCAGAAACACTGAAACATGGGAACAATTAAACCCAGTCAAAATGGCATGTAACAAACTGAGAACATCAATGATCATCTCTTTCCAAGCCTTCCTCAGAATATTGATGAATTCCACATCCTCACTCCCTGTGCACTCCTTTCCTCAACTTTACCTTTTGCACACTGAAAGAGTGCAAACCTTTCTTTGGAAAGGTTTCCTAAGAAGTCTCAGAGGCTTAGAAACACGATTCTCCTTCCCAAGCTGAAGATGTCCATGTCCAGTTTATTCCCTCTTGATCCTCCATTAGTTCTACATTTTAACATAAATACTTCTTTTACCACAATATATTTAATTTAAATACTTCTTTTGCTTTGCTTACAAACAGCATCTTTCAGCTTTGATTGACTAAGTGATTTGGATGCTTGTAACAAAAAATACATCTTGCTTTCCCTGATTCAAGCATAGTCTGAATTTCCTGTGCACTCTGTGGACCTGCTTGTAACTCTCGGTGATTAATTCATCCTTGTTTTTCCTTAGGAGAGGAAACTTCTATGGTTCAAAATGCCTCATGGGAGACAATATTTCCCTTATCCCACTTCTGTCCCTCATTGCACATGGCTCTGTCAGTGGCACAGCCTTGCTGCAAAGCCATGAGACATCCATATGCTGAGAACCTTTTTTTGACGTTCCTTTCCTAATCCATTTGAACCCCTTACAATTTGACAGGTCAGGCAGACCTAACAGGTTTTTCTCCCAGCTGGCAGAACAGAACAGAAGAGCTCATCCCCCTTTAAGCAGGACCCGAAGGACCAGGAGGCCACAACAGCCTCCAGCCCTGTGAAATGCATGATTCGGTGAGGTGCTCAGGGAGACAATCACCAGTAATCCCGGAGCCTTTCCCTCTAATTCACACTCACGAGGACAGGGCTTGTAACCTGCCTGTGACTCATTTCGTTCTCAGGCAAAGTGCCACAAAGGAAGAACACTCAAAATGGTTCAGGACAACGCTCAGCTGCTTCGCTCCAAGTAAAACAGGAGAAGGAGAGGCAGCTGCAGAGTTGTTTCCAAACAGATCCACAATGAAATGGTGACACAGCAATTCACACAAGTCCAAAACAGCACAGATCTGACATAGGCAGCCTCTTTTACAACCCAGCCTAAGGAAGGGGGCAGCTCACCTGGCTGGGGATTTGATCTGTTTCTGAATGACAAGTCAATGCAGAAAAACAGCTTGTGTTGATGCATCGGTCAGAAAGAGTTGTGTGCAGAGCCAGGCAACTCCAATACCTGCTCCTTCCCCTCTTTTCTGCAGAGTTGTGTCCCATGGGTCAACACAGGCTGTTATTTCAGAGGCAGAGGAATCCTCAGCCTTGCAGATGAAATGTAGGCTCCATGGAGAAAGTGCAATGAGTTGCTACATCTGGCTAAATATCCATGTGGAGAAATGGTGTCATTACCACCTCAGCACTGCTGTCTGAGCTCTGAGGTCTCCTATACCCTCCACCCTAAAATATTAACCTACCCTGGTAAATATTATGATTTCCTCAGTATACTGGCATCTTGCTTAGGCCACATTAAGTTTCTATGTCTGCACTGTAAGAACTAAAGTAACTTTATTTCTAAGCAGTTTCATTCACTTTGTCCTGGTTTAATGCACACTGTTTCACTTCACCCCTTGGGTAGTCAATTTAAAATGCAAATATGTCTCTGCAGAGATGAGCTCCCACCTAACTACTCTGTACTGCCTTTGCACACATAACAGGTTTCTTTCTCTGTGCTTTAGTTTAGCCTGGTTGTGGAAGTGGAAGCTCTGGACACTCCAGCAGGAAGGACTAACCTGGCTAGTATTTGTAGGGTGCAATCTCCATCCTAGCTGAGACAATTTCAACATAAATGTTGACTGTACTTATTCTCCCCTGCATTTGCTCACACAAGACCCACCTAATCCTCTTCCCACTCACATCCATCTGGTGAGCTGAGCCCAACCCCTTCAGATCCGAGTTAATACCAAAGCTGTAGTGTAAGAAGACAGAGACATGGGGAGAAGGAAAAATACAGCTACAGCCATCCAGGGAGAGGAGCTGGCATAAGCCAGCAGGAGCAGAATGAATGGGGCAGGGGTGTTTGGTACAGCAGGTGTCCCTCTTAGCCTATGGGGTTGCTATCAAGTCTGAGGCCATGGTGGTTGAAGGGAAGAGGAGAGTGCTAGCAGCTCACAGAGCAATAGATGGAGTGCTCTGGTCAGACCCACTCAAAACTCTGAGTCCATCCTTTGCATGTAGAGAAATGTGGTGAGAGAGGCTCCTCCTTCCATCCCTGAGGAGACAACACCCAAATCAACCTCATCAGTAGAGGGTGGTCCCAGCCAAAGACAAGGAATAAGAAAAAGCTTTAATGAAGAGGCCCTGCTGCATCCCAAATAATCTTCTTTGCTGAGAGTACAGGAGCCAGCAAAGCTTAGAATCACAGAATCATAGAATATCCTGAGTTGGCTTCATGTAATTCCCTTTTGTCCTCTCACTGGTCACCAGAAGAAAGACACTGGTGCTGTCCCTCCTCTTCCCCTTTTGAGAAAGCTGTAGTTTGTCATAAGGACTATCCTCAGTCTCCTCTTCTCCAAGCTGAATAAGCCAAGTGACTTCAACTAGTCCTAGTAGGACTTCCCCTACAGATGCTTCACCATCCTTTGGATGCTCTCTAACAGCTCAATATCTTTCTTGAGTTGCGGTGCCCAAAAAAAAGTGCACACAATATTCAAGATGAGGCCACCCCAGTCCAGAGCAGAGCTGAACAATCTCCCCACCCTTGCCCAGCTGGTGATGCTGCACCTGATGGCTGCAGGACAGGGTTGACCTTCTTGGCTGCCAGGGCGTTGCTAACTCACATTCAGCTTTCCATTGACCAGGACACACAGGTCCCTTTCTGCAGCACTGATCCCAGGCTGTCCATACAGCCAAGGTTCTCCCATCCTATGTGTAGAACCCATCACTTCCCATTGCTGAACTTCATATGGTTGGTGTTTTTCCAGCCCTCTATTTCATCAAAATTATTTCTCTGCCTTTGAGGGAATCAACAGCTCCTCCCAGTTTAGTTGCCAGGGTCATTCCTCTTGCACTTCTTGAAAACTGGGACAATATTTGCAACCTTCCAGCTTGTATTGAATGTAGATCCTACCAAGACAGAGAACATGATGGATGTCTTCAGGAGGGCTATTAAGCATGCAGAAGGAAGCTCACAGTGAGATGAAATGAGGTACTGTATATTTAAGAGTGTAAATTATGCCTCTGCTTGTACATCATATTTCCCAGATTGGAAACTGCATTCTCAGGAATGTCCAAGCTGAGCTGTATCTCCATAAAAGCTTAGTCTTCATTAATCCAAGGACATGCATCATTTGAATGAAGCATTTGTGCACTCCAGTTACAAACTTCTCCAGAATGACCCCCAGCTGAGGCAAACTGCTCCAAGACTTCACCCTTCTGCTGCAGTACAGGAAGCCACAGTGTTTCACCTGACATTCTGGTTCTGGGAGAAGGTTCAAGTCTGCCCAGGGTTATAACCAATAAGTGAAATTAGCAGTGGCTTCATCTCAGTTAACCTCAAATTGCCGCTGTCTACACAGACATGCCTTGAAGCAATTGGACTCAAGCTTTCCCTTGGCACTGGAACAAGCACCATGGATTTGCATTTGAGTTTTAGCTCATACTTCACATAACATTTATGCAGACAACAGGCATATATGAACACTTACCATCAGCTTCCCTTCCTTCTTCCTATTGCCACAGCAAATTGGCAAGGAGTGTTTCTGACATGCTTTTAAAGCCCAAATGGTCAAAATAAATAGGTATGGTATTTATAGTCTACTAGGGCTTTAGAAATAAAACTAAGAGCCTGCTACTGAGCTGTAAAGCTCTGATTCAACCTGCACTAAAGAATGACCTTTAGAGGTCCTTTCTAATCCAAACTATTCTATGATTTTATGCAAGCCCCTCCACACACAGCACACGATTTTACTGTGCACAGGTTGTATTCACATGTGACACATGGCTACTAAGAATTAGAATTAGAATGCTTGCAAATTGTTCCCTTCAACCCCATCATTCCCAGCATTCTATGGCACAGAGGTCACTGGGCCTGCCTTCAGAGATGCAGTTTCATCCACTGAGTCCCACTGCCTTCCTCACTGAGAGACACAAGCAGCTGGAAAAGGCAGTGGTGCTCTGGAGAGCCTGGGAGTTTGGTTCATTGCAACCAGGCACAGGAGCTGGTGATGCAGTTTGTTCATAGCAAAGCAAACAATTCTTCATTTTTGCAAAATAGAGCTATGGGTGTATCATGGCCACATCTCTATGGCTGCCCAAAAACTGGCAGCAATACCTTGCTCAGATGTGCAGATATAAGAAAACAGAGAAAATTACTTGATGCAGACAAGGACAGAGTTGTGCCCTGTCCTTTCCCAGATCTCCAGGATGTTGTTCAGCACAACACCCTGCTCTTAACCACACCAAGCTCTGCAGAAGAACATCCTTGCTATCACCAGTGATGTGCTACAAAACTCCAGCAAGTGACAAGGCTCTTTGGGAACTGGCTAAAGAAATTCAGACACAAACCAAAAGTGGAAGGTGGCCTACATGGAAAACAAGTTCTGCTGAGAGACATCAGCCTTCATTCTCCTCTTTTGGGGATAACACCCACTTGGCAAATTTGAGCAGTCCATAAAAGTGATGCAAACTGAATGATGGCTGGAGGAGGTGGCAGAAATCTGTCTTAGAGGTGAGCACAGGCTGAACTACAGCAGATGTCTGCTTAGACACCAGTTAGACAAAATCCTCTTTTGCCTCTTTCCTTACAAAACCACAGGCAGATAAACATCAAGATCTTTTGATGTTCCTGAAATATTGTGGGGTCTTGGCAAAAGACACATTGAGATGTCTGGGACTTGTTTACCTGATGCATGCATGTCATAGTTCAACAGCATTCCTCAGATCAAAAGGAGAGGCTAGGCCTTTTTTATTCCAAGTGCACAAGGTCTGAAACCCCCAGACCCCTTCATTTCTGTTTATTTAGCACTTCCTTTGTGCTGATTTTTCATTTCCATCTGAAAACCTTCACTTTTGGATTCAGGTGCTGTGATGTAAATCAGATATCAAGGAATAAAAATCTGTCCTCTTAAAATGACAATGTATCCCTTGCTTTTAAAACAAGAAGCACTGGCATTGATATATTTCACAGTCAAATTACTGCCTGCTGATCCCATTCCCCTTAAAACTGTCCCCTTTCTCACTGTCCTTCTGGACACATGAACACGTACAGATTATAATTCTGTTTTCCTATCTTTTGATAAATCCTCCCAGAGTCAACCAGGTAGCCACATGTATCATTGCAAGAAATGTTTTCTACCTCTTCTTTCCTTTCAAACCATTATGCACTGGAAAAATATCTACATCACTGCTGATAAATTTCAGAGACTGCAGGTTCTCACGAGCCCTTAGCCTGCCCTATGGCTCCACAGACATGAGTGGCTCTTCCTGTTGTTTCAAAGATGCTTTTACAGCAGAGGCAAAACAAGAAGAAGGAAGGTGCTCACAGAAACTTCCAGAGACTCCTTTCCCTAACAGCTTCCAAGCCCTTAGGATCAAACAGAGCATCTGGAAGACACCTGTGCCTCCAAGCCCTTCAGAAACCCTCTTGTACATCTCTGGCATTTTCATCACACCATGGGCACTGAGGGGCTGAATGGATGTACTGCTCTTCTAGCAGATATAAAGCACATGTTGCACAGCTCCAGATCTTTTGGCCTTGGCCTTTTTATAAGAAAGAATGTCAGTATCAGGCACTGCTCACTCAGCTGCACTGCTCAGCACAGGGAAGGTGCTGGATCAGAGGCTGCTTGTTTTTCCCCTCCTAAACCCCTGGTACTACACCTCATGGAAACTTCACCCCAGACTCTGAGCTGTTACAAATGGCTATAGCACCATCAAAGGTGTCTAAACTGCTGTAAATCAGGAGGGATGTGGATTCTTTGCCTCTGGTACATCCCTGCACGTGTCGTGACTTTATAAGCAATAACTAAGAATAACATTTAGCCTCCCAGCCTGAGTGCTGTGCAGAATATCAAAGTAATTCACCAGGAGTGAATTACAACATGACTTTCTTCTGTCCTTCACGATCATAAAAATGTCCTCGTCTTCCACATCCAGAGAAACAGTGAAGTCACTTATCCCCTAAATTATACAGAAATCAACAGAAGCAGCAGAGTCCTTGTTTTACCTGATGTTCCACTTGAGAAGGAGCAGCATGAGAGGCTCTGTCATGGCAACTGCTCATCCCTTGCAGACGAGCTGTCTCCAGGCCTCCCCGATTACATCTTTGCTGTTATAATTCACATCCTGCACTTATTAGTGATAAGGTCAATGGGAGCAATTACAATGGGCGCTGCTGAAAACTCTGTTGTTGCACATGCTCCCTGTGCTACAGAAACCAAAAATAACTTCCTGGTCTCCCAGAGCGGCATGGAAAATATTTCCCTGTATTTTCTAGGTTATGGATAACTTCCCTTCTTTAGGTTTGCAGTGGATATTTCTCCAGGAGAGCCAAATACAAATCTCCCTTGGGACATGTATCGTTTTCCTCTGCCTTCACCCTGGAGATCTCCATGTCCTCCTTATGAGGGCGTCACTCTCCCTCACTTCTCTGACTGATATTTACATGTACACAGCTTTAGCTCAGTATTTTTTCCCTTTCTTTTTTATCAGCATCCTCAGAGTTATCCTCTTACTTTAAGGCTTTTAATACTTGCATGAAGGTGTGAGATCTCAGTGCACACCCATGGCAGAGAGCAGTGACATCGCTTGTGTCCTCTATTGTTCCTCTAAATGAAACACATGAAACCCCTGAAAGTCCCAGAGGCTCTTTTTTACTTCCCTTGTAAAGAGAAGGAAGTGTTCCAGGAGCTGAATTTCTCCCCTAAGAGAAAACGCATCTGCACTGCCCAGACAGCATGACAGCAATGGACCAGGAAAATTACCCCTGCTCAAGGGATATAAATTTTCTGCTTCTTCCTACCACTTTCCTATTTCTTCCCATGCTGTCAGTCCCTTCACCTGGCTCTAAGTGGCAAATGCAGAGACTGCCTCTCTGCACTGGCTTAAAAGCTCATTAATTACTTTTGATAGTCTATAAATGTTACTTGTTTTTGACAAACAGTTGTAATTTACAGAGCCACAGCGAATATTAGAGGAGTCAGGGATGGGATATGTGAATCCAGCTGGGTTGAGAGTGAGAAAGAGGTGTATCCAGGGACCTTTGTGAAAGTCAGGTCCTGCACATAAGTCACCATGTCATAAAAGCCATTAGCACAAATTGTTTTTCTAGGAAGAATCCAAGTCCCTTTTCCCTGTGTGTTTGAAAATACTACTCACACACACATGTGGTGACCCTAGAACTGCCATTGCAGTGACACTAGAAAACCTTAGAGGCCAGCAAGGCCCTGCTGTGCTGTCCTATGGAGATGAGGTGAATCCCTGATCAAAGTAGGATAAACTGGAAGGGCAGACAGGGCAGAGCAGGCACAGGCAGTGCTGGGCAGGGGAAGAAGAAATTCAAAGCCCTTTCACTCTAAATCTATTATTGCACTAGCCACAGAGAAAGATTCTTTTGCTGAGACTGATCTGTCTGGCTCATTCCAGACTCCCAAAAAAGCACATGAACTTCTGCAGTTTGAAGTATGCTAAAGTCTGTGACTTTTCTTGATCCAGATGCAAAAAACACCAGCTTTCTTGACAGCTACAGCTGTGGTAATGACTTGTCAGAGCAAACATCTGTGTCTCATCTAACACATGGGGCAGCACAAAAAGAGACCAAGTTATTCTATAAAGAATCCTGATGGTCATGCCAAGGCAAGGAAGGCTTTAAGCTGGTCTACGCTGGTCTGCAGTCTCCAGAACACTATTAAATGTAAGAGGATGTGCAAGGCCTGGAACAGGGATCCTATGCCCTTTCCTGACCTCACATGCTGCATCCAGTTAAGATACCAAGCATCACCCTGTGTAAGCAGCCAGCTGCTCAGGAAGAAAGCCTGGATTATGTAGGAAGAGCTGAATCCTGCAGGAGAAGGATCTCCTCTGAATGGTAAAATTCCCAGCAGTCACTCAGATTCCCTCCAAGCCTATGGCCTCTCACCTTCTTCTTCTTGCTCACCTGAAACCAAGATCCCAAAACTTTGACTCTACTCTCCATTTCTTTGACCCTGTTCTCCCTGATTCCTGGTCTTTTTCAAGACCAGACTTCCCTCCATCCACCCCATAAACCTCATCAGTCTTCTTATTCTTTCATGCTTTCCACATCTTCCATGGCCCAACCTTTGGGTATTTTAGAGCCAGTCCATCCCAACATAGGGAAAAATTTGGTTTACTCCTGTGTCTTATGGGATCAAATGTGACAGCAGTGAACACAACAGAAAAGATCTTCACTGAAGGAAATACAGGAAGACTGGAGTTCAGATCTGATGACTGGGAACCATTTCAAGTGTTAATCATTCTTTGTTGTTCTTTATCCAAGTTGAAGCTAAATCTTAATCTCCTTAATCCCACTATTTCCATGTGAAAGGTCTGCACGAAATGTGGGAGATAAACTCATTTATTTCTCTTAGAAATTATGTCAAGGATGGGAAGATCTGCATTGGCAGGAATTTTTAGGTACAGTCCCCCAGGGTGTGAGAGCTGTGTTATTTTTTCAAACCTGATTAATTCTGCATCAGCTGGGCACATTACAGACACCATTTTCCTGAAGTCTACAGCGTATTCCCTGGGCCACAGCTGCTGCTTCTGCCACTACTTGCTATTTGTGGAGTGATTGCATCTGACAAATAGCAATGGGGAGACATTTCAGGAATGACTCAGAGGCAAAGGCAATTTCACATCCAATTTTATATCCAAGGACAGCTCTTCACTGGTTACAGAAATATGAATGGATGAGGCTTTCTCCCACCGCAGCACCCTCTTGGGACTTTGTCACATCCTAAGCCATGAGTATCCATCACTCTTCAGCATTTCTCTGCTCCAGGCACTGGGGGCAATGACTGCCAAGCCCTCAGCACATTTCTTGGGTTTCTCCCAGGCTGGTGACAGTGTACTGGGTTTGGGTGTACCTATTTATCCCTGCAGGACCTGCCAGTGATTGATCTCTCCAACCTGAACTACCTTTGGAAGTCACAAGGATTTACTAACTGGCTTTTCTTTCCCAGTCTGGGTGTCCTGAGACATTGCACATAGATGTACTGGGATCTTGCTCATTTGCTAATCTAGTGGTCATCTACACCTGCCATTTTTGCAGCCCTCTGCTGTTTTCCCTGCTGGTGCTCCTACACCAATTTTCATCCAATTACCATTATTTTCAATCCCAGCATTTCTATTATAATTCGCCAACACTCACAAAATCCCTTCTCCCCCTGACAGCATAACAACACCTTCAAGATGGGACAAGATGCTGCCACCCAGGAATCTGCCCACACAAACCTCATCATCTGAGACATTTCAAACACAATCCCAAGTTCCTGTGGGAAATACTGCATGATCAACAAACTCAGGCTACTGATCTTCAAATCCCTTTGCTAGAAACAACTATAAACTTCTAACTTTTTATTTCTGGTGTAATCAGCAAAGAAACACCCTGAGCCAAGGGCTGCATATTCATACCAAGTTGTCCCTAGGGGAACATTTATCTTTGGTGCCAGAGATTGGTGTGACTATCCCAGAGAGGGCTACGACAACAGTAACCCTGCCTTCCTCCCTTCCAGCACCATTGCACAGAGCAGAAGCTCTCTCTGCCCCATCCTGGGGAGGTCTGTAACATGCTTCATGTCCAGCAGTTTCACAGCACATGGCACTCCTGGGCAATTTGTGAAGTGGGATCATAGTTAAGGGCATCCTTATGTTGTAGTGATGAATTATCCATAGTGAGCCCAGGAAACTCAGGAAACTAAGCAGCAAGCTGCAGATGTCAGTAGTGCAGCTTGCAAGCTGCAACATTGCTGAGCTTCAGATACAATCCCAGAGCTGGCATAATCCCCAAACAATTAAAAATTGATATGCAGTGCTCAATTTCCAAAGCACCCACGATATGAATTGATGGTGACAGAACTTCAGTCAGGGTGGGATATAGCCATGGTAGTGATTGTTCTGGACTTGCAGGACTCACCTGCTAATGGGAAGCTAGAGAAGCCTTGTACCCCACTATGGGTAAAGTTGCCACTGTTACCACATCCCTGCTACCCCTGCACAGTGTGGCCTCTTGTCAGGAAGGGTTCTTTAAGGGGCAGGTTTTTTCTTGATTCTGGAATAACAACATTTGTGTTATTTGTCCTTCTCTCATATTTCCTCTGTGCCAGGAGGCCTGGGGGACTCTGCCATGACAGCAGACGTCAGGTTACCCTGGACAGACCTGGCTGTGGAAAGCCTGCCACAGCAGCGTGGCTGGGGCACACCTCTGCCTCCATCCAGCTCTGAGCAACAGCAAAGAAGGGCTAGAGTGTTGTTTTTGGCCCCCCTCCAGCAGGTCATTGACCTTCCTGCTTCTGAACAGGGGTTTTGGTAACAAGACCCATGATCAGTATTTATTTGTGAGTCAGACAGATAAATAGCAGTTAACCCATATCCAGAAAAGGGCAACAGAACTGGACAAGGGTGTGGAGCATAAGTCTGGTGAGGAAAAGCTGAGGGAGCTGGGAGGACTCAGCCTGGAAAAAATGAGCTTCGGGGATAATCTTGTTGGTGTCTACAACTCACTGAAAGGAGGATGTAGCCAGGTGGGAGTGGGTCTCTTGTCCCAAGTAACATGTGACAGGACAAGAGGAAATGGCCTTAAGCTGCACTAGGGCAGATTTCAGTTGGACAACATGCAAAATATCTTCACAGAATGGGTGGTCAGGCATTGGAACAGGCCACTCAGAAAAGTGGTGGAGTCACCATCCCTGAAGGAATTCAAAGGACATGTAGATGTGGCACTTGGGGAGATGATTTAGTGGTGGAGTTGGCAGTGCTGAGTTAATGGTTGGACTCAATGGTTTTAGAGGTATTTTCCAACCTACATGACTCTCGATTCTATTTCAGCTGCTTTTCCTTATGTGCTTCTTTAAGCTGGTGACTTTGAGCCTTGGGCTATGGCTACACAACCAGCCTGGATCCCCATCCCAGGAATTAACAATTAATTGGTGATAACTGCTGGATGGAGCTTGTGATTTCCTCCTCCTGGCCCAGGGCCATGGGAAGGAGTCCTTACTACTCAGCACCCTGTTTAATCATTTACAGCAGGGCAAAGGTGGGGCAGGCACGGTGTCCCTGTGCTCAGTGCCTGGGGAGGTGTCACACTGCAGGGCCTCCCAGCCTGCCCAGCCTGCTCCTGCAGCCCCACTCAAGGCTGACCCAGGAACTCCTCCCTTGCTGTGGCAGAGCTCTCTGGGAAGGCTGAGTTATTTCAAGGGGGTTTCAAAACACTGTTTACATCCAGCCTCAGATCTCCCAGGTAATGCCATTCTTTTGCTTCACACTATGTGCCTGCTTGACCCACACCCAGTTCTTTGCCCTCCCCACCCAAGAAGAAATGAACTCGTTCCCACCCACGGCAAGACTCCCTTTCACACCCAGGGAGCCCTGGCCATTCCTGGTGACACAATCTCTGTCCACAATGGTGACACTCTCTCTGAGGCCTAAAATGTAACAGTGGGCATCCATCCTGGGGTCAGGAGCACCTCTGCAGTTGCCTTCCCCACTGCCATGCATTGGGAGTATTCACATTCCTGGTGGGTGAGCACCGTGCTCGAGGATCTCTGTACGTGTCATTCCCTGAATCCTCCACTCACAGCCCCAGAGCCCCAAGCACTGAAAACACTGTGGGAGCATCAGTAAGATATAAACAAGCAGACTGTAAGAAACCTGTGTGTCACTGATGGGAGGGCCTTGTTTCCACAGTAACTGGGTGGATCTTCAAACCACAGAGAGCGGGATTGGGAAGGACATGAGGAGGTGACCTTGTCCTTCCCTCTGCCCCAAGGCAAGATCAAGCATGCCTGAACCAGTCCTGAGAGCTCTCAGTTTAACCTGCCTTTAGAACATCCAGGCCCACAACATTTGTTGCCTCTATGTCTGCCAAGTCTGTGCCTCAGTTTCCCTATCTGTAAAAGGAGGAATAGTCAGAACTAGTGGATCCATTGCTGTATTACTGGAGAGGAAAGAAATGGGGATGGAAACCTTTGGCTGGTGACTGATGATTCACAAACATCTGGTGAAAAGCAGAAAATAAACCTGGAGTATTGTGTACCTATGGGCAGGAACCGTGACCAGATTTCAAAAGGATACCAGAAATCTCTTTTTAACTTGTAGCAACCCTTGCTTTTTCATTTTTCAGGCATGGAGAAGTGTGGGAATCACAGAGTTGGCCTTCCTAAGAGAGGTCAACGTTTGCTAGATTAGGCCAGCATCCAGCTGCAGTCTGGAGAGTGACAAGAGGTTCATTATTTGTGTCCAACACTGCATGTATCTGACACTTGTTTGAGCACAGGATTCCAAGTACACCCAAAAGGGTGTTTTTAAAAGGGCAGCATTTTTATGGCATTTACAACCTCAAGATTTGAACTCTACTGCCTTGAAAGATGTCTTGAGCCTCCAAAACTGGTTATTGTGGGTCCAGGTCTCTGGTCAAGAAGAGTCTGAAGACAGATGACAAAGGCTCCACAACTGTGGATATCAAAGTCCTTTGGGTGCTGGGGCTCATGCAGAGGCACAAACGTATTTAAGCTGTCTGAAACTATGGATGGGCTGCACCTCTGCCAGAAAACATGAGGAACTATGAAAAAAAGGAGGCTGAAAACCAGGTTTTTAACCCCAGACACTCTCCTGCACTATAACAGCATTACAACATACGTACCAGAAACTTCCAATGTGATAAAGAAGCAGGAAGGGAAAAAAGAAAAAAGAAAAAATGAGGTTTTTTCTCAAATGTTAACAATATTTTTGGCATATGCCAGAGCAAACTTAGCTGAAGTTGATTTGGTGTCCTATATCTTATTATGTTCCTAATTTAGCTCTCAAGTCACTGCTTCAGCCAGTGACTTGATACACTAAACCTGTGTCATTAAATCATCTCACAGCTCTCTGGGGAACAGATAAGATTCAGGATGACCTCTCAGCATTACTGTGCAATTTAGGTCTGTATAATTCCCTTTAGCCAAGAAGTATAATGAAAATGTATCTAGGAGACCAGTAGTCAGCCATACAGCTTCTATTCTTGACTGATGCACAAGCCCAGCTTTCTACTGATAGTAATTGCTGAGAACCAGGGCCTCATGATTTATCCAAGGCTCTTACGAGCTTGATATCTACTGTTCTAGCAGCAAGGAAATGCAAAGTTTAAATATAAAACCTGCCTTGAAAAGTTCTGTGCAATCCAAGCAGCCAGTATAATTCTTACAGATGATAGCACACTGATCCTGGTGTAATCCAATGTTTCATAAATGTCTTAGAAGATTAAGGCATCATTTTCTGCCCAAATGACAGAGGAGATTCACATGTCTGCAGAGTAAACACTGGCAACACTCTTGCATAAGAGCCAGCAATATTGTTAAAATTCTCCTTTGTGCTTCCTAACAAGGGCAATTACATAACCAGAAGCCTTCCACCTATCAAAATAAATCCTTTTCATTAAACAAGATGCTGTAGTGTCAGTGCACAAACACACATACATGGGAAGGAAGAGAAGGTGGCTGCACTGAATTGCCTGACTGACCTGGAAAGAGGATTTTAACCCTGCAGTGACTCAGCTCTGCTGGCTATTCTCTTTGGCTGATTTCTAGCTCTGACTCATGAATCACAGACCCCAACACGCCAGACACTGTGCTTACAGTCACACATGTCCCATCCTCTAACAGACAAGGGTTGTGCCTGCAAAGAAGAATGGGTCAGAGCAAGACTCTGGCTGGAAGACCTGCAGGTGCAGAACTGCCAAAAAACCTCACCAGCTGCTTGCCAAAATGTATCCTGCCCCCTTAGGGACTAGGAGTTCTGGTGCTCCCTCTGCCAGAGGCTCCCTTAGTTCCCAGTTTATCCTAAACTGCAATGAGATCTGCAAGTTACTGTCTGAATCCTAAGGTGACAGCAGACAGGAGCAGGTGTCTGCACATGATCTTTCATCCAGATTCCACAGATTCCATGAGGATGAGGTGTCCTAGTCAAGCCTGTTTCCCTCTGACTATGGAGTGTGAATCTGTCACAGTCTGCAGCACCTGTGCATCAGTTCTACAAACAGATACAGCAATGGGCAGCTTTGTTACCACATCCTATGGTACTACACATGGCAGCTATCCCAGGAAAAATCACATCAAGAGTGAGTGTTGTAAAGAACCATGTCCAGTTACAGCACCAGCAAATGTGCCAACTAACCTGGAATAAATGATCCCTGCTGAATGCTCCCCAACAAGAGACCCTGGGAGACCCTGGGCTTGCTCCCTCACAGAAAAGCTGTGGGATCTCTTGCCCTTACTGGGGCTTCCCCTTGAGCTGGCAGCTCAGATTAGCACAAATATATTTTCCTCAAGGGAGATAAGGCCAAGTTGTGCAGGGGTCTGAGGATGCCTATCAGGAGTTGAGATGAGCCTCATGTTCTTCTTATTGCCTTCCATGGTGCAGCTACAAGGGGAAAATTAGGGGCAGAAAGGATCAGATTTAATATACATTATCTCCTCTGAGTCAGCTGAGGAGGGATGTAATTCACTGAAGTGCCTTCCCTCAGCGGGAGAAACTTTCCTGACCACTGATAATGAAATAGCAGGAAACAGTATTTTCCTGCTCAGACCTGGCAAGCACACAGCACAGAGGGAGGATTTTGACAGAGCTCCTCTCAGAGAGAAGAAGGTAACATGATAATTGGATGAAGGCAAATGGGAAGCAAGGAGAAGGAGGCCATGATGGCAAGGTCAGAGTCTGCAAGACAGCTCAGGACACTTGGGAGCTGGAAAGGGAAGGGGAGCAAGCACAGGGAAAAAGAGATGGGACAAGGAATAACTGGGACAGAGAACTAGGGGCAGGACACATAGGTGTTCCCAGAGAATCCCCACCAGGAACAGACATGCAACAGACCTACAGCACAGCTGTGACCTGCTGGTGTGTCTGGGCCTCCTAAAGGCTCTTCCCCACAGAGCAAAACCATGAAACCAGATGAGTTTATTTCTGAAAAGATCCCATCTCCTATTTAGTCTCATCCACTTGTGATCTAAAAGTCTCAAATTATCTTTCACTGCCATTTCTCTGGCTTCAATTCAGGCCCCTTGGGTTTCAAGGCTAAAACAATACAATGTCATAAACTGCAGAGTGGTTCAGTTGAAAAGAACATTCAAGATCATCTCATTCTGACTGCCTGCCATGAGCAGGGGCACTTTCCACTAGACCAGGCTGCCCAAAGCCCCACCTAACCTGGCCTTGAATACCTCCAGGGATGGGGCAGCCACAACTTCTCTGGGCAACCTGTGCCAGGGCCTCACCACCCTCACAGTAATACATTTCTTTCCAATATCTAACCTAAGTCTGGCCTCTTGCAGTTTAAAGCCATTGCCCCTTGTCCCCCCACCACAACCCATCCAACTTCAATACTTTCCTTGAGAAAATAAATCCCTGCTTCTGAAGTTGCAGGTGGATCTCATGAGTGGGAAAAGGAGTTGATTGAACCAGCACAGAGATCAAAGCTGGAGGATACTGCTGTGGTTCTCCCTCCCATCACTAGCATGACCCAGGCCACAAAACCACAAAGCCATCCTCCTGCAGTGGCAGTTTTTGTGATCTCTCAGCTCAAGTCCAGCCCCTAGACTGGAAACTGGGGCTGGAAAACCAGAGTAACAAGGTCGGGGAGATGACCTAACAAACCCCTGCAAATAATTCACTGCAGTGAACAAGCTGTTCTTGGAGAAGTGGATCAATGAAACCTGCTTTAAAGAGAATGGAAGGGCTTTTACAGAGATTTTTTTGGAGATTTTTAGAAACTTCTGCTCTGGAGTAATATGTAGTGTCCTCATAGCATTGTATTCCATTAGTGGAGGCACTGAAAGAGACTTTTCCTTTATTCAGCAATTAATATTTGCAAAAGTGGTAGGAATTTTGATATCTACCATCATTGGTGCTTCCTCAGACTTGGCTGAAATGGGAAAGGATTCAAAGGTATGGAAGATGAAGTGGGAAAGGCAAATCAAGAGAAAGTGAGGCAGTATTAGCTTCCTGTCTCCAGTATATCAGAACTCAACATCCTTAGCTACTGACTGTGGCATCCTGCAATTGCAGGAACTGGCCCCTGAAAGGTATGAAAAAATGGCTCAGTAATTTCAGAGGTTCAGGATGATTTTGCCACTTCCTGTTAGCATTTTCAGGAAAAGCTGGGCACGCAGTGGGAGGAGGAGAGCAAACACAAGGCGATTGTCTGAGTAACTTTCACATACGTTCACACGGCGGCTGTGCAGTGAATGGTCCCATTGAAAGTGTTTCAAAGCCAGGCACGAGATTGGTCATAGGAAAAAAAAAAGGTTTTGTTGGAAAGTATTAGCACTGGAACTAAATACCTGTTGTGCTCTGCCCATGGCAAGGTTGCAGCTTATCTCCCCAGCAGCAAGAAAGCAACACAAGCCCTCCAGCAAAACAGCAAAGAGCAGCAGGATTAATCAATAATAACCAAAAAGGAGAAGTGCAGGAACAAGCTATTACTACTATACTCAGAGGCCAGACCTGCTCCAGGAAACCATTTTCAAGCATTTGAGGATGAGACAAAAGGCTTATAAGATCAATTAGTCTTTGCAAAATACCCCCTGTGACAGAGTTTCCATGAGTCCAAGCAAGGTAACACACAGGTTGTGGTGGGAACCAGGGCCACCATTCATCCTCTGAGTCCCAGCAGGGTAAACACTTGGGACAGTAGAAATGTCAGAGCCTGCACCAGGCAGAAGAAAAAAAATACAAGGAAAACTGCTGATACTGCAGCCGAGGGGATTGAAAAGCTGAACTGACTTGGAGCAGGTCACTTCCACCGTGCTTGGAACTGCCTCCCAATTATCCGGTCAAATGAGCGTTAGATAAGCAGAGTCCTTCTGGGCCTTCAGGGGAATTCAGACAAGAGGGTTATTCAGCAGCTGGGTGATGACTAAAACTTTCTGAGGCAGGTGGGGGATAAATCCCTTCTGTGACCCGAGACTCAGCTGGTGCTGGAGGGCAGGCTGGGAGGGTGCCCAAGGGAACCAGGCTGGCTGAGCTGGGGCAAGGTCAAGGTCCTTGTCTGTGTCTGTCCTCCCCACTTACCACATCCCTGAGCTCTTTGAGGAACCTTACTTCAAGAAGGGATTTTTTTTTTCTCAGATCTGTATTTCTGTCAGGTTTCCTAAGTTGCCAGGAAATCCCCTTATGCAATTGCTGTGCATGACTGTAGCTCTGCTCCTGACCAACAATTTTTTACCTCACCAACGCAGGGCTCTCAGAAGTCCAAAGAAAGGTTATTCCAACATGTGATGTGAAAATGGTAAATTTTCACATCAGAGAATTTTCACAGGAGAGAAAGGTGTTTGGGATCAAACTATTAAAACAAAGTATGGGATCACAGTCTCTCTGTCCCCTCCATAACATCAGAGGCGAGAACAAATCCCTGTAGAAAAGCTGGAGGGTGGCCACCCTCAGACACACCTCAGATTGTAGAGGTGGACAGGAGATGGGGAGCATTCCCATCTGGTGGGGACCATCTCTGCCTGCCTGCAGCCAGGGCTGGGCTTGCTCTGGGACCCTGGCGAGCACTCTGAGGCTTTGTGCAGAGGAGGGACCTGGAGAGAATCATATCTGCAGTCTGGCACAGGGCTATCCTTGGAGATAGCCTGGCTGGAGATGGAGAGGGCTGAGAGACTGGAGTCTGGCTGCTGCCAGCACATCACTGCAGAGCTGGGCAAGCTGCCTGCTCCCTAATGCCTCCACTCCTGTCCCCACACTGGGCTCTGAAATAGCTGAAGGAGGCAGGGGTTGTTCATTAGCCATCCCAAGTCTGTCTCTGTGAGCCTTGAGAAGGGAAAGGGCACAGTTTCTCCTGCAGCCAGCAGGGTCACATACACAGCTGCTGATGATTCAAAGTGTATCAGTAAGGCCAATGAAGGACACGGAAGTTATTGCTCCCCCTTCTCTTTTCTTTCCTCTTGTCAAAACAAAGACCTTCTCTTTCATGTGCTATCTGAGGAGAATTGAATCATTTAGGTCAGAAAGGTCCTAAGGGTGTCTCCAGTCCAGTCTCCTGCTCTAAGAAGGGTCATCTTCAAACTTTGGTCAGGCTCTTACCCAGGTGACTTTTGGTTATTTCCAGGTGTGAAGATAGCAAAGTGTCCTTGTACCTGTCCCCTCTCCAAGTGAAAAAGGTTTCCTTTACCGTGCAGGGCTCCATAACAAAAATGTTCAGACTGGAGGGAATATGGATGTTCTGTGTGGATGCACCAGAAGGAACAAATGGCAGGGAAGGGCTACACAACCAGCACATTCTGGTGGCACCTGACAGAACAAACAAGAACCCAGCACATCTCCATACACCATCTCAGGAAAATCAGGATAAGACACAAAGGCCAGTGAGTAGATCCTGGTGACTTTCAGACATGGGACAGGATGGAGAGGTTCAGTTGGTGAAATTCCTTGTCCTCCATGGCTTTGCAGAGAACCATGGACAGATGACTTGGCCTTGAGTGTTTTGATGCCAGACTGGTGGGTACACACAGCTGCTGTGGGCATGAAAGTCTGGATGCAGTAAGTGATAGCAACTTTTGTTTTGATTTGGGTTTAGAACTCCCAACAAATTCCTCCTGTTATTTGTCAAATATCTGCATGAGCAGCAAGAACAAGCTCCTGCACCTTCAGCAGCAAATCTTTAAGTATTTGCTGATAACTTACTTTCTCCACTCCATTTCATGTGTCTCCTCTGCTCTACCTGATAAATTAGCTGCCACATCTCCACCTCTGCTGAGCAGCAACTGATTAGGAGCAAACATATGAGAAACAAACAATAGAAGGTTCTTGCCAGTTTGGAGATGAAAGGGTGCTTTTAAATCATCAAGAAAATAATTGAGGGGGGTTTTCTTCCTCCAAAGCAGAAACACAGATCAGCCTTTAATTATTTCCTCACCCCTACAGCCCCCTTGGGAAGTTATTTCTCTGGCTGGTTGAGCTCATTAAGGCCCAGAAGCAAGAGCAGGAGCTGCAAGACAGGATGTCTGGGCTCCCCTCTGGTTCTGTCCCTGACCTGCTGTGGGAAACACAGTTCCTGATGGGCTGAGCCTGCCTGAGGGGTGGGTTTATGCCACATATGTCACTGCAGCTGTGGTTTTCACTGACTGACCACTATGGCACTCTTACGCTTCCTTGTCTTCTGCAAGTGTCAGGAAGATTAGCTGGTGTTTGCTCAGCACTGGACAGATGCAAGGGGAGGGGGAAGGTTCCCTGCCAGCTTTTCCTTCTCACTGAGCAGATGCAATTGTCTCTCATGTTTTCAAGGCCTACCAGGATTCCTGTGCTTGCCTTGGCCTCCTCCCTTCCTGTGGCCCTTGCAGAGCAAGGTCCCAGAGCAGAGCCTCTCCACCCAGCATGACAGGAGTCTTCCATGGGAAAAATCAAGGCTCTTAAAAAGCCCTTCTCTTTCACATCTTGTTTTTGTGTCATCATAGAATGTTTTGGGTTGGAAGAGACCTTCAAGAGCATCTGTTCTAAACCTCATGCCATAGGCAGGGACACCTTCCACTAGACCAGGTTGCTCATGGCTCCACACAACCTGGCTTTGAACACTTCCAGGGATGGGGAAGCCACAGCTTCTCTGGGCAGCCTGTGCTAGTCCTCACCACCCTCACAGTAAAGAATTTTTTCCTAACATCTAATCTAAATCTGCCCTCTGTCAGTTTGAAGCCATTGCACCTATCATTTGAGGGCCCTTGTCAAAACTCCCTCTCCAGCTCTCCTGTAGCCCTTTTAGGTCCTGGCAGGGGCTCTAAGCCTTCTCCAGAGCCCCAGAGCCCCAGTTTATCTTCTCCAGGCAGAACAACCCCAGGTCTAACAGTCTCTCTCCATAGCAGAGGTTCTCCATCCCTCAGAGCATGGCCCAAGCTCCATTCTGGACAAGATGAGAAACATCTACAAAGCTGACTTGGCCATCAGCTCAGGGGTATGAAAAGTTCCCTACCAGCTCTCCATGCCTTCCTCACTCTCCGTGCTAATGCAAGCAGCACAATTCCCTTTGTCTGAGACACTGTCAGGAGGAACTGAAAGTGGTGACACAGCACCACAGGTGACACACACCCCACTGCCACTGCACCAGGGTGCAGAGCAGCCTGGCTGCCTTGCTCTGAGCACACTCTGCAATGCAGGTGCCTTTCTCCCAGGGGTGACCAGCCAAGAGCTGCACCAGCTCAACAGCACAAAGCCAAGGCACGACCTGCCTCTGGCAGGGACATCCCATTTGTCTCATCTGTGGTGCTGCTGGCTTGTCATTCCCCATGCTGAGCACTGCCTACATTCATTGAGCATCTCCTGATGCCTCCAGGTCTGGTCTGAGCTGGCAAAGAGTCTGCAGCAGGGCTGCTGAGTCCCACAGGTCCCTTCTCCTGTGTGGACACAGGTCAGAGTATAACAGGCACAGCTTGTAGGAAGCACAGACAGACCATGTGTAGCCAGGCTGGTCAATCCCACAGCCCCATAGGGTATGTCAGGAGCTCTGGTTTTGTGGCCCTGGCCCATTTTTGGCAGACCTTCCCCTCCCACCACCTCCTGATCTCCCCAGCTGATGCCTTTCCATGTTTCCTTTGCTCCACCCTTTCTCCAGCCACAGAACTGGAGTGAACACATGTGCTCTGCTCCACTCTCCAGAGACATGAAGCCTTTTCTCCAAGGCAGCAGTGCCATGGGGACAAACCCTGCACTTCTAATGAGCCCCATGGGGAATAACCACAGAGAGTGCAGAAAAACAGCAGCCAAGCAGCACCACAGCTCTGCACAACTGAACTACTGTTTGAGAAATGAAGAAATCCCATTTTCTGTGACGCTGCATTTGCCCTGCTCCACTCCCTCTTTGCTGCCTGAAGCTTAGACACTGCCATGATTCACTCCCAGGAATAAGAGGCAGGTTAGCTCTGAGTTACTTCTGATTCCTCACACAGCCTGGTGCCTCCAAAATTCCACATTGCCACCAGCTGAACCAGCTGCTGCTGAGTGCTGAGCCAGACTCTGAGGCTCCTCTGTGTTGCAGATCAGAAGGGCTGTGGGGCAGGGATACAAAACCAGCAGCATTGCTTCAGGAGAGGAACAGTAGTGGGGAAGTGGGGAAAAGGGGATGAATAATTGGACTTGCTTCCAGCTAAAGCCTGACCTCACTGATGAGCATTTGTCTTCATGCCAACCCCAGAGCCAGCAGATCTTGAGGAGAAAAAAAGCAACCCAAAAAGAAAAGTTGAAGTGAAGTGAAGCATTCCTGTACTTGGAGGGAGGTTTCATGAGGCCTTGACTCACAGGATTTTTTTAAACCTTATCGTTAGCATAACCAAAAGGAAGGTAGGAATCTCAGCAATTGAGGGGCCCTTCATCTGGCCAAACAGTTCTGAAAGCTTTCTGTCAAGGAGGATTCTCGGGTGACCCAGCCATGAGCAATCTCTTCCCATGCTGGAGCCTCTGCTGGGGCAAGGCTCCTGCTGCTGCCAAACTTCCCAGCTTCAACAGAGGACAGCAGTTTGAGGCATCAAGGAGAATTTCTGCATCCATCTCCTTGCTCTCCACCTTCTGGTCAGGCTTCTGATTAAGCATTGTCTCCTTAAAGCCCAGGTCTCCCTCACCAAGCACCTCTCTGGTGCTCCACTCTGCTCTGCATGTGCACATCCAGTGCCAAGGGAGCAGCTTGGGAAGGGGGCCAGCAAACACGGGGGTGGGCAGGACCCCTGCACACTTCTCTGGAAGGGAAACAGGTGTGTTGCAGGCAGAGACATTGCACACCCACATGTCTCCCTCATTTCAGACACCTCTTTCACTCAGCTGTTTGAGGTCAGCACAAAGACAAGTATGAGGATGGCTCCCTCAAAGTTTCCCCAGATTTATGGGGAAGCAGAGATTTTGTAAGCAATGCTGCAGAGCACCTCCTGGCCCTGTAACATTCTCGCAAAGCTTCTCATGATTCTGGTTAAGAGGGACCAGTGACCAGCATCTGGTCCAGAGTCAAAGGGTTTGAGGCACATGGAATGAATAGTGCTCAGCAATTCTCTGTCTTGCAAAACCCAGCACTGACCACTTCTGCTAAGCCCACAATTTCCTTTTGAGCAATATTTTTGTTGTGTTGATTTGGATATTTCCAGCAATGGAGAACCTACTGTGCACCACCTACCCTAGGTGGCTGTTCACAGTGGTCTGCAGCCCCCACCAGTTAAAGCCAGGAGGGCATCAGACTGACTGAACACATCTGGCCTCTGCCCCACATCACTGGATGTGGTTTGGTTTTCCCAGTGGGACTGAAGTGTTGTTCACCCCTTGGAAAGTCTTTGCATCCACCTCATCCAGGTCAGCTCCTTCTTTTCTGAATTTCAGTGCTGCTTTGAGCACAGCTGTGTCTCATCATCTACAGTGGGCAAGAACAGCTGTGCTCTGTTCCCTGCTCTGATGCCCCTGATTCCCCTCAAGGCTATATTACACAAAAAATTGAGAGCCACATCAGGGCCAGGAAAGGCCAAATCAACATCTGCTGGACAAGCTTTTCTCAAAGAAATCACACTGAGGGTGCGGGACAGACACACAGGACCTGTGCATGTTATTATCTGGGTATATTTTTATTAAGACTCAACATCATGTGCTCTCATAGTCTCCACTGGCCCCCAGCACACACATTTTTGGTGATCCTGGTAGTGCCAGCAGCCTGGGATCTCAGTTCCAGTCATCCTGCCTTCTTGCAGGCCCATGGGTAAAGACAGGTAATCTGTCCCCAGATCACCTCATCCTCTCAGCCAGAGGCTGCTTTAAGCCTGGGGACAGCCGCTTTCACAGCATTCAGGTCCAGGGTGCAACTTGTTCTCCCAGGAGATTCAGATCCCTGGTGACACTCTGGGCAACTGAGGTGCCCCACGGTGGAAATGTAGGGGGTGTGGAAAGCCAGGATATGCCTTGTCCTCAAGTCAAACCCCAGATAAGCAGGTTGCTGAATCCCTGTGAAAACCCACCACCAAGCACTGGTAAACCCAAACCCCTTAGGAGCCTTTTGTATGACCTCAGTGACCAACAAACTGCTGACCTCACCCCCATTTCCATCTTGGACACCCTGTGGCCACTCCATCTCTGCTCGTTATCTCCTCAGGGTTTTCTGACTGAAGTCAAACCTCCTCCCCAGCATTCTGTGCCATCAGAGAAGCCACTGTGCCTTTCAGCTGCCAATTTCACACAAATCTTTGATTTGCCAGCACCTGCCAGGTGGGACACGGCAGGATCCCTGAGCAGTGCAAGAGCCGCAGGGATGATCCACGCAATGCCTGAGCTGCAACCGGATCTGGAGGGAGAACTTGAGCCTGTGAGATCTGACACGCTCATAACAAACCCAGCTGGCTGGCACACACACCAAGCCCAAAACACCCCAGGCCACCCCCCTCCCACCCTTCTGATACCATCACACCCCTCAGCAGTTAATTAAAAAAGGATTAAAGCAAGGCTGTAAGGACGTGGGCGACGCTGAGGTCAAGGGGTGCCTTGCAAACCTACGCCAAGCCCCGCAGCTGGTGTTGGGACAGGGGGCTGCCTGCTGGTGACTTCAGCTTCTCCAAGAATAAGGCAGGTCTAATCCAAGACCCAGGCAACCTGTCTGGGCTGTTTGCCTATGGAAGTGCTGCTCTGTACAGAGAGCTGCAGGGCAAGGATTGGGATCAGGGATGTGGGAGCATGCAGGGTAAGAGAGCAAGCAGTTATGGCTTGTTTGCCAATGCTTCCATGCTGTCCTGCTCGTCCTTCCAGAGCTCATACCTTTATCCCACATGAGCCATGTGCACACATCCCAATCCTGGCAGTGAGGTTCATCTCATGCAAGCAGCTCTGTCACAACAGTACAGGCTGTTCCTTCCCGCTCCCTGTTTCTGAAAGTATTAATGTTTCACCAGGGCAGCGCTCAGAGGCTTTTTCCAGCCAGAGTGATGCCAGGTAGATAGGTCCTTCCCACATCCAGCCTCATAGAAAGCCCTGGGAATATGTGTGTAGATGAGGCACAATGCCAAAGAGTCCCTCATCTTACCTGGCTGAGATGCCATGATCATGGATGGCTGGAAGTCACCTCTGCATGGGGATTAACCCTGGGATTAAAGCTTCAGTATCAGCCCCAAACCCACCTCCTTCAGAGTGGCTTGGCCATAACAAGCCTGAAGAGCTCAATAAAGCTCTTCATGGTCTTTGTACCTCTTTCTTCTATGAAATCATTGCCTTTCCCTCCATCTGCTAAGGGACTCCAGCTGCTCCATGCAGGACCTGACCAGTTTTTAAGTCCTAAGTGCTCCCAGTCATAGAATCACAGAATGGTTTGGGTGGGAAGGGGCTTTCAAGATCATCTCATTCTAACCCCCTGCCATGGGCAGGGACATTTTCCACTAGACCAGGTTGCTCATGGCTCCACCCAGTCAGGCCTGGAACACTTCCAGGGATGGGGCAGCCACAGCTTCTCTGGACTACCTGTGTCAGTCCCAGTGACCTCAGTAATTGCTGCTGTCCTCTAACCAAACCATCCTACTGTCACCCAGCCTTGAAAAGTTTCCTCCCTCATTACCTTGCACTTGCCAGAGAAAGGCTGATTCATCCACTCTGCCTCAGGCATCCCACTCAGCCACTGATGATTGAGTTACTTAACAATTAAGCAGAGCCTTAAATCTTTGCAGCACTTAACATGTATTGACTAATTAATCCAAGCCTTATCTGAGGTAGGTTAGTTCAGTCTTGTGTGTAGCTTCCAAACATGCCCATGGCTGCCTCACTGGTCAAAGGCAGAAGCAGCTCTGCAGAGAGGATGGGAGGTCCATCATCCCCACTGCCCACCCTTCAAAGAGGGACCCATGTAGCACTGCCCTTCTGTGCTGTGACTTCAGAGATCACTCTGCCGGGGGACTGTGTGCCCAGGACTCTTGCCAAGCTTGCCCTCGAATGGCCTTGTCTCCTGCATCTTCTCTGGCCCTCCATGATTTCTTCATTCCCTGCTCTCCCACCCAGTGGGGCTTTGGCACATCCACCAGCTGAAGCCAGCTTGCTTGGACAAGCAACAAGTTGCCTGAGGCTCTGCCAGACCTGGAGTGCAGGTGGGATACCCATTCCCCTGGGGTCTGGCTGACAGCCATCCATGGGTTCTGTTGATGCAGGAGAACAAATCTGGCTTAGGACAGTGACAGGTGAGCACAGCACACTGCCCTGCTGCATCCTGCTCAAGTGACACCCAGGGGAGCCAGGCTTCCCCCTCAGCCTATTCACAGGGACTGTCTCAGCCTCATCAAACTCCACATTCCAGTCTCTCTGTCAGCAGGGAACAAGGCCAGGTGTGGGAGGCGGGGAACCCATTCCCTGCATGGATGAGCTGCACAGGAGCTTTCTGTAGATGAGTGGGATGGGGAGGTGCAGGGACATACCCAGGGTTATGCAGAGAGTCCGTGGTAGAGGTCAGTGCCTCAGTGACTCCTAGCCCTGGGCTTTGGGAGAGGGAAAGGGAGGGGGTTTGCAGCAGCTAAAGCCAGGGAGCTGGGGACATGAGCTGGGTACCCAGCCACACAAACCTTGGGGCCTGATCCTGAAATCACCTCATTTTCCTCCAATGCAATCACTCTAGTTCTAAGACTAAAGGAAAATGCCATGTTCCTTGTGCCCCACAGATTCCCAACCATTAGCTAAGACCAAGGCAGAGAGCAAAACTCTTGCCATGCCATGAGCCTCTTGCATTGGAGCATAGGACCCCCCATCAATACAACAACAGAGACGCAGAGATACAAGATTCTCTTTGCCATAACACTGACACTAAAATGTTTCAGCCCACCTGAGTCCTCTGAACACCTCTTGCCCCTTTTTCTGCCTCCCGGTCAACCCAGGGTTTCAGTTCAGTGATATACCCAGCCTGACAGGAAGGTGGTGTGCCTTGAGAGATGCTTGATGTGAAGGACATGGCAGAAGAAAGGGACTTTGTCTACCTGGGGAGTCATGGAGCAGCCAGGTGGAGGAGAGTTTAATCCAAACCAGATTTTTCACTCAGGAAAGCCAGGACCAGTGGAGTCTGGATCTGCACAGCCCCTGTGGAGCCTGTAACAGCAAGGTGCTGGTCTGAGTCAAAAGGCATCAGCCTGCAGGTTATAAAGGCATCTCTGCTGCTTGCAAGAGTGCCCTTCACATGCCCTCCACCTCATGTGGCTAAGGATGGGTTCCTGCCTACCCCATGGATATTACCACTATTTGCTTGCTTTTTAACATATCTAACAACACCAAATACAGAGGAGAAACTCCTCTCCTGATGAAATTCACCCCAGAAAATCCTGAGTAGTAAAGCAGAGCAAGTTGTGGACCAACAATTTTTTTTTAGGTCTTAAACCATCACATATAATTTTTTTTTTTTTCCTTGACTGAATATGTGCTGATCTCATTCATCCTGGGAAAAGCACGGGGTGTTCTCATCCCGGCTATACCTGGCAAGCTGCACATAGTGTGACAGAGGGAGCGAACTTCTGATCAGGCTCTGCAGTGGCTGCTGCCCAGCTTTTTGTGGCTCTTTCCTGGAGCGAGAGGCCGGCTTCTTCACCTGGCATTCCTGGGAGAGATGAAGGGTAAGTCAGCAAATCAGCTTCATGCACTGCAGACATCCTCTGCTTTCAGCCATAGCAGAATTAGCTCAGGTCGGGATCTGCTGGTAGCTGGGCAGAAAAACATCAACAGGGCTTTTCCCCCGCCTCTCCATCTCCTTTGGAGGGAAAAGGCAAGAAAATGTTTTTAACGCGCTGCGTGGAGGCAGGTTGCGGGAGCCGTGGTCCCCGGCACGGCTCAGCAAGCACTGCCGGGGAAATCAACAGGGAACGTTCCTGATGCTATTTTAGACACCGGCAGAAAACGCCAGATAGCAACACCGAGTTGGACGGGGCTGCACAAAGCCCGGAGCAGCGGCGGCGGCACGGAGCGCCGGGACCCGCTCCCGCCGATGTGTGCCTTGTCAGTCGATTTGCTGACGAGCTTGCTCACCACGACGTTGCTTTGACATGTCAGCTGGCGAGCCGGCGTCTGGATGCCTCGGTGTCCTGCGGGCAGCTCCGTCTGTGCCCTGCGGAGAGCAGCTTAGATCCGCTGGCCGGGGTTACAAATGAGCCGCTGTTAAGCTGCTGAAAGGGATCCGCGCTGCCGCCAACGTGAGTGCTCCGCGCCTGCCAGCGCAGGTGGAAGTGCATGCCTGGATCCAAGGGGGTGACTGCCGGCTCCATCGGGAGCGTCCTGGTTTGCTTGTCTGGGAGAAGATGGAAAGAGGGCATTTTAAGGGATTGCTGCAGCCAGTGGTGCTGCTGAAGGCAGTGTGTGAGATTAAAGGTGGTATCTGAGCATAAAGATACTACAAACTGATTTAGGAATAATGAATATAGCAAGGCTGGCTGCTGCAGGAAATGTCCCCTTCATAAATTGGGCTGTTTGGAGAAAAAAAGAGCAATTATGCGCATTCTGCTGCAGCTCATTGTGGTTGGGTTAATTTGGGAAAAGGCTGCTTGCTGGCAGCTAAAGGAAGCAGCAAGGAAGCAGCCTGGCAGAGGGGTCAAAATGCAGAATTACCAGACCAAGCTGCTGTTTTGAAATGGCACAATATTCCCAAGGCAGGGGAACATTATTTGGTATGATTTATCTTCTGAGATAGTCAGGAGCAGGGAGACTTTAGCTTAGAGGGCTACTCTTAATAAAATTTAAAAAAAAATTTAAAATATTTTCAAAGACAGACCGTGTTCTGCAAAGCCCTGACACCACAATGGCAGGCACTGCTGATACCAGCTGTCCTGCCTGCCATCTGAATGCTAGGCCTTCCCAGAAATGCTGCTTGTGAAAGATTCATCACAGGGAAGTTTTTAACACCCTGGTTTTGTGTGTGGGTGTGAAAGTGCATCTGTGTTTGGGGAGGAGACATGAACTGCTCGTTGTACCCTAAACCTGGCTGTGCAACCAACGAGTTGTGATGATGAGTGTTAGGCAGGGCTGTACTTTTAAAAGGACAGCCTGGCTGGGTTTAACATGGTGATCCCTCTAGGAGATTTCAGCACTCATGGTCTTGAGCATCTCATAGATAAAACTGGTGCCTGTTCCTCAAAAGCTGGTGTCGAATGCCTGGTGCTCCCACAGGACCTCCTGCATGGACACAGCAAGGACACAAGGTCTGAGCTGATTCACAGCTCCAGCTGGGGTGACATAGTGAAAATGCCATGGCGGGCAACTTGGCAGGGTTGATTTGGATAGGATGGGGATTGGAAAGGCAGGCAAATAGCACTGAATCTTCCTGAAGAGAAGGTGACTGGGGATCAAAAAGGAGAGATGGCACTGGTGTGTCTGGGACAGGTCTGGAATGTGAAGGGGACAAGGGTTTGTGATGGCAAGGAGTGCTCCCTGGGCACTAACCCATCACTGTCTGTACTTGTCAGCAATGCACAAAGCCACAATTAAGAGATATTGTGTGTTTGCAAGAAAAGGGGAAAATGCTCCTTCCTCATTTCTCTATTAAACTTTACATTGCAAATTGTGCTTCAGCTCTCCTTCCAGAGGGAAAAGAGCAGTTGCTGTGAAGGCTTATTTTTTAAAAGCAGTAGCACAAGGAATAAAAAGCATAACCTTCCTCTGACATAACCTTACTCTGGTCTCAATCCCAGTGGCTGCTTCAGGACTGACCAGAACCAAATCATTCAGCAGTGTAAGAGCACATCCTCTGCAGAAGCAGCAGCCTGCCTTGGAGGGCTACTTCATTTTCATTCATTAAATTTACTGTTTGTATTATTTTGTTTAATGCTGTTGAGGAAAAAGGGCCTTCTCTACTGAGCATTCCTATTAAACCTCACCCCATGAAATCTCAGGGGCTGGCTGGTGCTAGTGGTAGTCCTGCTGATGGTTCTAGTCTTGAAGGTTACAGGAACCAAGCACAGACCAATGTTACTGTTGTCAAAGGCTAGGGGTCTGCTGGTACGAGAGCAAGAACAATGAGGGAGGGAGGCTTTACAGCCCTCTAGCTGGCAGGAGAACTTCGAGATGTCTTTTTCCTTCCCCCTTCTTCTAAGGTGAAAAAGGAGATGGTGTGAAGGCTGTCCCTTCATGGCTTGTTGACAGCTTGTTAGGCAGAGGTTGGGAGGAGGCTCCAGTTAACACCTGGATTCCTGTAATTTAGTTCTTCCAGCAACCAATGCTGGTTCATGATCTGTGTTTTCAGAAACCTCTCCATCCACTTCTGAAGCACAATCACTGTTTTGTTCAGCAGGGATCAGAATTCTGGCTATCAATTGCTATTGACATGGGCATAGCATTTTATCCTTCCCATCTTCCCACCATGAAAAGATGAAGCCCCACCAGCAAACTGATCCAGACTGCCCTGTTCTCCTGGCATGATGTCCTCAGGATGCCTTTCTCTGCCATGGAGCTCTGTGTCAGTGCAAGCTGCTCTGAGAACACGGACCCAGACCCAAAACTGGATGAGGGCAAGGGCCTCCAACACCCCAGAGCAAGGGAATTGTATCACACACACAGCAAACACTTTGCCAGTGGCTGCACCATATACTGAAGCAACCACACAGCCTGCAGCCCTGATACAAAACCACTGACCTGAACAGCAGCCAGATCATTTTTCTTATGAGAATGCACCATTCTTGAGCAATTTTTCCAGCACATCCCACGCAAACAGGTTTTCTGTGAACACTGCACGGCAGCATTTACCATCTCATGCCAGCTCTTGTTTTTCCCTAATGGCAGGAGTTGGGAGGGCTCTCACATATCCCTGTTGTGTCTGTGCTGGTGGGAACAGAGTCTGAGGGGAATCCTTATGGAAAATCGAGCACTAAACCATTTCACATCACCAGTTCTGCTAAAGCCAGTATTACAGGATGGTTTGGGTGGGAAGGGATCTTAAAGATCATCTATTTCCAACCTTAAGTTAGACAAGGTCACACCTTTCTGCAGAAATCTGAGATCCTGGACCTTGCACATACATATTAGTCTAATAACACATTCTTCATCTTCTTATCACTGCAACAGCCTTTCCAGGAAGGGCACGTTGTCTCTTCCCATCTGGCATGCAGGTGTTGCAGAAGCAGTGTTGATTCTTCAGCACTGACACTAACTCCTGCTGTTTGAGATGTTATGCTAAATTAGCTGAATTCTTGGTGGTAAAAAGAAAATGCGGAGGGAAATGGATAGTGTGTGTAGAATCTCATTTATAGCCCCATGTATTTTGAGCCCACTCTGACCTGAAGTTTAAGCTACTATGGAAGAAAGGAGATTTTAAGGCATTTTTTTGGCCCAATTTTCAACTTCCATTGCACAACAGCACCTCAGGGCAGCCAGGGTGTATCACCAGATACATTCACTGGGCTTCTTAGTGGTGAGTGATGGCCATGTGCTATTTGTTCATAACTAAGTGAAAGAAATGGCCAAAATCCCTTTCTTCCCACATGGCAGAGATAGAGGGATGTTTCTACAGGAGCAGCTCTGCTCCTTGGCAGCCACCACATTTTGACCAAAGCTTGAAATCATCTCATGTCCCTCATTTCTGTATGCAGGAGGGAGAAGGAAGGAAAAGCAGCCATGCTTTTCCTACTTGTCTGGTCCTGGTCCCCCATACACTGCTCTGATATGAAGAGCAGGGCACAAAAACTACTTAACTAAGATGATCTAATTAACATTTCCCATGTTGTCTCATTTGGCAAGAGACTGATACTCTATTTCTCCCTTGATCACCCTGAAAAGTCCATTAATTTTAACCTGGCTAAAAAAGGATTGGTGGATATAAAATTTGACCCTCAAACAAACAAAAAAAAATCAGAAATTGAGTATTTTCCTTTATTTGTAATGCAACACACTAAATAATGTTCAGAAGTGCCAAATGCCCAGGGAAAAGCATTTCATGATATAAGTTTGAGAGAGAGAAGAAGCAAGCCCAATAGTCATGGATTCAGTGGATAGAGTGGATTGAGCCCTGTCCCTGTCAGTCTGATCAACCTCCCATGTTCCCTGCACTTGTCCTGTCAAACCTACCTGAGAGTATTTGAGGTAGTTCTTACCTAATAGTCAGGCACAGAAGTAACTTCTGTCTGGGATCACAACTGTGCCATTAGCTGGGAATTCCTGGGGTTGATTCCTGTGTTCACAAACTTCAAGCAAGTACCTGTTGGGAGAGGGAGAGAATGAGCTGGGTGTCAGCTTTGCCATTGTCAGAGGATTCAGTGTGCTTTGGAAGAGAGGCAAGAGACTTTAGGAATACAATTCTCATATACAGAAGTCTACAGAGAAATCAGTGATCGGCACACAAAGCAAAACAGAGCTTAACTTTAGCAACCTACAAAATTCACAGCAGTGTTGCTGCACAGGGGGGCTTGGCATGATATGTGAAAAAGTTAAGTGGCCTCAAGAGTGAAAAGCCATGGACAACTGCCAGTATAATTATGCATTCTCATCTGAGCATCCAAATCCCCCTTCAGTGATCTGCGTTAGGCTGCAGAGCAATCTGTAATCGGGAAGTTTGGCAGTGATGACAGAGATGTCCATTTTTGACCAGTCTATTGTACAGCCAGCTCTGCAGAGCCTCTCTGAGTACCAGAGAGAACAGAGGTCTCTCCTGCAACTGGGCAAGAGCTGTGGCTCTCCACAAGTTGGACAGGATCCACTTCAGCTTCCGGCACAAAGCCCTGGAAGCAACGGAGCTGGGGCCACGTTGCCTCTTTGTACAGAGTCTGGGCAGACACATCCAGGTCACTCACTCCAGACAGCATTCATGACCTGTGTCTTTGCTGTTTTCCAGTTGCCCAGAGGGGAGCTCAGAGCCTTGGCAGCAGACCTGTCACAGTCCCCAGGGTCCCTGGGCTGTCCTGCCTGCTGAAGTACAGCTGGAGCGTGTGGCAGCTCAGGAATTTGGGAAGAGGCCACCACGTCCAGCTTGGATGTGATGTGTCTCACCCCACGGTGTCTTTTGGGTTCATTTAGGCACTCAGCTCATTCTTCGGTGGCTGAAGGGAGATCCAAGAATAGGATTTAGCTGTGGGTCACCCTCCCTTTCTCCTCCTCAATCCTCTAGAAAGAATAAATGCTAAAGAGAATGAAGGTCATCCACGGCCAAGGCAAGTCCATGCTAATCCCTCTCTGGAGTCTTGGCCGAGTCCAGCATTCAAGCCCTGGGAAGTATTAGGAAATGGATAATAGAACAGGAAATGCCAGATTTTGGTAGCTGTGGAAAGGAGAGACACATTACCCATGCCATAGGGATAAAGGGGAGCATTTTCCTCTCCTCCCACGCTATGGATGCTAGAACTGAATGGACATGGTGTCCAAACTGGGTAAAAAAAGACTGTGCCACTCTTCTTGTGGGGCTTACAGGGAGGGGCTGCACTGGGAAAAAGCTGATAGCTTGAGGATGACTTTCACACTCGGTGCCTATCCTTGCTGTGCTTGCTCCCATGGAATTTTCAGTAGGCACACTTGCATGCATTTGTGAGGGAAAGAAAATGTGTCTGACAGCCCATTGCTCTAGCAGATCTTCCCTTTTGTTTCTGAGCCCAGCTCGAAAAGGGCTTTTCTCTGCCAACCTGGAGAAAGAATTGGAAGTGCATGATCAGCTGAAAAAGCAAGCTCAGTCAGCTGCAAACAAACCCAACACCTTCTGCAACATCCAAGAGACCAGAAACTTCGTTAACTTTGTTTCTACACAACGGATCAGTTGAAACCAATCAATGAAACACTGGGGGTTGGCAGGTTCCTGCCTCCACCCCTGGGCTCTGCCTGATCCCAACAGCAGCCCAGAGCTGGCTCCCATGCTAATGCATGCTCAAGCACAGATCCTTCAGTGACATCTCATCCTCCAGGATATCTCATGGGTGTCTAATTATTATCTAAAGCCCAGCCTGGATAAAACAGAGTTTTTGATATCCCTTTTCTCCCAAACCTTTTACCTAAATCTTCTCAAAACACAGTGGGCAACATGATGGTTTATCTGCTATGCATGCTCCTGATGCCACTTCATACCTCTCCTTCAAAGCCCATGAATTTAGGCTGCAGTTAAACCCTGCAGAATTTTTCAAGCCCAACTTCTCCAGCCCTGCAGGTAAAGCTCTTAAATATCTTTTCCTTTGTCTGTTACTGAAGCACTTTTTGTGGGCCCTGATCACACTTCACTCTTACCCATTCGATACCACCATGGAGATTTTTCTCCTAACTTTTCTCTTTTGTCCTGTTTCTCAGGTTGTTCATCCCTTCACTAGTTCATCCCTTCCCATAACACCAAACTCAGGTCTTGACTCTCAACACCCTATGACTTGTCTGTCCATAGCCCTTCCCACCAACAACCACTCCACAATGGTGGCCAACCTATCCCTTTCTATCATGTCTTTGGAAGTGCTCCTCAGAAAACCTCCAAAAATCAGTCTCTGGTAGAAACCCATCTTTACTCCCAGTATCTGCATACTGGTCATGTTGCCACACAACACATTGGCAAACATCACTTTCCTTCTCCATGCTCTCATGTGTCTGAGACACCCATTTTCCTATGTCTTAATATTGGAATAACAAGTGTGAAGATTTGTTGCATAGCACGGCTCAGCCCAGCTGCAGCTTCTTGTCCTATGGCAACAGGAACCAGGAATAATAACAGCAAGGTGGTGACTCATTAAAACAAATAACCTCAATAATTAGACTTACTTAACTTTTCCAATTGTATAAACAGCTGAGGGAAAAAAAAGGAATCTTATGCTTTTCCAATATTTTTCCTTCTTCCAGTTTCTCACACAGAAATTGTCAGTATTGGGCACTTGTCACAGTCAAATTTCCTCTCTCCACACAACAGTAAATTCATGGAATGAACTGAAATGTTTGCTTTGTCCATATTCTGTGAGTGCTGAAGACTCTCCACCATCTCTGCTCTGAGCAAGGAGACCAGCTGCAGCCCTGCCTTGGTGCCAACATTGTTCCAGCTGCTGTTGCTATAGGAAAAAACCAAAGGCAGAACTGTCCAAGTTTCGAGTTCCTGAAAAAATCTGTTTAGGTCAGCAGGGATAGAATCTGGATGCAAATTTCTCTCTAGATCTGATGATCAGTGGGTGCCACCTACCACTTCATTCAGCTGCTGCTGGTTGAAGCTGTATCCTGGTACAGCCTCTTTGCTCCCCCTGTGACCTACCCCTCTTAACACTTCCCTGCCCATTGCCTCTTGTCAGAGCCAGAGAAAAGAGGCTTGGACCAAGGAAAAAGCTGTCCATGGGATTAACAAAAGGTGTCTGGGACAAGGAGCCATCACAAGTAGGACAGAACTCAGAGAGCACTGGAGGGAGAGGTAGCCTGGGGGCAAAACACTGGGACAAGCTAGCTGGTGAGATAGAGAGCAGTCAGGTTGGCAGGGAGTGGGAGAGAGGAGGCAAGGAACCAGGGAAGAAAACCTGAGAGGACTGAGATGAAAAGGCAATGAAGAGACCAGACTGCTAAGAGAGGTGGGTGTCATCCCTGAGCAGAGCCTCACACTCCAGTCCTGTTTCTCAGTCCTTGTCCCTGCATTTTGGGCACACCAGGACCTTGTGTTTAACTTTGGCCTTCTTTAATCTCAAGGCATATCAGTCCCCTGTAGCTGGTGTGGCTGCAGAACCAGCACTGCCCTGGAAATGGCTGCTGTGACCCCAGCAGGGCAACTACCCTTATGCCAGCATTGAGGGAACCTTAGTATGGATCAGACCTCAAGAACCTGACTGCCAAACCTGCCCTACAGATCTCACCCCCATCCCAAAAGAAGCACACTAGTGAGTACAATAATATGGAGTTAAAAATGGAAAGTGCTTTTGGAGAGTGATCAGCTGCTTTGTGAGGCAGCTGTATGTTCTGGAGCTCCTTTTGATGTAAATGTGTGAAATTACACATTTATTGCAGGATTCAAATGTAGCCATGGCAACATGATTATCAAGCAGTTGCATATGGAAGTGTAAATCCATACAGTTTCTGGCTGACAAGATTAAACTGCCCAGAGACAGAGCTCGATGTATTCCAAGCCCAGAGCCTCCCGGCCCAAAAGGATTTATCTCTGGCTTCTGTGCCTGGGAAAAATTCCATTTCTTTGCAAGCAAATTGACTCCACTCAAGAGGACCAACCACCAAGATGGAGAAGAGCACTTAACAGGCCACCCTCAGCAGAGAGGCAGCAAGGCAGCACCAGGTACCCCCCTGCACGCTGCTGCACGGGGTGACCCTGTCCTGAAGGCTGGTTTGGACAAACTCCTCTGCTCAGCCTTGCAAGGGGCAGGGACAGTTCAGCCAGGAGCTGTGTCTGCAGAGCAGGTTTCAGTTACACCTCATCAGGCTATATTCATAGAGTCCCTGGGCATGAAAACAGTCTGGGCAGCCAAAACCACCCCCTCACCCATGGTGCCCTCATGTGACAGCAGTCTGGTGACATGGCGACATCTGAAGAGGGGACAGCAAAGCTGGCATGTGTACTGGCTGCAAGTAGGAAAGGGCTGTGCCCTTATAGCCTCAAAACCATGACCTTGGTGGCCATTCCTTGGAAACAGGGCCCATCCATTAATTTTCCACAGCTGTCAGTTCCAGGCTGAGCCACAGTGTCACAGCCAAGGAAACTCGGGCACAGTCTCCTCCCCTGGATATGCAGTAGGCTCTGACACCTCATGTAACAGTGTCTGTACATAGACTGGGCTCAGCTCAGCGTCCTTGTGTGTCTGGAGTGAAAAGTGATGAGTATCATCAGGTGGACTGTGAAACAACAGGGGAAAGGGAAAGAAAAAGAGAAAAAAGAGTAAGAAAAAAGAGAAAAAGAACAAGAAAAAGAAGAAAAAGGGAACATGCACCCGAGCACAGAAACAGACTGGTGGGAAGGAAATAGAAGTTTTAAATAGACACTAAAAGATTGGCAGAATTTGGCTGTAAATGAAAACAGCGTAGTGGAAGGGCAGAACTTTGTCCTTGTTTTGCTTTTTTTTTTTTTTTCCCCAGAGACTTGATGAGGCTCTTTCACTGAGAAACACATAAGTAGGGCACAGTCCTGCAGCAGGCACCCGGGGTATCCACAGTCCTGAGATTTGGGGATCTGCAGCAGGAGCCCTGGCATCCATCTGGAACCAGTGGGAAAACAGGTTATCTCCACAACAATGTGGTGAGCATTGTTGTGGGACACCTAAAGCATCTGATGGCAATGCCCCCAAGCCATGACATAGGAATTCACAGGATGGCTTCTCAGTAGGATTGTTCCTATAGTTAATTAACCTCTGGTCCTGATTTTCAGCAGGAACATCTCTTGTTTTCATCTCCAGCAAATGGCTCTAATAGATTTGACAGCCTGCTTTCACCTTCTTCTGCTGCAGGTATTTCTGGACAAAATCCCTTCTCACCTTCCCTGCTGCAGTGTAAACATCCTGGAGCTCTACCACACTCCTGTTTGCAAACCTGTGAAGTCCCAGATGGTCCATTAACCATCCTCCTCAGTTTCTTTCTCTGCATCATGAGACTTTCTAGCAGAACCTCTTTATCTTTTCTCAGAGACTTTTTTAATAGTGCTGTTTCACAGAGGATTTTTGGGTTGGGAAAAAATATAGGCTCCTGGCACTAAACATAGACCCTTCTCAGTAAACATGAGGCCCTTCATTTTAAAAGTGACAAACCTTGCTTCTTAATTTAAAAAAGATTAATTTTCCCAACCTATTTAGAAAATAAAGAAAAACTATTGCTGTGCAAATTGCTATTACCAAATGATTTTCACATCATCTCCCACCTGTGGCCACAGATACAGGTTGTGCAAATGGACTTGGCATTCCAGAAGGATCGGGTTTCTGGCTAACCATGAATTACCACTAAAAAATAAAGGCATCCCAGCCCTGTCGTTAATGCTGCCCTGAGTGCCATGACTTGGGAGTGCTGCTGTGCTGTGCTGCCACAGCATCTGCTCCCCAAATTTGGCCTCTGCTCCTTGAGAGAATGAACCAAACCTCCCTAAGATGGGAGGCAAAGCTGTTGCCCACATCTTCTCATTCCCCTCGCTGCAGTCCTTTCATGTCTATATTAGCATTCTGGAGAGCACTAATGGGTGTGAAGTGGCTTAAAGCCATTTTCTTTATTGCTGGATTAGTGCTGGAAGGGTATGAAGCTGCTGGTGCTGGGCTCGAGCACATCGAGGGCTTTCTGCTCCAAGCAGACACGAGCACTCAGAGCCCCAGCCCACCTCGCACAGCCCAGCTCACTGCTTTTATGAATGGGGTTAAAAACAACACGCACCGTGAAGCTGTTGCTTAGAAGCTTTCTTTCTTTCCTGGTGTCCTGACTGCTCCGGCTAATAGAAGCCCCAGTTCTCTGGAGCAGCGCACAGCCATGAAAACAAGGAAGTGGGCAGAAAAAGCAAAGCACAGGTTCCCTATCTGTTCCCTGCCTGCCTTTAGTTGAGCAATTATACAACTCCAGATCTTTGATTATTCCTGGCAAGGTTTGTTCGTCTCATGGGAGACTTTTGGAACAACACAGTGCTTTAGTAGGGAGTGTCAACCGCCAGGCGAACGTGTCTTCCAGATCAGATTTTTTTTTTTTAATATGTAAGTAATTGTTTCTTTACAGATTGGTCTTTGCCTTTTAATGACTCATATTTCTACCTTGTCAGCTTTCAGCACGAGCCCTGCCCTCCCTCCCAGTGCTACAATCCTCCGAGATCTCACCCACGGTGCCAGGTCACACCAGGTGAAATCCTGAAGGAGGAGAATCCATTTTGTCAGCACCCTGTCCACATGTTCTGCTTACAGGAGCTGTTTTTTGGGGGCTGCAGAAACTATGGGCACAGCAGTCAGAAGGCATAAAACCGAGGTACAAATCTGCCTCTGAAACTCTGAAATAGGGGTTTGTCTGTGGTTTATTTTGTGGACAAACCCAGATGCATTTTCATGGCAATGGTGAACAGATTCTCGTCCCCAGCACTGCTGCTGTGCCAAGAGTCTCATTCCCACTCTGGCCTCCTGAGGTGCAAACATGCTCTTTAAAATAAAGAGGAAGAATGCTTCAACACCCCTAAAACTAATTCATTAGCTTTAAGCTCAGTGCAATATAACTGCATCTTTTTAAGAGGATTTTTTTTTTTTATTAAGCTTTTCCCCCTCCACTGCTCTCTGAAAATGTATTCAACATGAGGCAGGGAGCAATTATGGAAATTTCAGACTGGATGGTTAAAGCATGGCCAACTTGTAAAGTAATTGGAAACGCAGAAAGGAAAATGTTTGGCAACACGGGATAAAAGGTGCTGTGTAAGTGGAGGATTTTTTCTCATTGCAAACTGTCCTCTCTCATATGTTAATTGTGTTTGGCCTGATCCCTTGACAGTCCATTAATTTTTTGTCCAATTGCAGGCTGCTGAGGGCAGATAAATTTCAGGCTATTATGGGAACACCCTAGAAGTTTGTATAGAAAGGAAACTCTCTGTTTCCTGTATCATCCTTCTGGGGATCTTGAAAGAGTTCACAAAAGCCACTTAAGCAAACTTTCTTTGCTGGATAACGGAAGGAAAGGAAGCTGTGAACAAGCAAACAACACTCAATTCCATGAGACAAGAGATACTCATAGGTCATTTGAGAGAAAGTAAAGTCTGTGAATGAAATGTACACACACACACACACACGGAAGATATTTTGTACTCTGAAAATAACGGGTATTTCTGCACCCCTGCACTCTTTCTGATTAAAAACAATATAAATCCTGCAAACTGCCAGTGAGACAGGTGGTGGAACATCCATCCCTGCAAGGCATGAAATGTGTGGAGGGTTTCTGTGGTTCAAATAATACATCTCAGGGTAAATTGGAGATGGTCATGGATCAGCTGAACAGCTTCTCTTTCTTTCTTCCTGTTATTAATAGTGCAGGTGCCAGAGCTCTGCTACAACCAGCTCTGTGGTTTTTGTCACCCACAGACAGAAAGCAAAGGTCTGAAGAGCTCTAAGTTTCCCCAGGGCTGGCTTCAAGTGCAAAATTCAGACAGAGCTCAGGGAACTGGGGCAAAACTCAACATTCAAGCATTCTAAACTCAGCCTTCCAGCCCTGAAAATATTGGGGAGTTCCAATTTATAGGCCTGTCCCTCTCTCTGAATTTTACACCAGTAATCTAAGGAGGTGAGGTTGGTCCAACAGTGCGTCCCTTTTCCTGAGAAGTTTTTAACATCTTGGCTTCAGCTGCCTTTCACAGGGAGATCAAAACCACAGAGAGGATGAAATGCTGCAAGTTTGTTAAAATAAGCTCTTTGTGGAGGAGATTTGTAGCTCATCTGAAATATAGGGTTTGTGGTGTTTGATGTGAGTAAATCCATGTGGTAGAGACCTTGTATCTATTCAAACCACAAGAAAACAGGTTCAAGTTTGTATTCAATAACAAGGCATGGTCCTTTAAGAAGAATTGGTTTGGGAGAATACTTGGTTAGCAGGAAATTACCTGGGCACTGACTGAAAAAAATTTAAAGGCATTTAGGAAATCAGTTCATCAGTTGTGAAAACTTTTTTTTTCTAGCAGATTCTGCAACATATGCCTATGGTCTGACCAAAACCATTAATGGGGGGGGGGGGGGGGGGTGTCAGGGCTGGGGAGAGAGAAAGAGCAAGGAAAAATTATGAAATATTTGCCAGCTGGGAAAAAGAAAAAGGTTTTGTTCAAATTTGGGGCACTCATGCCAGTTCCTGTTTAATTGGAACTGGGGAAGGCCTTTTCTGACAGAAAATATAGCTGATTACTTGACAGGAAAAATCTGAACTCCTCAAAAACATTTCTCTTGGTCTCTTCTCAAAGTTATCCACAGGAACAGTGCTTCACTGGGGAGCTTGTTAAACCTCCCAAATAACCTCATTGCTAGGAACTTCCAGTTTTACAAACTTCTTTATCTTCAGCTGTAACCTCTTGAGTCTGCCCTCCAGGCTGCAAATGAACTCCATTCAAATCATCAGTTGTCCTTCTGTGCTCTGGCCCAGGTGAGGGCTAACACATCCCTGTGGAGAGCATCCATCTGCCCAGTGTAACTGCAACACCAGTCCAAAGAAATGGGCTGGAACCCATTCAAGGAGAAAGGCTCTTTATTCCTATTCTGACAGTAATACAAAACTTTTGGTCCTACCAAAGCAGCCCTGAGTCTTTGAGGTGCTTAAGTCAGGAGCTTAGTTGCCAGGCTCCTGATATAAATAAGGAAAGAAGCTGCTGAACTGATAGGATTGTCTAAGGAAGAAGAGCAGCAGGGAAGCACAACTCCATCCTAATCTTCCTGGTCTCTGCTGCTGGCACAGTGCTCATGCACATAGGCCACCTGCAGCTCCCCTCCAGCAGGTTGTGTTGTAGCCCTTGGAAGCCTAGGACATATTTGAGGGAAAATGATGAAATTGCTTGAGGAGAAACTGGAAAATGAAGCTGTTTTTATAGGAGTCAGAAGTGAGACCTGGAGGCTGATTTGTTCTGTGAAAGGGCCTGACCATGACCTGCCAGCCTTGGCAGGCTCACACAAGGTGTAGGACTGTGGCATTCATCAATATGTGCGGTTTCTTCAGCAGAAAATTATACTTGTTTTATGTTATGGTTCCTACCAAATCAACTAGATCAATTGATTCATCCCAAGACTAAACTCTTGCAATTCCTTAGGCAGAGTTCTGGGGTTCCACAGTGTATTGCCATGTATTTATCCCCACAAAAATGTCTGCAAATTGCATTACCTATCCCACAGTCCAAAAGGCTTCTACCTACTGCAGTCATTTAAGGAGAGCACTGTATTTATGGAGGTCTTCGTAAGGGCCTCTACAGAGTTCAAGCAGTGCCTGGACAATGTCATATGGTTTAGTTTTAGGTTCTGCAAGGAGCAGGGAGTTGGAGTAAATTACCTTTATAGGTCCTTTCCAAATTGAGATATTCTATGATTCTAAAGAGTATGAGGAGATGAAAAGGAAAGGAAAAATTATTCATTTTGGGAGTAAGTGGTTTTAAAACCATTTAAGCTGAAAAGCGAAACTAGACCCCAAGAACAGTGGTGTGAATATCTACATTGTACATCAGGTAGAGGGACAATTGTTTTGAGTTAATTCCAAAAACTCTGAATGTTTCAGTTTACACTCAGCTTTTAGGAGCAGCATGGGGAATGATTAAAAGAATCCTTTAAAAATCCCAGTATTTTGTAGGGGATTTCCACTCCAATCAACTTTGGCATTTCATTTATTCCTCAAAGTTTAAAATTACTTTCATAATAAACACTTTAGGGTCTGCAGCTGTTTGGTTCTCTGGTTGTGTTTGGAAATTCAAGCAATTAGAATAAAAAGTATTCACCCAATTTGGTTTCTCAGTCACAACTAAAACAGCCTGCTTGGGGTTATTCTTGAAACTTGGGTTGCTTAAGTAATTTAAATAGATTTCTATTTCAGAAACAACACAAGAGCCAACAATTTCACAACTAAAAGCTCGAGGGCTACAAAACTTGGCTTCACCTAAGACTCTTAACATTGTTTTTCATTATCTTAATCACTAGGTTCTTTACATACTAATTTTCCATACCGTTGCCAACCGGTGCCAACCCAACTTGCTTTTCCATCACCCAGGTGAGTGTTACTCATGTTTTCATGGAAATGTAAAAACACTCTGAATACAGTCAGCACAACAGTGTCCATTTTTGTGACTGCTCATTGGCTTCTGCTAACACTGAGTCATATCTGCAGAAGTCACTAACGCAGGTGTAGCTTGAGTCCTTTCCTAGGATTTTCCAAAAATATGGAGAATGCTGATGGTTGTCCAGATGCAGTTTTGATGACACAGGACTAAACAATTTGTTTATGCTGGGACCCAAAATATTGCAAACATCAATTAGCTACGTGACTGATTAAGCAAGGGGAGAGATGAGATAAATCACAGCACGTGGTTGTAACAGGCCTTAGCAGAGCAGAGAGCAAAGTGAATCCTCCAGGAAGGCTACAAAGGCTTCAGGTCCCACCTGGTGATCAAAACAGTGTGCCCAGTAACACCTGCACAGTCTGAATCCAGCTGGAGCCACAAGACTGCGAAACAAGCAGGCAGTGTGAACAGAGATAAATGCTCAGTTAACTAGAGGTCATCACTTAGTGTCTAGAGCTATAAACAAAGCATTTGTGTGGTGATCAGGTAAGAAATGGTATTTTATTATCTCTGGGTTAGCTCAACTGCTTATCATCTATTAATTAATCCATGAAACATTGTGTTATAATGAGAAAGCATTAAGTAGCCAAGAACTACAGAATGGTTTGTGTTGGAAGGGACCTTGAAGCCCATCTCATTCCAATCCCCCTGCCATGGGCAGGGACACCTTCCACTATCCCAGGTTGCTCCAATCTCTATCCAATCTGGTCTTGAACACTTCCAGGGATGGGGCAGCCACAGCTTCTCTGGGTTACTCATTCCAATGCTTCACTACCCTCTGAGTAAAGAATTTCTTCTTAATACCTAATCTTAACTCTCCCCTCTTTTAGTTTTAAACTGTTCCCCCTTGTTTTATCACTTTCTGGCTGTATAAAAAGTCCCTCATCTTTTTTTACAAGCTTCCATTAATTACTCAAAAGCCACAAGGTGTCTGAAATGAAATTTGTAAAAATTTGTCTTTATGGAAGGCAGCAGGACTCTGTGCATGCAGAAGACTAACTGGTCTTTTTTAGACATTCACCAGCATAAACTGAAAATATTACCAGTCAGTTTTGACCAGGGTAAAGCTAATGTGAATTAAGTCACTTGAAAATCATCTCAGACTTAAGCAGTCTCCTGTACTTCAGGCTTTGCCTCAGGATTTTTGGTTCTCTGCACATACAATATGATGAAAATATACCTGTTTTTCAATAAAAATAGAGGAACCAAAATATAAATATCCCTGTGCAGCAATGGAAACTTCATAAACATCACAGTCACGGTTTCATAAGAGGCAGTTCAGAAGGAAAACTGCTAATCTCAGCTCATTGCCCAAATGTAGAGAAACAGAAAAGTAAATAGAAATTTAAAACAATAAAAACAGAGATTCTGATCTCTCCAAGACAAGGGAAGCAGTGATTGAACTGAACAAGCCCTGCAGTTCTTAAGTGCTGTCTAACTGATCTTGGCACTTGAGGACTGAAATCCACAATCCTTGAAGGACTGTCACGTCACCCCTTGACACCTATAAACTATTCTGAAGCTTAATTCCTCACAGTTTTATTGTGAAGATAATTATAGACCACATAAACTCAAGAGGCAGGATAATTTCTGCAGCCATTAATACCAGGTTTCAGCTGTGCAAACCAGGAAAATAATGACAGGGAACTCTCTTTCTTCAAGGCATGAACTCATGATGAGACCTCACAAGTAGCAGAAGCAGCAAACCTAATCTTACAGCCTGTATGAGCACCTTGTAACACGACTGCTATCATGAGCTGTTTATTTTCCATATGAGGGTGATGTGAGAGAAGTTGTAGCTACTGCTTTTAAAATCATACAATCATTGCAGTTGGAAAAGACCTTTAGGAACATAAAATCCAACCATTAACCCAGCACTGCCAAGTCCACCACTGAACTATCTCCTCATGAGTGATAGAGATCACCTCTATCATCTCTCTTGTAGACAATGATAAGGCCACCTCTCAGCCTCCTTTTCTCCAGGCTGAACACCCCCTTTACCCTCAGCCACTCCTCATCCAGACTCTTCCCTAGCTTCAATATCCTACTTTGGACACACTCCAGCACCTCAATGTCCTTGTTTTTAGGGGATTAAAACTGAACAAAGAATTTGAGCTGTGACCTCACCAATGCCCAGCACAGGGGGATTCCAGGTTTCAGTGCAGGATGAGGGCAAAGGGAACATATACCTCCACCACCCTGTTTGCTCAGGACTGTTGACATTGCTCTGGGGTGGCATGAACCAATTGGCTCCAGATGGGTGAACCTTGGGCTGGTGACAGGGCAAAAGGCTGAGTCACACTCTATACCTGTGAGTTCTGTCGGAAGCCCTTTGGCTCTCAGGATTAAAAGACAATTTTGGCTAACACAGGCAACCTGAATGGACCTGAAAACCTGCCTGTCTGGGTGCCAGTCACAAATTCACACAATCTCTGGCTCTTCTTCGTAAAACCTTCTTGAGACTTGTCGATGTTCAGACAAAATATCTTTGGTTGACTAACCACAAGTTCACATCTGAAAAAACCAGAAGCATCCCAATGCTTTTAGGGGAAAAAATAAGCATCAAGGGACATGGGCCATTTTGCACAGCCATTAAAGTTCCATTGTAATGACAGCATGTGTTGGGGGAGAGTGGGAAGAAGGATAAACAGCAGTTTCAAGTCCAGAGCCTGGGTCTCCCATCAGATATATCATCCTTTGTGAGAGATACCCCGGGGCTGAGTTACAGGCCAAATGTGTAAAAGTTGAGACTCATTTTTCATGTCCTGTTTATAAATGTCCTGGCTGGGAGACCTCACCTGGATTTCTGGGTTCTCAGATTTGCTTCAAGCATAGCCTCAGGCTTCCCAAACCCATGGCCACTCCCAATCAGGAGACACCTCAGAGAGCTGGCTGTGTCAAATATCATTAAATCTGAAAGCAAGTCAAAACAATCCCAAGGGCTTCTGTCCATACAGAGGGAGAATTACTTTTTTTTTTTTTTTTTTTTTTTTAAATCACAGCTTTGAAAGGATTTAGGAGCAGCAGAGTTCTCAGGAGGTTTGTATAATCTAGGAATCCCCTTGTTTCATATAAAGCAATTCACACTAGATCTGAACACTGGCAAACAGTCAGCTAAATCCATTACCGCATGATAACGCTCAAACATTTCATTAATTCCTAACCAGCTGTCCTCTGCTCCCTTACCCCTTTCATCATACAAACATTTCTTTAACTGTCTAAGGGAGGGGAGAAGGGAGGATCAGCCGCAGCCTCATAAAATTCCTTTGCCTGCTCGGCCTGCGGCAAGTTATTTCTTTTGACACGCGTGTAAAATAATATTGGGGGTGGTGTTTGTTTGGCTTGGCTGGATGGTGAGTTTTCATAACAATTTGGTAAGCCAAGTACCTGTGAAATGGAGTACAGAGAACTCATGGCAGCTTGTTGATGAGCCTGCCATCTGGTTGATTAACATCTCATTAAATAGGGAAGACCCCTTACTCCTGCATCTATGCCAAGACACAAGGCAAGGTGTTTGGAGCAGGATGCTGCTTTCCAGTGGTTTGAGGTCCTGTAGGTTGTCTTTTAAAGTCTTCGGGTGCTCCATGCCAAAAAAAACCAAGGGAAGCGAGGGAAGCAAGGGATCAGTACCTTGGGGGGTTCCCCAGCTACGTGACTCAACAAAGTGGATACGTGCACACCAAGAGCCAGAGAGATTTTAAGGTGACATCTGGATGCTTTCTTTAAAGAAAGCTCTCCCTGAAGAGCCTCAAATCTGTACACGTTGCCTAGGGACCCTGCAAAGAACAGGATTCGCCACATGCTGAGGAGGGACCTGAGGGGAGTGCTCAGGGTTGTCTCAATCCTGCTCTCAGCCTCAGTGCAGGGGCTGCTCTCCCAGTCCCTCTCTCGGGCAAACGTAGCACACGTCTGGACAGCACATCAGGCTCCTGTCTCACACTCATTTCTCCCCTGCCAAGACATGAGAGTGCGTTTATTTATTATGGGTTAAATATTTGGAGTTGAGTAAGAACCTCAGAGGGAAAAGGTGGGTCTGTTTCCTTGGATTTTTTTCTACCCCCTTATTCAGTACGAAAAATCACATATTTTAAGCTAAAATATTTGGTTTATGGAAAATTCCTCTTTCTGACTTTAGGCTCAGCTAAAAGCTGAGAATTAACAACTCCTGAGTGAAAATAACATGAGGAAATACAGTGGAGAAATATCTGGACATGTCTGGACAGGTCTGGACATTGCCAGAACAGGTCTAAAATGTCAGGTCAGGCTGAGGTAAGGATCACACTTCACCACAACAACAGGCAACAAAAGGACTGAAAAATAAGTACTTTTAAATTTTCTTCTGTTATTTTAAAATGATGTGTCAAAACATGAGGTAGCTGGGGCTGCCACAAATCCATAGGTAACAAGAGGCACATCTTAGAAGCTGTAATGCTATCTTGAGATCCTTTCTTGGTGTTTTTAAGTGTATTAGGGTCACAGAATTTCCATTAAAGTAATTCAAATAGTTTTTTCTTACCACAGAAACATTAGAAATTTCTATAAGTATAGGTATATTTTGTTTCTTCTGTAGAAGAAACTTTAATGTTTTGTTCGTGTGTATCACAGTTTTGATACAATGGATGTTGTTTTGCTGTCAAGAGTAGGTGGTACACTGGGCCGTTATGGGTGTGTATCCTTTATCTTCACCATTTGGCTACTTAAGATAATTATTTTGCCACTTTTTGTGTTTATAAACATCAGTGGTATGTCTTAAAAACCATCACTCTTTGAATGGACTTAGGTCATCCTCACCAGAGGATGTTTAATTTTGTGAGTTGTGCATGACTGGTCATGCATGCTTTTCATCCCTTGGTCAGAATTAGCCTAAAATCAAAAGCATACTGATAACAGCATTATAGAACAAAATATTGCTCACTTTTTTTTTTCCTTAAGGACTTGTAATAGAGTCTCTGTTAGATTCAGCAAGATTCATCTTGCTTTTTAATAGATGTGTACAGTTCTCCCACTTTGCCTTCCGTGGTTTTCCTTTTCTGAAGTCTGGTATGCTTTGTGGTTTATTTATTCATGAGTTGTAGAAAAAGAACTTCACCATTAAAAAAATTGTTTTGGAATATATACTTAATGGTGTGTCAAGAAACAGAAAACAATTACACTTACGCAATGAAACGTGCATTTTTACATGCCACTTGCAGGCTGCTTTATGTATCCCCAGTTTATGTAAGTAATGAAAATTAAATATCATGCTAGCCTGCACAATGCAGTCAGCACAATTAAAGCTAGGAGACCTTAATTGGGAATAAAAAAAACACACACCAGCACTAAAAAAACACAGTCTTTTATGGCAAGTTTGCAGAGGGCTCTTCCAATTTGGCACGGCTATGGCTGCCACAGGGAATGAAGTGTTTTAATGTCCTCAGAGTCACTGGGCGCTGTGTGTTGAGGGTTGTGTTCTGCAGATGTGACAAATACATAATAAATGCCACATGTCACCCTCTCCATGGTGGCCTGGCACATACCCCGTCACAGGGCTGGGCTGGACATGAGGAGAAGCAGCTCATGGCCTCTGATGGGCAGAGCAGCAGGGGAAGGTGGGGAGGCAGGATGGGACCTTGACTGCAGCCAAACATGAGGGAAAGGTATTATTCTCCTTGATGATGAAGGACAATTTTAGCAACTTGAGGACAGCATGTTTGCAGTATCTCAGGCAGAGAACAGCACCCACTCCTGCACTTTCCAAGTTGTTGGTTTGCAGCTGTACTTGGCACAACTTTGCCTGAGAGGAGCAAGAGGGTCTGAGTTCTGTTTCTGTGCAAATGCCCACAACCTTGGCAGGGACAGTGCAGGTAGAGCCTCCATCTGCCCTCAGGTTGCCACTCGTGCTTCCTTTCCAACCAAAAGACCCCCTTGGTTGGGGGTTGCCAACAGGCTCATCCTTCATCCGTGGGCAGAGGGATAAACTCCTGCTACACAAACTGGGGAATGAGATGCCGGAAAGAAGCATTTCAGAAAGGGATCTGAGGGTCCTGATGGCAAGATGAGTGTGTGTCAGAGGGACCAGCTGTGTCCTGGGGCCATTGGGCACAACATCACCAGCTGGGCAAGGGAGGGAATTGTTCAGCTCTGCTCTGCTCTGCTCTGGGGTGGCCTCACTTTGAATATTGTGTGCAGTTTTGGGTACAATGTAAGATAGAAAGCTATTAGAGAGCAACCAAAGAAGGGTAATGAAGATGATGAAGGGCCTTGAGGAGACAAGGAACACAAAGAACGGCTGAGAACACTTGGTCTGTTCACCCTGGAGGAGACTGAGGGGACGCCTCATTGCAGGTGGGGGAAGAGGAGGGGCAGACACTGATTTCTTCTCTGTGGTGACCAGTGATACGACTCGAGGGAATGGCCTGGTGTCACGTCCAGGAGGTTTAGGTTGGATATTACCAAAAGAATCTTCACCCAAAGGGTGTAGTTGGGCACTGGAAGAGTTTCCCAGGCAAGTGGTCACAGCACCAAGCATAGCAGAGCTCAGGGTGTGTTTGGACAGCTCTCGCAGGCACGAGAGTTTGTTTGGATTGTTGGGGATGGTTGGGGCTGTCCTGTGCAGAGCCAGGAGTTGGACTCGACTCGTAAATATTGTGTCACGCTGTGACGCTGTCACTCCCCAACCCCGGCCCCGCCATCGCCCGCCTCAGCTCCCCTCACGCGGCCGTCCCTGCGGCGGCCGCCTGGGCGCCCCCGTAGCGCGCCCGCCGCCCCCCAGCAACGCCCCCCGCCCGTCCCCCACCGTCCCCGAGGCCACGCCCTTTGCATATTCATGACCGACACGCCCACAACCCGAGCAGGCCACGCCTCTTAATACATATTCATAGCCGAGCCTCGTGTAACCCCGGCAGGCCACGCCCCTCTCGCTGCATATTCATGAGGCAGGGGCGGGAGGGGGCGGAAGCGGAAGCGGAAGCGGTGCCGGTTCCCGAGGACCCGGTATAAAGCGGCCGCCGCTGCCCCGTGCCGCCGCGCTCGCGCCGCCGTCAGTGACCTCGTCCCTTCCCTCCTTCCCTCCCTCATCCCCCCCGCCCTCCCCGGCGCCGCCGCCTCCCCCCTCCGCCGCACGGAGCAGGTCCCGGGTGCTGGGGGAGACCCGGGGGCAGGTAAGGGGGCGGTGGGAGCTGGGGCTGCCAGGGGTGTCGGGGGTGGGGGCGGCGAGTGGAGGCGAGGGGCGGCTGAGGAGGGGGGGGACGGGGATGAGGGGCTGGGGAAGGCGAGGAAGGGTTTTGGGTGAGGGGGCTGAGGGGCTGGTAAAGGTGAGGGAGGGGTTTGGGTGAAAAGGTCGTGAGAGTGAGGGAGGTGAGGGGCTGGTGAAGGTGAGGAAGGGTTTGGGGTGAGACGGTCGTGAGGGGCTGGTGAAGGTGAGAAAGGTTTGGGATTAGGTGCTGAAGAGCCTTTTGGGTGAAGGAGTTATGGGACTGGAAAGGTGAGAGGGTTGAGGAGCTTTGGGCTGTGGGTATGTGAAGATGGGAAGACAATGAGGATCTTGGGGTGAGGGACATGTTTAGGCTGCAGAGGTGGAAACTGGAAATGCCATGTGCTGTGGTGAGAAATGGGTCAAAGGATATATTGGGCTACAGAGGTTGGGAAGGGATGAGGAATGAATGGAGGAATGAGTAAGGTGATGTTGGAGTGACTTGTTTGGGGTGTCTGAGATAGCAATCTCGTTCTCATCAGAATTCATTAAGTGCCCCTTTAGGACTGTGTTGGGTGGAGACTGCGCTGGAAGAGGACTTGACAAAGGGACCAAAGATGGAAATTAGTATACCTTTTCAGACTATTAAGCTTCAGTAGTCTGCCATTTGAATAATTCCACACTTAATTTGTCACTTGATCTCTAAGCTTTATCACAAAACAATTGAGTCTCTCCTTGCCTGATATGATGGTGGGAGGGTACTGGGGGAAGAAATTACTTCCAGCTTTGCTGTTAAACCTCCATGGATGCAGCAGTTTTCCTTAAGAGCATGTTATCAGTCATCTGCAACTCTTAACATGCCTTAATTTAGCACCTTCAGCAGGTGCAGAAACTCTGCTTAACCTTGAAAAATACTCTCAATGGGGCAGTTTTCTGTTGGAGTGCTTTGCCTTCAGTATTCTCCAGGCATAGAGGGGAAAAAGGAGGGGAGGAAAAGATTTTGCCGAGGCTCTGACTTGGCACTGGGTGCAGTGAATGAATCAATGTTTCTGGAGCCTGGCTAATTCAGGGACTTACAAATGGGAAAGCGTAGGAAAGATATGGCGGGATGTTGAATGTTAGGCAGGGGAGATGTTTTCTCCTTCAGGAAAAGAAATGTTACAAGAATTGGATACAAGGAGAGGCAGCACTAGGTACAGAACAGAGACAAAATAACTGCATCATTCTGAAGATCTGTGGGAAGCAATTGCACTGTTACAGCATGTATCCTCTCTACTCTGCAAAAACTGCTCCAGTGTGAGCTGCGTCATGTTCCACTGCTGTGATCAGACCGTGCTACTAAAATATTTAATGAAATATGGCTTGAGCAGGTGCTTGAGCTCAAAGAGCAAGCTGGTGAATACTTTCTGCTTCCCTCCCCAGGTCAGGCTTTTTGGTAAATATCTGGCAGAGGGGGGTTCCTGATGTGATTGCACTGCTGTGGCTTGTGTGACTTCTTCCCTCCTACCAGTACTGTGAAAGATAAGGTCTTCCTCGCTTGGTTTGTTTAGTGATTATACTAGATTGATGAAGTGTTCAACATGCTTAATTTTTCCCTTCCTAAATAAGAGAAGAGGTTTCAGACAAGAGATTAAACTATTTACTTGACACTTTGGCTATAAATGCTTACAGAAGTGCTTTTTACTGCAAGTTTGAAAAGCTGACACTACCTTAAACTCTTAAAGATGCATCCAGTAGTCTCTGATGCATCCAAAAACATCTGTGAGTTCCTGTTTATGTGAAAGGTAGTGGCAGCTGCTGTCTTGGAAGTGAGAGCTTCATTCCTCTATTAATGAGATTAAATTGGATACTTAAGTGAGTTTTCATGACAAAATAACAATTTTCATGATGTAATGGGTGGGATCAGTGGAACAACTTCTATTTTAGTTAGCTATTTGTAGTGTCAGAGGCTGGTTTACATGGGTTGGCTTGTGCATCTCCGAGCAAGTAAATGATAGCAGTTCCTGTGTTCAATTATGTATGACTGAGGCATCTTCAGCAAAAGGAAAACTTGTGGTTCTACAGATAAACCCTCCTGTGTAACTGGGGTTAACTCCTGCAGGAGTCTGCTCCTCTCTGGGAGTCCATTGCTGAGAAAGGAATGAGCAGTGTCTGCTGACATGATCTTGCTTGGATGCTGTGGGGACTGCCTGCAGTCGAGGACAATCCTCTCCCTCCAAACTGAAATATGCCTAAAAAATTCAGTCTGTTTTAAATACAGTTGTATTGTGCTGCCTTGCACTGACAAGGGAGGTTGTTTTCTGCTGGAGGTGTCCTTAGTTTTGAGAAGGTGGCAGGAACACTGGCTGACAGCTGGTGAACTTGCTGCTGGTACTGTGTTGTGTTACAACAAAACTCAAAAGAAGTGCAACTTTGTTCATAGGCCTTTTCAGTGGGGCAGCACAAGTGGAATATTTTTGTGGCTTCCAGTGAAGCGTGGTGTAACTCTGACTGAAACAATGCACATACTTATATGTCTACGTGCCTGTGACCTTAAGTTTTCACACTGAAGCAAGTGTTGAGCCTGTTTGAGGAGCTTTCTGAAGTAACTGCCTTGATTCCCCCAGGTGGAAATCCTGGCTCTGAGTGAGCAGGCTGAAGCTGGACCTGTCTCACAGGGCTGTGACCCCCCCCCCCAGGTTAATTACCTCTAAACTCACTCCAGTCCTGGATTCTCTGGCAGCTAGGAAGTTAAGACTTGGTAATATAAGATTGCTCTGCTTGTATGCTGAGGCAGGAATGCATGGACTCTACCTCTATCCCCTGTATAAACATAAATGGATCATCTATAAAAGCAAGGGGAGTATTAATATTGGGTGGTACCTGCAGAGTAATTGACCAGTGAACCTGCATGTAACGTTTGAAAAACTTTCTTGCAGTCAAAATGTGTTGCCAACTGAGCAGCTTAGAAAAGGTGTTGAAGCTTTAGGGTGTCATGAATTCCTGGGTGGGAAGATGATGGCTGGAATGACCTGCCAGGTAGTGCCTGCAATTATGAACACAACTGCATGTAATACTTCAGGACTTTCAGCAGACAGATTTAAGTTATAAACAGTTTTTTACACAAGAGCATTTGATCTTGTCTAGCTTAGTCTGTAAACTCTGCTTTTGATGCACCACTTATTTGAGCACCTTATGACTTCCAACATCAATTCCTAGAGTAGAAAGCCAGTTCCACTAGCAGAATGTGGGCACTGCTGCTTGAATATTGGGCAAAAACAGTGAAATCCTTCACACTGCCCATCACAAGAAGCTCGAGCTGAGTGTTGCTTTTGAGCTTAACTTGTGGTCTATAACTCCTCTGCCCCTCTAACAACATAAGTAATCCTAAAATAATTTCATCAAATGATCAAGCAGTATCTGTTGAGCAACAGTGTATGTGTGCTGGTGGGGTGTTTAACATAAAAACAGCTTCACTTGCACTTCAAACTGACTACAATGTTATAGGCTGCTTTTAATAGTGTAAAAGCATGCTGAACAGAGGCAGAGCTAATGGAGCTTTCCAGCTGATCTGCCAGGAGAGCCCCGTGGAAGAGGCAAGGCTGTTGTGATGGAGGAGGAAGCTTTAGCAGCTTGGAGAGTAATGAGTAACATGAAGAACTGTTTGTGCTGTGTTTTAGTTTTGCAAGGGTCACTCCCATGACCTTTATATCTGTAACACTTGCAAGATCCCAGGCTGTGACCTATTCCAACTATAGGCATAAGATTCACCAAAACTCCAACAGAAAGCCTTGTGTGCAGTTGTTTCCCTTAGAGATGGGTTAACTGATCTGGAAGCTATTCTGTTTGAGCTCATGGTCCTTCAGCTTAGTGTCAGCCTTATTGAACACTTTGATTCTGCAATAGTCCATTGACTTGGGGATTACAGAGTGCAGAGGGCATTGCTTAGCTTAATATGCCACTACTAAACTGACATGAGTGAAACAATACTTTCCCTAAGCAGGGCTTTACACCTGCCCAGTAATGGCTGCATCAAGTCCAATAAACTTTCTAGCTGTTGTGTGTTTAAGGCTCCATGCAAAACCAGAAAACAATCCAGTTGTCAAAGTTGAAGCAAAATGCTGTCAGGATGAGTGACACATGTGTAGCCTGACAGCTGATGTTTCAACCTGAGAGTCACCTTTCAGACAGGAGATCCTGGGCAGCCCAGAAACCATGGAAGCAGACACTGTTAAGCTGTGGAGTGTTGTGAACTAGGAACTGCGTGCTTGCACTGAGCTGCTGCTGTCAGGTGACTTTTACAGTCAGCAGCTTATCAGTTACCCACACGTCTTGCAGTTGGGTCACAGCCCTGCCCAGAGAAACTACCCAAAGCTTCCACTGGTAAACAGATATTATATCCTGCATCTGGGACTGTGAGGGGCTCTTGTGTCCAAGCACTGAGTAATTACTGCTCTTCTAAATAAACTGATTATGCTTCTTTACCACACTAAAGAATAATATTCCTCCAAGTGACACATGGTACTCTGCATGCAAAAGAACTGATTTTCTGCTATTAAATCTAGATTCCAATGGAGTTACCCAAGACTGAATTTGCCTTGAGTTAAAAGCTGGGCTTTGGGCATCTCAGTGATGGGTTCAGAGCACTGCAGTGTGTGAGCCATGGAGTGGTTTGTGCTGTGACCTAACTGGCACATGGTGGCTATTAACTAAAGCCCCTTCCTGTTGGTACTTCCAACAAGTGCTGTGCAGTCATTTAGACTGCAGCTGGCATACGGCTTTGTAACAACTCGGGACAAGCAGCCAGGTTTCCTCATCAAACTTGCTCTTGGCAAGTGACTCTGGCAAGCATCAGGACACAAGGCTTTTGTTGGGTAATGATTGGGTTTGGCTTAAGAGCTGCTCCTGACCTTGGTTTGGCTCTTGCTGGCATGTATTCTGCTCAAAACATGAATCTCAATCTATAGATGATGGGAAGTTGGTCTCTATAATGTGGACTACTACCAAAACTTAAGACACCGTTAAATATGGGGAAGAGTCGATTTCCAGGACTCCCATTTATGGAGGATAAAGATTAAACTTTAGCTTTAGGAGACCTGGCTGGCCTGACACTTCAGGCTTGACTCAATCTCTTTTGCAGTGTTATATGAAGACTGATTAATCTGGTGGCCTGAGGTGTTGTGGGAGGGGACTGAGACATACTTTCCTTGCACGACTGAAATTATCAGTCAATAGCTGCTGCTCATGTAGCAAGGCATAAAAGGGTTGGAGATAAAAGCTTAGTCCTAAGAGTAAGCCAAAGATACTTTTAAGAAAATTCTAGTGTGTAAGTGGCAGCAGGAAGGTGTTACCCTGAATTGTTTTACTGAACTCTGTTTGAAGTGGATTTTGTCAGTATTATGGGGAGAGAAGGTTGGTTCTTTCAGCAGAGTGGAGAGAGGACCTAGTTTCCTCATCTTGTTTTAAATGAGAGCTCTAGTGTTTTTGTAACTGAAATTGAAACCCGTGTTATGCTGACCCTGCATATTTTCTATCCTCTGCTAGCTGGCCTGAACTACTTCTGCATGCAGTGTAGTTCATTTATTTTGGAGACTTGAAAACAAGCCATTATCACCCTTCAGTGCCAGATAAATAAATGATCTAACTGGGGGCCGAACCCAGTGTTCTTTTACAAAAGCACAACTGCATGTCACTCTTATCTTCTGCATTCTGTCCTTGAATATATGATCAATCTTTCTGGACCCCATCCAGAAACCAGTGGCTTAACCCAGCAAGCGATGACTGCAGAGCAGTCAGATTTCTGTGCCACTTAATTTCCTATCATCACTTACACACAGCAAACAGTCTTCACAATACATTTAAATGAGCCCTGTTTAACCTACAACTTTCTTATCAATCACATGGAAGTACAAATAACAGAAACAAGAGTCAACTCTTAACTAGTCTTAATGCTGCATCTATGCTTCCAGGTAACTTCAGGGGGTTGATTTTTTTTGTTAGGTCTTTTTTTATTGGGGGACGGGAGTGGGGGGGTGGGATGAAAGCAGGGTAAAAAATACTCCTCCCATTTTGTAAGGGGAATATCTGAGCAACTACACTGGCCTGAGCAGTCTGGCTCCGGGTACTCCCAGAGGAGTGATTTGACAGTCTGAACTATTGCTCCTTAGAGTAGTGTGGCTGGCCAGCTAACTCCCAAGAGTTCAAAAAATAACCCAAAACAAATGCACAGCTTGCTTTAACACCAGCACTTCTAGTGCACATCCCGTTTGCTGTCTGATTTGTATCTGGAGCAATCAGCTTGTGATGTAGGCTTGTTCTTTTTCTTGGCTGTTGTTCTGCTTCTAACTTCGGTGTGGAGGGAAAAGGCTTTCACTTCTCAGTGCACAGGTATCCTAATTGTTTCCAACATCATAGCACTTCCACCTCTCTTAAAAGTCAAATTCCCTTCAATGAACTGAAAAGAGAGCGAATGGGCAGTTACCTGTTCCCTTCATGTTCCTACAGTCATTTCTGGCCTTACAGGTGGAACTTTTTCTGCTGCTTTGTTTTCAAATCCCCTTTCCAGTTTGTCATCTTCCAGGTACGGTCTGTTCAAAACTCTCATTATGCAGTTGCATAGCAGGTCTTTCAGTCTATGGAAGAAATGGAATTGAGTCAGATATGGTGTGTCCCCTTCCAGACAATTGCTCTGGAATAGTTTGTGTGACAATTCAGGGTGCCAGTTGAAAATAAGCCTTTTGACCCTGCAGCACTAGTGGGACCTCTCATCTTCTTTGTATGCATGTGACCGGGACACTACCACAGCCATTCTATTGTGCAGTAGCCCCCAATTAAGCTGTATAGAAAAGGGTTTGGATTCTCATACAGTGACTTTTGTGCTAACATCAGATGCCTGTGTGTCTAGTGAGTTTGGTGCTATATTGTTAGTAAGTCTTTTACTGGTTAGGAACAGCAGGGTATATTTGTGGACAAGTAATAGTCTTGTTGTGATGACTGAAGATAAAGCCTCACTACTCTGACGCAGGGTATTCTTAGCCTGTTCATGGCTAGATCTCTGTAACATCACTTTGTCAGTGTAAAACCTGGTGAGTTTCAGGGATGTACAGTATAAACTTCACTCTGCTCCTTGAGCAATTTCCCTGCATAACTCTACCTCTTCATGGTAAAGATACACATAAACAAAAAAGCCCCAGTGCTCAATTACTGCAAGCTATGAAACATATGAAACATTAATCAGTCTGCAAACTTCCAGCTCATTCCAGCAGCCCAACACTGCATGGCATTTCCCTCAACTGCACTTAGTAGTTTTTTCTTCCTCATTAACTATGCTCCTAAATTAACACGTTCTAAGAGATCGGTTCCAGTTCTTTGTTAAGGCTGGTTACTGAATAACTGGTTGTAATTAATGCCTGAATTTATCACTGGTACAATACTGGCTACATTGTTCCCTGTGCTTCAGCCTCTTTAAGAAGCTCTTTGTTAACAGACTCCCTGTCTGGGTGGCTCTGTGAGGAGTCTGTGTATTGCTGAGGATCTCACTTGCAGGATCCTCCAATGAACTTGCTAAGTTGCCCTGATTGTGGATCACAGCCTCATTCTGTCTGTTTGGAACTTAGAAACTGATGTGTCCTTGATGGCCTTTTCGGATATTTGAAGTTTTAGGGGCTACCCACTGACAAAGCCATGCTGCTAAGTGGCCCATGGTCAAACATTACTACCACAGAAAGCTGTCAGTCCCTATATGCAATTATTGTATCGACTGGAGATACACATACACCATACCTTACAAAAGACAAATTCTTTAAGTAGGGAATAAGATTTCAGCTTTACATGCAGAAATTGCTGTTGTGGAAATAATTTGGAGATTTTGCACTAGAAGATGGGATAAGAAAGTTGCTGCAGTTCTGTGCTTCAGGCATTCACAAAGTAAAATTGCTTTCTCTGTGAAAAAAATAGTATGAAATAAAGAGATGTTGGTAGTGGTTCTCCAAGCTTTAATACTAAAGGTATATTTTCTAATACAGGCATGTGTTTGAATACTTCAGCTCTGTATTTATAATACCTTCACTATGCACTAGCTTCTCCTTGCTTCTAAATGAATGTGGTCAGGGTGGAAGTACTGTGCAAATGAAAGCAACACTTGGTTTATCTCCAGTAGCAGCATTCTGTTCCTTAATATTGCAGTTTCCTGTAACTTAGTGGAAGCCTGCCTGTGTCAAAATATTAAATAAAAATGGGTTCCTTATTTTTGCATTAATGACTGTCTAGCATAATTTTTAATTCTTACCTGATGCAGTTATGTCCATGCCATTATAATACTTCATTTTCTTACTCACTGTTGATGTAGGGATTAAATAACTTCCTTTCTCATTGTCTGGGTAATAGTCATATCTTTTCAAAGAATGAGAATAACAAGAACACTGGCCAGTTCTTGGCTTTCACCAGAGAAATTTTTAAAATATTGGACTGGACTGAGAGGAAAGCAGGAAATCAAGGCTGGAAACTTCTCTACTCCATTCTATCTGATAAAGCAAGCAAGAGCCCAGAATTTTCCTTCATTAATTTGTTTGCCTCACAGGACAAACTGGAGCTCTAAGTTGCTTGATGTGAACAGCTAAGACTAAAGCTACACAAGTCTGTCTTTTTTGCATCTGAAAGGACTTAGGCTTGTAATAATGCTGTTACCCTTCCAGCCTTGCGGGGAATAACGAGAATACAGCAGGTTTACATGAGCAATGAATACATCCTACATTGTTTATATCTGGGCTTGTAATTTCATGTTAGATCTTCATTCCCTTCTAAAACTTCCTAGAAGTTTAGGCACAGAATTAAACTGTAGATTGTGCAGCAAAAGCCTGAAAGTCTGGGAAGTTTTTCATGAGGTAAATTGGGGGTTTCAGTCCCAGCATCTGTGGGGAGATGTATCCAAAGTGACAGACAGGTGTCACAGCTCACAGACTGGTGGGATTCAGCTGTGGCTGCAACACTGAACTGCCAGTGCTTCTGAAATAGTTTAATCTCAGCAAATGGTTGTCAGGCTTGCTTCTCGTGGTAGGGAGTGTTTAATAAAAAGCATGTGAGAAGGCACATACATGTGTGCAGTTTGTTTTCTGTTCAGCAAAGAAATCTGGCATCAAGCCTCTGAAGATCCTACCCAGATGGCTGATTTAGCCCATGTGTCCTAAAGTAAACTGGAGTCTGTTTTGATTACACTGTTCTTCAGAAGGAATTCACATTTCATACCTGGGAAATTTGTCTATGCTAATTTTAGTTCCACATTTTGAAGGCTGAGTTTTACTTTTCTTGCCAATGAAAGTTTAAGCCTGGATGATGCTCATTGTAACATGACAAGTATTCTTTCATTGGGTAAAATACAGAATACAGTTGTACATTTTATATTCATTGTGTTTTTCCGGACTCCATGTATGAGTGGTGAGCAAGGACACACAAAGTCCTCAGAGGAAGATGAAAAAGCTTTCATAGCAAAAACTTTTTTGAGTTATGCACACTGCTGTTCACATTTCTACAGATAAGTAGGAAGAATTTTACAGGCACCATGTGAACTCTTTTCCTGCAGGTTTTATTTTTTCCTGATAAACTAAGACATTTTTATCCCCTAACTCTCTACTCAAATTAAGTTAATGTAAACTGACTGCAGCTTGATTGAAAACCAGAATACAAGTTAAGGATTGTAATGTGTCACATCATGGCTGTTTTAATGTGGAATTGAAACTTAAATTTAAGTATCTTTTGGCTTAAAAGGAAAGGTTTAAAACAAAGTGGAAGTGACCTTTTGAATTATGCCTGTTTTACTGTATGATCCTATGTACTTCTCCAGAGAAGTCTGTGGGTCAAAAGTCTGCCCATGTGTTCTGCAGAAATCTTTATATAGAGGTAATACATTGAGCTTTGAAATTTGTTAGTGGAAGAATAAAAACTTAACAGGATGATAAATGGATTTTACTTAACAGGGATGCAGTGCCCCTGTTTTATCTGTTAAATCTTGACTGCTGTACTAAGCAACATTAAATTATTTCAAATCTATTTAGGTTCTTAAAACCTAAAACAGTTAAGGATGTATTATGGTTAACTGCTGATTGCTTTAATCAAATCTTATTCCTCCTGAAAATCTGTCGGGTGATTATTCAAGCAATAAAAACATTAGTTTATTGCATATGCAGGTCCTGTAATTGAAAAAGTAAAATGACTAAGCACAGTGTTCTCAGTAAAGCACCAAAATAAAATACAGCCCAGAAGGGCAAGCCATGCATTTCATTAAAATAAGGTTCAGTAACCGTGAAATTTATCACCCTGAGTTTCCTCACTCTGACAAGTGGCTAAAGTGTAAAATGTCAAATACCTCTGCACTGACCAGCAATCTGCAATAACTTTAAGATTTTGTTAGTCAAATGCTAGATGTACTTTCCTATTCACAAGCTACAATAAATGGTTTTCTTCCTCAGCTTCCTGTGTTACTGCTGAAGACTCACACCTACACAAACAGCACATGCAAATGTCTGTGCCTTTGTGGGCTCTGGGAGATGGGAAACTGTGTGCTCACAAGTGGAGATGAAAGAATGGCAGGGAGCAACCTCAGCTTGTAGAGCCATGAGAAGTTGATCCATCAGTGGGGCAAGGAAGGAGTGAACCTGCTGGTTGTCCTTGCCATGATGGATAAGAGCACTTCTGTTACCCATTGCATCTAGTAAATATTCTCTAATCTTACACCTTCCTGATGGTGAGATCACATAATGTTCTTTCAACAGCTTCTGCATTTGAAACCCTCTGTCAAGACTTTGTTTAGAAATAATCTCATGCTGTTCAGACATTGTAGTCTTGTCTTCTGGTTCCTGTCCTTTTTATTATTTCCTCTCAGTTTTTTCTGCTTGGCTCAGTTTGATGTATAGCGTGCTTTGCTCACTGAAGTGTTTGGCTTGAATGTTGTTGTGCTTGATGAGGAATCATTTGTCATATGAGGTGATCCTCACCTCTGAAAGAACATTAGGACAAAAGTGAGAATGTCTTCATTCAACAGGATGTACTGACTTGGGTTGTGCTTCTCTGCTAGAATCCACAGGTCTTCCTAAAAAATGTGCAATCCCTTCTCTAAACCACTATCAGGAAGCAGTGTTTGAATAAATATTTGTTAGGTCTTTGGTTTTATTTCACACTATGCTTTTGAATCCTTACAGAGAGATCCCTGTTCAGTAAATCTGCTCTCAGTGCATGGGCTGATAATATTTCTGGACCAACACTAGAAAGCTCCTGAAACCCTACTTGGGAATACTGGTTTGGAGTACTCCAGCTACTCTTCACAGCAAAATTTGTGGAAGCTGTTGTAATGTCCTGTGAGTGTCCCACCCACCTGAGTGATGGTTTCATCAAAATTTGACAGAGCCTGAATACATTCTGTGCATGGCACATCCTACTGCTTATTAATAAGACTTGTGAAATCCTACATGATTGTTAATTTATTACAACCTCCAAGTATTTCAGAGAAGGATTTCTCTGGAAGACTTCCTGAGTGACCCAATTCAGGCAATTCTACTTGTCTAGAGTCAAGTCTAAAATCTCTTTCTTGAACCAGAGGCCTATGACAAGCAATCCAATATGCCAAAGTACTTACACAAGGCTTTTTGAAATTCTAGGCAAAGTTAATGTCACCAGGATAACTGCCAGTTGCTCAAAGCCTCATTCACATCTTATTTTTTGTTTGCTTGCTCTTAATAGCTGTATATTTCAAACATGTGTAGCACTTCAAATACTTAGGACTATATGTATCACTATATAAAGGTAACAACTTGTCTGCTTTTCAAGGACTTGGGGTGGTAAAGTTGAATGGCAAGTCTATTAATTTCAACAAACTGCTACTTATAAGCACCTTGCAGACAATGAGACAGCAAAATAATTCAGGAATGAATGTCATATCCCTTATCAATTTTACATGTGATAAATGGATTTAGCTGGTTGTGATATTAGAGAAAGGAATCTCTAAGTGTTAATTAACTATCTTAATTGGAACTGCCACTATCTTGTACCAGAATAAACTGATAAGAGAAAGCATTCAGTTAAAAGTAGAGCAGTTGTTTAAAGAAATAGCCTGAAGATGTAAAACTCTTTGAAAATTTGAAATTAGGTAATATGTGCAGTATTCATTCAAGCACCTGACTTTAGTTTTATAACTTTAACTCATCCCCTGGTAGACATGACAGCTGTTCTGGTCTCCTCCATTTCTTCCCATGGATGCAAGCCTTTGATTTCTTCTGCAGCACGGAAAGAGAACATCCCTTTGAAATTTATCTAGTCAGAAACACCAAACAGCTTTGGCCAAGTGTATGTGTGCTCCCATCATCCTTTGTCTGACCTCTGCCATTAGTGATATTCCTTGCTTGGGATGCTGATGTGGGCAATTGCCATCTCCTGAAAGATAAGCATCAAGACAGTTTTGAAAATGGATAAATTTAATATATTATTGCAAGTAGAATCTTGCAAGTTGATTAGGAGTTGACAGATCGGGAAATGTGACATCTGGAATACTGTGAGGTCAGGCTCAGCTTTCCAGAGGAACAGTGAGAAGACTCTGCATCCATTGTACTTTTAGGATCAGAGAACAGAAAGCTCTGAGAGCTTACAGAGCTGAATCCCTGTCTTGTGGTGTGCCTGTTCCCAACAGCTGCTGCCAAACCATAAAGATGATTAAACCACAGAAAAGAGTACAGACTGAAACTCTTGTTCTTCTGTCATCTGAGCAGAGCAGCAGAGATGAATCTAGGCTGAATATGAGTGGAGCAAGATGAGGAAAAGTCAGTGATGGAACCACAAACTTTAAGCAGTATAATAAAGGTGTGTGGATGAGAGATTATGAATGAGAGCTATTTAACTTCATGAGGCCCACGCTCTTGCTAGATGCCATTACTCAAGCTTACAGAATGCTCCTGTCAGTCTGTTGAGATGCATAAGCAGGTAGCCTCAGAGCACTGAAGGCAGCATTCACTGATCAGCTCACAGCTTGGTGAGTTCTTCCTCTGTTCTGTAAATAGGCCTACAGTCCCTGAGCTGAGAAGTCCTTTAATGTCAGGTGCCTATTAGACGAATTGTAAGATTTATCTGAGCAAGATGTTGCTGTTCCTGTTTATCCTTCAAATCAGCACCCACTCTCCAAGCTGTAGTAGGTGTGCCTTTTAAAATTATTAGGAGATACTCAGTCCTGATCTGAAGCTGTAGCTGTTAGTTGCACCTACTCAGTCTGTGGAGTCCCTTTTATATTCCTTCCTCTGAAGATAGCTTACACAAGCTGCACGTGTATTTTGGTGTCTCTTTAAACAATAAAGGCACAAAGCCAAATTTATCTTGTTGGGTGTTCAGGTTACTACTTCTTTGGATTTCCCCCTTGGCTTGAGATTCCAGGGTCTATCCAGGGTAATAGAATGAGCAAAAGAGATTGCTTGTTCTCTGAGTGCACTTTGCAGAGAGGATCCCATCCCTTTCTGAGCATATTAGATGTCTAGTAGGATAACCTGCCAGCTCAGCTGTTACACTCCAGTATCAAACTACTTTGTGCACTTCAGTTCTGGTGTTTCCTTCATTGTTTTGCTCTTCACATATGCTGCTTTCAGTGCCTGCACACATTAAAGCAGCTCTGCCTACTTAGAGAAATACCTGTGATATTATCTGACCACAAATTCATTCTGCTTCTGAGAATGATCTGGAAAGGCACTCCAGCTGGTGTGCAATTAGCCTTGCATAAAGAAACAACCACTAGATTAGCTTTGTTTTCTAAACAATCAAGCTTGTATAGGCTGAACCTCTCACTGCCCTGTATCTATAGAATGACTCAAGTGCAATCACTTTGAATCTTACAGCTAAATTAACATTGGCTATGACTTGTTGATTTTAAATACCTTTTTAATGTAGAGAAACTCCCCTTCCTAGAAGCCGCCTGCCTAGTCCTGTAGACACTATTGCAACAATGTTTTTGTTCTTATGGATATTCAAGAAAAGCTGCTTTAGCACGTGAAAGATTAATTCACTGAAGATGTTTAGATTATCCATCTGTGTTATCTGATTGTAACCTCCAACAAAATGCTTTTGGGAGACTAGATGCCTTTCAAACAGCATTTGCTTGTTTTGGGTGGGTTGGTTTTGGTTTTGTTTGGCAGGAGGTGGGAATGATAGCTCAACAGGGGCAACCAATGTTCAAGGTATTTAAATGTACATTAGCATCTCTACAACCTGCTTGTGGTAGTCCCAGCTGCCTTGTAACAAATAGGTGTAGTGCAGCAGCTGAAACCATTGATTCATCTTAACCACTCTGCCTTGGAAACTTGTCTCTGTGGGGACTTAGGTGCAAGACCCATGAACTGGATGAAATGAGGATGCCTAGAGTTCCATGGATGAGATCTGCTGCCATCTCACAGTGCAACTTTGTCCCTTGGGTTATATTTTGAGTTTCTCTTGGAGGATGGCAGCTGAGTGTTTTGCAGGAAGCATGCAGGAAAATGTGTTGGGACTGACAGAGCATGACTGAATTGTCTGACTGTGACAGGGCTAAACCTAGACTGGGAGTTGGGCTTGCTTTCAAATATTTTTCACTTGCAAGAACTTCTATAGTGATTGCACTGATGTGACAGCAGGGTACAAGTACTTCTCTGGTACAGGAATGCTGCAGGTCTCACCCCAGAGTGGTCCAGATGTCTGCTGTTGAAGTGGCATGGAGCCTGGAGCTTGTGCATCCTCTAAGAGGAGAACAGCTGACAGTCATTCCCAAATTAGGTAAAAATGCCAAATTCTGGCAAGCCTTTGCCAAGTATTTAATAGTTCTCCAGAGTCACAAATGGAAGAGGTTTGTGTCTTCTAAATATTGCCCTGCTAGCTGGTCTTCATGTATCAAGTCCAACTGCCAAGCACTTGTAACCTCTTATTATTTTAGTGTACATGTCAGTAAATATCTTATCCTGACAGTTCTAACAGGGTTAGAGCTTGGCAAAACACATTCTAAAATAGCATTTGTTCATCGTCCAAAATCAAAATGTCCTGATCAAGCTGCCCTTAAATGTGCCCATCAGCGTTCTATGAGGCTGCTTACAAACCAGCTATCTAAAGCATGCTATTTGCAGTAAAATGGATGGTTTGTAACTTGGCCAAAATATAGTCTGTTTATTACCTGTCTTTCTGTCTCCTATAAGATGTAACTTATCTGGTGTGGGTTCCCTAATTTGTTAAAAAATAGGTTGTGGAAGTTCTTACTGTATTGATGCTAAATGCTGTAAATAAGGTCTGAAATCAGTGTGATGACACAACCCTTTTAAGTGTTGATTTATCCATATTATTGACCAAACAGTAATTCTCTGATTTTAAGGTTTAATAGTTATTGGGGTTAAGAGGAGATCCTTAATTTTATCTTGTTTTGTAATTATACACCTTACTTTAAATATACAGGCTGTGCATCACTGCTAGGTCAGTTCAAATGTTTATTTAAATAATTGAGAAACTAAATCAAATAGCTCTACTTCATGGCAGTGCACATAAACACGTCTGTCACGCTGGTATTTGGGACAGCCTCAAAAACTGGAGCAGGGATCTGCTCAAGTGCCCCAGCAATACTTTTTATGGAGTGTGCTTTCTCAACGTTTGTTTGTAATTATTTGTGCTGCTAAAGGGAGGCGCTGGAGATGTTTACCGAAGGCGCTGCACCCTAAACCTTCAGTTTCTTCTATTAGCACCACCTCATGCATCGCAGGTGTGGGGCCAGAGGGGTGGAAAATAGCTCTTTTACCACACCCTTTGCAGCAGGTTTAGGAGGAGGTGGTATTCTTTTGGTGCCAGGAAGTAAAGTAAGAAATAAATGTTATCTCTAAACACCTTTTATTCCTTTCTTTCAGTACTGAAGTGATGAGCTCCATTTAATACTTCATCAGGGGCTGTTAGAGTATTTTCCTTGGCTCAGATGGAGGGAAGCTGCGTGGGGAAGGGAAGGAATCTCTCTCCCTTGTGCTGACAGGAAACAATTTCCAGCAATCATGATGAGTCGGTGTGGGCTCAAGCTGCAGTTTAGGCTGTAAATGCTGGTTTCTTTACCAAGCAATCACGGTGCTGAGGTTCCCCTTTGATCTGTGAGTCCACTCAAGGCAAAATGAGAGCACTTAGTGCAAGATGATATAACCAGTTACCTATATTTGTTTACAAACCCTTTGGAAAATCTGAAATGTGAGAAACCCTCTTCTGAGATGTTTTGGGTTTTCTCTGAGAGAGTAATTATTTCCTCAGAGTTAGCAAAATCCGGTCAAAACCTGACTTCTATATCTTTGTTGGAGGCTGAACAAAATTCTAGGGATGTTTTCAAAAGCTTCCTTTAACAGAGTTTTCTGAGATTGAATGATGGTAATGCGGTTAGGGACTGGTAATTGAAGATAATTCCAATGAATTAGACTCTGCAGACATTAATGATATGCTAGAGGAAGTCAGTTTATGAAGATCTATGCTGTGCTCTTTTTTTTTGTCTTGATCTATTGAATAGCTTCTGTAATTGTCTAATACATATTCCGTCAGTATTTGGGTTTCTTCAGTATTTGCAGCCTGAAGAAACCATCCTGTGAATTTTCAGGCAGGGAATATGATTAGTTTAAATGCCAGTATGTGAAAATAATGTGCTTTTCACAGTAGCATCTGCAAGGGATGTCTAACTTTGCAGATACAGACTAAGTAATCAGTCCTGGCTTGACTACTTTTATGGATTCATGTAAAACTCTAGTCTTAACATATTACAGAAAGTATTTCTTATTCTGGAGAATGACCAAAGGTTGCTCTGGTGTATTCCATTTTCCCCACTGCAGTTGGGAGGACAGCCTTGTTGAAAGAACTTACAAAAAAAAAAAAAATGCCATTGGCACAATGTCCTGATAGGATTATTCTTGCACCACCAGTCCTGCTGGGTTAGACATTGCCCCTCCTTCAGCAGGAAGGTGGGATTGGTGCAGTTAATCCACTTGGTTATGTATTAAGATGTTTGCTGATGATAGCTTTAATTTTGTTTTCCTCTGTTGTTCTACTTCATAGAGACAGAGGGAACAAATCTGTTTAATTCTGATGGGAGATAACATTTGGGGTCAATATGGTTTAAACACTTGAGGATCTTTTAATAGGACATTCCAAGCTGGACCATAGCTTTAGCTCAGGCCAGACTGGAGTTTGTGCCTATCTGTGTTTTCTCAGTGGTTTGCAGCAGTGTCAGCCCATAACAACATGTTTGCACACTGGCCTGAGTGATCTCTGTCCCCATGAGGTTTTGAGTTTTGTGCTTTTGTGGTGACTTTGTTGTTAGCTTTTGGTTTTGAAAGCTGTTAGTGCTTGCTGTCTTGCCCTTTACCTAATTTTGAGTGTAGAACCTGCTAATTGGAGATGCAGACATCACAAATCAGGCATGTCTGTGTCTTTGCTGTGCTGGCTTCTTAGTGCCTGTTTTCTTCCCAGCATCCCTGGTCTCATCTGTTACGTTTCCCATTAGCTCTGAGGGCTTCTCTACTGCTACTTATGCACGTACTCCCTTAGCTGTTTACTTGTTTCATGTATCTGTTTTAATAAACATGAAGGTAATGTGAGTATATATTACTTTTTTACCTATCAGTAAATCAAAAAACAAGTTAAATCAGATAATGCCACCTCTCCAGTTTAACAAAATGAAGTATTTCCTACTAAAAACAGCAGCAGCCGTGATTTAACAATGTAATCTGATCTAATATTAGTAACAGGCTGTGCCTTTAGGGAGCAGTATAATATCCAATTCACTGAATTAAAGTCTGTCTCACATTAAGTTCTGGATCCCTCTTCAAAAGATGGCTTCCCAGAATTGTTTCAGTAATTGCATAAAGACCCATGATTTCCTACATATTTTTCCCAGTAATGAATGGAGAAATTATGTTGGCCCCCAAAATACAAATAATGATAAAATAGTGCTGTCTTACAAAGCTGTTCTCCCTGATGTCACAAGCATCTTTACCTCTCCACCTTACCTCTTGAGCTTTCTATTCCTCCTCATGTGTCTGGGCATGAGAATTCCCATCAGGGGAGTTTGTCATGCCCAGATTGCCATTTGTGACTGCATCGCCCCATCTTCCAGCAGGAGCCAAAATCTTACTCTTGGTCATTTTCCAAATAAGCTGTGAGGGCGTGGAAAGAGGGTCCCAAGAAAGCCAAGGGGGTCCTAGTCAAGGCCATGCTTTATGGAAGAAGAAAGCAGGAAACCCTATGGAAAATTTAACTTAGGCAGGGCTGGAGTTTGTAAGCAAGTATATGTCAGGCTTTAATAACTTCTGGAATTTTGTATACATACCGAGGAAAGGATGCAACAAGTCTTCATTAATCCTTCCAAAATCAAGCTGTTCACACCCTTCCTTTTATGTTTTGGATCATGGTTTAGATATTTATTTGCTGGGGGAGTAGAGGATGTCAGATGTTCAGTGTTAAGAGTAGAAAAGTTGCCAGCATCATCTGCTTCTCTTAGATGAATCTGTATTTGAAACATCATGTTTTGGCTTAAACAGCAAGGTTGTAAAAGACATCAACAGACTTACAGTGTGTGAAGAGTCCTGAAGGCAGGCAAAAGTTTGTGTTGGAAGAAGTGGGAAAAATGCTGTTTCTCCGTGTGAGGTGGATTGCTTCATATTGTTTTAATTCACAACGTGCTGCAGAATGACTTACCCCTGCCCAGACCTGGCTTCTGTGGCCTAAATTGTGTGGTAGCTTCAAAAGTAGGTCATGATGCAAAAGCACTGTGTTGTTTCCAGTGGATCTTTTCTCTCTCTCTCTTTTTTTTTTCCCAAATCTCAGGTTTCAAGATGAACTTGCTAAGAATCTGACCTGCAGTCAGTATTAATCATAAGGTTGTTTGGGCACAATGTCCTTGTAGAAGAAGCTGGTTTATGCTGTTGTGTTTGAATGCCTTTGATTACCTAAATGATGAATTAGATGTTAGGACATGTCAGTTGTGGTTCTTTATTGCACCCAGTTAGCCTTAAACTTTTTCCTTTGGCAGGGTTTTAGTGATTCACAAGAGGCCAGTCTGGTGTAACGTAAGACAGTTTTAAAGTGAGAAGTTGACTTTCAGGATCTGGAGGTAACATGGTTCATATATGGAAATGTTGTTAAGTAATACATGATACAACTGATTTTTAAAAAAAATATTCCTGAGCAAGTGTAGTCTTCCCCCTCTGATAGGGTTAATACAGTTCTCTTTTTAGAAAGTAGTAGCTACAAAACTTTCAATGTTTGCATTTAGCGGTCAGAAGTCTTAATGGGAATTGAAACAACTGCCTGCCTATAATTGCTGCCCTTTTGAACCAAAGGCCTTATGACTCACCTATACAGAAAGTCACAGAGTTTGTCTGCACCTTTATGATGGAACAACTTCATCAGATCACAGAAGGATAATCTGCAGGCCTTCCTCTGAACTTTGAGTAGGGTAGGTGAGCACATTTATCCTTCTGGGCCAAAACTTCCAGGTATGTGTTCTAGATGCTTTTATTCCTAGTGCAGTGACTGAACACTTGAGTATTGACATGGGCCAAAAAAACATCCCTTGTCACCCGTTCTGTTTCTATAAACAGCAGCTAATTATTAGCAACAGAGCCACAAAACTGCCAAGAAGAAAATAACTGCCTGTTGACCAAGCAAGTGGTGTTCTACCTTGCATCTGGCAAGGAGAATACAAGAGAGCTCTCCCAGCATGCCTGAGGTTCCTTCTGCCTTCTACACAGCAGGAGTCTGGAGCTGGGCAGATGAGTTTGCTTTTTGACCCTGTAGCTGCAGTGACCCACCAACACCTCCTTTCCTCTGTGAGCTGCAATTTCACTTTGGCTTTGGGTATTGCTGCCCAAAGGGTCACTTCCAGCTGCTCCTGTGCCTCCCTGTTATGATGGTATGGATCCCTGCAGCCAACAGGGTTTTAGAAGGGATTTCTTTAGCTTGGACATGTTTTTGTCAGCTTCATTTTCAGCCTGGATCAGTTACAGTGTCTGGTTTGCTGCTTGTGTGGCTGCGCAGGAAGCAGTGGGAGTAAGGAGCAAGGGGCAAAGAAAAGGAAGAACAGAATGGTGCTCTTAGGGGAAGTACTTGTTTTTATACCAGCTTAAAGAATGAGAAACCTAGAGTGTAAGCAGTGGAATAAGCTGGTAATATATTTTTTGTGATATTTCTTTACAAAATTGGTTGCTTGATCTTACAGAGTAGTTTTTAATGTATTTTGAGAATGGACAAGGCTTTGTAAGGTGGTGCAGCCACCTTGCAGAGGGATTGAAGGTCAGCCTTGCCTTTAAGAGCAGCTCTTTTACAGGAGTATTCTCCTTGTCTGTTGGTGTGGTAGTGCACAGAGCATTTGAACTCAAAACACCAGCAATTATGCTTGGACAAAAGCCATTTTACTCTCAAAAAGGCACAAGCCTGAACGATGTGTCCTTTCACAAGCCAGTCAGATGCCAAAGCAGAACCCATTGTCCACTTTGCATTGAATTGTAGAAAGAATAATAAGTGATGTTTGTCTGCAACATGGTGGTAGAAGTGCTCAGCCAAACACTTATTCAACCTAAAGAAAAGACAGATAAACTCAGAATGCCTTTCTTGCTAATGCTAATATTAAAGCTAAACTTAAATCAGTCTAGATAATTCTTCAAGATATAGCCAGATTACTTGAAAACCTGACCATAAACCAACTTGGCAGAAAAGTATTTGACAAATAAATGGAATGACTGGGCACTTACAGGCTTGCCAATCTGACATGATTCACAGGTGAAATAGTGTGGTTGCTAGCATGGATGTCTGTGGGATGCACTCATTGAAGCATTGGAGGAGGATAAGCTGTAAGGCTCTGAAGGGAACAAAAATCCTCTCCTATTAGACTGGCAGTTTGTGCAGCCTTACACTTTTTTTTCCAAGTAAGCATTTGAATATTCATGAAGAAGTACACCTATTTGGGTTTTTTTTGTTGTTTGGGGCTTCTTGATGTGTTGACCAGAATGGATCACTGACAATGAAAACTGTGACCAGAATTATTACAGCCTATTTAAATTCTGTAATGACTGATAAATTGATTCTTAGCTATTTTCCCTTATGAAGGTAGTGATAAATGAAAAGTCATTGTATGCAATGATGGCTCAAGGTGTCTCTTCATCCTTCCTTTCCTCATCAAGAAGCTAAAATTCTTTTAAACCATAGAATGTTTGAATTAGAGTATTTCCAACATCATTAAAAAATAATTCCTGTGAGCAACACTGAATGCAGCTCTTCATAATTTGAGACAGCTTTGGTCAGTCTGTATCCTTGCATGTAAAAGAGAGTCATGATAATGGAAGAGCCAGATCTTGAAGACAGGAGATAACTACAGGAATGACTGGAAGTTAATGCAATAAACTTCAAAGAAGAGGATGAGATAAGGGGTAGTTTCTCTGTTCAATCCTCTCCTTTTTTTCCTTAGATATTCAGTAGTGTTGGACAGAAGTGTTTCCATCGTTTTCAGTTTGCTCATTCCAGGTTTTCATAGGCTGTGTGTATTTTTCTCACTGTCTTGGGGTTTTTTAATTAGTGCATACCACCTCTTCTGAGATTATTTCTTACACCAGTAAATGCCTGAGGGACTGCTCAATGGCTTTATAGGAAGAAAACCTCCCGAAAAATTTGAAATCTTCTCATGGTATCCAGTTGGACCCATTTAACAGTTTTCTACTTGCCAGCTTTATTACAGCTCAAAAAAAAATTAAATTTGTGACTACCTGAAATGTGCTGTGTACTCCACAACTTACAGTCATATGCTTTGGCACTGGTTCAGAAATTCTAGTTACTTGTCAAACAGTGCATTCCAATTCCTTGTTAGCAAGAGAGATCTGGAAACATGCATCAAAAATTGTTCAGTCTTAAACGATTTGGGCAGGATCGCTGTTAACCTCATTTTATTTTGGTACTGATGGGTGTGCTCCCAGTCTGCTGACCTCCAGATGGTGGCATCACAAATGCAGGAACACTGCTTGTCAAACCCCCAAGTCCTGAACTTAAAAACACACTGAGATGTGTGATAGAAGTGACTTGCCCGAGGCATCATGTTGGATAATTATGTAGCACAAGCTCTTTGTGCATCCTAAGCATCACAGTGCTCCCTAGGGAAAAGAAAACCATAGAATTTTGTGGACTACAGATATGACCTATATAACACTTCCTCTTTGGCAAACCCTGAGGAAAGGCAGTGATTTTCCTTTGGTTCTTCGATGGTTCACAGGCTCTGTCTGTGATGAGTACCTATTTGAGGCTCAGGATCATTGACTTGTCAAGTCTCTAACATGTTTTGTGTTTGACACAGTTATATTATGCCTCAATGGAAGGTAGGTGGTAAAAGTATAACAAAGATAAGATTGCAAGCAATTTGAGGAGCTTTATAAAATTTTGCTTACATATTAGGTTTTGGACTATATTACTCATCTGTTTTGTTGTAATATTAACTGTTGCTTTATATATTTTTGTCATTGCTAAAATATGGCCAAAGGTCAGAGTAAAATATGTGCAATTAAGCTGACAAAGAGACAGTGTCATCAGTCCCCTCCTCCAATAAACACTCTGCAAGATGAGAAATACTTCTGTATCTAAAGATCTCTTTACACCCAACCTGTGTACAATGCCCAATAGGAATCTCTTCCCATGAATGAAATTCTTCATTCTACTGCTTTATTTGTGGTTAGTTATGAAAATGCCCTTGAAAACCAGCCATGAAAAACATGCTGGATGCAGACATCAAAGATTTCTGCATCGGTATTTTAATCCAGCTTCTCTTCAGGTGCCATTTACTTTGGAGTTCTTTGCTGCATAAAAGCCTGTTATATTTATTTCCATCAGGTAAATGAATTTGTCTCCCTCTTTGAGAAGAAAGAATGCCAGTATTCAATCTTGCCAAATTCAAAATGAACTTGGGAAAAAAGCAGAATATATATCAGTCTAAAATGAGCATGAACACAACTGAGCAGAGTTTAGGAAAGAACTGAAGACCTTTCTGAGAGGCTCTTGTTATTCTCTGGCTCTTGTATTAGACATGCACTTGGAGTCAGATGAAAGTGCTGCAGGAAGTCTAGCATTATGCTTACCACAAAATTGACATAATGGAACAGTAATTCTCTGTTCTTTTAGATAAAACCTGTCCATTGTGCCTCCTCTTATTGCACTTGAACACTGTAACTGCTTTTTCTGGCATGTTTAAAATATGCTGTTCTTATCTGTGTGAATTACAGCTTCAAAGTCTACCTCCAGCTACCACCCATTATTCCTGGCTCTTAAATTATCTGATCACTCCCCATCATCTTCCACTTCAGAAATAACTTTTTCAGTCATCCCTTAAGAACCTTGCTCAAATGGGCTAAATTTCAGATATCTGCTTTTGTCCTGCCTCTTTATCCTTTCCCAGGACAAATGCTCCTGGCTTGGTGTCATCCTCCTTGCCAGGTGCAGGCTGCCCCAGTGCATCGCAGAATATTCTGGAGTGATGAACTGCCTTCCTCAGTGCCTCACCCTGGAACTGCATACGGAAGGAGGTGTTTAGGGAAAAACAATTCAATCTTTCACAGGAGGGGAAATCAGGCATGAGAAAACAGTAGAGACTTTAAACCAGATTGTTCAGGAGAGTAATCCATGACCCTTAGTCTGTAATGCAATATACATTATTGTTCTGCTCAGTTTTGGATAATAAGAGCTAACATGTATACTTTCAAATTCTACTGAATGTCGTGATGCCTGAGTCTGCCAGCAGTTAAACATTTTATGACTAGTCTGTAATTAAAATAATTGCCCCTATTCCAGAACATGTATTTTGTAGGCTTTACTCACTCAGAACTTGTGTTATGTAAGGTGGATGGGTTTTTTAATTACACAGAGTACTTCACATTTATGATAAACTACTTACATCTTAATATCTGTTAATTCTTAGTGGGTAGAGAAATGCTTTCCAAGTCCTTCTTCTGAGCTATTTAATGCTTATAGATAAAACCTTAAACTTAAACCTTGGTTTATACTACTAGTTCAGTAAGTTATTTTAACTTTCTTGTGGAATTTAAAGGTTTGTCTGGCTCAAATAGAATTTTAGTATTAGTTTGTTGTTGAGGTGATCAAATGTGAGAATTCCAGTTATCTGGGGGAGTCTGGAAGAAGAAAAGATGTGTACCAAAAAAGATGCTTTTGAATGGAAGAATAAAACATGTGCAATAAACAACTCTCAGGAGGGCATCAGTGGGAGGGAGTGCTCAAGATGGTGTTCTCAGGATGCACCTTTAGTAGAGCAGTGTCTCAGGTCCCACTGAAACAGAGCTGCTCTTGTGATGTGCTTTAAACACCAAACATGGCATCTGCTTCCTCAGGCTCAGTTTTAGGCTCACCACTTAATGATCTGGTGTGTGCTCAAGCCCACAAAGAGTTTTTGTTGCCAGAACTGAAGCGAAGGGAATTGCAGTGTGGGGACTTCTGCTGAGGCCAGCTTTGCTGCCAGAGCCAGCATTTCATGGAACCATATCCCTGAGGGATTTTGTCCTGGGGTCACAGCTCAGTCACCCTGTGTGCAGAGATGTAAACATGCGTCCTTCTAAAACAAACTTTATGTAATCTGACTTTTTATGAGGTACTTTGTTTTCTTCTCCTAAGTGTTTAAATACATTTTGATTGACATGGTGCTGTATTTGTACATCTGCTCAGATTTTGTCTATGGCACAAAGGAGGGGAAGGTACAGAAGAAGCTTATCTTACCTGATTAGAATATATTTTAATAATTTTAATGTGGAAGATTCTGTGCCATTCTGCTTTCACTAATTTCAGCAGCCTCACAGGATGTAGGAATAATATGATCTGGTCTTGTGTGCGGAAAGAAGATGAATTCATATGTTGTGTATATCTTCATTAAAGTTTAAATATTTAAATATCTATCCTTAGTTATATTCATTATGGCTTATTTTGCTCATGCTTCCTTGAGAAATATCTTCAGTATAAAATGGTGTGATAAATTGTGAAAATGGAACTGCAAAGTAACTTGCAACTTCCAAAAGTCTAAATGGAGATGTGTGTGTGACCATGGTAGTTGATGAATCATCTTCCTGGCATAGAACTGGAATATCCTATGCTGTTTCTGAAATGCAACCTGCTTTAAATTTCCCAGAATTTTAATCTTGTGCTCGGTGTTCTGAGGATCTTGGACAAGTACCCTGACATTCTTCTGTGGCTTTGTGTTGGACCACAAACCAGAGGAACTGGAGTACAGTAAAGCATCATTTAAATACAAGGCACAACTGCTTTTCAATGGAAAGTGCAGAGGTAGGAGGGAATGTGGAATAAAGGACCCTACTCTAGGCAAGGACAATGGAAAAGCATGAAGCAGGAAATAGGTTATATGGTTAAGGGGGAGGACACAATATCCTGAAAAAGCCTATTGAAATTTTTAAATGCTTGCTTTTTGTTGCAGATTAATCAGCCACTCGATGGGGATTAACAGTGGAGCACCTCTTTGTGTCGCCTTTCCACCTCTGTGTAGCACGAATAACAACTTCAGCACTTCTTCAATAATAATTATGAAACTGGTATTAACTGAATGGCAATTATGGATTTTTAACTCTAACTCACAGTAAACCAGCAAGCCATATGTTGAAATTCTTACCAAATAGCTTTTCATTCTTAATGTCTCATATCTATACAAGAAGTTTCAAGATACCTGTTTGTACAAGAGGAATATAAGCATTACTTGCCCGAGGAACAGAAGCTGAAAGAGAAGACACCCTAACTTGTTCGTGGAGTTATGGTAGTATTATTTATATAGATATAACAAATATATATATTTTTTATGGTAATGAAAATGGCTCCTCAGAATGCTGACTCGGAATCTATGCAAGTTCAAGATCTACCTGTGGCACAGCTTCAGAAACCAGAAAACAAGGAGAATGAAAGTAAGGAGGAGACCATTAGTGAAGGATCCATAGACCGGATACCGATACGCCTGTGGGTGATGCATGGTGCAGTAATGTTTGGCAGGGAATTTTGTTATGCCATGGAGACAGCTTTGGTAACACCTGTATTGTTACAAATTGGTAAGTAATCCTCATTTCTGTGAGTAAAAGCTTTCTATGTATTTTTTGCATTGGTTGAAGCCAGGCAAAGAGAGAAGATGCATCTGCCAACTGAAGGTACACAAGGTAAAAAAGATTTTGGTTGTTTTCCTTAGTGCCTGTAGCAGATTCAACTGCGTGATCATGTTTAAATGGGAAGGATTTCTACATGCATTCATCTTCTGTCTAATATTGCTTCCCTCTTTAAAAAATGTAACCTGATTTTAATTCTAAAATTCTCTACTACAAGGTAAGTGTCCTAGCAACTAGAAACAATATTAGGCTATAAAGGATTGCAGTGAAGCATTTTTTTAATTTACAGAGAAATGCTTCAGGTTGCAGTACTTTACAATATCTAAACAGTTAGATAAATTGTTTTTTCCAGTGAACTACTGCATTTATTTCTAACCACTAGAGAGTCTTGTTTTGTATGATTAATGTGCCATTTACAGAATGTGAATACATATGAATAAACTATGATACCATTAGCCTTAGATGATAATAGGGGAAGTGGTGTGGTTTAGAATAGGGGTAGTTAAATTTCATGGTGAGTATTGTCATTAGGTTTCAAATAAACTGTTTACATTATTAAGAGTATCTGATATTGCCTTTATCAAATACAGAAACTTGTCAATCATATATCAGAAAATATTACACGACACGGAATGGAAATGCCAGACTGAACGGGGAGTAAGCCAACCATGTGTGTGCACTGTATAATTGTCTATATATTTGTATATGATATGTTTGCTTTGGCTTACTTGTGCAGGTGTGCCTTACAGCTTGCTCAGCTGTGGCCAAACAGAAGCACTCAACCAATAATAATGTTCAATGAATACTGTTTACAACATTGTTTAAAAATTTCCAGGTTAGCATCTTGAATGAAACACATGGTGGGGTGTTTGTTTGTTTGACATGAGAAAAAGGTATTTTAGCTTGAACTTGTGAGCATGTGATGTACAAGTACTTTCATGCAGTCTGGCTGCAGTTAAAAATGTGTTTTCATGTGAAATTGCTAGTTGGTTTATTTTGAGTGAATGGAGTGAATAATCAGTGCAGTTAGTGCCATGGGAGATGCTGATGAGTTAAGCCTCTATGTTTTCCTGAAAATTTTAATTTTCAGAGCTCATCAGATGGTCTCCTTGGATTTATTGTTTGCATTGTTAAAGCAGATTCTAAAAAGGTCCAAAAAAAGAGCTTTTCTGATCAACCTGACTTAATAAAATACATGCAGCTTCATCTAGAAATGTTTGTAACATTTGTAAATTGTTCTGAGGTTTTGCTTTTTGGGTAAGTTGAGATTTAGAGACTTCAGTGCCTTGTACTGGCAGCATTGATTCAATAGCTGTCTACCATAAACTCAAAAACTTGCATCCTGCTTTGCATGGAGAAGATCCCTGGTTTTGTAAGTGACCTGTACGTTTTTGTTTGCTTTGTTTGTGCTGGCATTTGGATGATTAAAATGTATGGCTGGCTAAGCTGACTTTACCTTACCACAGGGTAAGGTCAGACAGCATAAATAAACCATCCTCGTAATTACTGACCCGTCTTCCAGTTTACATTTCTTTTGTGAGCTTTTCTAGCTGTTTCCTCCAGATAATTGAGAAATATCTCTTCCCTTCCTTCCCTAACTCCAGTGATCAAAATAACATTGGGATTTGGGGGAAGGCAGGAAGAGGGTTCCCACATCTAGAAAAGCTGCACATAGGCAAAGCGATGTAAGGGTCTGTGGGGATGCAGCAATGATGTTCCAAGGCACAGAGATAAGAAATGGAGGTAGCAGTTACAAATGCCAGTGCTTTGGGAGCTAATTGAAAGCTTTCTGCTTGGCTCCTGTGCCCTCAGCAGGGCTAAAAACAATGTTGGATTCACTAAAGGGTTAAGTTATTCACGGGTGACTTATCTGGCCTCTTTGTTAATTACCTCTTACATGTTTCTGTTTACCTTTATCAACCTCAACATCTGTCTGCCTCAGCGTGAACTATATTTATTCCTCACTGGAGGGGGTTGCAATATAGCAGTCGAACTGATGTAATATTCCCTTTGCTTCTTATTTTGGTAAAAGCAAAGATCAGTTTCTGTGAGATTAAATTGGCTCGAGAAACTATATTTGAGAATTGGCACCTGGGGAAGTGGGGTGACTCAACCAATTTTGCTTATAATACACTGAAGAGCAAGAAGCCTTTTGGGTATCTAGAAAAAGATGACTCTTTACAGAGTGTGTTGAATAGTAACAATTAAACTTTACAGTGTGTGCTTGTACTTTTCTGTACCTGGGAAAACTTTGATCACTGAAATAATCTGAGATTCTTGTCAGATATCACCATGAAAACCTTAGGCACGTTAGTATGGTGTTACACACTTTCTGCTTGCAAGTATTTGACTTTGCAGTTTGAGTACCCTGGATCAGAGGTCTAGTTATGATTTGGCAGATGACCAACCTGCCCTACTTGTTCTGTAACCAATGAAATTTTATCAGCTGAAGGAGATGGTCACTTGGATGGTCCCTTTCCAGTTCAGCAGTGGTTGAACTCATTGTGCTTAAGTTTCCTGAAGTTCTGAAATCTTAACAAGAGAACATGAAAGCATAAGTGAAGGCTGCTTGACTCAATGCATTCTGTGAATTGGAAAGCTACTGAAGCACCCAAGTTACTTCACCCCTACTGAAAGAAGCTCTAATTTCTAACTTTAATAATTGTCTTTATTGCTATAATTGATGTCACATTGCTCTGTCAGAAATGCAGCTACAAATCTAGAACAGTCTTGTAGTCATAACTGGGCTTCAGTAGCCTAGCAACAAGTACAAGCCAAATATATATTACATGTTTTTTTTAATTACAGCTTGCTCTTTAGTTTCTTAGTATCTGCAGCTTAAGAATCAAAATGAAGCGGTGAACTTGTTAAGAATTCAAACAATGTAAAAAAAATGCCAAATATGAGAATTCCAGTTGGAGTCCAGATGAAATTATTTTAGTTGACACTTTCAGAAGTTATTATCTCTAAAAATCTCCATTAACCTTTTTGGGACCTATTCAATAAGCAGTTTCTCCCAGCCAGTGTTACATTTTACTAGAAAATAAACTTTCAGCACCTTCAGAACTTAAGTTTTACTTGTTCATGAGTCCAAGGATTTTGAGAAACTTGAGTTATTCATGTTATTCTTGACTGTTGAGACTGCTGTTTGCTTCCCCTGCACAGAAACTGCAAATTCCATAGGAGCAGGATGAGGCCTTTGCCTTCTGAAACATCTGGTACTTAATGCTTCTTATCTGTGAGAGAGAATTAAAATCCCTGCTATTGTTTATAAATGAGAGTGTATTTTCTTCCATCATTAAACTTGGCTTCTAAGGATTAAGTCTCTAAAATCATCCCAGTTCATAAGTTCATGGAAGATTTGGATACATGATAATATTATTTTGTATGGTATTTTGCTTTAATAAAAGTAAAGGAGAAACCAAAGACTGGTGTGATGTAAACTTGGAGAAACTGCTTTTTGAAGAAACTTGTTCAGTGAAATCACAATACCTTACTTATGTTAATACTTTAAACCATTAATAAATACGTAACTTGGTAATTTCAGATTATTTCTACTTTAATTCAAACAAAATTTTGGTTTTAATACAAGATGTAAATCCATTTTAGTTCTTCTGAAAGGTGGGATCCATTTACCTGTTTCATTAGGACTGTGGAAGGAGAAAAAAAAATCTGTATTTTGTGGCTTGGGATGGCTGCTGCTTTCAGCAGTCACTGTCTGACTAATGAGAAGTGGTAGCTGTAAACATGAATTTCACATTTTATATTTAATATGGTAAAAGCTTTGTCAAACCTTTACTGTTCCTTCAAAGACTCTTTCAATGTTACTGAGTTTTTTATGAATACTTAATGGACACAGAAGTGACTGTCAGCACCAGAGCTGTTCCTCATTCCCCTGCATAAATTTAATATATTACACTGGTGCTCCTTAAAAGTATCTATGTACATTTACATAGTTTCATAAGGATACATAAGGAAAATGAATTTACATGTGCTTGCTTACATTTATAACGTCTCTTAAATTTAGAGATGTTTGTCTGGTATGCTGCAGGTATAGCTGATTTTTTTTTTATGCATTTCATATGTGAGTGCCTCTCTGTGATGGCATCACTTTGTTTTACAGTGAGAATTAATGGGTTCTTGTAAGAAACATTGGCTAGTCTACCATTAAATACTAGTCAGTTAACCCTGAGCATCAGTGTTGTTTTTAGGCAATAACACTCAAGAATATAATTTCTGGAAATTGAGTATTTCATGGCTAATTACTAGATTTTATTAAAAAGAAAGGCTGAGCTACACAAAGCAGAGCACCATAGATTATTTTTGTTTGGAAAAAAAAATTATTTATCTTATTAGATCTTTTCAAATCAGCAAAATGCTGTAGTTGCTCTAGTCTCTTACACATAGGAAAGCTGTTCAGGGGTTTGGGCTGTTATTTTACAGCTAAAGCAGTTACTTATAATATCTCATTAAAAAACAAATTGTCTAACATTCAAAATTCATCCAGCCTAAAGCTTAGCAGACTGTGCATAAAGGGTCTTGAAATCTAGTTCATGTGAAATTGCCAGTATGGAAAAAGTGTGTTAAGCAATAATTCAAAGTGCTGATTTTGAGAAATCTCTGTGGTAGCTGAGAACTCATTATGCAGAAGAGATTCAATATTCCAGAGTGAACTCTTTCAGTTTGCAGTAGTGACTCTCTCCATTGAAATACAGCGTTGATACCTGCCTGAGAAGAATGGAGATAAAGGGAGATTATGGAGATGTATTTAGAAACCAAGCATGAAATGTTACAGATGAATTGGCTTCTAGGTCTGTTTCTTCAAAGGAATTAAGGTATCAATTGCTGACTCAATTTGTGTAGAAGCAGATAGCCTTCCTAAGGCTAAACTTGAGATCAAAGGAAATCTAAAAACCTGAAAGATCTCTTGGGGAAGAAGGGAGCAAAGGGTTGGATGGGCTGTTAGAGGCTGCCTATAATTTAAATGAAAAAGAGCTGAGTGCTGGAAAGCCTCGTGCAGATGGAGGAAGCTCTTCAACACAAAGCAGCACTGAATCTATTTCAGCTCAGCTCGAGTAGTTGAGTTTATTCCTCATCTCTGCCAGAGGTTACCTGAAGGTTGTGTGTTTTTAACTGCCTTTCTGCAAAGCTTCATCTTCCATTTCAGCCGTGTCCTACCTTACCTTGTCTTACCAGGAAAAAACTGAGTTGCTATAACCTGGCCTTTTACTCCCAGAATTAAATTCCTGTTTAATCCAGGTCCATTCGTGCTCGCAGGCATGGCTGCATTTAATGCTGAGAGTGAATTGCAAGATCTGAATTTCTCTTTGGAAGAATTAATGGCTTAAGTGCTGATCTGTCCCAAGAGAGGGCTGTAACACAGCTAACCTGAGGGCAAGAATTGAATGTATGGTGGGTCAAAAAAAACCTGGAATAATAAACAATTAAATCCTTTTTTCAGCTTTGTTAGCTTTGGTTAGTCTGTAAGATCATATAAAGTTTGTATTCACATCTCATTTGATGGAATGTATAAGACTGCAAATATTGTGCCTGAGGCACATGTTAATTGCTCTATAAAACCTCCCCACCCATCTTTTTTTACTTATTGACTAATTTTATGCCCACTAAGGGGTTGTGTAAGACTAATTTTACTGTACTTCTTTTAAACTAACAAGCAAGCAGGCTTTCATATCATGTATCACTCTTACATAAAATATCTTTTGACCTCGAAGCAATAGCAACACAGATTTTGAACACAGATAGCCTTACTGGAAGGTTGGGTTAAAGATATATTTAAAGCCCTTTTAAAAGAAAGATACTGAAAGGAGCTGTTAAGATTTTTAATCCTGAGGGCACTTAGGAGCATGTGCTTTATTTCCATATGAAGGCAAATGCCATGCAGTTTGGCAGTTGTGCAATAGCTATTCCTTACAGCATTTTTTATATCAATGTTCTGTTTTTCTTTAAGTAACACTGAATCTGGCATTCAGAGGCCCCACTGATAACACATGGCAGATTTTCAGCTGGGTAATGTGAGGATTCCTGCTGGCTCTAGGGTCCTACAGACTGTGAGTTTGGATGAAAAGCCTTTCTAGGAGAGAGGAGTTAAGTGCAAATGGATTCAGAGGCTTCTCCCATAGCATGAAATATGTTTCCTATTACTGCTTACTAGTAGGTAACTGTTTGTTCCCTGTATTTTTAGCTGAATAAGGCTTGCTGGAGAAGCCACTTCTAAAATAAGGTTCGTATTTATTATGGTGCTGCTTTTTCCCTTTCCAAATCTTTAACAGAATTCCTTGAGCTTTTAATTGTGTACTGCGGGAATGTTAATGTGGTTTGGGTTTTCCCCTCCCTAGCATAAGGAATGTTCACAGTAAAAATGTTGTGTGAACACTCTTTGTTTTCACTTTAAGAGTTTGTGTGGTCTGAGGTTAGAGCAAGTGACCAGTATATGACACAAGAAACATGAACAGCTCTGAAAACTGTGGGCTGACAGAGGCAGCAAAGTGCAGGGTAAAGCAAACTGGAAAATTGCTGGCTGTCAGCAAAGGATAGAGGTTTAAAAGCAATTTTTGATTTCATTGTCACCTCTGTTCCTCAAATAATTTTATTCTGCAGGAATAGACATTTTAGTCTGTGATTTGTCAGAAGAGCTTGAAGCCTCCAAAAATAATCACTCTCTAAGAAGGAAATGTACATCTCTATCCTTATGTAGCTGCTTCTTCCTACCTGTAGATATTTCCTGTCCAGCATGCTGCCTGCATTTTATTTGGAGTAGCCAAGGGTTAGGAGAGGCTAAACTGTTTGGCATGACTTAGATGTACTTTGAGATCTCTGTTCCCCTTCTTTCCCAAATACCCAGTAAAGCACAGAAATAAGGACTAATCACTGCTAGAAGTTAATGCTGGTGAACTGGGTATGGAACCATATTAAATTAAAGATTTTTTTTTTAATTTTTATATCAGCCAATAGCATTACATTTTTTTTCAGTCTATTGTAAACAAGGTTTTCTATTTCTCTTATCATTGGGTCACCAAATTGACTTGAAATTCTTTCCTATCACACATAGCAGACCCACCTTGATTTGAGACTCAAGGCAAGCCTTTCTGCTGCTTTCAAATACAGTTCTAGAGTAGAAATGGGCACAGATGGGAATAAGGAACTGCAGGATCCCTGCATTTTTACTAAGATTTCCTGTGGGTAGTGGGGAAAAGATGAGAGAAGCAGGGAGAGACTTTGACCTCCTGGAAATGCACTAAAATTGAGTGGTTTTAAACACACATTTATGCAACATCTTTCTTAGCCTAAACCCTTCCTCTTAATCTGCCTTCCACTACATGCCCAACATCTCTTTATACTGATGTCTAAACACCCTCATCCTGAACCAAGATGTCAGGAGAAGCCTTGACTGTACATGCATGAGTTTTTCTGCTCAGAATTTGAGTTTGACCCTCAGCTCTGACCGAGAGGTAATTTTGCCATAGCAATAATAGGTGAAACTCAATAGTGCTTCCATGCTCCTTTATTACAAAGTAATTGCCACCAGGGCAATTTTCCAGAAGGCAATTGCCTGTTCTTTACTGTAAAAAGAAACCTTTCAGATCTTGGGTGGGGTTCTGGTGGCAAAGACTTGCAGATGCAGAACTGAGATTTGGATGGCCAGCATTGGAACTGGCAACCTCACAGCTTCAGTGGCTTTCTGTTGAATGTGGACTGAGAGACAGGTTATGAAAAAGGAATAGCTGGGAACTTGTTAGTGAACAGGAGTCTTACTTTTCAAGGAAACAGAATTAAAGCCACTTTGGAAATGAAAAGAGTGTCAGCAGGCCAACTCATGTAATGTTTTAATATAGGATTGTCAGAGCTGCAGCCCCCTGACTGTGTTCCCCACAGTGTCCTGTCTGCTTGTTTTAAGAGTCTTTCTGTTGTGATGCCCCTCTTGGACCCCATTTAATCATCCTCTTTTCACCAAACAACAGTTGAAGAGCTTTCAGATACACTTCTGCAAGCTATTTTGCAAGAAATTATTGCAAATGTTTTGTGCTACTGATTCAGCTTGGTAATATTTAATGCAAGTCCATTTAACTAAGTAGGGAAAATCCATGTTATGGATTATGTCTGCATTGGTTTGGATAAATCTCCTATAGCTCATGTAACTCCATAAACATCTTCTCCCTGAAGTCTTGAGTAGCTGGGTACAGAGCAGCACAGATGCAGATTTGTGAAAAAACAGATAAACTCAGCTCTGTTAATATTTGGTGATTTTCAGTTGGAGCTTCCAGGTGAATTTTTTTCCAGAGTAGTAGATACAGAGCATATAAACTGAAGAATTTGAATCTGACCTTCTATTATTTTTAGGGAATGATGGGCTACAGTTTTCTACAGCAAAGTTAGGTGCCATCTTTCCAGGCTTTTGGGAGTGCTAAGTGTTAGAAGAGAGCTTCCACACCTGGTTCAAAAATGTCTTAACACTTCCAGAGCAAGAATGCTTTTCCCCATGGAGGTCCTGATATGGGGCAGGGTATCAGAACAGAAAGGCTCAGTCCCTACAGTGGCCTGGTTCTGTCCTTGATATAAGCTTTGTCTCTGGCAAGTGTCCCATTGTGAGGCAATACAATTGTTTTTATTATGCCCATAAATTTTGTATAACTTCTGCTCAGATTATCTTCACCTTGAATTTCTATCTTCCCCTGAATCCCAGTGTCTGTTCTTTCTGGCTCAAGTGATAAACAGAGCTGGATAGTTTTCTATGTGTTCTCTGTATTGGCTGTATAAAAACATGAATTTCCTGCTTTTATCAGCTGTGCTGCTCTGTAAACAGTAGTCTTTCAATAATTCTATAAGAAGTGAGTTTACCCACCCCTGCCCCCAGCCCCCAGGATAATCTGCAAATTCTAAAAATATCCTGCTTTAAATGAGCTCTTGATCTGGAAGTGTTTTAATACCTTTTACAAATGTTATATCTGGACACTTCTGGAAAGTAAAGTATTTCTTTGGAGAATAGAGATCAAGTTCATGTAGGTGGCATGAAAATAAATATTAAATTACATATTCTAAAATTAGTATTAAACTTGGGCACTCTGGGAAGAATCTTCATGAATTTAAACCAAAGTGTCTTGAGTATTCAGATAAATGATTGTTTACTGGGGTTAATTAGTTGTAGTGGAGACAGTTGTGGTATTCATTATGTTTTCTTTACCTGATTTGGAAACTCAGAGTCAGTGTCCTACCAAGCCAGACATTTTCTGGCAAGGAAGAGTCATTACAGGCATACCTGCTGTCTTATATGGACTGCATCAGGTGACTTCAAAATGATTGTTTATCATACTCAGCTGCAATTTAAACAATCTGTGCAGCGATTGGATGTCACTGAAATATCTGATCTGCTGTTTTCTTCCAAGCTGCAGCAGAAAAGAAGAGCAGATGCAATGTGCTTTGCTCTTTTTTCCTCCCTTTAAGTCATTATTCTGCAAAACTTTAAAGGAATAAATTTCTGGTTGCTAGACTTTGGTGTCAGTTTATCACCTCTGTAGTGGTTCTGCACTACATGTGCTGTTTTAGAAAACAAGGGTTTGAGTATTCCTGATATTAATGTCTTTGTAAAACAGAATTATAGAATGGCTTGGGCTGCAAGGAATCTTCAAGACCATCCAGTCCCACCCCCCTGCCATGAGCAGGGAACCTTCCACTATCCCAGGGTGCTCAGAGCTCTGTCCAACCTGGTCTTGAACATTTCCAGGGATGGGGCAGCCACAGCTTATCTGGGCAACCTGTGCCAGGGCCTCACAGGGTAGCATTTTTTCCTAATATCCAATCTAAACCTACCCTCTAACACAAAGCAAATAATGTTTACTTAATACTGACCTTAAATAAGAGCAGAAGGAAACTGTCATCTGTATGAAATTAAAAGAGAACTTAAATTCTTTTCCTTTCCTTAAATTCCTTTCCTTTCTATTACAACCAACAGAAGTGTGCCACAAACAGAGTTTTCAAGCCCAAACTGGCTGACACCTCAGAGGTCATGGCTAGGCCTGTGGGGAGCAGCAGTGTTGACATCCCTTCCTCAATGACTTCCTGGGTCCCCCCAGTGCCATCTCACTGTGGAACTTTAGAGAAGCTCAAGAAGTGCATGGGGGAGCCTTCACAATATTTGAGTTTGGCATGACAAAATGAGATTATGTAATCAGTTAAAAGGCTGAGGGTGGTTCTTTCTCTGTAATTTAATTAAGCAATAGTCTACCAAGTGCTCCCCCTTCTCTGAGGTAGTCAAAGTCACGCATCATGAATTTTGTACCAGGGACTCCATCGGTCTGGAGAGAGTCAGTGTGTGTGCCAGAGATAATGGAGATAATCAGAGGAAGGTTATTTTTCTGCATTGTGTATTCCTACTCTATTGATGTGGCAAATGTGTTTAAAATAAGTTTTCAAAGGTTTTTAAGCTGTAATATTCAGGAGAAGAGTTTGGTACAACTTTGTCAGGTATGAAAGGATTGCCAAATCCTGCAAATTATTTAGATTTGAATCTTAGAAAATATTCAGGGTCTTTGTTGCATGACTGAATAATGCAGAGTTGCTACACCTATAACTTATATATAACTTGCATATATGTATAAATAACCTATATAATAATATATACATGTATCCATTCTTTCATAAGTTTAATTGGCAAAAAAAAATCCCATGCAGAGTTGTATAAAAGACAACTGGTTTTCACAATATATATGAGAACACTTGTCTGGTTATTGGAATAGAGTTCTGTTCTGCTTCCTCCCCAGTGGGGTTTAACTCTCATAATTTGCACATTTGGAAAGGAAATGTTTGCTGTGATTTGTGTTGGTGTGCTCTGCTTGTTTAACTTCAAGTTTTATTGGTAAATTTATCTTTTCCACGTGTAGCTTCACTGACTGGGCACCATAATACATGTGAGTAAAGATCACATTTAAGGGTCTGCAGTAAGAAGTTATATTCATCTTATATTATTACATTTTATTCCAGACTATCAAATCCTGTTATATGGTGCAAAGGGACTCCATGGATCTCATTATCCTTCATGTACAAATGAAGTTGTATAATTCTTAATCAGCTGAGTGAGGGTGGGGATCAACTTCTCTGGGATACAGTGAGTTATTTGGTGTGATGCCTGACACTCTGCTCTAGTTACTAAAATTTCCTATGAGAGCAACCCTGTAGTATGACCCTACAAGCTCAAAATATTGAGATCAAGGGTTTTATTAACTAGAATTTAGAAAACTTCAATGTGAAAGCAGCTCTGCTTTTAAATCTCCCCTGTACATGTATAGAACGTGTTTCACGTAAGTCAGTGTTCAAGCCAAAACATGCAAGTTAGGAAAGTTTGAGGCAGGTTCCATAAACACCAACACTGTCTTTAATCAGCCCCAGAATTTCATCTGAGAGGATGATTTTCTATAATGCTTTACCACAAGGCTGGTAGTTGGTGGCATCAGTAGCTACAGAGAAAACCCACATTTTTTGGCAGGGATAATCCTCAGTTGATTAAAACTCTCTCTCTGATCATCCACATTCTCATATCTGGAGATCATTACAGCCTCTGGTGAACTGCAGTGTTTTTCCTGGAGCAGTGTACGTGGAAAACTGTGCCTGCAACCTCCAACATGCTGTTCATGTGTTGCAGCAAACAGGGAAAGCACTAATAGGATTTCTGTTCCGCTCGATGTAGCCACATGAGGAATTAACCTCAATAAAGGCAACTGCGTAGAGGAATGCAGTTTCTCTTTAGCAGCTTAGGATAGGTTATTTGCAAAATTTGCCTGTTTGGGGTTTTTTAAAGCAAACAATGAATAATGAGTTAGAAGAATCAGTGTGTTTCTTTATATATTCATTCACATCATTCATCAACATTTTTAAAACGGCAAATAATTGAAAAGTAAATGCTGTGTTACCACTCTCTGCCGACTTTCTGGTAAAGCTTCCCATTAGCACAGTTATGACCAAAATGATCCCAGACAGAGTGTTTATTCCTGCCATAAACAAACCTGTGGTCCAAAAGCTTTTAGAAAGTCCAGAAGGTTGATTTTTCAGCATGGTAACAAGTAACAATACACTTTTTGTAAGCCTGCCATGAAAATAGTGCTTTTTTGGGAGGCTTTGAGTCTTGAAAAGGGAAGTAAAGCACTTTGAGACTGCATGATGTCAGTGGCCTAAGGAGTGTAGGTAGGATCAATTCAGCTTTTTTCTTTTCTGGCAGTTTGGGGGGAAAATGGCTTTTGGAATATGAAGTGTATATTGGGTAGCTATGACGTTTATTAGGTATTACATTTTTTTCTGTTGGGTCACTCAGGGTAATTGTAGAAGGAGCTGCCTGCAGCACCTTCTGACCCTTAAAAGGACTATGAAAATGTGATCCCAGCTGAAATGTAAAGATCAACTGTCTGGTCACTAATCCCCAGGAAGAAAACGTTCTCAGATGGTGTCTGCAGGGGTACGCAGGCCAAAAAACACCTCCTTAAGTCAATGTTTTCATGTGACTTCCAAGCATGTGGTCAAGTCTAAAAACTGGGGAAGGAAAGAATGATTTTTATCAATGTGCAGAGACAAACTCCTTGCATTTTACTCTCGAGGCTGGAAGTGAACTGTTTTCTTTGCTGCTTGCAATTCAAGGGCGCAAATATTGTGCTAACCGGACTCTGTCTGGCTGCCTGCTCAACAAAGAAAATACTTTTTTGGCTACCCTCAAGTCTGCTTGCCTTCCTTTTTCAAGTTCTGTTCCTGGGTACACTGAGCAGATGCCATGCTGGACTATGTATATGCCAGTCATTTGTTTGGCAGAGTGGACCAGATCCTTTATGACTCCCTAGGGCTTGAGAGTTGGTGGAGTGGAACAGACACATCAGGGGAAACTTCTGCTGCACGGAATAGGAATTAATATCTTGGTGATGCCTTCTAGCCCACTGTTTGCTACAATGGTGGTTTAAAAGTCTTGGCCATGAGCAAGTCCCAGAACATTTGGGATCTCCTAGCCCTTGCTTAGTTATGTCAATCAGGCTTTTACCTACCCTTGAGGTCTGGGTAGAGCAGTGTGGAATGGTGCTCAAAGCTTCCTTTGGGCACAAACTCCTTGCCCTGTGGAGCAGAACAGCACCAGAGCAAGGAGGGCACAGGCTGCACCTACTGCTGCCTCATTGTGCTGCTGGGCTCCCTTTAGTCAGTAGGTTTTTAATTAAAAACTTGTTCTTAAAGTGAAAGGTTGTTTGTTGACCAGACTTTTTTAGGAGGTGGGAGGGTTGCTTCAATCTGGGTTAAATACCCAGAGTTAACAGTTGAGATTTGACTCTACTTGGAGTTACAGCTAGGGGTTAACAAGAGTTTTTGGTTGGGATTTGACTCAGCCATGTAAGTAGATGGTCATATTCTATGGTATTAATGTGTTAATCACTGCAACAAAAGCTCCACTGTTGATTAACAGGAACGGTTGCTAAAAGATTTTCTGTTGTGTGTGTAGGAACTTCTTGGATTTGGGAATTTTCGGGGAATTTGCGCCAAAGTCCCGTGTTTATAAATTTGTCAATATTCTAGAAACAGTGACAAAAAACTCCATTGAGCTTTGGATAAACTGGCATGCTGCATCTCTTCAGGCAACACATGTCACAGTAATTGATGTGTAATCTTGCAGCCAGAGGAGCGGGAAGTGCTGCAGCGTTACGCAATGCGCCGAGCCCAAGTGGGGCATCACGTACGGCTGATGCCTTTTAATTACATCCCATAAGGGCGAGGGAAGGATCAGTGTGGTGAAACAGATATTGACTGCTGCATTCATACATGGGCCTGCATACATTTAGACACTTAGTAGTGAAGGGAAATGGATGCTGATGTTGTGTGCATGACCTTCGAGTCCTGCGTCTGCAGCTTGTTTAACCAGCCAGCAGCAGGAGACAGCCTGGGAATAAATACCCTGACATTGTGAAGTCAGCCTTGGGTGAGTCTATAATAAAGAACACAACCCATATTTTCTGAAACAGTGAGAAAAGTTTTCAGTTTTTTACTTGATGTAAACACCTCTGCTATACCCTTAAAACTGCTCAACAGTGGTGGTTAAAAAGACTTTTTTTTATTAGTGCTGGTTCAGCACACTGGAAGTTGCATCAGATTTAATCTATATTCCATTTCAGCTTGTTAAACACTGTGATGCAAATTTCTTATTAGTGTCAAAGTGATATATTTCTAAATATTGGTAAATAAGTGAGAGAGCAAGAAAAGTTAAAAACAAGTTTCCCAAGAGCCAAAAAGGACAGCACAGATAATCTGGCAAACTTGAGTGAAATATCTTCAGCAGTAGGTGGGAGCCCTTGGCAATGTTGTTTCCTTGCTCGCTCTGCAGCTTATTTTCCTGCTGCAGTGTGGGGAAAGCTTTTTTGGCATTCTCAGTATTTGAGCGTAAAAGGTTCAGCTTCTGTCTTAAGTAAAGCTGGCACTTTACACTGTACCCTGGCAAAAATAAATACTGTGGGTTTGATAAGGATATAATTCAGTGGAACATATAGGAATTGCTTATTAGCTACAGTAAAAAAAAAAAAAAAAGTACAACAGCAGTTGATTCTGTGACCTTTCCTTGAGCAGGGCAGGTCATATGCATTGCTTTTGATTCCTCCTCCTCTGCAGCAGCAGGAGTAGCAAATAAATCAAGTAATAGACATATGTGTCAATATTGGATAAGGAAGTAGGAAACTGGGTTGTTATAAAGGCAGTAAGCTAGAAACAGTCTTCTCCCTGAATTACCATAGGTTGCCCCTCTGGAAGTAGGTTAGTAGGAGGAATAGAAACTTTAAAATAAATAATGGAAGCTTTAAAAGCTATGCTTGACAGCATTTGTGATCATGCTAAAAGGAAAATCACATTTGCCTGCCTGCAGATCTGCCCATGCGTTCTCTCTCTGATTCCTCAGACCTCAGCTGTTACCAGGCTTTTGCTTCCCCTCTCCCCCTTCCACACATACCTTTGGCTCACTTCTCTTAACATACGCTTCTCTTTCCTGACACAGCACCATAAAAGTGGGTTATAAACCAGAAATTGTCAGGAAAGCCACATAAACCTTTCTACAACTTTGGCAGAACAGCCATGCAGCAGCAGAGCTTAATGAAGCACTGACGACTCCCACAGCTGCCAAATATGAGAAGGGGAGGACAGTTGTAGGAGGTTGAGAAGCAATAATTGAGCAGAGACAAGACAGAAAAGGAGAGAGCTGGATGATGAAATCCTTTAAGAGGCCTGTAACTTATTTCCTTAATTCCATTTTCCAGAAGTGTTATTAAACCCACTGTGGTTGCTGCTGGCATGCTATTGCATAGGGAGTTTCAAAAGGCAGAATAGTTTTGCCAGAAGGAGATATTACTCTTCTGCAGCTTAAAAACACCTCCAGAACTCTCTGTGTGAAACACCACACTAATATTTCTGTACTGAAAGTGTTGAAGAGCAAGGGCTTTGTTTTATTACCAGTTTAGCTGGTCTTTCAAAATGGATGGCTATAGGTGCTGACATAGCATGAAATAGTTTCCAAATTTTTGGGAATTAATTCTGCTGTAACAGTGTTGACTTATTTGCATCCAACTCCTAAGGAAATCTAAAATTAGAAATACAAGTTTTAAGGAAATGTCAGACAGTTTTCCTACATCTCTAACCTAATATCATCATTTTAATTTTCCTCTTAATTATTTGTTCCTATGTCTCTAACATAGATGCAGATTTTGTCTTGAGTCCTGTCCTTATGATAGGGAGTGACTAAAGCAGAAATGTGGATGCATTTCAAAGGCCTGAATGTGCTGTAGAAGCTTTGAATATCACATCAGTGCAGGAAGGAGGTTCCTATTCTAGAAGGCAGACAGTGCCCCAGCCCTCTCCCCTGCAAAGTGTCTCTTTGGTCCTCTGGGTTTTTCCTGACTATTCCAGGGTGGAGAATAGTCTAACTTCTGACTTCTGCTGGTAGTTTTGGAAAGAATTTTCTGCTTTTTGCCCTTGGATGTCAAATTTTTGCAGTGCCATGTTTATGTCTCTATAATATTCCTCTTAATCATTTGTTCTCTTGATTACCACTCTCCTCAGTGCCCATAACCCCATCCAATAGAGAAATTGTACTTTATCCCTCCAGTCTTGTGTCCCACAAAAGATTCCTTGTTTGCACAAAGGAGGCAGCCTTGTATATCCTCCAGAGCAGTAACAGAGCAGCTGAGTGAGCTGAGAGCTCAGCATCCCATCCCTTGTGCAGCCATCCCTGCTGACAAGACCTTACAGGAGGGGGATGAGGGAGAGGAGAGACTTTTGCAAGTGGGTGACGTTTGTGTTCCCGCAGCGTATTCCTGCCTGTGAGATGGGGAGAATGTGCTGGCAGCTCGTGAATGCTGCAGGCTAAGCACAAGAGCTCTGATTCCACAGGCACAAGAGGAATTGCAGGATGTGAATTTACCAGCAGGAAGATTGAAGCCACAGTTTTGAGATGCTGTTTATGCAGTAGGTTGTTCCTGAGACACTGAGCGACAGCTCAGTGCCTGACAGCTTGCTGGGCAATCATTTTAATGTAGGGAGCTAAGCAGCAATGAAAAACTTCACAGTTTTGTTCTGAGTTCTTCCACCTGCTCTCTTGCAACTGAACTGAGCCCTGTGATCACAAGTATTGGTCAGTTTTTCACCAGTGTTGTTCTATTTGCTGCTTCTTCCAAGCAGGTTCTGAACAAGTGCTTGGCTTGAGCAAGTACCTTATACAGGTTGGGCAGGAGTCTGAATGAAAAGCAAACTTTTCATCTAAAAATCAAGTCCTGTATAAGGTTCATTTCTTCTCACCCAGCAGCTGTAAGATACTGTTGCATTAGGGCTGCAAATTAGAGGCTGTCTCCTCTCATGTGCTGCCAGACTCTGATTTCAAGAAGTACTTAAAATTATTTCCTTCTTAAAAGCTTGTACTCTAGCTGCTCAGATCATGGTAATGGGCACCAGGAGAAATCACTTTGCTTTTTTTTAGCCCTTCCCTGTTGGTCAGAGTTTCTGTTTCAATCCAGAAGTTAGAATGTGGTTTCTCATGGGTGCAACAAACTCTATGTACAAGTGCTGACTGTAGAGCACCAGTCAGGCCTATTCCAGTGCATTGGTTCAACATATGTTGGCTCAGGTATGGTTTCTCTGGCAGCTCAGGGTCCTACTCTAAGCCATTAAAAGTTCTAAAATCTGAAGGGAGATAGAAATAAGCGAAGAATATATGGTCAGTTTCATGGTGTCAAAACAGGCATTGCAGCTTGTTTGCAGTTTCTCTGAGCAACACATTTGTGTGTCAAGTCTGTATTTTCACTTTAAATATAAGGGCATGCATATTTGGCTGAATTTGTGAAATTGTTCTGAAACCCCTACTCCTTATATAGATCCTCCAAAGATAAACGGCTTCAGTTTGCAGTAGTTCCTATAATTTTCATGTATAAGATGAAAAACAAATACCAGAATTCAACTTTTCCACAGCTTTTTGACAAGGATTGGTTCTGCTTGGTGCACTCCTTAAAAATAGTCTAAACAAAGCAGATTGTATAAGCAATGCAGTTTTAAACAGATCAATGTGAAATATTTTTATCAGCACACAGTATTTTCTACAAGGGTAAAATTGTGGAATAGAGAGCATTTGCAGAGCATGCCAGCGTCTTGTGTTCATTCAGAAATTTGTATGGTGTTTATTTAAAGTGTATAAACAAGTCTCTAGGTGATGATTTCTAACAAATGAAAATAGGACCATAGCATCCTATTCCCATATCAGATCTTATTGTTAAGTTTATAAAGAACTATTTTTCCCCCAATAGAACTTATCAAAAAGAGATTTTGAATAGAAACTGCTGCATGGGACTTAATCTTTCTTCCATGTAACTCATGACCTCACGCAGCCCTTAGACTGATGGTGACACAGTGAGCATTTCCTGTGAACCGTGAGCAGTGCTGGTCCCACTATTGTTGGGCACTTTTTTTGTCTGGGAAAAAACAAACCCTTATTTACTAGAAGCCAGTGTCCTGTTTGTTTGTAGCTGGCTGGGAAATGCCATATTACAAGGGTCTCAGTGGCAGTCGTCGCTCCTAACAGAAGCTGTTGTTGTGTTTTGCTCTTTTTTCTCACTGATTTGTATGAGACTTCTGAGTCTGCCTTGTGACCTGCTCCACATTCAGTTCACGCCACAAATACTAACCTTGTTTATCCAATATGTTTTTCCCTCCTCAGTGTTTCCTCAGATTAGCTGTCAGTAAAAGGCTAAATAATAATCCTCCAGTTATTATTCCTCCCCCATGAGGTCACCAGGCTGCTTTTCCAAGTTGCTGGATGGCAGTTTGCTGTAAGAGCTGCTACCTGGCAAGGCAAGTGTGGAGGTGGAAAATTACAGACAAAATAAAGGAACAGCATTAAATTGGTAATGGGATGCAGCTGCTTTGGCCTTTGAGCCTGCATGTGTGTCTCAGCAGCCTTTGGTAAAGGCATGTGCTGCGTGGAACCACTCTTGGCCATACAAAATCAGTCCCAGGTGAGCTGTGGCCTGTTCTAGGGGGATACAGCAGCTCTCAGCAGTTGGGACATTTCACTTCTGGCTGCAAGAGGTTGTGGACAGGCTGTCAAATGGATGACAATCTCATGGCTATGCTGCTTTGAAATCCAGTCCAAGCCAGCACCCGTGCATCTGTTGTGCACGTCAGAGACTGGATGCTGCAGGGCTGCTGGCCCAGCACATAACCATAGCCAAGTTTATTTAAAATACATCCCCCAGCTGAGTCCCTGCCACTGATGGGGGTGTCAGAAGGAACTTCTTGGTGTCAAAACATTCCCCCTGTCTCTACATTTCTGCTTATTGTTGTCTTTCCTGCCTCAGCTGCCTTCTGAACCGTCTTCCCATTTTAAATTATTGCATAAAATGGTGACATTCTGTAGGTTTGGCAGCATACATATACAGAGAAAGGAACCATTAGGATATGCAATTACCTTCTTAAACTTTGTAACACCCTTGCAGACAGAACTTACAAAGTTTGGTATTTGGCGGTCATTCTTGTGAGGCAGAAAACTTCTGGAAAGGGGGGTTTCTGTTGTTTAAATACAGACACACACACATATACACACACAATTTCTTGAAGAATTTCAATTTTCAGTCTTTTTTTTTTTTTTTTGCTTCTCCTGCCAAATCACACACACCAACCTAAATACGCATATCATGTATGCAGATATGAAAGAGACTAAAACCAGAGCAGCCACTTTTAAGGGAAGAATAGCATTTTGGGGTTAGAGTTCTCCTTGTCTGTCTGGAATGTTCTCATTTATATAAAAATGTCTAGCACTAAAGTAAGCTACTTTTGAAATGATGAAGGTCATGCAGACTCTGCCAGCATGAAGGGTGAATTTTAGGAAGAGCATCTCTGAGGCACCTTTTGAAGTCTCACTTGATGGGACAGTGGAGGTTGTGCTCAGTGCCTCAGAAAGCTCTTTCCTGGAAAACTCCTGGTAGAACATGGCTGTGAGCCTTACAAAAGTCTGATTTCCCAGCAACAATGCTCAGCACAGACATTAGAGATGACACCTAAATCTGTACAGAGAGAGAAGACTCTTCTGGGCACTAGAGCTCTTCAGAGATTTGGTTCACTGGGCAGACTGAGTTTATCAATTATACATCTCAACTTTCAGATCTAGAAAGCAAAGGAAACTCTGGATAATTCACTTTCCTGCCCATTGCTACAATGATTGCTCTGTCTGCCTGTGTTGCCCAGGTGAGGAGTCTGTCAGGTTGAGGAGGAAATTCTCCCAACAGCAGATTCATTTTTTCCTGTACTGCTTTTAGTTTTCATGTGCACTCACTTCCCACCAGGAATCTTCTCTAACCCCACTCATTTGTTTTCCACTTGAGTAACCAACTACATTGTGATGTGACAAACTTACAGTTAACATACTTACAGTAAAGCCATACGCATCACTTAATAAATGGTAACAGTTTGGAATTCTGCATAACTGTATGTAAAACACAAATGATGACTATAAACTATTGGCTTACTCTTGGAATGCAATTTATCAGGGCCCTGCCATTTAGCTTATGGAAGCAGTCCCATGGCATGGCGTCTCCAGCAAGAGAGAAAGCAGGTTGTGTTCATGTCAGTGATTCCTGCCATTACCCAATCTATGGGAATGGCTTGTGTTTCACTTGAAAGTTATCCCTTTCCTGTTTACTTGGTGGAGCACTCAAAAGTTTTTTAGAAATTCTTCCATTTTTCTTGGCATAGGGCTTTTAATTCTTGTATAGATTTTTATCGTGGCCTCTTTTTCTAAAGATAGATATTTTGGCTGCTAATGAGTAGTTCAATTAAAAAAAAAATCAAAGTGGTTTTTCTATAAAAGAATCTTGAAACATAATGTTCTTGGGGTTTCAAGAGTCCTTTTTACCCTTCCATAAAAGCTACATCCATGGATCTGTTCTGAAATCATTGAGATTCATGTCCTCTGCAAAGTAAGCAATTTTCACTGTAAATATTTAGATTTAGGCTTTTATTTATAGTACTTAAGATGTTAGGAAGATCACCCTTTGCTATAAGTAAAAATAAATTCTTCCCAAGAAAGTATTTCAGTCTCTCTCCTCTGACTCACATATGGAAAGATAAAACTCATTAATTTTAGTCATGCATCAAAGGTTGGGTAAAAAACCTTTTTTCCTTCCTTTTATTGACCTGTAAAATCAAACCAGACCTTAATCTGATTTTGAGTTATTACATGCAAAGTTGATCTTGAAAGTACTTGAAGTCAGGTACTGAATGTTTTTTAAAAATTTTAGGACATTTTTATGACAGTTAGCTGTGGCTATAAAGCATTAAAAACACCTTATCTGTCCAGTTTAGAAATGTGTGGGTTTTACAGTGAAGGAGAAATACTTGTAAACAGTTTTTAGTTCTCTGCAGAAATAATTTCAAATCATCATTTCAAATGGTTTGTGAGTTTCCAGAACTTTTTTTTTTTTTTGGTTAAGACACCACATAGAAGTGTCATTGCAAACTGGAGATAAAGTGGTGACCTCAAGGACAGAGGGCCAGTGAGCTGTGCCAACCCTTGGTGTCCCTGATTTGCACTTCTATTGCTTGTCCCTGATGTACCAGTGCTTCCTTGTTTCTGCTCACAGCCTCCATTAAAACAAATGGTTTGTCTCAATGGATGTTGGATTATTAAAAGAGAATCTCTTTGTGTCCCTTTTACTTAAATATGTCTATTTCATTGTTTATTCACATAAGATGTGATGAGGCTTGTTAGGCTGATGACAGAGCTCTTGCCAGCATCACCTCTGTGTTTATTTAACATCTCTCTATGATTTACTGCAAAACCATCCCAGTGTCTCACAAGTGTTTACTGATGGATGAGCTCGATTGAGATGTCCCAGCTCATAACTCACAAGTCACAACATAATTCAGAAAAGAAATGTCTGCTTTCAACACACAGCCCTCGTGCAGTGAAACACCATCAAGTTATTCCAGATGTTGGTGATCACTGCAGTAAAGATCCATGACATTGGTTAAGCTGCAGCCTCTCACTGTGTTTGAAGCAGACTCTGCAGAGACTTGGCCTCACACAGTAGCAACCTTGGGTGCTTAACCACTGCTCCCAGGATGGCTCTGTGCAGGCTAAGTGGGATGAGTATTTACACATTGTCATTTATTCTGTGTCCTGCAGAAAAATCATTCACCCTAAATGAATCATGCCCAGCCTTTAGCTTTACTTGCCTTGAACTAAATGTTTCCTCTTCCCCATCATTAAGCCATCTCAGGCACTGATAATGTCAACATCTTGGAGCAGGTGAGGTGTCAGTTAAACATGAGGTGCCTGAACCTGCTTGTGTGCTTGGGAAGCTGTTGAACTTGGTGAAGATGAAGGGAGTGTTAAAACACAGGGAGATGGAAGTTTTCCTTGCACTTCTGCTTGAATTGCTGACTTCCTGACTTGCATCTTTGATGAGGATAGTGTTCGTGAAGAGAAGCTGGATGGTGCAAATAAATGCTGCGGTCTGGAGGCACTGTGGCTTCTTGAACAAGTGCTTTAGGTCTGATATGCAAACACACAGAGTTATGTCTCAGCTAATAATTCCATGTCAGCCAAGGCATCACCAAAAGCTAGGCAGGAGATAGAGATTTGAATCATGATGTGAACGCAGTGCCTTTCCTAAGGACCTAAATCCTGTGCAAAAGGAATCAACAGTTCCATGGTAAGTACTGATGTGGGGTATTGGCCTCAGTGCAGGCCTGTAACAAGGAAAGGTGGCTGAACCATGATGCCATTCCCTGTGACACAAGGTTCATGGCAAACAGGTTGGAAAGTTTCAGCAGGGGCAGGTCCCTTCCAATAACTTGGGACTCATCGGGGCAGCTGTCACTGTTAGCTTGTTCATTAGCCAAAGTGGAGTCAAATCACACAGACCTTGGCCTCAGACCTGGATTTTAAATCCTGATGATGAAATTTATTATTTATGCCAAAAAATAGCTTGTTTTCCAAAATATAATCTCTGTATCACCACAGAGTGTGCAACACTTGGGAAAATCTGATCTGTCTCGTGGAAGAAGTCAGTGTTTCTAGTCAAGATTTGGTGCTACTTTAAACAGCAGCAGATTAGACTTCCAAATTTGCATCAGAGGCTATTTTGGGCAGGGATTGGTATAATCCTGCTTGGTAATGGACGCCTCAGTGTGCTGAACAGGGAGCACAAGGTACAGGTTGATCTCGCCAGCAAAGGTCAAATGCTGCTCGCGCTCACCAAATATGGACTTGGATAATAAATGATTTTCCTTCCTGGGAAAAAGACACTGAGTCTTTCTGTGTTGGCATCAGTTGCACTGCAAGAAATAGATTGTTTTGTTTTTAACGTTATTCTAAGACCCGTGTCGGAGTGTTACCTGCCCTGTGCTGATAAACGAGTGTGAGGCAGGTCCCAGAGGGGCCGGCGTGGCTGCTGCTGTGGCCAGCCTGCCATCTGCAGGCCACTGCTCCGTGCTGGGGATGTGCAGAGCAGGGCTTGGGAGCTCTTTCTTCTCCAGAAATTATTATTTCTAGCAAGTTGTTGTTTTTCTAGTAAGTGCTATGTAGTGGATTTTAACGTTTTCCCATCTGATCCTATAAACAGTCATCTCTGTTCTTCAAGAAAGCAAAGTGGGGATGAGCAAACCTTAGATTTATCTAAGCTGATGAATAATTGCTAATTGTTGTTAGCAATGAACTGTTGTTCATTTTTGTAAGTAAATATTTTTGTGCTTAGAAATGGGACATTTCATACGACATTCAAATTCTGTCCTTCATTCTCAGTCCATTAAATCTTTAAAAACTCTTTTGTGGGGGTGGCCTTCAATGAAAGCAGCACCACTGTAAAGTTCCATTTTGAATCTTTGTTGAGCAGGGGAGCTGTGTGTGACAGCCAGGCAGCTTCCAAGCATCCTAAAATCTTTGGTTTTATGTTCCACAAATCAATAGAGGACTTAGTAGCAGAAATACTGCAATTGTTACCTTCTCATTGCCCAAGTATTTGAATGGTAAACAATCTGTGCTTTCCTCAGCTGTTTTTTTAACCATTGCTAAAGAATTGTAAATGAGTTTTTAAGCTGGGAAGATTTCACTGTAGGTAAATTAGCCTCAACTTACCATTTTCAATGCTGTAACAAAACTTCATGTATAGAGTGTGATGTTTGGTGTGTACCACATAACCTTTCTGTCATTTTTGTCTTTGTTTTAGGTCTTCCTGAACAATACTACAGCCTCACTTGGTTCCTCAGCCCTATCCTGGGCTTGATCTTCACTCCACTCATAGGTTCAGCCAGTGACCGCTGCACGCTGAGCTGGGGCCGCCGGCGGCCTTTTATCCTTGCTCTCTGCATTGGTGTCCTCTTTGGAGTTGCACTTTTCCTTAATGGCTCTGTGATAGGTAAATAACAAGGAAATCCCCTACATGCATACCCTGCTAATGTACCTGCTTTGAGATTTTAATGCAGGAAGTAAAGATAATGTTCTGCACTTGGTTTACCTCATATTTAATGTAAAAATCATTAGAAATCTCCACAACCCTGCACTTGAGCTCTGTCCATCTTGCCTGTTATTATATGAACTCAGAGTTAGAGCACTGTGCTGAGCATTGTGCAATGGTAGCTGTAACTGGTATTAATAACAATGTTATTAATACAATGCTTGCCAGCATAATGTTTGCACTCGCTGAGACGAATTTGGTCGATCCTTGACATGGGAAAATTGTAGCAACCTGTTCACAGGGAAATGTTTCCTGTTGTGATCCATTTTCCCTTTAATGCATATCTGGCAACACATCCTGTTTCCAGCATTATTTCAAAAATTATCTTTTCACTTTTTCTTGTGCTTTTCTTAGACCCGGTATTGAAAAAGTCCAGAACACAGTTAATATTTGTTTATCAAAAACTATGTGGGAACATAATTTTTCCTGAGCCCCCATCAAAGCTGGTAAAAATAGTTTCCCTTGAACATAGTTTACTACGAATTTAATCTACAATCTCTTTGTAAATTTATTGTAGGAGAGGTGACAGCAAGTACATTTAGGAAAATGTTTACAGAATTATTCAACTGATGCAAACAAAAGGAACTTAACACCTAATAACATCCTCTTGGCTCTCTTTTTTGGGGTTAGATGCAGTTCTATTGTGAAACAGGTCTACTAATTGAGGGAAATGAGTGGAATGTTGCCTTGGCTCAGTCTGTTAAAGCCATACTGGAATGCCCTATGATTGACTTCAGTTTTCTGCAAAGTGCAGTGGACAAACTGTTCAAGAAGATGACATTTAGTTTGTGCTTTTTTAATTTATCCAAAAGAATAAATATTATTTATGAATTGTTCTCATATGGCATTGTCCTAGGGTGACTGTATGTTTTGATATCAATTGTATTTAGTTGTCACAATTGTATTTAGTTGTTGTGTTTCCAAGACTTATTCGTCTTCCTCCAGATGTTTGCAGGTTGTTAGACTGCAACCCTCTTACAAGATGTTCAGTGATAAGAAGCTCTCAATTCCATACAGTAGTTTAGATCATTGATACTGGCAAGAAAACCTCAAGCTCAGTTTATAGGCTGATTTTGAAGCCTTCTACCAAATCAGCACAAAATATTGTCAATTTTTCTTCTTCTCCTTCCTATCCTCGGTCTCTAGTTACTTGCAATCCTGATTGCAATTTGGAACAACAGGAGATGCTGCAAAAACTGTATCAGACCCTCTTTCATAACGTGGCCTCTGGCAGTAGGAGTCATAGGGAGGGGAACTGATCGTGGTACAGCCACGTGCCAAGAGAACTCCTTACCCAACTCCTGTTCTCCCCTGCCCTGGTCAGGTTTCCAGCAGATCTAAAGTAGTGTTGGTGTTTTCTGCTGTGGGGTTCAGCTGAATGTAGAACACTTACAAACTTCTTTAGCCTTCAAAAGGCTTGGTATAAATGAGGATTCAATATGCGGGAATCAGTGCTTGAGATTTAGATGATTTTTTGGTGGCTTAACCAGTTCATCTCCTTCCACAGACATTTTAATCAGTTACACTAATGGTTTTATCAGCCTTGCCTGTGTAACTTCTAAATCTCTGTGATTTGAGTAATTTGTGCTTTGTCACTGGTTCATCTCATGACAAATTATCCAGCTCTACACTAATGCCACCTTTCTACTCTGTAGACAAAAAGCATTTCATCTCATGCTGTCAACAGAAGCTGACTGATGCTTTTTGCAATGCAAAATACATTCATGTTGCTTCATCCTTAGAAGTTTTGCTTATAAAAAGCGATCTAGAAAATAAGAATGTTTAAGAAAAGCAAAGAGAGAGATGAAGGAGTTAAATTTCACTTTATCCTGGTGTCCTGCAACTATTGCACATTAAGCATTGTGTGAGGAATGCTGCCAGCAGTGCAGTTACCTGTGGATGTATCTGACAGATGAAATATGTCATTTTGGATGCTTCCCTCTCCAACCATGGCTGTCTTTTATAAAAACAGCCTTCAGCATCTGATGGAAAATACATGGGAGGAATACAAATAATATCCAGTGCTCCCAGAGGCTTAAGAGATGCTTTATAAAATAAAATTTTGATAAATGTCAGTCTTAAGAAGATAAAAACCATCCATGTCCCAGGCCTTCCACAATGCTGTGCCAAAGAGCTGAAATTGCCATTTTGCTCCATAAAGAAGTGTTTGCAGTGAACGTGTTGACCACCTCTCTCTTAAGGTGTTGAGCTGGTTCTTAGGGGTTTGCCCTTTTTAAATAAGGTACCTCTCCCATTTCTCCCCAGGTCTGGCTATTGGTGATGTCCCGGACAAGCAGCCCATTGGAATAGTTCTCACGGTGCTTGGGGTCGTGGTGTTGGACTTCTGCGCCGATGCAACCGAAGGGCCAATTCGGGCCTATTTGTTGGATGTGGTGGACAGCGAAGAACAAGACATGGCCCTGAACATCCATGCATTTTCAGCTGGTAGGCAGTTAGCTGAGATGTTTTTGGCAGCTGTTCATTCTTCCTGAAGACCAGGTTGTGGCTGAATTGATTTTTCCTGAACTCACTTCTCATTTTTTTCTGTTCCACAGGTCTTGGAGGAGCAATTGGTTATATGTTAGGAGGGTTGGACTGGACACAGACCTTCTTGGGTAGCATTTTTAAATCTCAAGAGCAAGTCCTTTTTTTCTTCGCAGCCATTATTTTCTCTGTCTCCGTTGCTCTCCACCTTTTTAGCATTGAAGAAGAGCAATATAACCCTCAGCAGGACAGGATCGATGATGAAGGAGACACACTTTCCAGTGCCAAATTCAGTGGCAGTCTCCCCCCTCTGAATCGGCTGAATGTAATTAGTGAGGAAGAGCCGTATGGAGCTTCCATGTTCCATGATGAGGTTCAGTCGGAGCATGACCTCAGTATGGAGTTCCTTGAGGTGAATATTGTGAGAAGCAAGAGTGACTCAGTTCTGCACATGCCTGATGCCACATTGGAAATTGAATCGGAGCTGCTTTTCCTGCATGACATCGAACCCTCCATTTTTCAGGATGCTTCATATCCAAACACTCCCCACAACACAAGCCAGGAGATCATGAAGTCCAAGCTCAACCATCTGTCTGCTTTCCTCAGGGACAATGAGAAGGAGGAGGAAATGTTGCTTGATAATCGTTTAAATGAAGATAAAGTCCCAAACATCAACGGCTCCCTACCAAAAGAGTTCCTCAACGGCCACGCCAGGATAGGCATGAAGCAATCCAGCACTTCCAACTCCATGCGGCGGCGCAGGCACATGTTCTACCGGCAGCCGTCCTACACCTTCTCCTACTACGGCAAGATCGGCTCCCACCGGTACCGCTTCCGCCGGGCCAACGCCATCGTCCTCATCAAGTCCTCGCGCAGCATGAACGACATCTACGACATGCAGAAACGGCAGCGGCAGCGCTGCCGCCACCGCAACCAGAGCGGCACCACCAACTCCAGCGGGGACACGGAGAGCGAAGAGGGCGAGACCGAAACCACCGTCAGACTCTTGTGGCTGTCGATGCTAAAGATGCCCAAGGAGCTGCTGAGGCTGTGCGTCTGCCACCTCCTGACTTGGTTTTCCATCATTGCTGAAGCTGTGTTCTACACGGATTTCATGGGACAGGTCATCTTCGAGGGCGATCCAAAGGTAGGAGAGCAGTTCCCATGGGCAGACCTGCTCAGAGTCCCTCGTTTCTGAGATGTGCTCAGTACAACAAAGTGGTGTTGCTGTTTGTGTCTGTTGCAGGCCCCTTCAAACTCAACTGAGCTGCATGCCTACAATGCTGGGGTTCAGATGGGATGCTGGGGGCTGGTGATTTATGCTGCTACTGCTGCTGTTTGTTCAGGTAAGAGACTGTGCAGTCACACAGTGGAATGTACCTCAAGCGTGTATTTCTAAGGTAAAAGTGAATCATGGAATATTCTGAGTTGAAAGGGACCTACAAAGATCATCCAACTCCTTGCCCTCATGAAATAGTGTTGCTTCAGTTGGCATCCACCTCCTTGTTTGACGTAAAGGATATTTTGGAAAAGCATTTCTGGTGGTCGTAAGGAGAAGGGCTTCTTTAAGAATCAATATTAAAAAGGTTCTCCAAATGTAGAGGTGGAAATATGAACAGATGGTTAAGTGGCATAAACCACGAAATGAAATCAAAGGATATCGAGTGGCATTTAACAAGCCTTCAGGAAACTAAAATCATGCTTGGTAGAAGATTTAAGCATATGCAAGAGGGTTCTTTCAAAGGCGGTTTTTAATTCAAAATTATAAATATGTATTTCTGAAAATCATTCTGCAGATAATTTGCGCTTGCAATAGGCTCTGAAATTGAGAGGTTTTGCCAAAGGTAAATTCTGCCTTTTGCAGCACATAGCAGGCGTGTGTGCTCAGCTCAGTACTGTGAGGAAGGGCTCTTTCTGAAGCAGGAACACATCCTGTTCCCAGTGAGAGCTGGACTGTGCTGGTCAGACAGACTAAATATGATCATCCACCTCCTAAAGGATATAGGGCTACCATGGCCACATCAACCCCAGAAATTTTATTGACTGAACTGATATTTAAGGGGAAATGGCTTCAAACTGAAAAAAGTGTGTTTAGATTGGTTACTGGGAAAAAATTCTTCCCTGTGAGGGTGGTGAGGCCTGGCACAGGTTGCCAAGAGAAGATGTGGTTGCTCCATCCCTGAAAGAGTTCAGGGCCAGGTTGGATGGGCTTGGGGCAACCTGGGATAGTAGAAGGTGTCCCGTCAGCCTGTTCCTTCAACGACCTGTTGCAGGGGTGGTTGCGACTGGATGGTCTTTAAGGCCCCTTCCAACTCAAACCATTCTGATTCCTGTTTTATTCTTTATCTCTGCAGCCTTGTTGCAGAAATACTTGGACAACTACGACCTTAGCATAAAAGTGATCTACATCCTGGGCACGCTGGGTTTTTCCCTTGGCACTGCAGTGATGGCCATGTTCCCCAACGTGTACGTCACCATGATAATGATCAGCACGATGGGAATAGTCTCCATGAGCATCTCCTACTGCCCCTACGCGCTTTTGGGACAATACCATGAGATAAAACAGGTGTGTGAAATATTTGGATTATATATGTGAATCAAGGCAGAACATCCACGTTTCTTTTAAGATCACGGTGGCAAAATAGATTTGTTAAATCCCATTATTGGTTGAATTGATAGCAAATAGCAGGAGCTGGTGCTCAAATCAGATAGTCCTGGCACTGAGTTGGCTCAGAGGGGGTCATGATTGCTTTTTCCTATGCTGAGGTATAAAACTAACTGGGTGTGTATGACAGATGAAGAGAACTTAAATTATTATTGGAGTGAATATGTACTATATATGTAGTTGTTACTGCTGTCTTGATGTGGTATGGTAGTGTAACTCAGGTTTTTCACAGTCTTAGATTTTGAAGTGAGTCTGGAAATGCAGCTGTAATTTTGGGGATGCATAAAGCAAAACAATTCTGCTGGAAATAAGGATGATTTTACTTCCCAACAGTGTCATTCCACTGTTCCATTTGGATTACAAATTACAGGAGGAACTTTTATTATAAGTTCCTAAATTGCGACTGGGACGGAGATTCCTTGCTGTGATCATAGAATTAATGTTTCATGTAACACCAAATGTTTCATGTAAATTTATTTTTAAAAAACCTAATCTTGGAGGTGATGCGGACTAGAAGTGACCCTGTCAATACCTGCCTTGTGCTGCAGGGTCCTGAGGATAAGCAGATAAGGAGGCTCTTGCTCTGGAGCTGTGTCATGGTGCTGCACAAAGATGATGTGAAGTTGACCACGGGGCTGAGAAATTTGAGGAAAGTTCTGATGTTTAAGTATTGCTTTCATCCATTGTTTTATCTCCTAGCAAGTTTGTTGTCTTTTTGCAGTACATTCACCACAGCCCTGGGAACTCGAAGCGAGGGTTTGGCATCGACTGCGCCATCCTGTCGTGTCAGGTTTACATCTCCCAGATCCTGGTGGCCTCCGCGCTCGGCGGCGTGGTGGACATGGTCGGCACGGTCAGAGTCATCCCCATGGTGGCTTCGGTGGGATCCTTCCTGGGTTTTTTGACAGCGACTTTCTTGGTGATTTACCCTGAAGTCAGTGAAGAGCCAAAGGAAGAGCCGAAGGGACTGGGTCCTCCAGAGAAAGCCGAGGGCAGCGGCGCGGGCGCGGAGAAGCCGACGGTGCTGAAGCTGACGCGCAAAGGAGCCGCGGCGGCGGAGCCGGAAGGCGAGTCGGCCGTGTGAGGCCGCCGACGCTTGTTCACCCACATTCCAAGGAGTGCAGGTGCACGATCAAGAACTTTTGTTGTGGATTTTTTTTTCCAGGAAAGCAAATTAGGACCTTCGCTACTTTTAGCTAAAATTTGCAGAAGAAGAGGCAGTTTCATGCAAAAATGTAAATGAAATTCTGTAGTCCTTCCTCTAGGTTTGAGCAGGTGGCTCTGATGCTAATTGCTTTCTCTACAACTTAGAAACATCATTTCTGAACACTTTTTTATTAAGAATACATTTAGATTTCAAATAAGTTTTATTAATCTGCATGAAACTCACAGTGTATACAATTAGGAGTTAGAAAAATTAAGTTTTCAGCTGTTTTTAAACTAACAGAAAATGGAAGCTATCTCGACCTATAGTCTCTTGCCATTTTTTTGTCTGAACATTTCAGATTTCACTATGCTTAGACATCAATCGATTTTTTTCATGAGCATGATATTACTGGTCTGACAGCTACATTAATTTTAGACTTCATGTTTTTGTTAGTGCAATTACTGCAGACTCCTTTTATTTGCAATTATTTTCAAGGAAAAAAAAAGCAATTACTGCAGTTTCTAAGAAACTGCCATGGATTCTTTTAGTCATACTATTCACAACCACTCCCAAATCTGCTGCTTGTCAGGAAAGGGTGACACTGGGTGCTGGATGTCAGCTGTAGATGGAAGGAGCAGCAGCTGGGAGAGGTGGCCAGCACTCATAGATTTCTTTATCACAAGTGCTGCATTTTTTGAATGTCGTTGGAATACGCTGTGACAATTTTTAGCTGAGAGTTTCACATGCTGGTGAACTCGTGGGTTTTCTCAGCATTTAAACCTGATCATCTCTGGATGAAGCTGCCGTGGAGAAAGGGCACCTCTGGGGTCAGCTCTGTGGGAGGGGGAGTGCGGATTCTCTTCCGTAGGGAAAGGAAGTCATTGATTAATTGCACTTTTTGCGATCCTTTAACCTCCTGGCTGGGAATGCAGCAGCCGAGGTAAAGGCACGGGGTCAGTACAAGGAGAACCCAAGGCCTACCTCTGTCACTTTATGGCATAGTCTGGGTGTATAAAAATCTGTGTCAGAAACAGTTTTTAGGCCTTAAAATTCCAATGTTGCTGTTGCAGTCCCTGTGTTGGAGGAATTGTAGGCCAGAGCTGTTCTGAGCTGCTGTACCAATGTTGTCAGCACATCCTCCATGTCCCCTTCTGTGATTCAGGACACAGCTGCAGTGTAAAGATACTTTCCTGGAAAGAGGTTGAAAGAATTATGCTAAGTTGATTTAAAATAGATTTGGATCATTATCCAGCAGCCATTTAAAGCAACTTTTGAAACTTACGTTTCACAAACCTCCAATTGTCATTTGTAAGACATGTTTGTGATGCTGTTGACTCATTTTGGCTTGGGCCCCCAGGCTGCCATCAATCCGTGTGCTGGACAGGCAAACACAGCACGGTGTGAGATTCCTGCTGCCTCAAACGCCTCCTCCTCCAGGACCTGCAAATGCCTGTGTCAGTCATACTGCAAACCAGGCATTCAGACAAAGAAGCTATATTTCAATATGAAAAGTAGTTTTTAATTAATTACTTGAATTGTCCATGTTTTTGAGAAGTGGATGTTTGGATGTATTTGTAGGTGGCATCCGTGCGTTTCTCTGAAGGCTTCCAGTCAATGGTTATGGCCTCTGCTATCAAGGGTGACAATGTTTTTAGGCTGGTGACATCACAGAGCACTGAAGTACATGTAATCACACAGGACTTAGGGGTTGTATTTGTTTTTCCAAGTGTCTTGAGGAAGTCTTTCTTTTTTTCTATGGTGAATATTTTTTTATGTAGAACATGTACTGTGAACTGTGTTCAGCCAGGGGAGCAATACTACTGAAGAGTGTGAGACCTTACTGAAGAAAGCAGTTGTGAGAAGTTCTGCCGTGAATTTTATCATCTCAGTTACATTTAATATATTCTGGTGATGTTCATGTGTGAGAGACAAGTGTTGTGTTTCACCCTAAAACTGGCATTCGTGTAAGTTACATGCTGAGTTACACATTTTAAAGTGGCTTTAATATTTTAGTTTTGAAGCTCCTTGAAGATTCTGCTTTTGGTTAAATAACCACTGTCAAGTACTCCTTATTGTAATCTCTACTGCTGGAAAGGTTCTTCAACAGTTTAAAAACCTACATCTTCTGACTGGTGCCAGCCTTACCTTTTTCCCAAGGGTTCCATGGACCAGCATGGATCAAATCTCCATTACTCCACATTGCACTTTCTAAGCCAGATCTCTTTGACTGCACTGTCACACTGACCAAGTAGCTGCAAAGGGGGTGGAGAGGCTGAAGCTCCCTCTGACTTCACATCCCACAGAGGGAACATGAAACCATTTTGGGAGTGAGCTCACCCATGTTTATGGAGCCTTCTCAGCCAGAGAAGGGCAAGGAGGGAGGAAGGACCTTTCATTTCGATCCCAGAGGCTTCAAGCAAAGGCAGGGCAGGGCCAATTTTGTCACAGACAGTGTTTGGCATGGCTCCATTTCTAAGAACTGGATGTTAAAATTTGTGTTTGGAGTTGTTTATGGGGCTCATAACACAGGAATACACACACTGCCACAGCAGGAAGCTGATTTCACTCACTGGTAAAGGCAAAGGAAATAATTATTCATTGTAAATGTGCTGAAGTTTTTGTAGTGTTGCCAGAAGAATTAACTTGGGGAGCCCCAGCCAAAGCATCTCCTCCTGTCCTTGGGCCAGCCTGGGAAACCCCCACAGTGGCTTCACCTGCTGAGGTCTCCCAAGGGCTTTTCCTTGGATGTCAAAGTTATCTTTCTAGCCCCAGCACTGCTCAATGTAGAGTGGGTGAGGAATTATTTCTTCATCTGTCCCTTACTTTATCTTTTCATACAGATTTTTTTTTTTGCCACAATTAAAGTAGTATAATATTGTGTGTTTCATGTGAAAGCAGAGAAGCTTTAACTTTCACCCCTCAGAAAGGCTTAGTGTGGGTTTGGCCCTCTTGGGTTATTCCACGAGTCCAGTGAGATCTGTGCTGTTTGTGGACAGCAATTTCAGACTCCAGAAGCAATAATTTCTTCATTTCTCTTGGCTTCTCTTCCTGCTAGTCTGATGACTTTCATAGAGATTTATTGCCTAAATAGCCTTTTAATAACACAAATAGGTGTTTTGCTGGTGCTGGCAGTGAGTAGTTGTGGAATGATAGAGATTGTTCATCATCAGGAGAGAGGAGGCCAGTAAATCCAGCAGAGGTTTGTGCTCTTGAAACACACAGTGTCCTTTTCCCATTTCATTTGGAGCCTTTTTCTAGGCTCTGAAATATTCCCAGCACATCAGTGCTAATGGTGGCACTCAGACCCCAGGATGGAACAGGCTGCATGAGGTTTTCCTCATAGACACGGACTGAGTCTTTCTTATCCCTCTCCTGCATGATCTGAACCCCCCAGCACTTGGAATGACAGCAGCAACCACGGTGCTTTCTGCCAGGTACCTCATGAAACCCTTGCTTCCATTGTTAAGAACATGTCCCCTGCCCTTGGTCCGGGGTGAGCTTGGCTTCCTCCAGCATCCACCGTGAAAAGCAGGATTTTCCTGGCTGCCAGATCTCACAGCCATGCAGGGTGAGGTCAGGTCTATGAGTAAAGGTAGAGAAAGTCACACTTTGTTCCTGGGAGAGCTGGGACATCTGGGCAGGAGGGAAGTGCAGGAAGCAGGTGCTGAGATTTGGGGGTTTTTAGGGATGTGTGTGTGTCTGTACCTCTGTGTTTTTGTACATTTCCAGACACACTGCTCGGGCCAAAATACCTTTGGTGGTTGTGTGTTGCTGTCACTGTACTCCACTATGTTTTCAACTGAGTTCTTCCAGGTTTCCCTCATCCTAGTCCAATACCAGACAAGCTCAGCTGTAAATATGTATCCTACCTAAATGAACAAATGAACTCCTGCATGATATTCCAAGCACATGTAGCAGCTTCAGTATCTGAAGTGTCTGTCGTGAAAGAGAAGTTGGTTTTCTTTGCAGCTGTTTTGTCCTCGTTTCCTTTGAATAGGCCAAATAAATGTAATGGACACCAAATATTGCACAGAAATGTTATTGATGACTGTGTGGAAGAAATACCAAATTTTATTTTTCTTTGCAGAAACTTTATGGTTCCAGAGAGTCCTTTAGCTGTTTTCCTTCCCTAAATGACAAAGCTGAACGTTTGTAAAGCATGTCACAAAATGGTCATTTGGAAAAAGTGGAGCTACCCCAAAGTTTTCTCTTTGTCATGTTGCATCCAAAGGAGCTGCAGCATCTCAAACACCAACTGGGGTTTGAATTTGAGGCTCAGCAGTTCAGAAACTGCCTTAGAAAACAAAAGGCTCAATTCCTTTTCCTGGCATGGCACTCACACACAGTGATCTGCTCATTAAGGAGTTCCAGGTTTTCCTGTTGTTTAAATTAAAATCACCTTCTTCAATTTCCAGACTGGAAAACCAATTTGATTTGGTTCCTCAACCCGAGCAGCTTCACCTGAATTCACTTCAGCTTCCCTTGCCCCTGGGAGTACAAGGGGTGCCCCAGGAGGGACAAATACATCCCCACCAAAAGAGAGCATCTGCTGTAATTAAAGGGCTTTTGATGCCCTTGCAACCTGATAAAATTTTAAGGAAAATGCAGAGCATGGTTCAATTTGACCTGCTCTGGCACATTTATTCTTAAATTTGGAAGTTTGGGGTGAAGCTCTGGGAGCATTTAGTCAAACTCAGTGTCACCTTATTTACTGTGCACCTACTCAGACCTTAGCAACAGCCAAATTGTAATAAATTACCTGAAAATCCAGATTTTTCTCTCACCAAATTGGCAGTTCCCAATGTGAATTTGTTTTGTCTGATGTAACATGAACACTAAGCCCTTTAAGTAGCCAAATGACCAGCTTATTTTAAATGCCTCGTATTACTAGAAAGCTGCATATAGGCATCTCATAGCGGGGAAAAAATTAAAAAAAAAAAAAAAAGAAAAAGAATATTTAGTTCCTTTGTGAACTGGCCATATGACAACTACTTTTTTATCAACTTATTAAGTTGGGGCACTATAATAGCTCTTGCTGAGTTTAGCAATGTTTATAAGCATGTGTTAAACACATAATGTTGTTTTATGAGGAAAAAGGGATAAAGAAAAGTGATGTCACAGATGAATGTTTGACTGCATAGACGGCATAATGTATGTATGATTTTTATTTCTACACTGTTGAGCTTATTTTCTGTTTAAAGGTTAAAAAAATTGTTGCATGAGAACTGTTTTACTGTGTTCTGCACTTTCTGTTCTTTTTGTATAATCTTGATTTTTTTTTTCATTTATGCATAGAAAAGAAAAAAAATCAGTTTAGAAATATTCTACTCCATGAGACATTGTGTTCCAATCTGTTGTTCCGAAGTTCAATCTTAATAAACATTTCAGTAAGAGTTGTTGGTTTGTGTCCCTGTGGTGTTTGTAGGGAAGGTGAGCAGAGGGACACCTGGTCCTTGAGCTGTGCAAAGCAAATAACACTCACCTGCACCCCAGAGCTTTGTGAATGTTTCCAGAAATGCTACTGCTAAACATTGCCTGGCAAGAATGCAGGCGTTGCAATTCAGGGATGGTTCTAAACTCACCTGATACTTGCAGGGTTCAGGTTTGAGCCAGGAGAGAGCACAGGTGGAGCAAAATGGGGATACCTGGGGCAGGTGTGTGTCCCCAGCTGCAGGCTCTGCTCTGACAAAGGGTGGTGGCTGTCACACAGAATCACTCATGCCATCCCTAGGGTTGAAGAGCTGAGCCAGTTCCAGTTCATTCTGAGTCTATGATTTAATAGCCACAAGCAGCTCCCAAAGAAATCAGTTCACATCCAAACTCATCAACCTCTCGGCCCATTGCAAACAAGAGGGGAAAGCTGGAGCCAGATCACAAACACCAGCTCATGGGTAAACTTACAGTGAAGAGCTCATTTGTCCCATTTGATTTCTTGACAGATTTCATCTGCGAGTCTTCCTAAAGGAAATTCCTCAGAACAGCTATCAGCAGCTCTGAGAAGTCAGTGCTTGCCTGGGGTATGGTTCATTTTTCATAGAATCATCACAGAATTGATTACACTGGAAAATATCTCCAAGATTGAGTCCAGCCTATGACCAATCACCACCTTTGTTAAGTAGACCCGAGGACTGAGTGTCACATCCAGTCTTTCCTTAAACACCTTGAGGAACAGTGACTCCACCACCTCCCTGGGCAGCTCCTCTCAGTGCTTGGCAACCCTTTCCAATGACTGCCTTCTGTAAGGTGCCAAAACCAAGAAACACCACTCAAGGTGTGGCCTCCCCAGTGCCCAGCACAGAGGGACAGACACCCCCCTGATCCTGCTGGACACAGTAGTGCTGACACAGGAGGCCAGGAGGCCACCCTTCCACTTGGCACTTGGGACACACTGGCTCAGGTTTCACCATTGTCAACCATCACCCCAGGGCCTTTCCTGCCGGGCACATTTCCAGCCACTCCGCCCCAGCCTGGGCCACTGCAGGGGCTCCTTGGGACACAAGGGCAGCACCAAGGCCTTGCTCTTCTTGAACCTCACCCCGCTGGCCTCACACCACCCAGCCAGCCTGCAGAGCCTTCCTAAACTCCAGCACATCAACACTCCCACCCACACTGGTGTCATCACTAAGTTATTACTGAGGGTACCCCCCATGCCCTTGCCCTCACCCGCAGGACAGACACTGAACGGGACTGGGCCCAGGGGACACAGCCCGTGACCAGACACCACTGGATGTGGCACCATTCCCCACCACTCTCTGGACGCGGCCATGCTGACAGTCCTTAACCCAGCAAAGAGCGCCCCTGCCCCAGCCCTGGGCTCTCAGCTTTTCCAGGACTCAGCTGTGGGGACAGAGTCAAAGGCTTTGCTGAAATCCAGGGAGATTCCATGCCCCGCTTGCCCCTCAGGACTGGGGCGGGCCACCCACAGCCCAAGGGACAGCAGGTTGCTGAGGCAGGACCTACCTTTCCTAAAGCCACACTCCCTGGGCCTGATCCCTCAGCTCTCCTCTCTGGGCCCTGTCATCCCCCTCAGCATGATCTGCTGCAGAACCTTGCTGGGCCCTGAGATCAGGCTGACAGGCCTGTGCAGTTCCCCACATCCTCCCTGTGGCCCTTCTTGGCCATGGCTGTCACACTGCCACCTCCACTCATCTGGGGCCTCCCCAGCTGGCCAGGACTGATGACAATGAAGGATGGGAGAGGGGCTCAGCCAGCTCTTCCATGGGCTCCCTCAGCCTCCCTGAGGGACTCTGGGCCAGGCCCCCAGACTTGGCAGCGTCCAAGTGGCTGCACAGGTCACTGGCGACTTCCTCCAGCTCCAGTCTGGTCCCCGTCCTTGTGTGCCAGCTCAGGGCATTACTCGTCCCCCAGAAAACCCATCTGACTGTTGAAGGCCTGGGCAAAGAAGGCATTCCATACCTCAGCCTCTTACTCATCCCTTCTGACTGTATTCCCCTCATCCCCACATTGATTAAAGAAGGGAGATTTTCCTTGGTGCTCCTGTGTTCCAAAACTTTTCGAACAAAAGAAAAGGAGTGGCCAGATGAAATTCAAACATGTTTTGGCCATTCTGATGATATTTCTTCCTGGGTTCAAGGCTGGGACACATGGTGGGCTGGGTGGGAATCACACTTTGGCACAGCACAGGGCTTTCTTGGGGATATTTAGGGGTGGATCACAAAAGGAGGGGCGAGAGAGTTTCAGGTCAGTAAGAGAAGAACAAGCGTAGGCAAATGGAGGGGCAACAGCCTAAAGAAGGCCTTTGTGACCAAGGACATTGGCACAGAAGCCGCCAGGCCTCAGGGACTGGGGTCGGGCAGCCATGCCCACCAGGCCTTTGTGACCCGCACTGACATCGTGCCCACAGACCATTGTGACACGGGTCCCTGTTGTGGATTTGAGGCAACCTCACCCTGCAGTGGCCACTCCCAGGAGAGCAGCTCTCTGAGGAGGCAGCAGCTTCTCTGGAGGCAGCAGCTCCTCAGGACACAGCAACTCTTCTTGGTGATTCTGGCCAGTTTCTGGCAAAGAACGCCCAAGATGTGGAAGCAGCAGGAGGCGAATGCCCACGGGCAGCCCCGTCAGGGGCAGCCACTGCTGTACAGAGGGCATGGGCCAGCAGCAGGGCAGGGCCATGGCCTGCCACCCGTGCCAGACGCACGAGGTGTGCCGCTCTGCACTGCCACCCAGCCCTCATGGAAGCACCTGGAGCACTCTGAGACAGAGGAGCTCATCAAGGTGCAGGCAGGGCACGGGGCCAACACCTGCAGCGACCTGTTTGCAGGACTGAGCCCATATCTGCAGGAGAACAGGTCCACCCTGAGAACCCCCAAGTGGTTAAGTGCCCGCCAGGAGCCGCAGGGAATTCCTTGGCCAGCGAAGCCAACTGCACGGTGCAAGCAGCTCTGCCCAGGGGATGAGGAGGCTTTGGTGCGTCATTTGTGTAAAAAGAGGGAGAAGCTGGAGGAACTGGAAGACAAAGTCTATGAAGAGATGTTTAGAGCCGTCTTCTCCTCACTGGACAACAAAGAAAGCCCCATGAGGTCCAGCAGCGTCCTCAGGGATCCACCAAGCCCCATCCTGGAGCCTGCTGCAGGCCATTTGGAGAGGCACAGCGCATTCGGTGTGACCAAAGATGACGCAGGAGAGACGCCAAAGCACTCGGAGCTTGTGTCTCTTGACCATTTGTTGGCCGAGCTGTGCCCTGTCTCTCATGACTCGCTGTCCTGTGATGCTCTTGTAAACGAGCTCCTGGAAAACTGGGAGCAAGAGGAGCTCCCTGACAGAGAAGCGTCAGGAGAGAGGGACAGAGAGCCAGAGAGTGCCTTCTTTCTCCCACCACAAGACAAAGAAGGATGTGTCCTCAGGGACGTGTCAAGTGTCACCCCAGAACTTGCTGCAGGCTCCCAGGGGCTCTGCAGCATTTCGGGCCTGACCAAAGACTCAGCAGGAGAGACGGACACAGAGACGGCACCTCCTGACCGGCCGGCACACCTGCGCTCTGCCTCTGGCCACCAACCCTCCTGCGATGCTCTTCTAAACGAGGTCCTGGAAAGCTGGGAGGAAGGAAAGCTCCTTGGCAGAGCAGCAGCAGGAGAGAAGGAGAGCGACCTAGAGAGCCCATTGTCTCTCCCACGGGAAGAAGAAGACGAAGAGCCAGCAGCTTCTTCTCAGGAGAGCGACCTCAGCGACCAGGGCCACAGCGAGCCTCTCCCCAGGGCGCTGCCCGAGGAGCCAAAGGGGTTCGCGGTTTGCGCCTCGCCTGCCGATGCCGCGGAGGAGGCCGGCGCAGCAGGCATGGAGGCTGGCTGTGCCCAGGCCGCCCTTCCCCAGGAAAAGCCCTGCGGGGATGAGCCGCCGGCAGGGCCTTGCCCGGAGCCTGCCCAGCCCCTGGCACGCAGCGTTCCTGCCCGCCCCGCTGGCAGCGCAGCCGTCCCGCAGCCCCCGGCCCCGCGGCGATGGCGCTCCATGGCCAGGAGCGCCCGGCGGGCTCTGCGCCACCTTTTCTCCTTCAGCTGCCTCAGCGGGCAGCCGGAGCAGTGAGCCCGGGGCCAGCTCCAGGGCGCTGCCTCAGGGCTCACCCTGGGGATTCCCAGCTCCCAGGGACAGCGGCAGCTCGCGGAGGCAACGGCAGCAGGGAGAGGAAAAGATCGGCTGCAGCAATGGAAGGATGGTGGCCAAGGCAGCCATTTGCCAAAGGTAGGTCCTGCTGCCGACCCCAGCCCTTCGCCCCCAAGCCACCAGCAAGGCAGCCTGGTGAGGGAAGGATGCCAGCGCTGCCTCCTGGAATCCCACAGGAGCGGAATTAAGACCTGGGCTGCATTGTCAGGGTGCATCCCCATCCTGCCCCAGCCTGCTTCCAGAGCTGAGAAATGCTCCTTGCACCTCAGCATTGCATGTAAATGAAGGCAAACCTATTCTCTCTTCACATGGCAGATAGGAAGATGCCTCCCTGGATACCAACAACAACATAGTCTGGAGAAAGGTGTTAACCCTGGATGAGTGACCCGGGGTCGTCACCTCTAGAGGAACCATTGGGACCCCAGTGCAGAGAAACACAGGGTGAGGGAAGACTGGCAGGACACTGCTGGAGCCAGGCTTCTTAGCCTGTTGTCTGTTTAATCTCTTCCTCACCTCAGCCCAGCCCTGCTCTTCCCCATGCCTCACCCCCCTCAACTGTTCCCCAGCCCATCACATCTCAAAAATGGCTAGCAGCAGCCACCCAGCAGGGCTAGAGATGACTTTCATCAGAACAGTGTCCCAAATCCTGGGGACAAGGGTGGCTGGTGGTAGCATTTTGTTCATTTGTGTAGCAGTGTCCCTGTCCTGACAGCTGGGGTGGCAGAGGATCACCCACTGCTTCTGAGAGCAGGGGACCTGTGCCAAGACACCAGAGAAGGAGAAGGAAGCAAGATGCCAGAAGGAATCCTGCATGTTGGTGTGGCAGATGACAGGGATACAAACAGGTAAGGAATGCACATCAGGGGTGAAGATGGACTTTAGTTCCATTTGCCTCCAAAAGAACTCAGCTGGCACTGAAGGAAAATGAGGCCTGGTCCCTTAAAACCCCTCTGTGAGCACAGGCTGAGGCTGTTTTCTCCCTCCCTGCATGGCCCTGTTGGGGAGATCACAGCCAGCACACAACAGCCTGACTTTCCAAGGGACTCCCACCTCCACAGACGGGTTATTTCTGGAAGCAGACACTGCCACCCCTTGGTTTGATCAAAGAATCACAGAACAGCTCAATTTGGAAGTAACCTATATGGATCACTGAGTCCAACTCCCTTCTCTACACAGTGCCTCCAAAAACTGGACCATAGGACAAAGAGCACCATGGGCTCCTAGCAGGTCTCTCTGCTCTTCTCAGGTTTTCCAGGTAGGGAGACCAGGAAAAAAAAACAAAAACCAGCAGCAAAAAGGAGCTGAACAAATATTAGCTTTGAGGTTCCCAAGAAACAGGCAACATTTCCCTACAGCCATAGGGCCAGAGAGGGATGCTCAGCCCAGTCACTCACAGCCTCCCTTCTCCTGCCAGGGGCAGCTCCTGCTCCCTTTGTCCCTTCTCTGGGAGACAGAGACTCACAGAGGCAACTACACCTGGCCAAGCTCTCAGCTGGCAGAGGGGAAAAGAGCAGCTCTGAGGAGCTCAGAGGTGCCTTCCCACCACCAAGGGGCCCACAGGAAGTACCTGAAACTCTACTGAAAAGTGAACAGAACCTCACAGTGCTGTGACTGCAGGTCCATTCCCACAGCTGAAATCCTGAAGCAAAGCTGAGATGGTCAGTGAGCACCTAGAAAGCAGCTGAGAAGACAAAACCAGGTCTAAAAAGTATGCCAGGAATGAACACCAATAACGACAGCAGCAGGAGGGCAGCAGGTTGGTACAGCTGGTTCATTTCTGCAGTCAGGGAAAGTTCATTAACAGCCCTTGTGTGTCTTTGAATTCAGTAAATAATTCCTGTGACTTACCCCAAGCAGCTTGACCAAGCCTGGGGAGGAAAGAAAAAACTTGAAAGTCACAGATACGAGGCTCAAAGGTGGATACATTACAGCAGAAGCTGTTTCAGAAAGAACACGCACAGAGAAAATCCCAGGGAATTATTCACTATAACACACAGAGAGGAGCAAGTCAGTGCTAAAATCATCATTCTTGAGTATCAACAGGAAAACAAACACCGTACAGAGGCCAGAGTATCAATATAGTGTTTAATATTCTTAAATTGATATAAAAGCTAAAAAAAGTAAAATTTTTGTTACCATGCTATGATAAAAACTTTTATCAGCAGAAATATTATACAGAGTCATAAAATTTCTAGTCATAATATTTTCCAGTTGTTTATACCCTTCTATTTAGCCCTACATTTGTTTATATTTATTAAGAAAAGTAGCAGCCCATTTTGTCCTTCTATTTACAGTCTTTTAGACACTGTGTTCCAATCTGCACTGATGCAGATAAAACTATTCTGCACAGATGCATTGTTTTACTTTGCAGATAAATGTCACCAGTGGAAAAACCACTGTGGATCAAGCACCAATCAGGGAATGCTGCTCTGGAGACTCCTCCAGGCTACAGCCCTTGGTGCTTGCTCCAGGGATTGAGGAGGGGTTTCAGAACTGTGCAGAACTTAAAAATAAGACAGATTCTACCCAAAATAACAGCAGTTCCTCTGATTGCAGGAACAAGAACTGAAGGAAGGAGAAGCAGATGTTAGTGTGCACGGAGACTGAGAGATACTTCCAAAAGCAAATATAATATATACAGGAATTAAATAAATTAATGCTTCAGTTAAAAAAAAAATCAGTTTCACAAACTGTTCCAAATGCCAAGTGCTGTGCATTGTTTTCAAAGAAAAAATACATTTTAAAACCTAAAATATTCATTGGAAATACCTTGTTTCAGCTGGAGGAGCTTTCAGTGCTGTAGGGAGAGCCTGTCTGTGCTTTCATTTTGAACAAAACAGCCCCAGAAATCCCATCAAGGGTAAGGGACACTGCCCACCTACAGCTCTGAGCTCAGAAAGATGATCACAGTGACAAGTCGGTGCACTTGTCTTTTTCCTTTCAGTGCCCTTTTCCACCTATTACAAGCTGTAAAAACAGCGTTAAAAATATCGTTAAATCCTTTTGTTAAGGACCTTGCACTGCTGAGAGAGCTCCCATGCAATTCCTGAGCTGGCTCTGGTGTTCCCAATGTGACCTGCCCCACGAAGGTTATCCCAACCCTCCACACCAGCTCATGCCCAGTTGGGAAGACAGTGACCTGCCTTCTCCCATTTCTGTTCCTTTACCAAATGTGCAGGAGCAGGACAGGGTGTGAGGCAAGGATCTGCTTTGATTTCCATTTTATACAACACAGGGACGGAAACCCAATAAATACAGGATAATAACACTGGCAGGTGGTTAAAGTAGATGCAAAATGCTGCAGTAAACACAGTCCCAGGTCTTTGTCTTTCCCCAGAGGAGGTGGGCACATTTGGAATAGAGTGATTATCCGGCCTTCCAAATGGCAATCTTCCCTTCTTCCTTCCCGGAGCCGCTGAGGACGTACCTGTCCTCTGCCGAGCACAGCGCCTTCACCGCAGCGCCATGGCCAACCAGCTCCTTCTCCACACTCCTCCTCTCAGCACTGACCACGTAGATCTTCCCTTTGCTCTTGCCCTGCAGCTTCCCACTGCTGCCAACCCACAGCTGGGGGAACAAAATAAACCCACAGTCATTTTCACCGTTTCACATTTCAGTCCAGGACACAGTCAAGGCGGTTTATGTGGCACATTGGTACAGTGAGGGTTCCCTCATGTTTGGCTGGAAAAGGGAAACACTGAACATTATATAAGGGGCTTGGCCACCATTGCTCCTGGCCACCTCCAAGTCTCCTCATCTGTTGTGGTATGAGCTGAGGGCTCATGGTGGTTGTCTCTGCTCCCCTCTGGTTCCCTCAGCTCAGCAAAACCTCTGTGCCCCATGCTGGAATGTTCAGCTGCTGATCGTGCTGGCACTGGGGCTGCTCTCCCTCACCCCTGGGTAAGGCACAGCATGCCCTTGCACTACAAGAGCAGAGAAAACCCAGGGAAGAGCACCTAAAACTACCAAGAGAAAGGAACAGCTGTGTGTGGGGTCATATGAGCAAAGATCAAAGATGGCTTGGGTTGAAGGGGACTTTAAAGATCTCATTTCAATCCCCTGCCATGGTCAGGGACAGCTTCCACGAGACCACCTTGCTCGGGGCTCCATCCAACCTGGCCTTGAACAGGATGGGGGCAGCCACAGCTTCTCTGGGCAATCTGTGCCAGGGCCTCACCACCCCCACAGGGAAGATGGAAAAGCCAAGACTCCTTAAGTTGGAGAGAAGGCAGCTAAGGAGCCTTTACAAAAGGTTTATGAACTAACAGAAGAGCAGATAAGCTGAATGTAAAGCCACTGAATCACTGTTCCACCCTGAAATTAAGGAAGTCAGGAACATGTGGGAACTAGAAATAGTTCTGTTTCACTGAGAAGAAAGTACTTCTCTGTACAGGGCTGGCAGTGAAATTCATGAACCTGCTGCTCTCCAGGGAACTGTGGCATCAGCAAGTTCAAAATTAAATCAGGACCAGAGAAATTGGGTCAAATAATAGGTAATAAAAGACACAGGCCAAGGTGCCAGACAGAACACATTCTATTTCAGAGAGACACAGCATGTAGCTGAGTTTTTCTCCAATTTCTTAAAGGAAAACAATAGCTTGTTTTTAATTAAAGCCTGTGACTGACAGCCCTTCCAATGTTGTTTTCAGCCTTTACCAGGCTGCAAAAGTTCACTCTCCATAACTCATTGCTGTGTAGAGGGAACAGGAGTGTGAGTGGTGGCACAGGGTCTGCTTGGAGCCTGTCATTAGTGGTGTCCCCCAAGGGTCAGTACTGGGCTCAGTATTTTTTAACTTATTCATAAATTACTTAAAGAAGAGAAGGGAGAAGAACAAAGTTCTTCAGTAGAACAAAAGAGAGCTTAATGCCTTGGGGGGTTCCAAACAATCCTCTCACTCCCTTGAAACAGAGGTTAAATATATCAACCTCTGCCTTGGGGAAGAATATCCTAAAATGATTTTCCATTTTAGTGCAAAAGTCTAACCAGAGGCTGAACACAGAGAAAACCTCCCTATTTAATTAAAAAAAAAAATTTTGAGGAAGAAAGGAGGGAAATCCTGAGAAAAGGATTCCAAAAGCTGCTTTCCTAGTAGATACACATTAGCTATTTATTTGCAAAGTAACCTTGAATGGGCCCCTGTGGTAGCACAACTATAATCATTTGCACAGCTCCTGAACTACATAAAAGCACGTACACAGAGGCCAACAGTGACATGGACACAAGATGCCAAGCAGGAATCCATTGGCTCATTTGGTCTGTCCTGAATTAAGAATGTGGTAACTAATCAAGGAAAAGGTCATCTACAAAAACAGGCCTGTTAATTGGTATTTGTTGTTTGTCTGGTAACCTTTTTTCAAGGCTTAAGTCTGAGAAGCCCTGAGATAAAATATCAAAGGACCTAAACTTTCTGTTTCTACAATTCCCTGGAAATGTCAGTGGCTAATAAATGTCACCAGACATTTAATTACCCATGAAGGGTTTTGCTTGCCATACATTTTGGGGTACACCTGCAACAGCCATTTGTGTTAGGCAGGCTTTAGCTTCTCTGATTTCAAAGAGGAATCAACATTCCAAACCTCGTGTACTTATGCACCCATCCAGTGAGGAAACAATGACAGCCCATGACAGCTGCAAACAAACAAAACTTCAGTAAAGAAATCCACAAGAGGCAGAAACAGCCCAGATGTCTCTCACCTGATTTTTAACTCTTATCATACAAGTAATCTCAGAGCAATCCTGAAGATGAATCTTTTGAGGTGTACTTGAAAGGTCTTTGGTATTCCAAATGTACAGGTCACTACTCCCCAAATAAGAGGCCCACACTTCATCTCTCTAAAGCAGAGAAAGATACATTTTTCTGTCAGCAATACTTAAATGTATCAAAATAACCAGGGCTTGTAATGCCACATGGCCCTGCCTCCTTTAAACTTTATCCCCAGAGTAAGTGCAATACCTCTGGAAAGAGCTGGAAGCCAAGAAAAGAGGAACACACATCCTTCAGGTGGTGCTCGATTTTCATCTGCGCTTGAAACTCATGTGTTGACACTACAAGAATGCAACTTCTGGTACCTTCAATATTAAAGATACAGAATTAGTAATAGAGGTGGAAGAAGTTTCCATCTCTACAAAACATGGATGAAAAAAAGCAAAATAAAATGAAACATCCAATAACTGTCTTGTTTCTTTATGTGAAGATGATTTTTGTAATTATTACAATTTCAGGAAGGGACTTACAGCACCACAGTTGGTCATTATGAAGTTTCATAGAGGTGAGATTTTGGCAGGGCAGCTGACAGACACGGTTCACTTTCAGAGTGCTGATGTTCCAAGCAATCACCATTCCATCTAAACTGCTGGAATACGCTTCACTGTTGGCACAGATTAAAAAAATTAAGAAGTATAGTGTGCATTCATGCTCAGAAAAGAGTGCACACACAAAAGAGACTTACTTGCAAAAGAACCAATTTTACAGTAATCCAAATTAATGTTCATTTTAAAATTATCTTCAATATTATCCTTTACAAACTCTGTATCAACTAGAAACACTGCAGACTAACTCAGAGCTCAGTGAATGAGAGCACATTGCATCATGCATGAGGAGTAGAGTACAACAAAACATTCCCTATAATTCCTCTGAACAATGTTGTCTGATGGATTTTCTCTTGAGTTAGAACAAAAATCTCAAACTGTTCTTATTTGTTATTGCACCTGAGAAAACAAATTATACTATCCCATTTCTTTTTACCTCTGACATTTGTTTTAGAATGAGAACATCTTTTTCAGAAGGTTTCAACACTTAACAACAAATTCTTCCTCAAACCCAGTTACACCTGCTTCACCACTGTCAGACCTACTGACCCTGGAGCTGCTTTTCCCATGGGAAGACAGCAAGTTAAGACCTTCAGCCAACACTCTTCCCAGTGCTACCAAAAGATCAAAAGCATTTTGCCTGAACAATAAATGTATTATTTCTTTTATAAACAGGCAGGAAAAAGTCCAGAAGCTTGCTGTAAACATGTAGTCAGTGATGTGCTCAAAGCAAAAGTGAAGTGGTCCTTAAACTGCATCTGTATCAGTTCTTCACTGGATGCTGCCAGTTGCTGGCTGTTTCTCATTCTCATCCAAAAAAGCATTCCTTTATCCTCTTTGTTCCAAACCACACACTGGTCTTCATTTAAAAAGGAAATTCTTAGTTGATGTTTACAATATGGGAGCTACAAAAATGAGCTAAATGAAGACTTTATTAGCAGGATAAACCCTCCCATTTAAAACAATAAATTCTTTCAACATCTAGGAAAATCAAATTTGATCTACCTGGGTGTTCCATTCCTTTTCTCCACAATGATGTCTGTAACATCAGAGCGATGATCATTCAGTTGCTTATTACAAGACATACTGTGGGTGTTGATGATGTAAATAATGGAGTCCTGAGAACCAATCCACACTTGACTCTGTTCCACCATGACCATACAAGTCTGGGGAGAAAAAGCTCAGGGTTAAATAAAGCCTAGGAGAGAAATCAGTCTTTAATGTAACATGGAAAAGGCTGTATTCAGATGCTGCAGTTTGCTGGTGGTCACTGTAGGAGATGAAGACTTGGCTCTCCAGTGTTCCATCCTTTGCTCTGCTCTATAAATGATCTCTTTGAAAAGTTTATCCTTCAGTCAATAGGATTAATAATTTATCTAAGGGACTGACTAAAGTGTGCTTCCTGGCCCAGACAAGTAAAAGTTACAGAGGGCACCAGAGGAACCACAGAAGTTAGTGTGCTCCTTTCCTCTGGATTGGAAGCCAACCAAACTGTCCACTATATCCACACTTCCTACTTCATCTAAAAGTAGTGTTTAAGAAAATACTGTCTCCTCTACTGCCTCTGGATTGTCCTTCCCCTCCATCACACGCTCTTCATTTATCTCCCTCCAGCCACCATTTATAACTTTTTTTTATCTTCTTTTAGGTATCTGACTCCTGGAATTCCATCTTTCCTCCACCCAGCTCTTCGCCATCAGCTTTACCCCTCCCTTTCTGACTCTCTCTCACACTCATCCACAGCAATCTCTTTTATCTTTCACACAAGTGACATGTCCAATTCCTTTTCCTGTGTGTTCTCTCTACTGTGTGTTTTTCACCCAGGGTTGCATGCCTGGTTCAGATTCCCTTTTCACAGAGAGAGTTACTCTTTCAGGTGATCTTTGACAAACCACTCCTTTTCACCTGCTGGTTGAGACACTTTCTTTTAGAGCTCTGTCTCTCTTTCAGTAGCATCTACCTGGTTTCCTTACACTTCTTCCAAATCTCCAGTTCTTCAGTATGGGTGAGATTTTATCTATTCCTAGGATTCCCCTTCTCTTTGGGTTAATTGTCTTTTATTCTTTCTCCTCAACTGTTTCAACCCTGCTTTCCTGCCCCCAGAACTCATCAGGCCCTCCCAAATCAATCCATCACTTCTCACCACTATGACTTCTTTTATTATTAATCCATTTAGCCTCTTTTCTGCTTTTCTCAAAAATCTCCAATTTTCCAGATTAACTGAAGCCCAAACAACTCAACAACTTTTAAGGAATGATTGATTTTGGGTCAGACAGGCTACAGCAACAAAACCATATCCAGCTGAAGCAGGAATTGTGATCTTGTGCCAGTCTTACCAGTTTAGAGCGGCCCATTTTGAAGCAGTGTTGCTGGATAGACCAGGTAGAGGCATCAAACACCACAACCTTCCCCTCATTTAAAGCACACCAGAGTTTTGGATGAGCATTGTCCAGTCTTTCTGAAGGGTCAAGATGCCCTAGAAATAAAGCAGAGAAGAGGAGAGAAGTAAAAGAAAACATAATATTTTTGGGGACCTGTTGGGAGAGCATTATTAGGCAGAGCAGGTTTGTAATGAAATGCATCTTGTGGAGTTTACATCATCAGTTATTGACTGACACAGTTCTCACAATGCATTGTGCTTGTTATCATTTATTTGCTGAGTTCACCCAATGATTTAATCTTGCACTCCAAAGATACTCAGAGCAGAGATAATCTCTTTCATTGATGACTAAGAGCTGAGCTCACTGAGATTGCAGTAAGGCTTTTAAGCCCTATAAATACAACTAATAAATTCACTCACTCTTGTCCACTCCATCAAAGCCTCTCATACTGTGAAGAAAGAAAAGCACCACTGAATACAACACTCTCCCCAATGTTCCTTGCACTGTGGCTCAAACTAACTCCCCTGCAGGACTCTACTGAGAAATAAAAACCTAACAACAAATATTGATCAATGGGGGAGCATTATCCATCCATCCACCTGGCTCAGTAAGTGAGCCAGAAATCTTAATGAGAAATCAGCCCATTAACACAGAATTGAAGTCTGTGATAAGGCACATGTGCAGAGAAAGGCAAATTAAGACAGTGAAAACTATACCTTTGAATATCTTAATATGCAACATTACTGCTCTTTTAAAATTATTTTTCTGGTTTAGTATTCAGCACACAACCAATCCATGTCAGAATGTGAACACATCAGGCAGGCATAATACTAGGTGTTATAACATAATGTGCTTTATAGACTAATTAAAGCTGGGCTGACCTAAAGAGAGCAACACGTCCCCTTACCTGGAGTATAAAGCAAGACATCTATTGCCTGTGGAAATGTCTCACCAGCTGAGGGGTTGATCTTGTGCTTTAGTGTCTCTGAAGTTGTTTTGGGGACCATCATAGGTACTAAAATAGATTTTAGAAGGTAATGAAGTGCACATTTAAGCTGAAACAGAACTCCAATTCTTATGAGGTAGCAATTCTACACCATTCATTCACATTTCTCACTTTTCTTTTCCTCTAGCTTTAGCTGAGAGCCCAAACATCATTTGTATGAATTCTGGTAGCAGAGACATTCACCACCCAAGGAGCCTAAAAAACCGAGACAAACCCACAGCATCCAAGATGGAGACAGAAGCAAAAACCAAAACCAAACCGAACAAAAAGAAAAAAAAAAGAACAAACCCTAAACTTTCTACTTATTATTAAATAAATTGCATTTGTGAAAGTGCAATTGGGCTAATGTCTTTTTGTATTTCTACAAATAGCCAGTTTGAAAAAATACACACTGAAAGAGCAAAAAGAGATGATGCAACACCAACAGGCTTTGTAGCATTGCTGTGACTGACCTTCATTTTTCATCCTGTCAAAGTAAGACAGTTTAGAGGCTGCATAGATGCTTTTGGAGGACTGCAGGGCACCAACCACAGCATCCATCAGGAGAACATTTGTCAGTGCTTGCTGGATATACTGAGGATCCTAAAGACAGAAGTCTTACTGTAATTTATCTCTTGCTCATTACTCTTACAAAACACCATGCTCAAAATCACAACACGAGCCATGCGTAGCACAAGCACCAGGCACTTGCTGCCCTGCAGCACAATTCCTGCCACTTGCTGGCAGACCCCACTCCCACATCCCATGTTCCAAGGCAGGCCTTGGAGCAGGGAGTCAGAAGCCAGTGTTATTACAGGAATACTTCAGATCTGACACAACCTTGATACAGGATATGCAAACAAAACCATATGAAAAGACACAGCAGACATAGGATGGATACCCATTTCCAAGCTGGATCTTTCTTCATGAGAGAGAAGCACCATAAAGTTCTAAGATTAGTGCATGAATTATTTAGAACAGAGATAGCATATTCTTCATATTATTTGGTTACAAAATCCCATATTTATACCTTGTGATCATATGCCATTTTCTTTCCAGCCCACATTTCTTTCACTATCAGGTACCAGAGATCACACTCAGTTTTAAGGTTGGCTTCAAATACTTCTTTTTTAGATAATGTTTTAATCCTCAGAGTAGGTATTCTCAAAAGAAGGAAAGCTACAGTCGTGCTCTTAACATCCTGGAAAGTCACAGGAAAAAGAAAACAAAGAGAATGTACCCAAATAGATGATTCAGCACTCAGCACTCAGCCCACGGGGCAGCTTTGTCTAATTACAGCTAATTACTTCAGTTGTCCATACACACAATTAAGCAGAGCTGGACTTATGAAAGTAAGTTTAAACATCATCATAGAGCCTTGGCTCCACAGTGGATATAAACAGACCCACTGATACATCAGTCACATGAGCACATTTAATGCTCATGTTATTAAACTGATCTACTCCATATCCTATGTTCTGCACTCTGCAGATTTCTCTGAGGATATAACCTCTTGATTTTCAGTCATGAAAGTTTTGGTCCAAACCCCCAGAATTTTACCTAAACGTCAGCACTGTCTCCTACTCTCCTTACTGAAACTCAATGTTGAGAGCCAGCTCACTCTGGAGAAGGGGACATAACCTAAATCCACAGGCATGCCAGAGGACAGGAAGCTGATGCTCACCTCTATATCCCTGAAAGCAGCAATTGGGACATAGCCAGGACGGCCTCCTTCAGTCAGCAGGAACAAGCGCTTCTGGGTCAGAGCTATTTTCCCTACACCATAGTTGGTTTTAACTGAGCAGGATAACTTGTAGACACATTCATTTTTATCTAGATGCTCAATTACTGCTGGTGGCAGATTCACCTCTTGAGCTTCTGCTTCAGTTTCTTTCCAGTAGTTGTAGAAGTCTCTGAATGTTTCAGGATCAATTTGTTTCTGCTGTCCTAAAAAATTTTTAAAACCTCTTTAGTGTGAGAAACTATTACACAGATTTGTACAGGAAGATGGGTTTAGAAAGACAGTAACTGTCAAATTGTGCCTCTTTATTGTGCATATAAGTATAGACATTTTAGGCACATGTCCCCATCCCAAGGTTATTTCAGACACTATCCCGAGATACTCCCCCCAAAGGTACAAGCACCCCTCACTGAGTGTAATGTGTAACTAAAGTCACTCCAGCTCCACTTAAGCATAAAGGAATAGTAAAAAAAGTGAGTTAAGAATGGGGAGATGTTAGAGAAGACTCCATATACATTCTGTGATCAATCAATAGGCTGAACCTGTCTTCTCCCCCATAGGATCACCTGCTGGGTAAGAATCATACTTTAGGCACACTGAATCATTATTTCAAGCTGGCTCTTACTGGGGATTAGAGCTTGTCCATATAAAGCTTTGAATTAATATATTGCTTTAAATGTATTTTTGCAGTCAGATATTATAACCAGAAATTCTCAAACTTTAACCTCTGATAATTTTACTAATAGAGAGTGAGAATCACTAATAGTGATTCTTCTTTAAGGTGTTAATTTGAGTCCTGCAAGGGTGCTGGCAGTGGGTAAAGGACACCCAGGAGGGGTCTCTGTTTGGCAGGGGACCCTGGACAAGTCAGTGGAACCCTTCTCCATGTAGCAGCTGCTTAGTGAAGGGTTTCCACAATAGAACACTGACAGACTGGTCAGGCACAAGGGGCTCAGCTCTCCCAGGGCACTGACAACCAACCAACACTAAGAGTTTGAGTAAATCTCCCTTTTTCATGTGACACTGCTAAATAATAATCAAAAACCCCCAACAACCTTATACTCACCTACTGTCAGAGCATCAAATAACCGGTGGATGGTGTCTATATCTCTGACAATCCCAGACTCCTGAATTCTCTTTACAAAATCATCCAGCTGCATGTGTGTTTTGGGCAATTCAAAATTTTTTACGTGGTCATCGATTTTCAGAACTTCCCTTTGTTTTTCCATCACTCGACTTATCAGCCTCTTGAGCTCAGGTTTGCGGTCTGCCTGCAAGCGCTCCGAGCGAGGCAGGGTCTCCACAATTTTTCTTACAAGATCAGTAGGGAAAATTCTTAAGTCTGTTTTTTCTAGGTTCTGAAAGTCAGAAAGTGCATTTAGTAGTTTCCCTTGCATCAAGCTAACAAGGCCCCGGAGGTAGAAGTACCTTGCCAGCAACACGGAGTTCTCGGGGGGTAAGGTACTGATAGCTTTGCTGAGGTGGTTGAAGAAGTCTGTGTAGTAGGAGTGAACACACTGGAACATCAGAGGAAAGTGAATTTCAGGGATTTTGAACGTGGTGATGGATTTGGAGGGTGTTCTTATAGCTAGAAACAAACACCAAGAGAGTACATTGATCAGGGAAAGGAGTAGGAGTGTAAGTATCTTAACAGCCAGTAATAACAACAAACAGAATCCTCATCACAACAACAAGGATTTACAAGAAACAAGAAGGATTACAGCTGTGCTAGGGACACAAATTTCTGTATCTATCGCTCCTATTATGAGAATATCCCCTAATAAGTTTTGGAAAAGTTAAAGAAAAAAGGGGAAAAAAAACCCTTATGGATTTCTTTCTAAACCATGATAAGATTAAGCCTGTGTTTAAATTAAAGGTAGTAGAGAACTGGGCATAAGGTGGGTGAGGACTCAGAAATCAATTTTCCAATATCAATCCCACTGGGACCAATCACTCTTTTGTAGTCCAGCAAAACATCCAGCAGGCTGCAGACTGACTTCACAAGCTCAGAGTGACTCAGCCCATCCTTTCTTCCCAGCAGCTGAGTGTTTCTGTGACAATTACTCAGGGATGTCACCCCAAAAGACAGCAGGAGAGTCTTTGTCCATCACAATCTTCCCTTACCAACACCTCTTTCCACTTTGCGAAGTGAGGAGTTCCTGGTGGGGCCCTGGGGCAGCTGGAGGTCCTGCAGGTTGGGCATGCTGATCACCAAGCGCCGGCCGGCCTTGCGCGCGGCGCTCATTCGCTTGGAAGCCATTTTCTCTATCGTCAGCCTCCGGGGGGTGGGAAACATCAAATCTAACCTGAGGAAAATAAAAACAACACATTACTAGTTTCAGAACTCACACATACACACTAAATTGCTGCCTGTTCTTTTTTGGTATTAGATCTACAATTTCAACAGCCATCTGTTCATGTAAACCTTTTACAATAATCATAACTAAATGAGAGCAAATAATCATAATCTTATTTATAGATGATCTGATCTCATACCAAGAGAGTCAAAAGGACTTTTATCACTGATACAAATAGAATATTCAAAACCAGAATAAGAAATGAGAACACTCTACCTGTCCTCTTCAGACTGGGTACTCAAGTCAAGCCGAGCAAAAGCATCCATCTTTCTGTTCAGACGAGCTTTAAGGAAAGAGTGAAACATGTAGGTCTCTAAAACCTGTGAGACACAAAGGAGTTAACTGTGGATCATTTATAAGTTTACATTTTTATTAGCATGTCTTGCTCATTTTTATTACCTTTACACATGCACAACTGCAACCTTCCAATTTAGCAATCACAAAAATAAAAAAGATTGAAAGCTTCAAGAGAAAACTAATTAAGTTTCCATTCACCTCTGGACTTTGATGATATTTTCTTAGTGGCAAACAGTAATCTCAAACAGCCCTCCAAGAGGTGAAACCAAACAAAAATGAGAAATACTGAGCAAAACAAAGCTACAAGTTTAGTATTATCTTTTCTATTTAAGCCAAGTACATAAACCAAACCACAATATTGTCTGTGGTTTGGAATAAGAATTTGGAGCCACTCTAAATTAACATTATGTCATCACACTCATACTGAAAAGACAAATAAATCATCTTTTCTTCGGGTAACCCCTAAAATTGGGGATTACCCTGCTCAGGTAATCATTGTGGTGTCATGCACAAATAACATTTTAAAAAGGTCAAATTGCTACTTCTAGGATAGAGGACACAACAAAAAATGCCAAGTGTGAATTTAAAAGAGGGAAAGCCACCACCTCTCATCACGGCACAGTTAAACAAGATGAAATATGGGATTTGAGACAATACAACATGTCTGTTATATAAATCTTCAAATGCCTCTTACTAATGCACTCGCAATGTACAATGTAAAACAGCATCTCCAAAAGCATTAGGATTCCAAATTTCCAGTATTCCTCCAGTAGGTGGCAGATTTTGCTAGCAATTGTATGTCCAGGACATTCCAAATCTTAATCATTCTTTCTGGTGGATTTTTTTTTGAATTTTCTTAATTCCAGACGCCACTAGTAACTACTGCACAGTGTGCTGTTTTCTAAGAATCACTTGAAAGCAAACCTACCACTTTGCTATTTGGTATTTAAGGGAGTCAGTTGCTCAAAGCTCTTCTTAAATATGTACATCCAAGTTTTAAACTAATATTAAATTTCAATTCATAAAATTGCCACCATTTCATTTATAGCATTAGAAATTACTGCTGAAAATATTTTAATTATTTCTATTAATCTGAAATCCTGGTCAAAAGAGTTCCAATCAATTTCTTTCCTGAGGATATATTAAGATTTTCCTTTTAGTCTGTTTATTTTTAAGAATGTTTGCACATTGCAACATTTGCATTGGAAGCTTTATCCAACAAACACTGTTTCTCCTGTAGGATTCATTACTTTGTTACTCTTAAATTTATTGGCATTAATCCTAAAATAGAGATTTATTAATAGCAGATAATCACAGCACTGAATTTACCTTTTTGTAGAATGGCTGGTCTCCGATTGCCCTTGTTTTCAGAAATTCTTCACTGTTAAACACTCTGTGTTCATAATTTAGATGGTCTTTCACCTCCCTGGAGACATAAATAAATAAATAGATAAATCTGTTTGGAGATTTGTAAGCAAGTTGTACTTTTGCAAGAGAAGCAGCCCACTGGTATTACTAGAAATATCCTGCAGCATTAGAAGACAAAATAAAAATGTGCTGCAGCGTTACAGTATTAGAAGGCAAACTCAGTTTTAATGAACAAATCTGTGTTACTGAATCATGGAAAAAAGAATTAAAATTCTTACAAGAAAGGTAGCCTATCTGCTGCCAAACTCACATACACTGTAAGAGTTAGTAAACCATGAAGGAGAATCTGTGTAAATCATGATTTAGGCTCCAATCCTGGAATTCCATTTACACACACAGGTCCTGAATCACACACAACCCATTGGAGCACAAAAGACAAGTGCACCTATCCTGGGCAATTGGAAAGATGTGACCTGACCTCACACTGTCCCATCATATTGCATCTGTAAGAGGCACATGAAAAACAGGGCTCTTACTACATCTTGTTAACAGTTTATCCAACCATATGGGGTCAGGAAAAGGTATGGTCAATAAAAGTACATACTTCTATGTAATTCTATATCATTTAGCACTGTCTGCTTTAAACATGGAACCTCCACACACAAAAAAATCACTACAATGCTTTGCTGAAGACAGAACAACTGGCAGCACAACTGCATTTGAGAGTTACTTTCCTTCACTCCTGGATGCTGGCAGAGTTAGGAGATAGAAGAAACAAGGCTGAAAAAAAAGAACAAAGAAAAAGTTTGAAGGAAAGGAGAAAGAAAGCAAAAGAATCAACCCGTTTGTGATACACATTATCTCTTAGATAGCAAAGCATCTGTTCATTTTCTGCAGCCAAATGTTTAATGCATTAAAGAGTTCAAGCTGTTATGAGCAAAAATGCATTTCTCCTCATCTTTGTCTGGAATTATTGTTGCCAGACATTGAAATCCACAAAATCCCACCGTGGAAATAAATGCATTTCAGATTCCATAATCAGCTATCTGCAGAGGCTGTTCTATTCCCCACACCCAGCAGTTAGTGTCCTTGGAGGGTCCAGACACCTCCAGGAGCACTCCTTAAGCTGATCCAATAACAGACATCTGGTATTTGGACTCTGTAAATTAACCCAGCTCCTTCTGACTGAAAGTGTCAAGGAGAATTCCTGTGAGCATTTCAGTAGCTGATCCAAAGGGAAAAACCACCTCCAGCAAGAGGCCACATCATTGTTAAAATGCCAAACAGCCAATACCACACATTTCTTATCATAGAATTATGGAATACCCAGAGAAGGAAGGGAGCTACAAGGATCATTGAGTCCAGCTCCTGACCAATTGTCCCTTCTTGTGCCAACACTTTGCCCTTAAGCTTAAACAGCTCCTCTCCCTCCCTCATTCTCAGGTGTTGCTGATACTCTTCAGGCATCTCATCCATTCTCAGTCCAAACACACCCAGGTGTGCTGAACTCTTGTTCCTGCTTTCAGCTCTTCTACCCTGTCCTGGTTTGAATTCATGTACCTCTAACAAGAGGGATCAAGACTTGACTGATATCCTTGCTGGGCCCTAAGCTTTTCCAAGGGCTGCACTTCTCTTCCTGAAATCTTCCTATGAAAGACAAACTCAAAATCAGAAGAGCTTTGTGTAAGATATTCTAGCAATTTATATATACATCAAAACATCAATGACTCATATTCCATCAGGCTACAGGACTTCCTTCTCATATTCTCTAACAAAACCTAAGCCCTACGAAATATCTATAAAGAAAAAATGGGAATATTTTCACCAATGCGTAGAGTGTCTTAACCAGTACCACATGCTCTTCTAATAGAAAACACTACACCCACTTACCTGAAGATATTAACAATTAACTGCAACATGGTTTGCTGCACCTCCATGTTCAGTTTCTGCTGCCAAGCCCTCCTGCGGGTTTGGAGCTCACCAAGGTCTGTGCTGGCTCGGAGATGGCAGAGCTCCAGATCAAAGTGCAGCTGCAGACCCTCCACTCTACACACAGAAGAAAACCATTAACTTACATCCTAACACAAACTGTTTTTTCATACCTTAAAAAAAAAAAAAAAAGCAATTTAGGCCCATGCATCTGACAGCTAGAAAAGTGCCAGATTGATTTACAAGTGCTGACAAGCTAACAAGATTCCAGGGAGCCCCACTCAATTCAATCACAGTGCACTCAGTCTTCTTTATAAAGTTCAGACTATAATCTGCATCAATAATAACAAACAAACAAGCATTCCAGTTGTTGCAAAATAATTTGGTGATTATGACTGCTTAAAGCCACTTCTATATTAATTAATTGAAATTTTCAATTTGCCCTTTTTTAAAATACAGTGGGGTTTATATGAATGAAATAATATTAAAATAATAAATAATACAAAATAAAAAACTTGGCACATCAAGCATGGTTTATGCACTAAGATCTTGTCACCTTTTTATGAAAGTTTCTGCTGCTTGTGCTGGAACATCTGGAATCTCAAGTTCCTCTTCAACCATTTTTGAATATGAAATAGCTCCATTATCTATATTAATTAGAATTAAATCTTCACCTTCCTTTTAACAAAAGAAAATAGAATGACTGTATATTTATTGTAAAAATATTTACTTCTTATTTGTATACTTCTCAGACAATTAATTTCATCGAGGAGGTAAACCAGAAAAGGACTGAAATTTTTTCCACACATAGAAAATTGTACAGATAACTAAACAATTACATTCAAGAAAAATAAATGCAATTGCCTTAACAGATGTTAATCCCAGTACATAAATACTTAGTAATCTAATATGCCTCAATATGGAAGGGGACAAATGCACTGCAAGTAAAAATCAAGAGCGGTTATGGTTTAAAACATACCAGGCTCACTTCATCAAAATGATCAGTATGACATCCCATGAGGAAAGATGTTGGAGCCATCACAAAATCCAGCATTTGCCGGGACAGAATGGGCACAAAAGTGTGCTGCCACTGAAGGGGATGAAGGTACAACATAAAGCACTCAGCAATGAGTGTCAGCAGTGCCCAGTCAGAAGAGAAGAAAACGATTCTTTGCTCAGTCAAAATACAGGTCATGATCTGGAAAACAAACCCAGAACATTAAATATTTGCAAAGAGTTATCTAGAACACACTAGAAATGCAAATATTTCATCTGTTTCTAAAAGCCAACCTCAAAATTCTCATTCTTAGTAGCTACCTCACAGATTTATAAAATGAAATAATGCCATTTCAAGATGCATCAGCTGCACCATTTAGGATTTGAGATACGTTTATTCATAATATCCATGTGTAGGCAAAACCCCAAAAAAATAAGGCAGAACTGCCAAGTCTCATGGATTAAGGAGGTTTCTTAGAGAAAGTGGCTCAGAAAATACTGATGACCTTAAGCAACCTAACTTCACAGGTGGCCTTTTATCAGGGAATTGGATCAGGAAACCTACAAAGGACACTCCAGCTAATATTATTGTAAGATTCTGTGAAGCACTGAAACAAATTCTTTGCAAATATCTTTTTGTATTTTCTATTTCCACACCATTTACAGCTTTTTTGTATGAGAGTGCCAATTGTCATCAATCCTTCCCACAGGTCCCATTTTTACACATGAAAACAATTATTATAATTCTTGTAGAAATGCATGTAGTGAAAATTCAAAACAAAATCTGTCAATTGGCTTGGGTAGTTACATTTTAAAATAGAGTCTTAAGAAATTTAGCACCTATTTCTAGACCACAGGCAAAGAAATGTAATCTTAATCTAATCTGTAACCTTAATCTAATCAGGTCTATCAATAACAAGATATCTTAAGAAGTATAGTTTATTTTGCCATAGGTCTAATATTCAGAACTAAGACTACTCTGAATTCCTGGGTTTATTAAGTTTTTTGAGTAAATAAACATATTGTTTTTTTCCTAAAATACATATTACCAATACTACCAATCTCTAAACATTTTAAAATATGAGTTAATTTTACCTGCAGCACCTGCTCTGGCTTGAAACACAGCAATGGAAGATGGAGATCCAAGTCAATAATTGGACTGTCCGGATCCTCTCGTGAAGGAATTATTATTTGAAGTGGTTTCATATGAAATACCTGTAACAACAGATGGTTTCTGTTTACTCCTTAATGAGAATGTTCCCACAGCACATTTAATTCAGGATTTTAGTTCCAACTGCAAAATACTAATTTGAATTGAGAGCAAGAAGTAAAATAAAAAGAGAGGGAAATATTAAAAGACATAAGGAGTAGTATGAAAGATTAATACGAATCTGTCTCCTCTCATTCTCATAGAGTTATTGGCCAGTAATTTTTTTAAAAAACATCTTTTAACATAATTCAACTTACTTTATTATAAACATAACAAAATAATTGAATTTATATTTGTAGATAAAACTGGGAAATCAAAACTATTGATAAAATACATACAGGAAACAGAAAAACCATGAACAAAATAAGTGAGAATAGTTTGTCATGCTAAGAAAATAAAATAAGGCAAAAGGAATGAGGTCTCTCAGTGTTTCAGATACTTCAGCTCAAATCTCTGGGGGTCAGGTCCTGCACATGCTGCACATTTCAGCACTCACAGCTGGTTTAGCCAATCACTCAGATATTTTCCAGCTATGCTATTTTTCCTCCCCTCCTAACCCCTCATCCCAGGGTCAAGGAAAGCAGCGAAGGAGAAGCCCTTGGCTGAAGTTCTGCTTCCCTAGAAGCCACTGCAGTAGAAAACAAAGTGTGTGCTGAAATCACTGACCCAGCTGACATCTGGCTGGATTTGGGAAGGGTCAGAAAGAAACAAATACACAGCACTGAATACAAATGTTGATGTGAGTTTCCCCTCTCAGCTTGGTTTTATCCAGGCAGCAGCCAACTCAACATTTCATCCACTGCACACCGTTCTGCTGCTCCCAGACCTGCCCAGGCATCATGTCAGAGCACAAATAGTTGGCATGAGCCAAAGCCTTCCCAGGGAAGTTTTGAAAAATAAAGAACATGACTGGTATGCCAGAACTCCAGCGTGAACCCTGGTCACACTGTTATTTTCTCTACTAATAATGCATGGCCTGATTTTTAAAGCACAGGTATTGACAGCAGTTTCACATCACCAAGTAATCTCTGTCCTGACACTCATGAATGGCACCCAGTTTATTGAAAACAACATCTTAGTACCTTAGAAGACATAATGTTAAAATCATTATGAAATTGAGGAGGAATAATTACCAAGTGGAGTGATCCTGGTGGCGGGCTGGGGATTAAAAACAGCTTTGCTGCAAATTCTTTTATGTACTCCTCGACATCTAAATCCCTCAAAGGTCGTAGCTGCTCTAGTAAGCTGTAATTAAATGATAGGAAATTACTTATCAATAGTAATATGCAAACACAAAAAACTCTTTCTGCTGATAATCTAGAAAAATTATTAGGAGTAATAAAGCTATTATTTCAGCTAATTAATTTCTAATTTATTAGATACTTGAGCAGCTTCATTAAATTTAATGATGCAGAGTTTTTTGTATTCCCATGCATAAAATACTGCTGCATTATATCCATCAGAGGACACAGCACAGTGGTTTGATGGCCAAAGGAAATCAAATGTGAGGTGAGACAGTGAGGTGTAGCTATAGCAAGTGTTTTCTAGAGACTGCTTGAAGAACCAACATCCACAGCTGCAACATCGGTGCTCCTCCCATCCCAAGCATCAGACACCAGCTCTGAGATGAAAAACAGCACCAGAGGAAAAGAGGTTGTAGACCCAAGTTTGACTGCAGAGGAATGTGAAGCAAAAGCCATTTTTAGCATAAGGCTTAGGCCTCTATGGACACTGCTGTTTGCTGTCATTCCTACCCACACAAAGAATAAGAACATTTGTGCAAACCTGCTAAAAGTTTCTGTTTTAAGCTGTATTACCCTAACAAAGGTCATATGGTTTATATTATACACCAAATAAATTCTGGAACATTTAAACATACACACAATCAAGACTAAAAACTATTAACTCCCACAGCATTTCTGAAATGTAACAATTACCAAGTTAGATATCTGTGGTCACAAAGAGTGTTTAGTTCAATAGACGATTCACTTGCACGTTTACAGCAAAAGCCCCAAATACTTATAAAATCAGAAATCTAGGCCTGCAAATCTATATATAGAGAAACTAGGAACTGAATATGACTGTCTTCTCCCTGGAGGTTTTACTTCAGCTTGCAGCTTTACTGGTTTCCTGCAGAACACTTGCTCTTCAGGAAGGAAGCAATTGAGCAGGTTAAGAGATATATAAGGATCCAGCACACCATATTTGTGTACAGCATTTAGGTTCCAGGAAAAAAAAATATATATATTCTGTCATCTATTACTGCCCTTTCAAATGAAATATTTAAATTCACTATTTTCCTATTTGAAGGAAGCCCTGGGCTGTTACATAAATATTCCCAAAAAGTCCATCGGCTCTTTAGGGATGCAGAGAAAGGGGAATTTAAGAATTATCAAAGAAAACCAGATAGCTGAACCATCCATTTAAACAAATACTCTGTCACATGTAGCGATGCCTCAGATTTGGCCAAACAGAGTAAGCAGACCTGCCTTTTTTTATTGTTTCCTTTGAGCCAAAAAGCTCTTATCAAGACAGTGAATGTCACAAGAGATACAACACGACAGAGAAAGTAGCAGATGTACAGAGAGGACAGTCAGAGCTCCCTATTCAGGACATGGTGCCCCATTAATGCAGCCTAACAGCAGCTGACAGCTCTGCACTGCAGATGTCTGCAGAAATAAATGAAGTAATCTCTGAAACACTCAAGTGGAGAGCTAAGGAGTTTATGAACCTTTCATTACTGCTATTAACTGTCCACAGACAGGTGTTTCAGAAAGCAAGAGCAGCTCAGAATAGGCCCTTTGTACTGCCTCAGAGCTGGGAGCTATTTGCACACTCCCACCTTTTCTCAAAGGCAGCTGAAAGGATGAATACACAGGTTGCAAGATTTACTGTTTGAATGGTGCCTATTCATCCATCCAAGACAGGAGTTCATCCAGGAGATTACTGCCAGGAATATTTCACTTTTCATGCAGTATAACAGATTGAGGTACTACTACATGTGCAAAGTGCCAAAACCTCTCAAGTTAAACCAAACCACTTCAAAAAAGGTAGAATAATCCAACAGCCACCATGCTGTGAAACCGTTTAGGTGCACATCTGCTTGCTCTGGGGAAAGGCAGACACACCCCACACAAAATGCTCTGGATTTGGAAGCACTGAGTGCTAGCAATATGGAAATTAGTTATAAAATTAATGGCACAGAATACAAAGACCTTCATTACTATGATGACAGCTTGCAGATTCCCTTGAAGTTCAAAGCACCTACATGGATTTAGAACTTGATGTTGCCTGTGCATCTCAGCTTGGTTTAGTTTTCAGTTGTGATTTCTACTCTGCCACCTGAAAAAGTTCAGGTACCTGAATTTTAGCTAGGAATACTTACATTAAAAAATACTTTTGATGATCATTCTGACTGAAAACACGTACCACCTCACCTATAAGCAATTCTGTGCACTTAGGTACTGAAGAAAATAATCTATGCACAGAATTCTGGAGGAAAAATAAAGTTTTTGCTGCAAAAAATCATCCTGAATGGAAGCAGAACCCCTTTAGATGCTACTTCAACATCAGATCTTCAGGAACAACAGCATTCTTGCACTAGTTATCACAATGAAAGAGCTACACACTAGAAGTAGGTGGTTTGAGGTCCACCAGCAAGTGCTTTCAGAACTCCTCAATGGAGAATGATTAATCAGTGGAAGCATCCTGCAAAACAGCTCTGCTGCATACCAAGGATACAAGTGTGCTGTTGAAGCTGTTATTATCTGTTAAGTATAAGAGGCACTGCTACCTGAGTACATTCAAGCAAAAAACCACTTAATTAGATTATTAACCCATTGGCCACCTGATGACACACAGTAACTCCCTTTCTGGTTTACAGAAATACAATGTCAGTGCTTTGTAATCTTCCAAAAAGTCAGAACATCTCCAGCTGTAGAGAGATATTTTGTACACTCAAAATATCTCATAGAGGTCTTGGCTGCAATTGTTTCCATTGCATTCAGAAGAGCCATACACCCCAGTAGCTGTTTCATGCCACATGGAAACATTTCAATAGTACAACCAAAATAAGAAAACCAGTACTGCTCCACCCCTTCCCTTCCCTCCACCCTAGTGTACTCTGGCACAGTGAAACACTTTTTCTAAAAAAAAAAATCAAGACACCAAAACCAGAAGGGCAGACATTCTGAAATGAGCCATTAAATACTATCAAGAAAAAGGAAATTAAATTAAAAAAAAACAGAATAAAATTTAATGGAAACCTAATCAGTTGAGTTTCCAGCACCGTGGGAAATGCCAACACCAAATTCAGCTCTGTCACTGGCACTCCCCACCCCCTCCAGTTACACACACTCCCATCTCACAGATGCAACAGCAAAAAGGGGAAGAGTGTGTGAAAAATTGCAGCTGTGTGAAAAATTCCCCAGTTAAAAGACCAAGACAACACACAAGACTAACATGGAAGTTTATTGTCCTGTTGAACTTCCCTATAATTATCACATATTTACAAATCACTTTAAGCTCAGATTGTACAGTACTGATCAACTGAACTCCTCTCAGAAACCAGTACAGACTCAAAAGAGAAAAGCCATCTGTGGCAATGAATGCTTTAAACAGGAGCCAAACCCTACTATATGTGATCAAGGCAGAGGTGTTTAATCATAATGTTTAAATAATTATTAAAATACCCACCCAGAGGCAGAAGCAGACCTAGAGGGTTAACTCTACCTGGTTATCTAAACAGATACAAGAACTAGAGACACGTTTACAACATCTGGAATTTTCCATGGCCGTCCTGAAGATTTTCCCACTTCTCCCTCAGTGGGCTATTTTAAAATCCATTTGCCATTTGACTGCTTCTCCCAGCTCAGAGATGTCTCACTTCAGAGAAAAAAATACTCACTTATGATTACTCTAAATAAACCACTGATGGGTACTGTAACTATCTAGCTGAATCCATTTCCCACCCAATGGAAAGCTGATGTGAAGTGAACCCTCTCACAGGCTGAGCTCACAGTAGAAAAGCAGCAGGAATCCCACTATAAAAGCTGGATGGAAACAGTAGCCACAGCTGTAGTCACAGCTGGAAGAGTTCCATATGCAGATTAGCAGTGATTTGAGATTTGAGACTTATGAAAGCAGCAGTGAATCAGTTCCTGCAATACCAAGGGCTGATGTAATTCACTTAAATACAAAGGAGGGGGGAGTGATCTGGGCAGGAAAGGAGAAAGGAAAACAAACATTTCATTCTTATTTCACTGAACATTTATTTTGATTTCACCCTGGCCTGTGTACACCCTGTTTCCATCACGTTGAAGTGCCTTGTCCACATTAAACCCCTTCACTAATGCTTTTTAAATGACAGAGCAGAGGTACATGCCCTTAAAAGGGCTGCCAGAGTGACTAACTTCTGATCTCACAGCCTTTTTGAGCCAATGTCTAAAATGCCCAGGAGGAAGGCTCTGCTTTGCTCCTCCAGGGCTCTCTTCATGCAGCGCAGGGAAAGCCAGTCAGTGCTCCAAGAAGATCTAATCCACAGCCCAGGGAAGAAGAGGTGCATGGGCTGGGGAAATGAGTGCTCAGGTCTCATTTGGGCTGGAGCCAGGTTAGGGGCTGGGGATGCACCTCAGCTGGTACCCAGGGAGTGCTCCCTGGCTCATCTGCTTGGGATATGAGCACCAGCAGAGCAAAGGGGAAGACTCAAGCTCCAACCTAAAACCCCAACATCTTTCAGCTTTTGTACAAGAAGCAAATACCTGCAACTAGATTCAGATTTGACTCTAGAAATCTTGACTTGAAATCTTGAAATTTAGTGAAGAAAACCTCTTCTACCTTTGGACAACAGGTCTGGAAGTGAAGACACCCAGTAATGTCCAATGTACCCAGGCAGATCCCTGATGTGAGAAAGTTTTAATCTAAAATAGATCTTCACAATTTAACAATAAAGTAACCTCAAAATAAGATAAATTACTTAATAACACGATAGATCCATGTACACTTACCTTTTACATCGTCTACACTGCAGAGTATTTGACTGTTTCTAACCAGTGTATCCTAAGAATTTCTCTCCTAGTTCTACAACATCCAAGTAACCACTCTACTTCCTTAAGTGACTTGGATTATTTCCCTAATGTGTCATTAACTGCTTATTAATACATATATTCATGTTCTTATGACATTTATTTGGTGCATTATAAAAAGCTTTTTGTGCTTTGAAAGCGATTTTCAGAAGAGTGGAAAAAACCACTCCAAAAAAAGCCAATCATATCTGTAAAGTATCCATTCCCTACACATTAGCAAAAACCCCCCAAGAAAATTAAGACAACATCATAGCAAATACCCTTGGTATACAGAATTTGCACTTTCTGTCTGGGCAACATTGACACAGCATTTCTTCTTTTCCTCTCCCACAAAACCTAAACATAAAACTAACCACTGCTTTAGCGTCACAGCTCTCCTGACCACATCAAGCAAATTCAGGTATTAAAAACATGTAGTTATTTCCAGCAGAAACATACAAGGAAGCAAATCTTACCAAGAGAGACAATCCCTGAGGGCACTAAAATACGGGTATCTGGATATAACACAAACAGCACAGGGTACAAAGCAGACAGGCACCTTCCCAGTCTGTGCAGATTCCCAATGGCCCTGCCCATTCGAGGAGGTGGAGCCATCCTGCAAGAAAACTGCACATTAATGACTTTATGTTAATCATGAATTTATGGCTGATATTTTCTTGAGAACCTTAGAGATGTGATATCCAATTCCCTCTATATTTCAAAGGGATTTTGATGTCTATCTCCCTTTACATCTTCATACAAATGTCAGCCTACAAGACTCTAAGCAACGTGTATTAAAAAGAATTTCAGCACAAAATGTATTTAGAAAAAACATTTTTCATTGTTTGGAAAGAAAATCTTTACCAAAAAAACATCCAAGGGATAAAGTCTGCACCTAAATATCCAAATCTCCTAAATTAAATCTGTAACAGTTTTTCCTAATGCAGTGTGTTCTAAAGTGCTTCATTTAAAGTGGCAATATAAAAGTATGATTTGTCCTGTACTCCTCCTAACATAAAAACACACATGTTAACTATTTTGAATCCCACATTATTCTCAAAGTGTTTTGCTTTTATATATTTTAATATGTTTCAACAGAAGAATGAGTTATTTAACTTACTTGCATAGACTGATAGTACTGTGCAACAACACCATATGTTCTGTTACCACAGACGTCAGTGAAGACCAGGAAATGGATGTGGTCCTCTTTTGATTCAGAAGTTACATAAAGTCCTCCTGAAATGAAGGCAGCAACTATATCTTTAATTATATATTTAACTACAGTTGTATGAAAGACAATTCATGACAAATACTGCACACTGACACTTCTTTTCAAGAGAAATGTTTCATTTTAAGGGATTAAAATGTAATATACAGACCACTTGAACTAAAGGTTGTTGGAGAGGCTGTAAGCTGCATATTACTGAAGAGGCAAAAATGAAATTATTCTGCATTTTCAGAGACAAAATACAATAAATGGACTTAAATTACTTTTTTTCCCCCAAGACATTAAAAAGATCTGCAATAATGACACACATATTAAAATTTCTCCAATTAAACCTGGAGAAAATATTCACTACATCAGGTATATCAAAACACCAAATGAAAAGTGAGAGAGTACTCAGCCATTTTGGGGTGAAAAATAATTTTTCAAGTGTGTGCATGTTTGCATTTCACTCAAACTAAGATGTACCAACACGGGCTAAAAAAATAAGGGCTGAACTATGGGTCAAGAAATATTTACATTAAAGCAGTTCTCAACAAGAAGTGTGAACCCTCATGTACCTGGGAAGCAGAGCTGTGGCAAAGCAATAAGGTCAATGTCCTTTGGAACTGTCACATCTTCTGTCTCAGGTGCTTTCTGCTCCCCGTTGAGGCTCTTGACATTTTCAACCTTGGGTCTCTCTTTTTTCTTTCTGAAGGATCGGCGTTTGCTTTTATTCAAGTTATTACCAGCATTAATCATCTGAACATCATCTCTGCTGATAAACGGAGGCACAAATACAGAAAGAACTTCTGGATCAAGGGGAGGAAGATTTTTGAGTTTTCTTTGAGTGCCCTATAGAAAAAAAAAACCAAACAAAACAAACACTAAGTTGACACTCATCCTGATATGTGGGGCTTTTTTCACCCCAATGTTTAACCCTGGTTTTCTTCTACCCCTAAAATTGTGGGTTTCAAAAAAATTTTACTGCTTCCTAAGTAATTAATTTTTCCTTTTAAGTTTATGTTTTATGCATGTTAATGCAAGGAAAATGGGCATTTTTAGCAGGCGAGGGATCCTTCATCATTCAAAATGTCCCATATTAGTATTATACCTTTGGCAAAAGAAATTAACAGATATCAAATACTATATTTCCTCCTTTTCAGTGTTAAGATATACTTAAACTATATTTAAAACAAACACTGGCAGTAAAAAAATCAGGCAATAAATAAAAGAAAAGAAAGAGAAACAGCTGAGCCTCTCAGATAAGTCTTTGTTTGACTTCAGGAAAAGCTTCTTTTCAACTCAGAATAAATAATGTGCACCAAAAAAAAAAATCCAAAACCCTAAACAACACAAACACAGACTTTCACAAGACAATGCTTAACCTTATAAGGCAATTAACAAAGCACAATTAAAAAGTACAGTCATTGTTAAAATAAGCACAACTTTAAGACACTGAAGCCATGAGAATCCCTCCATATACTGATGACTCGGTGGAACAGGCATCCCAAGAGCATGCATGAAATTACAACATTTTTCACAGGCAGCTTTGCAAAGTATGACTGGCCTCAAAGCCCTCATTGCCCTGCAATGAAAAGCTGTGGAGGAAGTGATCAGAGAGATTTCCTCATACTGGGAAGCACTTTTTGTATTCGTAACCATACAGTCGAGCCAAGTAGCTGCATTTCCAATTACTTCATTGCAACTTCAATTCTTCCTGCAAGGCTGAAAAAACAAGCAAAAGCTTTGTTTAACCAACGGATATTTGGAAACAGGAAAGGCGAGCCCCCACTGTGGTAAAAAGATGTTTTTGTTTTTAACTTTTTGCAAACATCTTCAAAGTCAGAGGAGGTGAAGTACACATGATGCTTTTATCGCCAGATATGATGCAAGATACTCCTTGAGAACCAGTGCTGGCCTCACCCATCATTTCATTTTTTTTTTAATAGCCACAACATAGAAAGCTCTGTTACCAATCTTCCACTGTCCAGGTTTTGAGACAGAAGTCTCAGCTCTTACATCCCAGCAAATACATCCTCTAATAGTTTTCTTTTCCACATTTGAGCATCACAGGAAAAATGTGAAGGAATGATTCATGACATGCTTGTTATGGTCTTCTAAATTCCATAAACTAGACTGTCTTTATAATAGGATATTCTAAAGAAACTACTTCACTAAAAAGAAGAAGTGAAAAAAACACACTTTAAATGAACAAAGAGCCTGAACTAGAAGTAAATTGGTGTGGAAAAGAAAAGTTGAGGTAAGTATCCAGTGGGATAGTCAAAAGATAGCAATGACTTTAAAAAGCACATCACAAATTGGGGTACTGAGTGCCATATCCTCACATGCTAAGAATTTCAAGTGTCTTTTCCTTAGCTGGCAGCTGACAGAGGCAATGAAGAAATTGGAAATGCAGATAAATTCACCATAATCATCCTCAAACTAGCATGCAGCTAAACATTTCAGGAGGAAATTAAGAATTAAGGCTCAGCCCTGAGGCTGTTATGCAAGAAAAACACAGACATACTCCAACAGCAGCATTCTCAGCTTGGCAGATTTGCCCTGCTGAGGTTTCCACACAAAGTTGCTTTGACAGGGCAATCCCTGACTTACACTGAGGCATCTCTGTGCTCCAAAGTGCTGGAGGGCAGCCAGCAATTTAATGGCTTCACAGCCTAACAGTTCCTGAAATGGCAGATCCTTGATGTCTTGAACTACTACAGAGACATTAAACACCATTTTTCCCCACAGAACAGCACTGTCAGCACTGTCACTGACCCACTGACTCAGTCTCCAGCATTTGAGTCAGCTCATATTAATGCCTTGGCCAAAGTCACTTTTTTACTCCTTGAGTCCAGGGATAGCGAATAGGCAGCAACAGAACAACATTCACTTGTTTCTCTGTTCTTTGAACATTTTATCTTTTCTGCTGCTACTGTTACTTCTTCACTTTGAAATACTTCCCTTTTGTAGATTCTTGCTACCAAATCTCCTTGCATCATACACAGCTTCTTACAAACAGCAGCGGGGGATTTTATTCCATCCCCATTTGACTGTGTTCCTGTAACAGTGCTGCTGTAAAGGACACTGATACGAGACTTTTACAATGACTGCACTATTTAGATACAAACAGCAGTGTGTTGAAACCACAAATCAGAGCATGACTGCAGCTATCTGGTGTTTCCTTGACCTCATTCTCCTCTTCCCATCATTGAAGAATTTAATTTCATTTTGAATGTCACGAAAGAACTGGTTTCTTTAACAAATAATTAGGCAGGGAAAGTATGAAGCCTCAGAAAAATTAGATTGGGCAGGACAATTAGGTTGTAGTAATAGGACAAAAAAGAATGGTTTTAAACCAACAGAGGGCAGGTTTAGATTAGATATTAGGAAAAAATTCTTTGCTGTCAGGGTGGTGAGGCACTGGGACAGGTTGCCCAGAGAAGCTGTGGATGCTCCATCTCTGGAAGTGTCCAAAGTCAGGCTGGATGGAGCTTTGAGCAACCTGGTTTAGTGAGAGGTGTTCCTACCCCATGGCAGGGGCATTAAAGGGTGATCTTTAAGGTCCCTTCCAACCCAAACAATTGTAGGATGATCTCTGCAGATTCATGTGCAACATTTTGCACAAACTAATGATAAGGCTGACATTAGGTCTGGTTGCATTGGGTTTCATCCAGTCAAGTTTCAGAAGTCCCTTGGGAAGGAGATTCTTCCTCCCTTATCCCCAGCCCCCAGCACAGCTTCTTCTGGTCTCACTTTTGTTTGCCAGCAGTTCTCCAGTAAAAATGTAGCCAAATCTGGGACAATGTTCCAGATGTGAACTCAAGGGTTTTGAAAATAACAATAACAGCAATAATCCCTTCCCTTTGCCTGTGAGCCACAGTCCTGATGATGCAGGCCATTAGACAATCACACAACAGCTTGGGTTGGGAGGGACCTTAAATTATCATCTCATTTGAATCCTCCTTCCATGGGCAGGGGCATCTTCCATTAGACTGAGCCACCCAAAGGCCCACCCAATTTGACCTTTAACACTTCCAGGGATGGGGCATCCACAGCTTCCCTGAGCAGCCTGTACCAGTGCCTCACCACCTTCACAGTAAAATTCTCCCTAATATCTAATCTGCCCTCTCTCAGTTGAAGCCATTTCCCCCATTCTATCACTCCACTCCCTGCCTTTGTCAGAAGTCCTCTCCATCTCTCTTGGAACCCCTTCAGGTACTGAAAGTCCACAATAAAGTGGCTCCAGAACCTTCTCAAGGCCAAACAGCCCCAACTCTCTCCGCTTTTTCTCATATGAGAAGTGCTCCTCTAATAATCTTTGTGGCCCTCTTCTGGATCCAGTCCCAAGAGCTCCATGTCTTTCCTGTGCTTAGGACCCCAGAGCTGGATTAGCACTCCAGGTAGAACACAGGGGTTGAACCTCCTCCCTCATCTGCTGCCCACACCACTTTGGATGCAGCCCAGGACATGTTTGGCTTTCTGGGCTGCAAGTGCACATGGCCAGGCCATGTCCAGCCTCTCATCCACCAGCACTCCCAAGTCCTTCTTGGCAGGGCTCCTTGCATCACCCAGTCTGTGCCAATAGTAGGGACTGCCCTGACTCAGGGGCAGCACCTTGCACTTGGCTTTCTTGGTTCATATCTAGGGCTTTTCCACATGCTTTTCACTGCAACAAGCACACACTGCTGACTGATGCTCAATCTGATCACACCTCATTCTTTTCAGGCACCTTGACAGCCAAGGATGCATTAGAGAAGCAGGAAAAATTGTTTTGGTGGTTGTGTCTGCATCAGCAGGGCCAGAAAGCACAAGGCAGCTCTGTACCACTGGCAGTGGTGGGCAGATGCAGAATCCACCAACAGAACCTGTCAAAGATCTGAGACATGTCATGGACATCTTGCACATGCTTGCCAAACCAAAACCCAGATTTATAGCTGTAGATAATTTAGGGAAAAGAAGCATCCCTTCTGTTCATGTCATTCTTACAAAATACACACTTCCAGTACTAAGAAAGAAATCTCTAGCTGAAAATAGCAGCCTTTGATCTTTTCAATTTGAAATCTCAGAATGAAAATTATCTTGGCAATAAGGATAAGCAACAGATGACAGCCCAGAAACTTCTGTTTCAGGAGCTTCAGTGGAAAACTACTTTTTTTTTTTCCCCTGGCATCCCTGTCGACAACAGATCAATCATACAAAACTTTTCTTACTTTGAGGGTGGGTTACATCATAGTCCCATTGACTTAATTCACTTTATCACTCCATGTTTCAGTACAGTTAAGAACGCACCAACACACTGAGAAGACCACTATTTGAAGCACTATCAGAATTTTTGCCCACTGTTTAATTTGTAAATATCATCACAGATCCACTACTTTCATTTAGGAATGTTATCTTCTCTCAGTAAAGTCTTTTCTTTCTACAATCACTAAAGTTACCCATATAAACATATTTCCCCCTCCTCATGTAGATAGTGCTGCAGAAGGAAAAGGAAGTGGAGTAAATCTGTAAGCTTTCCCTAAGACAGTGACTGAAATCCCCGTGATGCAACAGTTTGCAGGGACTTTACTGAAGTTCATACTGACAAAAGAAGGGACTACTTTCTTTTCTGATCCCCTTTTCTATCTTGAGCAAAAAAACTGAGAAATTCAGAACCTGCAGTATGATCAGAATATCAGAATGGCTTCTGCTTTCTGTATTTGTTGTTCCACAAACAAATACAGGGTTTTTTTTTAAGAAAGCAGTGAGAACTAAGCAAACTGGAATGAATAAGAAATTCCTTTTCCTTTGGGTTCACTTCTCACTCTTCTGATAAAACACCATGTAAACACTGATTTCAAAAGTCTGGTGCTGACATTTAGGAACTATTTTTTCATTTTGAAGGTACACATGAATGAGATCCTGGAATGTGAACCTCTGCTTGGCTGTTATCACTTAAGAAGCTGACATCAGCAAAAGCCGTCTCCTGAGAGAGTGAACAAGCAACAAGCCCAACAAAGACTTCTTTATCTAATGCTATTAGAGCGAAATCAAATTCAAGTTCAAGCAGAGCAATTGAGATCCCTGGGAGCTATCTGGCCTTTTTTTCCACGTGCTGGCACCACTGCTCTTCCCACTGCGGGGCAGCTCGTAGGTATGGAACAAACCCGTCAGGACACTTGAACCAAGCAGAACCAGGAGGACAGGGCTGCCATTGTGAGCCCACATGGGAAAATTATAAACAAATTATAAAATATATATTCAAAGCAGTAAGCGACCCACCAGCTCCTGCTGTATGCAAGTGGTTCAGATTACGCCAAACACAGAGCACTTGAGCTGACGGGGATTTAGATCTCGTGTATTCCCGAGGATAGGAGTTAGCAGTCTTTATTCTTTTGCTTTTTTCTCCAGCGGAAGACAGGTCGTGCAGTAACACCCGGCAGAGAACGCATCGTTAAGCGTTTTGCTGTCCCTGCTTATATAAACCTACGGTGAGTTCGCCGTCTGCACCCAGACCTTTGGAAAAGTGCAGCTACCTCACACCGCTACCAAACTCTCCCTGTTTTGCCGACGTTCGCCTGTCAAAACAACTTTCTGTTGGGACATTTCAGCTCCACGCGCTGACAAACCCAGCCCCACGCACTGGCACCGCCCGCCCGAACCCCGCTCACCTGGAGCAGCGCCCGCACCCGCTCTGTGGACGCACCGACCAGCAGACAGATCTCCAGCAGGCCCGAGGGCAGCACGTCCTCCATGGCACGGCCGGGACAGGGCGGCTCCTTCCCCGCGGGCAGCGGCTCCTGCCCTCGGGACGGCGGCGCCTTCCCGCCCTCAGCGCCGCCCGCGCCCGCCCCGCGGCGTGAGGAGGAGCGCCCGAGCCGCACACCGGAACCCTCCCGTCCGGCACGGCTCTGCGGCTGTGATTGGCTGTTTCCCCTGTCACTCTAGGAGCTCTGGCCAATCAGAGTGGAAATGCGCGCGGTAGGCCGGGCGGGGGCGGGGTTTGGGCTGAGCGCGCTGAGGGGATGAAGGGCTGGGAGCGGAGTTCTGCTCTGGGGTGTTGAGGTGTCAGGACAGAGGGATAGAAGAGGTGGGAGCTGAGCGGCTGGGAGTTGAGAGTGGGAAGGATGAAGAGCTGGAGGATGGTGGGCTCAGGGCTGAGGGGTTCAGGGCTGAAGGACAGCTGAGAGACTGAGGGTTTAGGGTGCAGGGCTGAAAGGCTGAGATACCATTGACCCCCTTAAAAACTAGTGATGGGGTTTGTGATTTACAATCACGCGATTTCCACGTTGACATAACCAAGGACTATAATATTTGCTAGTTTTAAGCAACAAGGTGAGGACCTAACTCAAACAAGAGAAGTCGCCAGTTGTTGCTCCATCCCTTGAAAGTGTTCATGACCAGGCTGCATGGGGTTCTGAGCATCCTGGAAGCTGCTCAGACACTTGCAACTGGATGTTCAAGTTCTCGTCCAGCCCAAACCATTCCGTGATTCTTTCCTCACCTCGTTGCGCTGTCTCACCGGGACACCCTCTGGGAAAGACTTCCCGCCTCAAGGTCGAGTTAATTTTCTCCACGGGCTGTTTTCCTCGTGGGGCTGCTGGCCAGCAGGGGCGGAGGTGCCTCAGGCCGCCTGTGCCCCTGTCAGGCTGGGTGATGTCATGGTCTGGCGCCTTGTGAAGCGCAGCCGTTCCCCGCTGATTGCTGCAGGTGACTCAGCAGGGCTGTGTCACTTCATCGGGGCTGTATCACTGCCACTACACGGGAGTTTTCTCTTTACCTTTCACAGTTTCAACGGGCTGTAAGCACAGGGCTGGTGCAGGCTGAGCCACGTTTCCCCTCTGGAGCAGCAGAGGCACAGCACAGGGAGCTCCGAGGTTTCTTCTTGAGCTGCTTAATCTAAATACACCGTGAGTCACTCCGTATGTATTGGCTCTGCGGAGATCTGCACTGAGAGAATGTAATTCCTCTGGGACCGGAGCATAAAGCACCCGAAACTAGAGATCGGTTTCTCTGAAACTGGAGGTACGAGATAAAGTTTCATCACAACCACAAGCATTTTTTTGTGGACTAGTGTTCCGGTATTTTAAATGAAAAAACATCCCCTGTCTAAATGGTTCCAGGATTTCATGAACTTCTTGTCAGTTCAGGGGCCAAATCAGGTTCCCTCAAAAAGTATAAAGAAAAAAGTATAAAGTAAAAAGTATAAAGATTTTATTATTTCATGGGGGTTTTATTATCTGGATTTTTGTGGTGTTAAAGCTCAGGATTATACAGCTTCTGGTTGTCTCAAATTTTTAGGAAGACACAGAATATAGCAAACTGTTCATATAGCAGCAACTAAAAGAAGAAAATTCTTGAAAACCTGGAAGTTTCACGGATTACTTCTCCAAAGTGGTAAAAGAAGATCCAAGGCTCAAAGATTTATATTCATGAACTTTGAGGTCATAGTTATCCTCTGTAGCCAAGGTAACAGAATCAGAGTGAGTCCTGTATTAATGCTGTAACTTCTGCTTGAGGCCATGCCATGTTAACAGTCGCTGTTAATGTTGGGCATCTCATTTTCAGTTTCACTTTTTAGCTTGGTTCTTTGTCACTGCTTGAACAGACATTTTACTATTAAAATATTTCACTGCAGAGTTCAAGAATATTAATCTCTATTTCTAAAAGATTATACAACTCATATTTTTAAAACTCCTTTCCTGATCACTTTTGTACTTCTTTTCTCAAAAATTTCAAAACTTTCCGGTATTAGTTTTGAATTAGGAACACCAAAACCAAAGCTCTATTATGGCTGAATGCTCAGTGGTAAATCACATTGCTGTTTCTGACTGATATCCCCACCTAATTAAAACAGAGACAGACAGATACATGAATCATTCAGAAAGGGTGCAGTGTTTAATTAGTTATCCACTGCAACACAATTTTCTTAGGGTTATTATTACTTCCAACATGACAATCCTACATCTTATATTGCTTGACCTGTGACTATGACCAAGCATTTGACCATATTATAAGAAAATTACAAATGAACCAAGGCTATTAATCAATTCAGGTCACCCATAGTTAATTAATCTGTATCATGATCATCTTCTGATTCCTCTGCTATCTGCAATGATAAATACTGGATGATTCTTGTTCATAATTAATGTAGCACTCAAATCAAAGCTATGGTGAAGTTATTATCAAAACAGAACTCCAAGATGAAAGGTACTAATGTTAATCTGGTAAAATCTCAAGAACCCTGGAAGCAGGAAACCTGCTATATGGGGTCACTGGTAAGAGACAGAATCATGCACACAGAGAAAAATTCCTCTCTCCTAAAAGAAATTCATGTAGTTGAGTAATTTTCTTCCTAAAAAAATAGTCAACTGAGGAAGAAATGCCAGCTTTTAATATATGTTTTCTCTTTGCAAGATCACAAATACAATAAATGTTTGTTTGTTAACTCTCTGAGGTGTCACTGGCTGCCGAATGCAGAAAAAACTGCAGTTTTTGATATGTCTTCAGCATGGGAAAGGCTTTATCAGACCTACAGGCCACATCTGAATAATTAAGGAGTCTCTTGGCATAGAATCTGATTTACCTTCCAAATACAGTGTTTATGTTTTAGTCAGACTGTTAAGGGGAGAAAATCGTTTCACCAGCTGTGTTTCTTTGATGTGATCTTGCCTATAAAATAACTGAGTGACTTGTTGAGTTGTAGACACCTCCACTGCAAACACCTCAGCCCTGAGGGATGTGGGCCACATGAAGAGTCCGGACTCTGAATTTCTGGAGAGCAAATTTCCAGCTCTGTCAAGAATTAGTGAATGGCAGCTGCTCTCAGGTGGGAATGGGAAACTGCTCTCAAGGAACTGAAAAGAGCTGGCAGCTCTCTGAGGACAAAATCCTTGGAGTGCAAGAGCGTTTAATTCCCATGTGTAAGAAATGAAGCAAGGAAGGCAGGAGAATGGTATGGGTCAGTCAGGAGCTCCTGGTCCACCTGAAGTGTAAGAAGGAAATGCACAAGCAGCAGAACAAGAGGTGTCCTGGGAAGAATACAGGGACACTGCCCCGATGTGTAGAGATGGGATCAGGAAGGCCAAAGGCACAGCTGAAGCTGAGTTTGTCAAGGCGTTTTACAGGTATATTGGTCAAAACTGGAAGATTAAAGAAAGAGTCCACCCCCCATCCAATGACACACACAGATAAATAAGACAAGAGAACTGCAGAAAACCAACGTGGAGAAGTCTGATTTTCACTCATGCTTGTACCCCTTTCCAAACAGTGCTGAAAACTACACATTGACTAACTGAGGGCTTATGCATCCTGCATAGTTTCACCATGATGGGTGTAAGGTCTGCAGGAATTTTCATTTTGAAACTAAATACAGACATCACTCATGTTCTGCAGGTTTATTGATAGTTAAATCCTTTTCTTGGGCTTATAATCAAGCTTGTGGCACAGCAGGGTCTGTAGGTGAGAACTAAAACTGGGACCACTGCTGCCTTCCACTGCCTGGCTCACAGGAAGATACATTGTCCAGAGAGGTGATGGGTGCCCCATCCATGGAAACATTCAGGTCAGGCTGGACAGGGCTCTGAGCAACCTGATCTGCTTGAAGATGTCCCTGATCATTGCAGGGGGATGGGACTTGGTGACCTTTAAAGGTCTCTTCCAACCCAGACTATTCCATGATTCTGATTTCTGTGTCTATGCTAAGCATGACTGCATAAATAAGAAATCTCTATTCTGTCCAGTAAGAACTGTGTGTCCTAGCCAGAGAAGACAGGACATGCAGCTTGACCTGTGCTGCTCTAATACATATCAGACAACCCCTTGCAGTCTGGAAGTCCATTTAAAAACACCACCTCTTAGGATTTCAAACTCCTTATCTCTAAATACAGTTCTTAGTTCTTATCATCAAGGTCATTCATAGGGCAAGGGATTTATTCTGAACAAAACTCAGGGAGTCAGGTTGACATATTCTTTCCAAGGTTAGCATTTTTCATTTTATATTCCTCCTTCCAGAATAAAGAATCAGGAGACTTCTGGGAATCTACAGTGAAAGATCTTTACTGACAGACCTAATATTTCTTTCTTTCAAGACAGTTCACTTTCTAAATTTACACTGAAATTAGCAACCAAGCAACTACTGACTATGCAAATCAAATCAGGATTTTCAAATTAGGGCTCTGCACAGACTTAAAATTCCTCTCTCAGTGCCTCAGAGACTTATTGCCATTCTTAATAATGCTACAAAAAACCTACTATGATAATTCTTTATTGTTGCAGGTGTTGTCTGAGTGCAATGACTTTGGCCTCAAAATTATTCTGTAAGAGGTCACCAGTTTGAGCATAGGCATGTCACAGGGGAAGGAGGACAGTTCTCTGCACCTATTAACAGTTTTATTTGCATCTTCTTTCTTTTTTTACTTGGCTTGTCTGTTTTGTGCTGTCACCATTTATGGTACTACAGGATACAAATTTTCTGCAACATTGACTGTTATTTGTCATGCATCTCTTTAAGAATACACGGATGTGTTTCACTGGCATTACAGAAAAATGCCAGCATGGAGCAGGTTTTACAATGTGTCAGCAAGCTGAGAACACATGATTTGTGTTCTCAGCTTGAACCTGCCTATGTGCTGGAGAAGTCACCTACTGCCTCCTATTTCCTCAGCTCTTGATCTATGGAAATGCACCCCCTGTTCAACCTTTGGTAGGGAAACTTGCCCCTTAAAGCTCAGATCCCTGTGATTTATCCACTTGTGCTGAAGGATTTTGTTGTGTTTCTCCGTCACCTCTGAGAAAGGCAGAGCATGTACTAAAATCAGACTGCAGAGGCCTGGAGCTGTGCTGTCTCCATCCTCAGAGGTTTTCAAGAAGACACCAAAGAAAACTCTGAGTAAACTGGGCTGATTTGACAGCTGACCCTGCTTCGTGCAGGAGGTTGGACTACAGAGCTCCTGAGGTTCTCTCTGACATGGATGATTCTGCCATTCTCAGGGGCTCTGTATACTAACACAGCAGGAGGGTTAAAAATTTGTATATGAAAGAAACAAGATGTTAGAATTATAGCAAACAAAACAGGGAAAATCCTCAGCCAGTTGTACAGTCAATGACCTTTCAAACAGACACAATTTTTCTGTGATGGGATAACTGAGTCCCAAGGAAATAGCTTTGGGTGTCAATGCAGCACTTATTTCTCATCACCTCTATATTTCTGATAAGGAGGCTGGCTGTAGTTTTATTTTTTAAAGGAAAAAAATGGTGGAAGTCCTCTGAGGGGAAAAAAAGGAGATTAGCTTTATCACAGCCCCCACATCTAGAGAGATGTAGCAACACAGAGCTGTCAGGCCTTGGCAAAGAACCAGATTAATGTGAGTGCTCTGAATATTAGAAACACTTTGCATTGTAGATACTGTGAGATCATCCCGAGGCTACAGAAGAGCTTATTCCTGAATCTCATCACTCCAGGGGCAGTTTTAGTGGTGTTTTATTTATGTGGGATGCATAACGTGTTCCTCAAATCTGACTGGATTAATATGACATTTATTATACTTCCAGTTCTTTACCATCTGGCACAATCTCAGGCAGCCAAGGAGATTTTGCAGATGCTTTTTATAGTAGCATTAGGATTTCATAGCATTTGTTCTTTTACAGCATTGCTGTACGAGAAATGCAGACTGAGAATTCCTGAAGTGGTGGGACAAGAGAGACAAGAGGTCAATTACTGCACAGATTGTCAATCAGATACAGAAAATAAAATTTTAGACCAGGTTTTGTGTAACAGCTTATTGTATACATCACTGTAAGAAACCTTAAAATACATCACCACAGATATCATCATTCATAACTATGAACTGCTTTTTGCTTTTTAAAATTTAATAAAGTATACTTGCTTTTTCTCTCTGGAATCTGGAGAACCTCTTGAGATACTCCACTGTGTTCAGAAAAGATCTTTCAGCAGTTTCATAGCTCAAAAAAAGCATAATATAGTAAACTTCACCATTAATTAATTTTAGCTTAGTTCAATGCGTATTAAAAGCCAAACACTTTCCTTCTTGATGTTTTGTAGCAGCCCTTACATCATTCTTGTCATGAGAAAACAGCATATGTAAACAAAATGATCTTTGTTATATAAGAAACAATCTTCCTAAGCTAGTGAACCCTTTATGTATGAAAAGGTTTTTCATTTTTAAATATTCACATAACAAGGCTGTTGAAAAAGATTAATCCAAGCTTGGATCCAACCAGAATAGCCATCTTATTTTTCATGTAAAATAACCAGCTTCCAAGTGACCTCTGCTAACCTCCAGATAAAAAATGCTTTAAGAAGAACCACAGAAAGGCAGTGCAGACCAAGTATCCTTTAGAGCAGCCTAATACAGAGAATTCACAGGTATTAGCCAGAGTGGCTGTGGGTAGTGTGAGACCATCCTAACTTGTCAGCATTCCATGCTGCCACTCCTCATTCCTACGTTGTGGAGCAAAGCCTCATGGAAATCTTTTGTAAGCACAGAAGGGACAGAACACTCTCACATCATTGTATCCAGAGCTAGGAAGATGTGGACTAAACAGATGGACCACAAGGTGGTTGAAAACTGACTGGACCGTCAGTTTGAAGGACTGGAGTGAACAGCTTGAAATCTGACCCGCGTGAATGGCATTCCTCAGTGTTTGATACAGGACTAAAAGCACTTGGCTTCTTCCCCACGGGCGTGGACCATGGGGTGAAAGATGTCCTCAGCAAGCTGTGGATGATGCCACCATGGGTGAAGGCTGAAGGGCAGAGCGGCCGTAAGAGAAGGCTAAGGAGAATCCAAGTGCCATTCTCCTGAAGAGGGGTCATAAAGAAGAGCAACACAAACTCAGAGGCACACAGTGGGAGCAAAAGAGACAACAGCTGAAAGCTGCAGCAAGGGATTTTTGATTGAATACAAGGAAAAACATTTTTACCATGAGAATGATTAAGCACTTCAGCAGGTTCTCCAAGGAGCCAGTGTGACCTCCTTCCTTAGAGATTTTGGAAACTTGGCTGGATGAGAAGCAGAGCAAGTGGATCTAACTTTGAAGTTGTTGTTGCTTTGAGCAAAGAGTTGGACTAGAGACCACCAAAGGTCCCTTCTAAATGACATTTGTCTTTGATTATGTAATTAAGCCCATATTGCTTTATTTTCACACAAGGTTCCTTAGAGATTTAACAGTGCAGAAGGCAGAAAACAAAGTTCAACTATTTGCATGGCCAAACATGTTGTCTAATTTTAGGTGTACTGGTATAGCACTATAAAGGGAGTGTATTTAAATATTGCCTGACATATCAAATATAGTAATTAAACACATGCTGCTGTATCATGTATGACTGAAACTGGGCAGACCATAACCTCATAAATAATTAACTCCTAGTTAATCATGTGTCAACTCCTACAGGGAGAACAAGGAGGATTCTACACAACTGGTTTATAGAGAAAAGGGCATTTGTACAAACACTATCCAATAGTCAATGCTTGTTTTCCATGTTGCACTTCTAATGTTAAAAAAAAAACCAAAACAATAAATTTTGGGTTGGAAACCTTAACTTACAGTGTGTCCTCTGTGGCTTTTGTTTATTCCTCCGTAATGGCTATTTCAGTTTTCTGTAAGGGCATCCAGTTAGTTGAAGAGTAGAGAGAATATATCATCTACCAGGGTGAATTATTAATCAAAAATATTTAATTTTTTTTAATTATTATTTAGAGCAATTTAGGCTTCCTTTTCTGGCACAGTTTAATCTAGTGTTGTTTTCTTTGTTTCAATTTATTGTTCTTTGGTGGTTGGAAATTTTTTCAGAATTGATTCACCTGTAATCTATAAGAGAAACCCACCAAAATATAACATTTAACATGAGGAAGTAACATAAACTGATATAAACAGAAATGACTGAAAGTATAATAGTGGGTTCATATTCCACAAAGATTACCCTAATGTCCAATTTTCAAGTGTCAGAAAGAGCAAACTATTAATGACATCTGGCCTTCCTATTGCAGGATGATTCTCCTGAAGGGTGGCTCTTAGTTTTCTGTGTTTGCAGAGCACACAAAGCACCAGGAGCCCAGCTTGTTTACCTGCCAAATTATAATATGTTACAGGAGTGTTCATGGTGACTGTGCAAATTAAAAAAAAAAAAAAAAGAGTTCTTCTATTTTATTAAGAGTTGTTGTGAGGGCAAAGACAGTTACTGGAGTGGAAAAGGAGTTTGTCATATGATTTGGGAAAGCTTCCTCCTAAGAGAAGCAGTGGCTCAAAAAAGACTCCTCATAGCTCCTGTATTATTGTCACCAATGCTGTTCACTGAGAGTAAAAGTGATGTAATAAAAAAACATATACAATTATTGTTTGTATTAAGTAAGTTTGTATGAAAACTAAAACCAGGTATAGCCCAAGCTAGAGTTAGAAATAAATTTATTAGTACTTTCACAGAGAATGGTAATTACTTTTATGTCCTGTCTAAAAAAAACTGATTGTTTAGAGTTTTCACATTGTGCAGACTGAAGGCATAAACAACAACGTTTACTTATTCATTTCTGTTCCCAACTATATATTTTGTATTGGCAAGTTCACTTGCTGCATCTTTCCTAAAATTAAGCGTTCAGCTCTTTTTTTTTTATTATTTTTTTATTCCTCAGGATCAATCCTACACAACTCATTATCCCATTGCAACCTGAGACTGGAGATGCCTGAGGGCGGGAGGCGTTTCTCCGAGTGGAGCTCAGTCATCCTGCAGAGCAGGGCACCGGTCCAAGGCTGCGGAAACAGCACAACAATAACCAGCTGCCTTCTGGTATCTCTGTTAAAGTTCTCCATTGTTTTAAAGTTCTCCATTGTTTTAAAGGTTTACGTCTTTCAGCGGATTGCCCCGTTTGGCCCCTTCACCGAACATGGCTGGGAGGGACATTAATATAAATTGTGAACTACATCATTCTGCATTGTCCCTGTTGCACCAAAGGAGAGGTGATTTTTAGAGCATGTTAGGAATGTGCAGTTAGGCACAGCCGTGTGAGGCATTCCCTTTCAGATCTTTCTTCAGGCACTGCAAGTTGCTCATAGGTCAAAAAGGCAATCATACACTGATAGAATCCATGTGTCTTTGATGACCACAGTACATGCTGCTCATAAAAGCTGCTTCAGCAAAATTTCTGGTGCCTTTCTGTCTTTCCATGGCTATAATTACAAAAAAGCAGGGTTGTTTAATTGAGCAAGCACATTAGTGGTGTTCATAAATTAATCTACAAACAGATTTTCCTGAAAAGTCTCTTTAATTCATATTTCTCTGGGTTTTCTCCCACATTTAACAAGATTTTTCATGGAAGATTTTTAGAGATTTGCTGCCAATGTATTGCATCAGTAGAGAGCTGACTGACTTGAACAAGATATGATCACTTCTTCATAATGACATGCACGATTACCCCTGCAAATCATGCAATTATGATAAAGATTTCAAAGGAAAGAAGGTAATTTATTTATGCACTGTCCTGAAACATTCAGTCTCTTGTGGAGCAAAACCTGAATCTCATATGGAAGTCTTTAGAGTAACTGTAACAAGACCAATCAGCTAACCAGGAAGGAATCAAAGACTTTATTATTAAAGCACTACCAAGAAAAGTGCTACAAGGCACTGTGCTGCAGTATAGAGTTGCAATATGCTGTAAAGGCTGCATTTATTTCAATATTAACATCTTTAAAAAGAAGCAATTTTTGTTTGTGAGACTGCAACCCTCAAGTTTCCAAGTGATCTGGACCTTTCTAATTTTTGTCAAATGACAACAGCCAAGCCTTCTGTTTTTCAGCACAGCCAAAAAGAAGCCTTAAACATAAACAGCATTAAAGCTTTGGCACTGAGTGGAATTTGTAATTCAGCACTAAGCCAACTATTGAATTTATTTTTCCTAGCACCTAAATACCCCATGGGCTTATAACACCACTGATGCTCAGTGCCCCACAGCCCCATGGCACAGAAGAGCTTACAGAACCCACAGCCAAGCAACATGGGCTTGTTTTGTCTTTATTCTCTGAGTACAGATGGCATTCAGTTCTGCTTAGTTAAAATAAATATCAGAATTTAAATACAACAGCCACATCCTCCAGACAAGTGATTGCATAAATATGCAAAGTCTGTGGCCTTGCTTTCATATTAATTTTAACTGCATCTCACTTACATCATCAGACAAAGTCTTCTCCTTATTATCTTTCACTATCTGTCTCATTTCAGACAGCAAAGCCAACTCCAACACATTCCCACTCTATGATAACATCCATGGCTACCTCTCTAGTCAATAGCAGAGCTCTGACATGGTGTGCTTACCTCTCCAGCTGCCACCAAGGAAAAGGAGAAGGTGAATGAGATGAAGATTCAAAGGTTGCCAGTGCATAAGCAACAGATACTGACTTCTGCTTTCCCATTCTGTTCTAGATAGAAAGAGCATGCCCAGCTCTTCACAGCCAGTCCTGTGAGATTTCTAGCTCAGGTCATCTCATTCATCCTGTTTCCTGTGCCAGGGAGTGCTTAGTAGTAACCCTGAACTATGCACACTAGAAAAACAGGGGCTTTTTAAGTATCCTCTGGTTTCAGTGCTCAACATTCGTTAAAGTTGTTTTCACCCGGTAGCTAAAGCACCACTGAAAGGCATAATGGAAATGCCCAGTGAATAATTTTGTTCTTTGTCATGTACAAGACCTTTTCTGATTTGCCACCGGGGAACATGGAAGGTTTCTGTGAAAGCAAAGGGTCAGGATGGAGGCTGAGGTCATCAGGTTTTTCAGTTGTTCAGAGTTTACAAAGTTTACAGACTGCCTGACCCTTACCTTTGGAAATGGAACTCTCATGGTTCCTACAGAAGTCATTAGAACTTGTACTCCAGTGGTGCCTAAAGACATCAGGATCCAGATTTTGTTAAATGCAGTATAAACTCGCAGTCTTTCCCCTAGGGAATGTTTTCTCTCTATCTTTCCTCACCCTCATTGCATATTCTACCCCAAGGCAGAATGGAAGCAGTTAGTGGTAGCTGTAACATGACTGCTGTCATGTGAACACATCTCACTGCAAACTGTGAGCATGCCAATACTGATTTCTCTTCACATTTACAATTTTGTGGCATTCAGCCACCCTCAGTAATGGTTAAGTTTGAATTGCAAATTAGTCTCTGGTCTCCCCTCCTGCAAATCATCTACCCATCCAGTTTTAATTCCTTCTAATTGATAAAGAGAGGTGAAATTCCCATTCTTGAGCACCCTGTCTTATTTCCTTGTTAGCCTTGCTTCAAGCAGGGGGATTAAGCTAGACATCTCCAGAGTTCCCCTCCAACTTGAGTTTTTCTTTGATCCTGCATTTTATAGGAGATGCTGTATTGAGTGACCATGTTCAGGTGTTGTCAGTGGAGGAGCTGCAGGGGTGGTGTCTGTGAAAAGAGGCCAAGGACTCCCCTGTGTCAGATCCAGCTCCAGCCAACTCCAAAATGGACCCACCACAGGACACAAATGGGACAGTCAGCTACACTGATGGCATCTCTGGGAAAACAGTTTAGAAATGACAAAAAATCTGCACAGCAGCTGAGAGGAGTGAGAAAAATGTGACAGGAACAATGCTGTAGACAGCAAGTTCAGTGAAGAAGGAGGGGAGGAGGTGTTCCAGGCAGATTCCCTTGTAGCTCATGGAGAAGACTGTGCAGGTTGTCTCCCTGGAGCCCATGGAAGACCCCTCTGGAGCAGGTGGATATACCCTGAAGGAAGCTGCAGCCTGTGAAGAATCCACACCAGAGAACTCTGCAGCCTGTGGAGAGGAGCCCATTCAGGAGCAGTTTTCTGGCAGGATCTGTGGCCCGTGGGGGGCCTGTGTTGGAACAGTCTGTTCCTTAAGGTCTGTGTCCCACGAAAAGGGCACACACTGGAGCAGTTCTTGAAGAGCTACAGCCCATGGGAAGGACCCACCCTGGAGAAGTGCACAAAGGATTCTTTCCTGTTTTAGGACTTTTAACAGTGTGGAGTTAAAGGGACTCCACACTGCAGCAGGGGAAGAGTGTGAGGAGGAAGGAGCAGCAGAGAGGAAGTGCTGTGGGCTGACCACAACCCCTATTCTGCATCCCCCTGCTTTGAACAGAGAGAGGCAGGGGTGTAGAAGAGTTCAGAAGAAAGAAGTGAAGCTGAGCCTAGGAAATAGCAGGGAGTGGGAGCAAGGTGTTTTCAGCTGTATCTTTTCTTCTCACTATCCTGCTTTAATTGGCAATATATTAAAATAATTTCCTGAAGTCTGTTTTGCCTGTGATGGTAACTGATAAGGGATCTGTCTGTCTTTATCTTGACCTGTGAGCTTTTTCATCTCATTCCTGCCCCCATCCTGTTGAGGAGGGAGAGGGAGAGCAACTGGGTAGTGTTTGTCAGCCAGCCAAGGTCAAATCCACCATTGCAGGGACTGAAATAATAAAACTTTCAGTTGTTAATTTAAATTCTTCCAATTGTCAGTTTAAGTTCTTTACTTGCATTGGTATTTTTTTGGGTAAATAAATACAAACTTGATATGTGTAACACAGATGATTTCTCAACAGGTTAAGAAAAACAAGAACCCAATAACAAGGCAGTACTAAAGGCTGGCAAACCAAAGTTGCTACAAACTTAAGGACTGCTCACATCCAAAGGTGAGCAGGAGTCATTGCTATCTGCCTTCCTCCACTGCAGCTATTTTCTTTTAAATTTTTAATCCTCTGCTCTCACTAGTGTCTACTTTTTTTACAGAAGCAGGAAAAAAATTACTTCTGGTAGCACTGAAAGCAATAAGGAAAGTACAAGGCTGGAAAAAGGTTGCACACATTTACTGGTGAGTACTGTGCAGCATTTATCTTGCATGTGCTGCTTTGAATGTTTCAAACTGGATTCTTGCAGATCAAACAGAAACAAAGCTCCCAAACCTCAGCAGCTGCAGAAGAGTTACAGGTCCAATGACAGCTAAGGAATGAGCAATGCCAAGTGAAGAATGTCACAGGAGATTTGCAATTAGATATTAGGAAGAAATTCTTTACTGTCTGGGTGGTGAGACACTGGCACAGGTTGCCCAGAGAAGCTGTGGATGCCCCATCCCTGGAAGTGTTCGAGGTCACTTGGATGGAGCTCTGAGCTCTGGTCTAGTGGAAGGTGTCCCTGTTCGTGGCAGGGGTTGGAATGAGATATCTTTACAGTCCCTTTCAGCCCAAACTCTTCTGTGATTCTATGACAGTGATTTTCCTGGGAAAGAAAGGGGAAATGCTGTATGCTATTGATGCATTTATATGACAGATATGACAGATGTTTGTGGCACCCTCAAACGCTTCCTGGAGTTGCATGCTCTTCCTGGAAGGAGCCTGCCTTTGTAAGGGTGTGCAAATATCCTGCATGCAAATCATGGAATTATAAACAAAGGTCCACTTTTGACTGGTAGTGTGGGCCAATGTGGTAAAGAAAACAGTTGTTACTCTGTAACCAGGTAATACTTATCTTCCAAGACTACCACAAGTAACCAACTACACAAAAGCTGGTGACAGGTGAGGGTGTTCCAGAGCATTTGAATTTCTGAGCTTCACTGCCAAGTAGTTTTTTATGTTAGCATAAAAGCAAGCCAGGCCAATGCAAGTGTTCTCTCCAGCCTGTCATGCTTCAGGCCTGTAGATACTGCTTACACTCAGCAGGATATAAAGATTATTGCTAACTTTTGAAAGTGTACTTCCTGCTTGTAACAACTGTGGAGCAACTTGGACCAGCATTCAACTGACATTGAGATGAGGCCACTGAGAAGAGAAGGATCTTGGACTGGATTTCAGCTTGAATACTTCAGATGGTACCTAAAGATTGCTGTGATAAATCTCAGATTAGTTGTTCCAATAAGAGTACAGAGATGCAAGAATAAATAATATATACATATGGAAAAATTGCCAGTTTCTCAAGAAACATTTGCATGTCTGCATCTTTCCAGCTAAAACTGATGAGGAAAAAATCCCACCCTAGAAGTCATCTGGCATTCAGTGCTTAGTCTGCCATTGGAATGACTAAGAAGATGATTATGGAAGGTTTTTGCACCTTTCTGTTTTGATTGCTAACAATTACTAAGACTGGCAAAAGACTCTACCTGAGAGGTTAGCTCAAAGTTTATAGTTCAGATGAACAAAAACTAACAAACTGGATTTTCCTTCCCTGACAATCCACTCATGTTTAGTAGTACCAGCAGCATTTTCTGTATGATGCACAGTAGTGCTGTTATTTGGTTCCTCTTGTTTAGAAATAAAATAATTCTATCTGCACCTCTCTTCACCATGTCTTGTGTCTGTAATATCACAAGGGAAAAATCAGTGTGCAGCTTTCTTCTCTGTCAGGCAGTGTTGGTTGCCATTATGCCTTGACACTCACAACCTGAGCTGCCTTCTTCTTCATTTCCCATCTGTGCAGATAAAACAGATACAGTAGCTCCACAGGATTTATTTTATCCAGCTTATTTACCTTACTCCATCTGTTCAACGCAAAGAAACACTGTGAACAGGGCAGGTAAAAGGCTGAACTAGATGTACAGAGGTAATTACCTCTGTTATATTTTATTTAGCTAGTGCTCTTCAGATTTAATAAACAAAGAGATCTTTCAGGCACAGATGAAGAGTGTACTTTCTTCTCCTATTCTTTCTTTGGAGTGTAAGCTCATCCTAAATGAAGGCAAGGAATTTCAAAAGTACCTACTGGTTTTGACTATGTTTTTATATATTGAGTTTGAAGTAGCTTAATAGAAATTTTCAGAAAGGCTGCCTCTGTGACTGTGGTTTCAGCCAATATAAATTGGACATGTACAGCCATGTGGCTTCTTGGCAGCTGAGGACATCTCTGAGGAAACTTCAGGGGAAATGATTTACCCTTTCTCTAAAAAACAGAAATCAGATAAAGTGAAGTTGAACTGTGGACTTCCCATCCCTTCTCTTCTGCTGCTGATAACAGAGGAGAAAAAGCCACAATTATTCATTCCTGCCAGTGTGTGAAATCCAAGCCCTGTTTTCTCTGAACTCTACTTGGAAAGAACTGTTTGCTATAACTGAGCTCTGGGGTTTCCCCCACCACAAAGTACTCCTTTTATCTTCCTTTTTATGTGCAGTGTCTTCCAGCTGAGAAAATCCCAGGTCCTTTTGCCTACAGCCACTTAACTCTTGGTAGGCCTAGTCTCAGATACCCCTGGAAAACTGCCTATTTAATTTTCACTGAGACTCAGCAATCCTGTTTCAGGTTTCACAGAGACTTAAAAAAAAAATTAACTTTATAAAATATGCCAGCATATGTGTCCACAGCCACAGAGTGAGCTCCTGTCTGAGCTTGCCTGAAACTAGAGCTCAGGACTGGTTAAATTAATTTAACATCAGCCTACACAGATCATCTAATCCACCACCTCCCTTCAAGGACAGGGAAATACTTCCCATGTCATAAACTTCCCTTTTGGTGTAGGGTGATCAGACACATAATTGTCTGGAAGAGGAAGAATGCTGTTCCTTTATGGGCTCCAGCTCTGAAGGTCACGAGGAGAAGGCAGGAGTCATTTCAACTGGTAATGACAGAAAATATTCATTCAAATACATTTAGTGTGTCAAGTGGCACTTTAACAATCCTTTGAGGGCGAGATGGACACAGCTGCAGGCAACTGCTTCTGTCTAGGCAGGAATAGGGCACAGAGGGGTCACATTTGCTCAGGCCTGAATTATCTTGCACAAATCACATTAGAAAGATTTTTCTAAAGGCTTTTTGAAAGAGATAAGATTTGACAACCTCAAATTCAACTCTTTAAACTAGGACAGAAAAAATCCCATAAATTTAAGAAATAGTAGTAGACAAATCTTTGCAGTAATTCAAAAGGATACAAAACCTGGAGGGTCTGTTTTCTGGGAAATGTATTCAAGATGCAGTTACATGTCACAAATAACTGTAACTTCATACAAAGCCTTTTTCAGAGTGGTTCTCCCAGTTGTCTTCACTACAGCAGATGAAGAGTGTTCAGGGTCAGTGGGCCATGTCAGGAATTGCCTCTGAGGAGTTTTATGAGATTAAAAGTCTGGGTTCTTTGACAGTTATTTTCTGTTCCAAGTAATAGTTTCAAACCCAAATTTTATGTGGGTTTAGCTCTGATGCTTCCTTCATTACCGTTCCTCACTTGTGCTGAGATGGGCTTACTGCATTGAGAGGAAAGTGCTGGCTCTAAGTCTGGCCATGTATTTTTGATCTTCCATGACAACACACATAAATAGTTCTGTCACCCTCAGTGACGGTCTTTTGTTTCTTGAAATCAACACATACTGTACTGAAGTCAGAGCAGCCACCAGTATTTTAGGCACTGAAAATGAAAATAAAACCCAATCTGATACAGCAGAGGCTGCAATTGCTAAAAAATCCCTTTGGCAATTTTCATCTTAATGATTTCCTTCGCTGATATCAAAAGGTTATGGCCTAGCAGCTTCCAACTTCTTCACTCACTGCCTGGCTAAAATCATGCTGCCTTTTTAAAAAATTATTCTAAGACTTTTCCCTGGCCTGATTCATTTAACAATACTCTTCAATGGTATTTAAACAACTTAGACATGGTCTTGAATTAACCTTCATAACCTCCATTACAAATTCATGGGTATCATACTTACTACACAAATTAGTTACTGTTAGATGTTCAAACAATCAATTTCACACTTTCTCTTATGCTTTGGGCTTACAAAAAATATTTACAGAGCTGTCTCATTAGCTTTTCTCAAATCCTTCATTAAAATTTCTTTTGCAACAATAGAGAAGCCTTGGCAACAGCTCATACCCTGTGCCTATCACACTCATCAGGATTGCTTCACCGTTGCCTTAAATTCCCCTCCGTGACTGTACCCATCTGTTGTTTCATGTCTTACACCTCAAAAGCAATTTGGGGCAGGATTAGCTTTTCATTTCAGATTTTTATTGCTTCAGTCACAATGGGATCATTTTCTGTGACAGAAATTCCAAAATGCAACATGCGCAGCAGCGAACAAATGGGGAAGACAGATAGGGAAAGGCAAAACTAGTTGCTTAAAATATCCTGTGAAAGCTGGGAATCAGGGCACTATTCATCTTTCTGTGTTTGCATCCTTTTTCTCACAGCTGTCATCCTTCTCATTACAGAGGAAGTCCAGGCATTCCAGTAAGGATGAAAAATCAAATTAAAAAAAAAAAAAAAGGAAGATTAGAATGGGTAATTCTAGGGAAAGGGAAGAGTTACTCATCCAATTTCTCAAGAGCTCATAAATATGAGCCAAGCTCATATAAAACGTGTCATGGGTGTCTTTAACCACTAGGAGCCGTATTCAGACCATCTCCCGCCTGTAACTGATCTTGCAAATTTTGTAATTTAGGTCGGGCGAATACAATCATAGAGTCAGAGAATCGTTTAGATTGGAAAAGATCTCCAAGATCACTGAGCCAAACCAGTTTTGATCTAACACCATCCAGGGCTGCCAGATGCTGTAATCACCTACACCTCATTCATCCTTGTGTTTGGGACTGGATAGAAAGGCTCAACATGTCTCAGCCTGACCCGAGTCTAGAGGTCATGCTCTGCTTCCAGTCTGGCTTTCCTCGATGTCCCAGTGCAATCCCATCACACCCAGCACAGACAGCGAGTAATGGCAGAGCTAGAGGGAGGGGAAGTGGTTCTGTTGAATCTTACACAAAAACTTTAGGCGATATTTTTTAAGAGGGTTGTAGGCATTTCTGGTTCTGGAGGGGTTTGTAGCTATAACTCTTTTCAGGATGTCACTTCAGCTAAAGAACCAGTTTAATTTTCACCCATCCTCTTTTCACAACACTGGAGTGGTGGCAAACATGGCTTGGCTGGGATTGTTAATTGCTGTGAGTTTATATACAGGTTTTTCCTTCTGTTTGCTTGAAAACCTGATGACATTGGGCATTTGATTGTTTTCAACACCTGTTCTTGCAAAGCTTGGAATGTTCCCCCTTGGGGCATTTGCACTCCGGTGATATTCACCATTTCAAAGCTCAGATATCCCAAATTACTTTTGAAAAGTATAATAGGGCACTTGCAGAATTACTGGAATCTCTCTATCCACTGCCTGGTTACCAAACAGGCTTGAAAACATGAGAAGCTTAATGAAAAAAATCCTGATCTCTGCCACTTTTCTCAATCAAGTTCTGTCCAGTGGGACCAATTTACGCCCACACATGTCTGCAGGACAATTCACAAGCAGATACAGAATTCAAAATCTCAGAAAAATTGTTTAGAAGTCAAAACTTTTGTTGGATTTTTTGCTGTCTGAGGAAGTCAATAATATACAAATTTTTAGATATTATGGGCATGATTTATCACAGTAACTTCCACAGCCTTGGCTACACTGGCCACCTCCCTGGAAGCTGAAACCTATCATCTCATATTTCCCAGACTAGTACAAATGTGAACAGGGAAGATTGATTAGTTGACACTTCAAGAGCTATTTAATTTCTGTGTGATGCAACTGAATTTCAGAACTGTGCAGTCCTCACACAAAGAAGCAGCACTCAATGAACATCTGAATAACCTACAGATGAAATTTGGTCCCATGAGGTTGAGTTCAACAGGTATGAGCCAAACACCACTTAGTACTATCACAAGTATGAGAATCGGCAGCACTGAAGGCATCTTTAGTGAAGGGTGTGGAAGAGAGTGACCATTGTGTGCTGTTTGGATGTGGGTTTGAATCTATGTGCTTTCCAAACCTCTGATTAGAGGGGTAAATTTGGATTTTTGTTAAGTAGTATATGAATTACTTCAAAGATCAAAACTACATTTGTAGCATGGGGTGTGGACTGATGGCCTTTTCTAAAAGGAAGCAGTGATGTAGCTGTGCACCAAGATTTGCTAAACCAGCTACAAAAAGAAATCTTCGTAGCAACCTGCAAAACCTGTAATCTACCTGCACCTGCACAAGTAATTTTTGAGCACCTGCACCAGTGAATCCTGGTTTCCTGAAGATTTGTGCTCTGGATGATTGACTTCCAAGCAAAATCACCAAGTAAATTTCCCATAACAGCAGCACCTACAAGATATTCTTCCCACCTGGATTTTCTAATGTTGCATGAGTTTGCAGCCTTTACTTTACCAGCTATGCTTAGAGGTGCTTTGTTTCTCTACCCTGTTTTTTTTTTTTTTTCCTGTATAACAAAGGTGGCATGAACTTCTGATCAGCATTTTGCCCTTTTGTCTTATTTGACTGAAAACAGATGTAAATATTATTAGCAAGAAGAGGAAGGATGGGAAAATCCATCAGGTGCCATGGTTCTGCAGTCTCCACAGAAAATCAATCAGAAAATAAGGAATTTAGCTCCAGCCAGCTTTGGAGAAAGACAGGAAGGCACAGCTGTCATTAGACAGAATGAAAATGCTCTGATGGTACAAAATTACAACTTTTTCACTCTCAATGCAGCTTTCTTTCTAGGCAGCACAGAATATCCAAACGTTTTCCTCTGGAATCCAGCAGTGAATGTATTTTTTGCTCAGCTTGAATATGCTGCTGCTGTACTTGGAAAGCACCTATATCTTTATCTGATCTTCATGTCAAAAAACAAGGATAGATAGGTAAATTTGCAAAATCTGCTTTTTATTTCCCTGTTTAGAGAAAATAAGTTCCGCTGAGGGGGCATGAAAAGAAGAGCTGACAGCATTGCAGAGACACACAAAAACCTCCTTTGGCTGCATTCCCAGTAGAAAAACATTCACTGTCATGATACTGATTGTGTCACACACATCCACACCTTTTGTGCTTTTGCAGGAGTTAGTACTGGCTGTTGCAGATCCAGCTCTGGTGGAACAAGCCTCCCTGCTCTGCAGAGTTAATGTCTGCAGACAAGTGTACAATCATTTGTTTCTGCTCAGCTGCAGGGACAATGCAGACACAGTTATGTGCAAACAACTCCTCGCCTTGTAGGCAGCAAGTCACATGTCTGACATTGAGTGTAAATCATGTGCAATCTCATCTCTGGCCCTTGTCCAAATCCCCGCCTACCCTCCCATTTCTGAATGTACGGCATTAGGTGGCACAGAACACCTCAATTGAAACTCTCCTTGGTTTTTCTGGAGTAACAGACCATAGTTCCTTTGGTGCTTATAGGCCCACTGGTAGGAACAGCCATGTGAATCCCAAACTACACACAGAAGGAAGTGCACTTAAACATTTTACTACATTATTACACCACCTTTACTTCTAAAAACAGTTCAGAGACTTCCTACACAGCCTTGGCAGATCCTGGCCCCCATGGCATGGTAGTTGTGGGTAGCAGGTGGCCTGAATTGCTCTCCTGAACTCAGGGTGCCCTGTTATTCCACCTGTCTCTGACACCATAAGGTATGTCCATGCTATATATTACACCTGCCATGCAGAGTGAGCTGCCCAGCTGGGGCTGGTGCCTGCTTGTGGGCTCCTCCAGCCCTCTCTTCTCTGCCCCCTGGATCACTGAGCAGAGCTGAGCACAGGTTCAGCTGAACCAGAGGAAGCAGCAGCCCTACAGCAATCAGGAACAGTTCAGTGCCATTCCAGCCCACCCCACTCCACCAAGTTCTAACCCCAGGGTCTCCTAAAGCCTTTGACTCTTGGCTAAAAGGCTCTGGGGATTGGGGATAGAGGTTTTATGGTATGATCAACAGGGCCAGGTTTAATCTGTGACATGAACACAGCCAGAGCAAGCAGACAGGTGATGTCTTTGAAGTTATATATTATAATGAAGTTATAACTAAATAGACACAATTACAGCTATTTAGACACATTCTGGGAGGTTGCTGAGACCTAGCTTTGGACTGTTCTATGCTTGACAGTCCAAGTGCTGTTTGTGTACAGCTCACATAATGCCAGAGGCCAGCACAGCACTTCTCCTGGGAAGAATTCCCTACAGGCTCCTGTGGGAGCAGAGGTTGCTTGTACCCATGGCTCAGCAGAGCATGAGGGCAGCTGAGTGCTATCCCCTCACTTGACAGGCTCTGAGATGTGGATACTCACTAATTTAAATATTCTAGCTAGAGGTTGTAGCACTTCAGTTATGCTTTTTAACTTCAAAAAAGGCACACCTGACAGCACAAATTAGTCACAGCTAAGGAAAACCTAAGAAAATGTATTAAAATTAGAGCAAAGACTTGGCTCCCAGGAGAGACTAGTGTTTTCATTAGCTGCAAAGTGCAGATAAGATTTTGTGCTGTTTCCTATTTACATTTTGAAAGCCAGAGTTGCTGGATATTCCCTTCAACTAGGAGCTCTTGAGTTGTTTTCCATGATTTCTACACTAATCACTTCTGTTCTGGAAAATTCACTTCAAACCCATGTCTACCTCTAATGCAGGGAATCGTCAAAGATCTGAAGGAATTCTTTTTGCATCCATCTATTTTTGTATCACTAAAACATTTTCCTGCTGTGGGGACCTGCAACAAAGTCTTTGCTTTGAAATTCTTACCATCCAAAGTACAATAGAGAAAGAAAACTGGAGGGAAATATCCCTTTTGCAGGTTGTGAGCCAAGCCCAACCACAGATGCACAAATGCCAGATGTGACCACCTCTCACCACTCATGCTGCCCTGCTGCAGCTGGAGCAGGATATTTTGCCAGGAAGGAAATCACCCCCTCACCCCTGGTGGGATTTCACCTGGTATGCAGAAGGCTCTGGTGTGATGAGAAAAACCCACCACTTCCTACACAATTCTTCATGCACCTCCTGTGCCAGCAGGAGCTGCTACCTCACTGCTGAGGCTGCCCACGTTTTACAGGGAGCAGGAGGCTGCTGGGCAGCTGTCTCAGCCCTGCCCACCAGCAGGATCTGTGGGATGAGCACAGATCTGACTACAATAAGAACATAGGGCCTTTGGTTTATGGTCCAGCTCTAGGACTCTGCCAAGAAAGGATTTTGCTGAGTTATGTTCAGGACCACTAATTAGACTGTTTCCAGAAGTTGTCCAGATAGGGATGGTGAAAGAGGAAAGGAAGTGGTGGATTTGGTATTTTTATAAAAGGGAGAAGTTTGTTTTCTGACAGCAGGATTGAATTTAAACAGCTTGGCAAAACTTTACCTTAGCTTCAAAACACACTTTACGACAAAGTGATTTCTGCTAAAAAAAAAAAAAAAAAAAAAAACCCTCTGAGGAAATAGGTTGGGTTTTATTCAAATATTTCAAATTATCATTTTAGCAGAGAAAGTGAGAAAAAAGGGCAGCTCAAAATTTCACATTGTCTTTCCCATGAATAATCCATCACTGTGTATCACATGCCATGCAGGTGGATGGGAAGGGAGGAGATGAGCTCCTGCTGGACCAGGACATGAGAGTTCAGACTCAGAAGGAAGTTCTTTGGTGTTATGGTACATGGAGGCAATGCTTAGCTAGCAGTGATGTCCCAAGAGCACAGAAAACCACAAGATTTTCATAACAAAGACAGAATCGTAGTTGTGAAGGAACAATTGGTTTAAAGGGCAGAGAAATTAAAGTTTGGCCATTTACCTGAAGCCTCATATCCACACATTAATCAGGTGGGGAGAAAGGAATGGATCCCGGCATAAAGGAAGCGGACAGTGTCAAACCCAGGTCTATGAAGATAAATCATCACACAGGCAGAACATAAATATTAATGTAGTAATGAATATTAATTTGTGTACATGTGCTTTTTAGGGGCTTGAGATAAATCCTGTTTGAGATGCATTTACCAGAGTCCTGTGCAGTGCTGCAGAATTTGCTCTGAAATATAGGGCTGAAATCAGAAACACTGTGTTTAGATAGATAGATAGATAGATAGATAGATAGATGGATAGTTTTGCACTTTGGAGAGATGGCAAACATGGTTTGTAATAGCTTTAATTGCTTAAATTTTATAGTGGACTGAAAATATGAGGTGAGGGAAATGGGCTGGTCAAGGATTAATTACTCTGGACCAAAGGGTTTGAGTAAGATCATTGAAAGTAAGGATTTGAGTAAGAATTCCTCAGAAGACACTGGATCAGGATGAGAGGTCAGGACCTGGGAGATTCTGAGCATGGCTGTCCTTTACACTGCAGCTGAGATGGCAGTCTCCTACCTGAGCTGTTGCTGAAAGCATGGGGGCTTATTCCTAGTGAAAATGTGTTTCTTCCTGCCCACCATGAACAATTTCCTGCTGGTAGCCTCCTGCATCACCTTTCACATGGCTTTCAGACAAGATGCAGCACTTGATGCTTCTGGTTGTGAACTGCCACATGACTGCAGGAGTGCCCTGTAGGGACTGTGTTGAGGCACCTGCCTGACCAGCTGTCCCCACCTCCATCCTTCTCCAGGCAGCACCAGACCTTGCCTTTTGTGTGTGGGCCCTTTGGCATGTGGCCTCTTCCTGCACTGTGGAGGGAGGTGATTTTTTCCTCTCCTTGGGTTTCTTCTCTTCCTCCCTCTGCATGGGCGTTGCTGCCCATTCACAGCAGCAGTGTTGGATACCAGCACCATGAGTAAAAGCTGGGAGGCTACCAGCAGAGGAAATGCTTTGAAAATGAGATCTCCTACTTCTGTGCAGAGGAACAGGCTATTTTAGGAGCAGATTGCGATGGAGATATGGACTGGGACGGGATAACTGCAGCTGCTGAGGGAAGTGCTGCTGTATCCAGAGCTTCCCAGTAAGCAAGGCGATAAACACCACATAAAGAAACCTTCCAGTCCATCAGTTCATCTCCCCTCTCTTCGGTTTGGCCTCTGTGTGGAAGCTCTCAGTTCAGTCAAAGAGAGAACAGAGAGAATTCTCTCAGGCTTCGGCCTGGGAAAGTTAGGAGAAAGAATTCAAACAATTATTATCTCTGTTCATGTGTTGTGCCCATGTGAAATGTGCTCTAAAGATTGTTTACCCAAGGTGATTGTTTGATTGGATTCTAGTGATGAGGTTTAGATTCAATGACCAATGAGATCCACAACTGTGTCAGGACTCTCAGGAGAGAGAGTCACAGGTTTCCAAGTTAGTAGTAGGTCAGAACTCTTACTACTATAATATAGTGTGATAGAAGTACAAAATACTATAAGATAATACAATAAAGCAACCGATCTAGCCTTCTGCAATCATGGAGTCAATGCTAATTATTACCCAGCTGGGGGCCTGCAGCAACATCTCTGGACTCAGACATGTGGTTTTCCCAACCACAGAGACCATTGCTGGTATACAGCAATGTAAGAGACCAACATCACTATTTGCATATTTCCAAAAGAATAGAATTTCCACACAGGTTCCAAATTACAGCAGAAGGAAAGAGTTATCTGGCTGTCAATCTTAGGGCAGCACAAAGGAGCATGGTAACAAAAAACTTCATCAGTCCTGGGTACGTTTAACAACATTATTAAGAAAAATTCAGTCCTGAGCAGCTCTGAAGGAAATAACACCCCACTGTCTGCCTGAGATTCCCTGATTCCCCCTCTACCTGCAGCTCCCCAGCCATTTAAATTACATCTGATAATTAAGCATGCTGTGAAAGCGGCTTCAGTGCTTGTCAAAGCTCTGTTGAGTTTCACCAGAAATGCTTCATCTGAAGCCTTCAGTTCTTAAATTTCTGGTATGAGGTCTGTTGGGATTGTCAGGGCACATATCTTTGTCAACACCTGTATCTCAGTGCACAGGTCTTGCCTGCTGAGGCAGTGGTCTCCAGCCTGCAGTACCCAAAGGCAATCCCAGTAGCCTGACCTCGTGTATGATTCTCCAAGCTAAATCTATGAGCAGGAGGAGCTGCAAGCCAGGCTGCAGAGCCCTGCAGACTTTGTCCATCATTGTGCTGAACGGTCGCTTGGAGAATTACCTGCAGATTTATTGCCCTTCACTGTAACTTGAGACCAGTGTTACTGTCTCTATTCTCACAAAGATTTACAGCTCATTCTGCGTAGAAATGGGGCTTTTTTTCTTTTTTTAATTGAGTGATCTGTCTTTTGGGGAAATATTTTATTTTGTGCTGCATGTTTCAAGGTCTTTCACTGTGTCACTTCCACTTTATTTAGCCACCCTGTCACACCAGCCTTGTGCACTCCCTGCTCCACTATCCACGGCAACATTCATGGCTTGTACATTTCCTTTTCCTTTACACAGCTCCGTGATTCTTCCCAAACTGACTCTGGAGACTGGAATGTGGCCCTAGCTTAGGATTTATCTACATGGGAGTCCATTCCAGAGATTTTGGGATAACTCCTCTCTTTGGAAAGCCTTGCTGTGGCATACATATGCACAGCTGGGAGTTATACCATGGAGCAGTCGCAGTTCAGTGTGCCTTTGTGCCATGATAAATTAGGATAAGCACCAACTCAGGAAAAGTCCTTGGCTATTACTGCAGAAAGGTCAGCTGAGAATTGCATTTGCTGTGTGGCCACATCCAAAAAGCAAACCTAGATGAATCTATATAAAGGATAGCATGAAGGGTTATATAATTCAGTTACACAATGTATGTGATTGCTGTCATCAGAAGACGTTCTTCAGTGCTTGTTAGTCTGTTTCAAAAATAAATAATGGGATTGGGGAGTTCAGGGACAAGCTGCGTTCTCACAGCGATGAACAAAATACCTAAAGGATTGGAGCCATTTATCTGGAAAGGAAGGATAAGATGTAATAAATCAAACTATGAACAGTCTAGGACACATGGATTAAGAGTGCCTGTTTTCTCTTTCATATAATAAAAGAGCAAAGTGCCATTCAAAGAGATGAGAAATAGCAAATTATGATTTTACAGCATGACTTGCTCAACATAGTTACAAATGAGAGAGCACTCAAATTTGCTGAAAACCAAGAACATGAGAAATCTTGATGTGATAACAGGAACATATACAATTACAACTGAAAACTAAAAATTTAATCCCCAAAAGCCAGAAGTGAGACAAATACTTCGGTATCTATTTTATATAGGGAATTATATTACACCATCAGGAAAATAGAGGTATCAGAGTTTGTTTCCAGCCTCTACTCATGTCTCCATTACTAAACACTCTCAGAAACGAGTAATCCCACCAAATGTCCATGGATCCAAAGTACAGTGATGTCAGTGTTCCTAAAGAACAATAACAGTACTGAGGGCAAAGAAGCTGCCCCTCATTTCCAGAAATGTGTAATGTCTGCCTATTGTGCCCTTGCTGATGCTTGACATGGCCATGCACACTAGAGCCACTGTTCAGAAACAACTTCCAAAGACGCTAGTTCAGCTGGTGAAAAATATTATGTCTGAAAAAACTTGGATTTGGTGAACTTTCATCAGAACTGAATTCCAGCTCTGGTTGCCCTGGAAACACTGGGATGCTGAAGACTCCTCATCTCAGGGCAGCTTTTTGCAATGGGTTTGCTCAGCAGTGAGGCTCCTCTGAGCCTCTGCAGCACTTTCCAGGACATCGACTTCAGTTGGACTCAGCAACTGCAGGGTGGGTCAAATTGCTTCTCTCTGGATTTAATACTGGTTCATATCCAGCCCAGACTATTTGAGCTGAGTTTTCTTAGTTCCAATGCACATTTGTGCCATATGGCAGCTGTACCTGACTTTGGAGTCCTCATTCCCCTAGGTGGGTGTCTCTTATTTGCCCTGACAAAGCAGCAGAGGGAGCTCAGGCAGTTCAAACCCATCCCCAAAGAACGTGAACAGTGAATATAAGTCTGGCCACTGTATCACAGTCTGCTACCAAACACACAGACGTTTTCCAATTGCACTGTGAGATGGAGCCAGACTGACTCTTCTTAGCTCCTTTACCAGTTTTCCCCTGATCTTCCCAGCCCCCTGACCTCTGTGCTACATGAGGCTGAGAAATGGTAGCATTCATAGATCTCATTAGGAGTTATGTGTGCTCGGTGCCTCTTGGACCAGGACCCTCTTTTATCCTGCTCTAGAAGATATTTTGTGGCCAAGGTTTTACAAGGCCTCCCAAGGTTTCACAAAATTCTAATGACAAATTCATGCAGCCAGAATCTATATTCTTAGGTTATAGGATGTTATAAGAGTTACTCACAGAACCACTTCAGTTAAAAAAGACCCTTAACATAATTGAGTTCAACCGTTAACCCAGCATTGCCAGGTCCACCACCAAACCATGTCCCCAGGTGCCATGCCTCCATGTCTTTTAAATACCTCCAGGGATGGTGACTCCACCACTCCCTTCAATAGCCTGTTCAGATGCTTGACAACCCTCTTGGTGATGACATTTTTCTTAATATTGAATTTAAACCTTCCCTGGTGCAACTTGAGGCCACTTCTTCTTGTCCTGTCCCTTGCTGATTGGGAAAGAGACTGACCCCCACCTGGTTACAACCTCCTTTCAGGTAATTTTAGAGAGCAATAAGGTCTTCCCTGAGCTTCCTTTTCCCCAGGCTGAGCTCCTCCAGCTGCCTCAGTTGCTTCTCATCAGATTTGTACTCCAGAACCTTCCCCAGCTCTGTTGCCCTTTGCTGGACATGTTCTAGCATGTCAATGCCTTTTTGCAGAAAGCATCAGGTACCTCAGCCTTTTCCTCATCCTTTCTTACTTATGTTTCCCTCAGCATCCAATAAAAGGTGGAGATTCTTCTTAGGCATCCTTTTGTTAATGGATTTATTTATAGAAACATTTTTATTGTCTTTTATAGAAGTATCCAGATTAAGTTTCAGCTGGGCTTTGGCCCAAATTAGAAATTTTCTCTCTGCATAACCTCACACTGTCCTTGTGGTCCCCTGGAGCTGCCTGCCCCTTCTTCCAAGGGTCATAAACTATTTTTTTTCCCGAGTTCCAGCCAAATTTCTCTGTCCAGACAGGCTCATCTTTTCCCCTCTGTCTTGTCTTTTGGCACATGGGGACAGCCTGCTCCTGTGCCTTTCAGATTTACTTCTTGAAGAATGTCCAGCCTTCCTGGACTTCTTTGTTCTTCAGGACAAAGGAGTCACTGCCAGGTCCCTCCCAAGGGACTGCGTCCTCCAGGCTCCTCATTTTGGGTTTTCTGTTCCCCTCAGAAGGAGTCTCCTATGACAATGACCCATCTTTATTTCCTTATGGAAGCAGTTTTGATGCACAGCATAGGGTGACTTACCCTTGGCAACACTTCTGACCTACAGAAACCATTAACCTCAGCAACCCCTCCCACCCAGAGTGTGATTCCAGCAGTCTGTTTCTTTCTCAGACTCCCTGATAATCCTCAAGCTCCTCCCCTCCTTCCACAGCTCTGTCCCTCTGTCACTGGGGTGTCCCTCTACTCAGGCACACTCCCACAGGGATGGTCACTGGTCAAACTGGCAAAGTCACAATGCCACATGTGGCACCATGCCACATGACCACCTTAATTAATCATGATAATTACTGTTCTCTCTGGAGGGCCTTCTACTCCAGAATTTCCAAAAGGTTTTTCTGCTGGTTTAATTGATGACCCTGCTCTGTGAGGTACTTGATACCTGTGACCATGTTGAGTCACTTTAACTTCTACATTGATAGAATGAGGTTAATAAGAACATCCTGTTTCACTGGCAGAAGGATTCAAGATTTTGGGATGTTCAGCTTAGAAGAAGCTGTAGACCATATCAGTATCTAAGTAAAGAGAATTATGGAGGAAATAGAGGTAGAGGAAAGCACCAGAATGAGAAGCTTGTCTGTCCTCCTCATTTGCTGTCAGGCCACCCTGGCGTCACACCAGCCTGAGGCCACCCAGAGGCAAAGTGGAATTGGAGAATGTGGGCAAGGATTCCACAGAGGTATTTCTGGTAAATGCATTCAGACCAAGCAGTCATTAGGACTAAACACAATCTTTGGCTTAGATTTTTGCTCTCTCAACCTATCCAACCCAACATGGGCTTCCCAGTTGTTCCCTAAGTAACCAGTCCATATGTCAGGATAGTCAAGATTATTATGTATGAGGTAAAAAACTACAGATCCAAACAGTAGCCCATATCTACCTCATTTAGTCAAGAAAGTCACAGATTTTTCTCAGTTTCTATTAATCTTTTACATACATGGGAGGAAGTATCTGTGGACTAAAAATCATGAAACTGTGATTTCTGCTGTGGATTTATTGTCTGGCTAGAGAAAGAGGCAATTACAGTTAAGGGGATGGTACGAAAACTAACTGCTTCTGAATATTTCTTTCCAATTTTAATCAATGTTAGCTATAACAGTGGAAAAGTCAGTGTTTATATTTAGTGTCTAAGTTCATAACTCTGCAAATTATAAAGTTATTTTCAGGTAAAAGCATTGAAAGGGAGCACATTTCACATTCAGGATGAATGGCTAAGATCAGACAGATATTCATGCTTGATCTTTCATGCCCTTGAATATGCAGGGAGTGAAAACAGCATCACACTACTTCTCCAACTAGGTGGAAATAACACAGCCCTAATGTTGAATCAATTCACAGAATAAACCCTGTGAATAGATGCTGAAGAAATCAATATGAGGAAACAGTGAACTGAACATCTATTCTGCAAATGGTCAGAAAAAGAAAAAATAGATTGTTTCTGTCCTGGTTTTGGTACCTGTAGAAATCTGATCATAAAACCCCAATCTACATTAACAAACTGATTAAGAACCAAGTGGGGTGATGGTGAAGAAAAAGAAAAAAAAAAAAGGAAAATTTGAAAATAAAATAAAATTGAAAGAAAATAAATTGAAGTAAAAGAAGAAGGATGATGGAGACAAGCTGGGCAGTTACAGATAAGCAGTAGAAGTAGAGATGAGGGAAGGAGCTGATCAATAGAAGAGGGTTCAAGGCAGCAGGTGGAGAAGAAATTCAAAATTTTCCTCTCTGATACGGTATGAGAGTGCCAGCAGGAAGTACCGTCTAAGAGAAAAAATTGTGAGATGAAGAGGACGAGACATCTGAGAAGGTAGAGGGAGATAAGTGCCAGAAATAGAGCCAAATGTGACTGACCACTAGATTTTATGTCCTATATAGCACAACCCTTAAATTTCACCTGCTGCCCTCTCCCTTTCTGACAAATGGCAGATTTCCCTGAGGTGATGCAGTCTTAAAGACCCAAAGAGCTGGAAAAATACCTTGGATAGCTGTGATCTTGTCTGTGACAGAGGAAGGATTCCAGGAGCAGCATGACTGAAAGAGGAGGACAGGACAAAGACGGTTGAAAGGAGTGAGAGTATGCAGAGGTAATGGAAGGGGAGGGTCAGAAAAGAGAAAAATGTCACAGATGAGTCAAAAAAACAGAGTGTAAATAAAGGTTTGTGCTGGTGAGAGGAGAGGAGAGGAGGAATGAGGCTGAGAAGGAGAGAAGGAATAGATGACTACTCTAACGTGAATTAAGATGATGTCAGAAAGTCTGTGCACTGATGATTACACAGCAACCAGTTTGTCCAGGCTTGAAGCAGATAATTGATACCATCCTTTGGGAGCTGCCGTTCATCAAAGCCCTTTAGTGTAACCCCAGAAACCACCAATCTCTCCTTGCCCTTAATTTGTTTTAATGGAACACTTTTCCTGCCTCTTGCTGTGTTTTTGCCAACTCCTTGCAACCTTTCTTTATCCTCAGCACTTGAAGCAAGTGATAAGCTGCTGGTAACCTTGTTTGTAATTTGCAGTTCATTAGAAGTTCAGCCTGCAAGGGCAGCATTTGCGCGCAGGGTGAATTGTTGAGCAGATTGTTTGGTCTGAGCTTTGTCTCTGCCAGCCACTTATAGGTGACACCTAATCCTGATCAGTCAACACTCACTCGGCTTTCCTGCTCTGCAACTCTGCTGTCTGTGCTGATAACCATTAAAACGGGGGTAAACCCCAAGTATTACCTGCACAAAACCCACAAAGATCAACACAACGAGAAAAACAAGGGGCAGTAGAAGATAAGCAATAAAGTCAAGAGATTTATATATGAAAACACAGAGAAGCCCATCTCCACTGGGTACAGTGCCCTAATCATATATACGGTGTCCTGATTGCATTTATAGATTATCATATATACAGTGTCATGATTGTATATACATATACATTGTATCATATATACAGTGCCCCGATCACATACACAGTGACTTAATTGTATCCAGGCAGAAACCTAACACCCTTCTCAGCCGATCTGGTTTTCACTGCTATTCCCCAAACAACATCTTTAAGCACTGAAAAAAGGTGCCAGCCAGAAGGAACAGAGGCAGTTTCCTCATACCCTGAAAGAGACGCGGGATTTCAGCCTGTCACATGGGAAATGTGTCCTCCAACACAGAATTCTTAGAAAAGCTGTGGCTCAGCAGGACAACTCCTTATCCATAATCTGTGCAGCAGATGCACCAAGCAAAGCATCTCCTATATTGTCAGCTGTTGCTTAGATCTTGTATCTCCAGTTTGCTCTTTTTTCTTTAATCGGCTGGATAGAGGTAATGAATATTTAAGTACTTGGTGTAAAGCCGTCTGTCCTGGCAGAGTGGCTGGAGTTGTGCAGAGCTGCAGAGGTGAGGATCACTGTAATCTGCTCGATGGGTGGTTCTGCCTGTGGCCAAATGGATCCCATATGTGAGATCATCTGTCATGCAGAAGGCACCGTCATTAGTTCCCTTTCTAGGAAGTCCTTCTGCTCTCCTAAGTGAATACAATGTCACTGATGCAAACATGTTGATGATGGTGCCATTATGGAATGAGCTTTTTGGTGACCTTTAAAATTCAAGTGCCCCTAGTAATTTTTCTGTACTTCAGGTAGAGAATGTTGTTATTTTATTAACTTTATTTTTGGTGCAATTTTAAGCCTCTGCGTGGAGATCATTGCAGTGTCCAGATATCTTTGAAAAGCATCATGTTGGGTAAGGAGAGTAGGCTGGTTTAAAGATATGCCATACCTGTGCTTTTAATGTTAGGCTTACATCATTATCAAAGAGCAAGAAGCTGATATTCTGCAGATCTGTGTAACATGCTGGACAGTATATAGAAGCCAACATTTTCAATCTCATGTATCGTTTTGTAAGGAAGGCAAGTTCTCCTGCCCAGAGCTGCTCAGACAATTGTACATGAGAGTGGGCAAGGTGGCTGTGGGAAGGGAGATTGCAAACTGCTCTTCATGTTCCCTGGGAGTGGGTCAGGTGTAATGAGTTTAAACCAAAACCAAAGGGTTAAGATAGAGATGGCAGAACCTTGTTTGCTAGAGAGGACAGTGGATATGTGTCTGGGAAGACTGAAACCTCTGGCAGTTTTTCCAATCTGTCTCTCATCTCCCAGGGATTAATTGAAAGCTACTTTGCCTGGATATTTTAACAGCCATGTCTTCAACTCTGCTTTCCACTGTTATTTAGCAGCAGATGTTCAGATTCTGATTTTCCAAAGTCATTATTAGGTATAATTAACACCAACATCCTTAATCCATAAGTCTCTTTTAGGTTGGACTCAGTCCTATTCTATTTACAAAATAAAACCTTCGTATGAAGATCACCTCTTCAAAAAGCAATTAGCAATTCCAGCTCTTAGGCTCTCCCTGTGTGGAAGAGAAATACTTGTAGAATATGGAAAGCAAGAAATATTACTTGAACATGTAGCTGTTTCTCTAGCAGTAGCACAACCTAGCTCTCACAAACTCTCCAAATTTATAGTGCTGAATGAATTAATAAATTATTTATCCTTGTATCTAAACTCAAGTGTTCAGGAAAGTGATTCATAGTACTCAGAACTAGCAGTTTATGGATCATTGTCTGTAATATCAGGTTGTGGTAGTTGCAGATCCCCATTTCCTGTGGTTGACAATGGATTATTCATGTAAGATGTGCAGCATAACTGATTTAAAGTTATGGGAGCAAACACACCTTCTGGAATTTGCCCAACTGAGTCACATAGTTTGGTAAAGATGAAATTGCATAATTTAGGAGTATTTTTAAGCCCTTGCACTAGACAAACACCACGGTCATGCATTCTGAAGAACAACGATGTGATGGGAGTAGTTGGTTCACTCTAGAATCTGGAATTAAATAAATTGGAAGTGCATTGCATTGTTTGGGAGGTTTCAGTTCTAAAGCTATTTCAAGAAACCCGTGAGGATTTCACTAAAAATCTGCAGCTGCTGTATGTGCAGGGAAACAGGATGCTGTTCTATCACCAAAGGAATAACAAACAATTCCAGAAGAGGGAATAATTTAGTTAAATATAGCACTTGAAAATAATATACCAAGAATTCATATATTTTGTGATCATTGTACCTTTTTTATGCAGTGGATAGGAGGAAAAGTCTCAATTTTTTAATGACTGCAAACAGTGTTCCCATAAGAGAAATGAAAATTTGGAAATAATAGACCAAAGGATGGAATGGTGAGCACAGGCTGATGGAAATGAGCTGAAAGGAAAATCCCACCTGAATGTCTGAGGTCATTGCTTTGTCTGCTTCCCAGGCCAGGTCCTTGAGGTCTGTGCTAGTTTTACCTGGGGCAATTTTCTTCATAATAGCAATTCTGGGGCTGTGTTTTGGATTTGTGATGAAAACAGTGCTGACAGTTCAGGGATGTTTTCCTTATTGCTGAGCAGAGCTTATGCAGAGTCAAGGCCTTTTCTGCTCCTTACCTCACCCCACCAGTGAGTGAGGCTGGGAGTGCACAGAGCTGGGAGGGGACACAGTGGGACAGCTGGCCCTGAGTGACCCAAGGGACATCCCATACCACAGGACATCATTCTCAGCAAGCTGGGAGAAGGAGCAGGGGGACATTCAGAGCAGTAGTGTTTAACTTCCCAAGTCACTGTTACATGTGCTGGAGCCCAGCTCTCCTGGGCATGGCCAAACACCTGCCTGTGGGAAGTGGGGAATTAATTCCTTGGTTTGTTTTTTTTTTTTTTTTTTTTTTTTTGCTTGCATGCACAGATTTTGTTTCCCCTATTAAACTTTCTCTGTCTCAACACACAAGTTTTCTCACTTTTCCAATTCTCTCCCCCATCCCACCAGGGAAGAGTGAGTGAGAGGTTGTGAAGGGCTGAGTTGCTGGCTGGGATTAAACCATGACAAGGTTTTAAATGCACTGCAACACTGAGAAAAAACTGCAACACTGTGACCACTGTGAAGGTGCTGATGGTCAGTGCATTCCTTGATTTCGTGCAGCCCAAGAATCAGTTGTCTCTAAGACTCATTCTCTGATATCAGCCAGAGCAGATGCTCTGGGAAGAGAGTAAGAAGCAGACTCCCATTTTGCAATCATGTGCAGTTCAGGGATTTCCTGAAAAGGTGGACTTAGTATATTAATAATCCTCAGTCTCTCTCTTCCTCAAAAAGCCTGCTTGAAGGGGTGCTTTTAAAGCCACATCAGTTTTTAGTTCCCACAACACCCTGTGGCAGGAAGTTCCAAAGTTTAACTACAGGCATGAAGAGTCATTTCCTTCCTTTTCCTTTGAGCTTGTCCTCTCCCACTTAAAATCACTGCTTCCTTCTTCTTTTATTGGAAAGTGCAATGAAAAATCAATCTCTTCACCTTCTCCATGATGTTCATGATGTTATATATCTATCCTTGTCATCTCTTAAATTGAAGAGATAAGTTATTTAGGTCTCCCTTACATTGAGTAGTTATGTACTTCTTACCAGCCTTTTAATCCTCTGAATCCTTTTTCATCTATGGTTTCCTTTTCAAGTGAGAGAACCAGAGCTGCACACAGGATTCAAGCTAGAAGATACATAGATTTATGTATTTACAGAATACTAATAATAATTCATAATATAATTTTTTTAAAATTTATTTATTTAGCAACATTTTCTGGTTTGAGTTCTGAACCATTTCCTGGCAATTCCCAACATTTTATTTGCTTTATTGACTGCTACAATATGCTTAGCTGATATTTTCATGGAACTGAAAATATATAATTCTGTTACAGCCCCAGCTTTTTCCTCTTGCCAGCTCAGAGCCATGTGTGGGCTGAGGGCTGCTTTTCCCCTTGGGCATCATCTCTCTGTCCCATCACTGAAATTCTGCAATTCTTCCCAAGTTTTAATCACCTTTATTACCTAGAGAATTTTTGTATCGTGACCAAACCTTGTCATTTCACTGTTTACTCCTTTCCAGTTCATAAATGAGTTTGTAAGCAAACAGCACATACATCCAGGAGACACCACTTCTGCTAAGCCTCTACCACAAGACCTGACCATGAGCTCCCACTGTTTCCTGTTTTTTTAATTCATTCCTTTTTTTTATTCATCCAGGGACCTTTCATTTATGCCTTGACTTTCCTTAAAAACCTTTGGTGAGAGATGCTGTCTGCAGCTCTCAGGAAATACAAGCTGGTTATATCAACAGGATATCCTTTATCCAAAGGCTTGTTGACACCTTCAGAGAACTCCAGGGACTATGGCAGGACTTCCCTTTAAAAAGCCATTCTGACTTCCACAGCAGTTCACAATTACCTCTGCATCCAATAATTCTTTTTTTTTTTTTTTTTTGGCTGCTTCCTACGAAGCAGAGCACAATACCAACCTGCACTTCAGCTTCTTATGCTGTTGAAGAGCTGACAGCTCATGTTAAGCTGAAGGACTGGGATTTAGGTGCTCCCACTGGATCTGTGTTTTCCAGACTGTGACTTTCAGGTGCCGGAAGCACGGGAGTTGGGATATTTTTTCCAGAGTTTCCTTTTAGTGTTTACTGTTGGTTTTGGTCAGGTATAGAAGTGAGTGCATGACATCCAAAGAGCAGCATGGTTTCCCCATGTCAGGATTCCTCTACTTACCCCAAATCTTATGTGCAAAATTCCCTGCTGTAGTCAGTCCTTTCCACATTGTCAGAACTGAAAGATGAGCACTGCTTCTCTTTGTTTGCACCTCCAGGGGCCAGGAAATGCCTCTTTCTCACCATGTTCCCTAAAACCTGTGGGTGGGGAGTCCTGCAGCCGAGAGGAGGAAACACCAGACAAGTGGGTTGCTGGCAGCTGGGCAGCTGCTGGTTGCAGTCAGTCCCCAGGGAATGAGGTTATTTAAAGTGTGTTAGAATGAGTCTGTGCAGTGAATCAGGAGCACAGTCACAGCTCCCAGACAGACAAACCTCTCCCTCCCTTTTCAGAGGGAATTTCATGCAGGTGACAGTCTGGTTTCATCAAATAAGCCAATATGAATTATTTCCTGATCATAGCCCTGATGATTTTTGATTTTGAGGGTGCATATTCATCAATTGATTTATCTGCCTACTGATTGCCTTGCTAAACCATCTTAGTAGTCTCATGCTGTCCTCCTTCTGGGGTGGCGTGGTTATGACTTTTTTAAATTTTGGAAAATACCGAAAGCAAAATAAATGATGGAGAAAGAGCAGCTGCTAAACAGCTCAAAAAGGTCATTTCCTCAAAAATAAACCAGAGAAAGGCAAACAAGCATGCTCCCTTCCCATAAGGAGTACATCTCATTCCTCTTTAAGTTTGAACAATTTTTGAATGAAGGGAAATACCAACACTTTTGAGATTTTCACTGACTGCAGAGATCTTTCTGGACCCCTGAGCTGCCCAAGGAATGTACTGCTTTGAGTCTTTTCCATACCCCATTCCCATATATTGCACTGAGCTCCCATCACAAAGCTGACCTGTCTGGGAAGCTTGAAGGGGTGTAAAGATTTTAGCAGACACCAGCAGGAACCAGCTGCCACACTGCAGAGTGACTCATGCTACACAGCTCTGCTGGCAGGACACAGATGTGCAGGAAGCAAACCTTGGTCAGGCTGAGTAATCCAGGTGAGCACAAACACAGCACCTGAAGGCACATACATGCTGGGTGTGATGCACAGGGCTGTGCAACCCCTGTGACCTTGGAGAGATGACCTCAGGGGTCTGTGTTATGGCTGCCCAGTCCTGTGACTGTGAACCACTGTCTGCTGCCATGGAGAGGAGCTTCCACCTGCCTGCACCAAGGGAATCACATCCTCCTTTCCTGCTATTCCTTCTTTTGTTCTCCCAGCCTGGTGATGCTCTGGTTACCAATTCCAGAATCCTCTGGTTTGTCCCAAAGTTTCCAGAGATCAGGGCAGACAAGGGAGACTGAGGGGGAGATGGGATATGAAGGCTGGCAAAGGACTCAATTTCTTATCTCATTCCCTTAAGAAGGGCAGAGGTAGCCTGAATGCCATCTGATTTACCATCTCCTGAAGAAGAAAAGAGATGCATTTGTTGAAACAAATTATTTTTGGAACAAATTATTTTTGAAACAAATTTTAATACCTTACTTCTCACACTGGAACTGAAGGGCAGCTGCTACAGGATACGCAGCTCCATAGGGGTCTGGGTAACTGTGATTTTATTAAACACTGGAGCCAACTTACTTTTATGTACTGCCAAGAAGGATGTCCGGCTGCCTGATGCTGTCCCTGACCCCACCGTGCATCCCACAACTTCCCTTTCACCTCACTGCTATGTCCCTGACCCACACTGTACCAGTCCAGGGAGCTAAATCAGCACAGAGCCCTCCAGGTTTTGTGCTACAAAAGGTTTTTTGCTGGTGCAGTTCCCAGCACCAGTATGCAGCAGGATCAAGATGTAGGACTTAGTGGAAATATGCAGCCTGGTGAGCCTGACCATCCTTCCCAACAACACCTACCTGCTAATTAGGATCACAAAAATGATTAAATCTCACTCTCAGCCTCCTAATACCACTGTGCCATGCAGAGAACAGCAGTGGATGCCAGGGAAGAGGAACATGCACTCATGAATGACTAAGAATTAATTTCAACCATAGATATGGCTCATAATATGAAATGTCTGTGAACCATCTCACAACCTAGTCCTCTAGCAGTTAATTTTAAAAGTATTAGTTATGGCTTGACATCACCTGAAAGCAGGCAAATGCCTCATTGCACAGCCTGACAGGCAGGGCTGCAAGCAGGGGAACCTGCAATCCCATTAAGGTGTGGGGGCACGAGGATCACCATGGAGAAAAGAGAAAATGAAGGGCACCAAGTGAAGCTCCTGATGGCAACAAGTACCAGCGTGTGGCTTAGTCATGGGCACAGTGCAGTCGTTTCCTAGACAGGAAGGAGGGAGAACCTGCCACGTCTGGAAGTGAAGGGACAAGGGGAATATTTGCTTGAAAGCTTTCTGGAAGCATTTCCTATTGCTTCAGCCCATGGTGACAAGTGGAGAAAGGGCAGTTGTCAGGGAGGAATCTGAAGGAGAAAGGTCTGCAGTTCTCTCCTGGCTCCCAGCAACACCTTGTGCTGCTGCAGGCGTTGATGCAGAAAACAAAGCATGCCGAATCTGTGCTCAATCTAGGGGGAGACAGGGACACATCTGCTGCCTGAAAAACTGACCTGGAGGAGCAGGGAGGGATGTGAGCAGCTGGATGTGTGAGCATGTTTCATATTGATTAGTGAACGGGCTCCTGGAACCGTCACAGCTGCAGCACAAATTACTGAGAGGCACTTCAGTGAAGAGAAAACCCAGTAACGGAAAGACCTTTGGAAATACCATCAGAAGATGGTTATTTCTAAATTGCTGCTGAAACCAAGTCATATTGTTTGCATAAATTACCTTTGCCTGAAGCAGAAAGTTCAGAAGCTGCCAAGGGCAAAGCCAGACACAGGTGTGAGCTCACAAGAGCTTGCCAGTCCTATGGGGTTAAACTGATCCCATCATGGACCGGTAAAGAAAAGCCAGGGTGTGGGAAAAAGATGCTCCAGGTGACCTGCTTCCCTTGGGCATGGTGCTGAGCCAGGGTCTTTGTGTGGTGACAAGAAACACCTCCAGGGGAGCAACATGGCCTAATCTTGTGTGTAAGAGACATTGTGCATCCTTTACATGCAGCCCAATGGATCAATGGAGTTATTCTGCTCCAAGCAGTACAGCAGCAGGAGACCACTCAATGCAGAAACACTTTGACATTCAAATCATCCCACAAAATAGGAGCTTGCTGTCATTTTCAGACATGCCGCTAAAATTCCACTCAACCCCCTAACCTGTGTTTGAAGAGAAATGATTCAGCTATCTCCTGTCTACCATTAGATTTAGGAATTATCTCTGCTGCACACTTGCCTCATCCCCAAGGTGTATGTGCTTTTCATAGTCACCCAGTTCTGGCTCTTAAATAAGCTGTTATGTACTGACATCCTCTAAACTGAACCCAGAAGTGTTTACTGGACTGAAAAAGACATCACCAGATGGCTCCAATATCAGCCTAGAAGGATTTCTGTTCCTCAACAGGGGCTAAATGTGTCTGAAAAACCATCAGGCTGCAGAGTGTCTGCATAGTCAAATCACCTCTAAGAGGCTTTGTAATTGCATTCAGTTCTGCTGTGCTGGAAAATGAGGATAATAAGCTCAATATATTAGACTTACACTGGGGCTAGACTTCATACAGAGTGGTAATAAACACAGGCTGAGGTTTTAACTGCAGTTACTGGGGCTCAGCACTTTGCTTAGTGCAAAAGGAGATGCCAAGTCACCTTAGCTCCCTTGAGAGTTACAACCATGAGCTCCTAGGTTCCCAAAAGTGCCTGGAGATGAAGGATCACTTATTTCATAGAATCATAGGCTCAAAGAATGGCTTGGGTTGATATTCAGTTTTTTGAGTCATTAATGTTTATGTCTTGATTTGCCTCACTTTCATTTCTAGCTTTCATTTTGCAGCTCTGTGCTGACAAACTGCACTGAGGAGTTTACTAAGAGTTTCCATGCTATCTACCAAGAAGTCTTGAACACATTTTCATTAATATCTCTGTGCATCAAGTTCTTTTCAACAAAACCTAAAAAAGATTGGGTCTTCTACTATTTTTAGTCTGTTTTTACTGCACTGGGGATGGAGATTTGGGTGGATAAGTCAGTAGGAGATAAGTGAGTGAATAGATAAGAAAGTGAATAGATAAGTCACTCCAGTGAGTTTTGCTTTAAATGAGTCCTTTCCCTTCATGCCATAGGCTGGCAAACACTTTCACTGCTATGTCAATTTGAGTAATCCCAACATCTCCTCCTGCTGCCCACTCAGTTGTGTCAGTACTACTTTCCATGGCCTGCCCAATAAATCCTGCAGGGATCGATCTGGGATAATAATAACCTGACCAAACATGACTCTCTTTTTTTCTTTAAGCCCTTTTAACCCTCATTGACTCTACTTAGCTTGGTGCTGCCACTGAAAAATTGCACACCAGGCTGCACCAAGAGCAGAGGGGAATAAATCTGAAAGTTGGTTTCAAATTACCTCAGTGAGTCAAGCAGCCACATTGTGGTATGGAAATTCAGTTCAGTCTCCTGTTTTCATTTACCACCAATAGGGTCAGACAATCTGCAGCCTCACAAACTTTCACTCTGGTTGTAGCTCTGTTCTAGGCACAGCCTATTTTCATGTGCCACAAAACCATCAGCAAAATCAGTCCCACCATGGGAGCAAAAGCCTAGTGAGACATGCTTTCTTTACTGAAATCCTTCTGCAGCCTCTGGGGAGAGAAAGGCATTTTATATAGACAACATGACACCACAAGCACCAGCCCAGGATTTCTGTGGAATGAACCAACAGGAAACACAAAACCCATGGCTGCACCAGAACATCATTAATGTCCCTCCCAGTACAACCCATTTATGAGTTTAAGACTTCAACTCTGGGCAGCACATGGGCTACAAAATGGGCTCCTCTTGCCAGCCTGGCTTTCAAAGATGCTTTCTGGGCCCCACCACTATGGAGAGGAGTGCAGTGTTCACCAAAGCTATCCTCGGCTGGTTTGCCACCCTAAATGCCCTCTTTGCTTTTGGTTAGGTACATCCAGAGGAATTTTGCAGAAGACTTTTCAGATCAGGCAATGACACTCAGGATATGATTCATCTCACTTTAGCAGCTCACAAAACGCAGGGCTTGGATACAATTGGCCAACTGGCTGCCAGACACCCAGTGCCACATGGGCTAACATGGGCTACTCTTTGTCACCCCAGACCTCAATCCAGGGCTGGCAGGTGTGACACTGAACACACAGGAGACCTGCATGTTCTGCAGTGACAACCAGCAGAGCTTTTGTCACCTTTGCTGAGGCACTTAATGTCATTCAAGACATCCACATCTAAACTAAACTAATGGTCTGGGTGCTCATCAAAGATAGAAGTGGTCCAGTCATTGGAATTAAGTATAGGGTGTTGTTCACCCAAACCATGAAGGTGTCTTCTTCAGGGCACTAATTATAGCCTGTATTCAACTGACAGGTACTTCTTACCCCACTGATTGCAAAAGTGACCAAGGTGTGAGTTCTCAGGATCCACCCGGTAGATCCACATTTAGTCAGATGGATTCTGGTGTTGGAACAGGCCCTCGAGGGAAGTGGCCCCAGCACCAAATCTGCCAGAGCTCAGGCAGTGTTTGGACAATGCTTTCAGGCACAAGGTGTAATTTTTGGGGCTGTTCCATGCAGAGACAGGACTTGGAGTTCAGTGATCCTTGTGGATCCCTTCCAGTCCAGGATATTGTACAATGCCATGATTTTATGATCTCATGTCCAGAAGTCTTCAGAATGTGGTAGCTGCTTAGGCAGGGTTGGCTGGACTGCAACTCCACCAGGATTGTTGCCTTAACCAAGAAGAATTTGCTGACTCTGTCCTTTGAGGTGCTCAGGACACAAACTTTTACCAGCTGTGATGGCAATAAAAAGGATGTGTCTTGTAGGGGGTCTTCAAAGCACTTGGCAAAGTTCATACAAAGACAGTGTCTTGTTCTAAATAGTTGATTGAACTGGTTTGCAAGGTACTGGTTCCAGTGAGGCCGTTGCTCCTTGGATGTCAGAGGAGAAGGTCATTTTGTTTGTTTAAGTCTGTTGGTTGTTGTTACTTGACCACTGCTAGTCCAGTGCTCCCAAAATTGTTATGATGTGGGCCACAACAGATCAGGGTTCCTTCACACAGCCTTGGCTGGGAGCTCCAGCAAAGCCAGTAGGGAAAGTCAGCCTGTGTTGCAGGAGCCATTTCTGACTCAAAACTCAGAGTTTTGTCCAAGTTTGGCAGTTGTGCTCTCTGCGTATTTCACCTTTTCACATCTCCTTCTAGGTTCACTTTCTCATCTGCACTGTGTAAAACAGCATGGGATCTCCCAGTGCTCAGAAATGGGATGATCTTTCCATCACAGTTACCTGGAGCTGAATTCCAGCCACCAGCTTGTCACTGGAAAGTTTCATGCCATGCTGCTCTTTGATGCTCCACATTTCCTTCAAGCTTGTAGGATGTTTCTGTACAACACAGGCTGCAAGTCCCTTCCCAGCACTGACTATTATTACACTGCCTGCATCATTCATTTACGTGGTTCATTTGAGACAAATCAAATAACTGGGTACTGCCTCATGCTGCAGCTTAAATTAGAAAGAATAGACCACAAAAACAACCATAGTGGTAGCAGAAATGGCTATAAATAAAGCAAAATGTTTCTCTTAGAAACCTTTGTGCCACAGAGGGAAATTGTAAAAGTAGTCCAGGATATTTTTGTTGCTGCTTTTTAATTTGAAGTTTCATCGTTGGAAGTGCTTGCAGACGTAGAGGGTTGTGCAATGTTTTTGCTGCAGTACAGCAATTGCTAAGATTAGCGTGGTAACAGATCTTTTCAGAGTAAATTGCATATAATTAATAGGAAGCAGGAGGAAAATGAATAATTGTATTTAATCCAAATGCAAGTTCAGTTCTCCCAGAAGGTGGAATCAGCACTAAGGCCATGCTGAAGACATGCCTGTTCAACATGCCTGTTCCTTTCCATTCCATTCAGCTGGGTAGTAGGCAACAATTATGTGCCCCTATTGCAAATTCTCATTTCCAGTTTATTTCAGCAAAGTGCAGGGATATTCAAGCTGGAATTTCTTTTAGGCCTTGCCTAGCAACGGTGGAGATTATTGGTTTGTGCTTCTGGCTTGTCTCCCATCCAATGTCAAATGAAGTTAAAGCATTAAAACAACATTTCCCTGTGAAAGAGCTATAGAAAAATCTGTGCAAGACAACTTGCATTTTGGCCAAACCCTTTTGGAGTTCATGGTTAATCGGGGACCTAGGAGTCCAGCAGGTTGAAGGAGGTGATTCTTCCTCTCTCCTCTGCCTTTGTGAGAGTCCACCTGGAGCACTGCATCCAACTCTGGGGTCCCCAACAAAGGAGATACTGATCTGTTGGAGCGAGTCCAGAGGGTGCCACAAAAATGATCAGAGGGCTGGAGCCTCTCTGCTCCAGAGACAGGCTGTGAGAGAGGGGGTTGTTCAGCCTGGAGAGAGATGACTCTGGGGAGACCTTAGACACTTCCAATACCTAAAGAGAACTTATAATAGAGAGGGGGAAATACTTTTCTTACACAGGCAGCTAGTGATAGGATAATGGGGAATGCCTTTAAATGAAAAGTGGAGATATTTAGGTTGGATGTTGGGAATAAATCCTTTACTAACACTGGCACAGGTTGCTCAGAGAAGGTGTGGATGCCCCATCCCTGGAAGTGTTCAAGGCCAGGTTAGACAAGGTTTGGAGCAACCTGGTTTAGTTGAAGGTGTCCCTGCCCATGGCAGTGGGGTTGGAAGAGAATCATCTTTAAGTTCCCTTCCAACCCAAAGCATCTGATGATCCTATAACCTGTGCTGAAGCTTCACAACACGATGCATGATGAGCTTCCATCTTCCCTCCCACTAAAGCACACAAATTTCCCAGTGGATCGTTGTGTGCAGCAATATGGAGGGAGAAGTCCACACACCTGCTTCACTCAACACATCTCTTCACATCCCCACACTGACATTCTTCCCTGAAGCTGCTGCAGCATCCCAATATTGCCAGATGCACAGCTCAATAAAAGTACTAAAATAAATCATTGCAGCCAAGGTTTCACTTAGCTGCTGCTATTAATCATTAGCAATTGCTATTGCTAATTAATGTCATTACACATCATGACTATTAATCACAATCTGCTGATGCAAGACATATTGTCTCTCATAGATAAGGAAGAGGAAGAAAGCAAGTGGGCAATAACCAAACTTGAAAATGATGATGGGCAGTGGTTGGTAAATTCACACTGCACACTTCATGCTAAAAGACATGAGACAATGTCCCTGCCCTGGTTGCTGCTTCTCATCTGTGCTTGGGCAATACTATTTGCCAGGAACCCATGAAAACTGGGCATACAGATTTAATACATTACTTAGTATATGACATTTTTGATGATACAGGCTCTTTAACCATGAGAGAATGAGACTTCCATTAAACTGTCTCATCCATAGCACTACACTGCTCCCCACTCTGTCCCTAAGAACACCCCAATGTTATCTTTACATCAGAGTCTTTCAAAAAGGGTTAAACTCTTCAATTACAATACAAGCTGTTGGACTGCCTGCAGAAATTACTGAGGAAGTGCCCATGACCTTTGCCAGGTAGGAGTGATTAGCTGACCCTACAGATTGTTTGATCCATGAAGTCTACAGAATGCTATGGTGCAGCAAATCATAAAGTGCTGGGTCATTAGGATGTGTTTGTCATTAGGACTTAAACACCCATTAATCACTTTCTTTTTTTCATTATAAGGAAGGAAAGAAAGGGAGATTTCCTTCATTTTATAATTTAATCTCAAGTGAAAATTTAAATGCAAGAGTGGAATCAATTCTGTAAGCTCACAAGATTGATTTACCCCAGACCTGAATTTGCAATATTCCCCCTTAAGCAGGAGTCAGAGCTGCAAGCACTCCAGCATTCCTGGTTTCTCTGCAGCACAGGAGAAAGCTCACACAGAGCCTTCAGCTACCTGCCTTCACTTCACATTGCCTGCTCAGCAATGAAATCTCTAAGCAGGAAGCTCTTGGCAGTATTTATACAGCAATTCCCTGCAGCAGGAGCCTCGCCAAGCTCAGGGCAAAGGGCAAGACACATCTGCTGGCTTTGGGTGCACAGACTATGGGGTAATGGGGTGCTGAGGATGGTCATGGGGAGGAGGAGTCACCCTCTGAAACAAGGTACTTCTGCTGCATGTTTGGATGGCCACGTCTCCATCTGCCACGGGAGAAAGGGCTGTTGGTCACAGTGGTGAGCTCATTAAAACGAGATCAATAGAGATTTAATCTAATGCTGAGGATTACTCGAAGTGGAATGCTCAATTAAGTGTGGAGAAAAAAAATGTAACACATCAAATTAATTGCCAGCTGATTTCCCTGCTTTATTTGGAATTTATCCCAATATTGAGGAGGGCTGATAAGCTAAAGCAGAGCTGTGAAAAAACAGCTGATGATGGTGGTAGCGGTCACCAAACACTAGTTAAATGTGCCACATCATTACTCACACATCTTGCAGTGAACTCCACAGGTACATAGGGTTTTGCTGGGATTATATACTTCCAATTTCCACTTCTGTTCACACCAGTGGCTCTAAAAATATTTGAAAGCTGCTAAGGTGAGGATTTGCATAAGCAAGATTTGCCACGGCTTTTGGAAAATTGGAAGAGTTAAGTGCGGTGAGTGCTACAAAACTTGTCTTTTCTTTGCAGTTCTTCTGTAATCCAGCCCATTTCTCCCTCTGGAGAGAGGTTTGCTTCTGCAAACCCCAAACTGAAACCACTGCCACCTCCCCAGCTTCTTCACCTCTCTGAGAGCAGCCACACAGGGACAAAGAGGATTCTGTTCTGAACGAAACATTTTATTTTCAAGGCATGAAAACGCGGGACCAGGCAGAAAGCCAAGAAGCAAGAAAAGAGAAATATATTCATTAATTAAAACAATCATTGCTTGCTTTGAACTACAAAAATCATGTTATAAAAAAATGGAGCAATGAGTTCCTGGCTTCTGGAAGAGAAGAACATGCTCCAGCCCCACCAAGCTGCATTGCTGCAAGAGCAGGGAGGAGCACGGGATGCATTCCCCAAACTCCATAACTGGCAGGCACGAGGCCCCCGTGCTGCTCACAGAGAGAATTCATCCCGACACGAACAGCTCTGTAGCCCGCTGGCACAATATCACAGCAGTTTTTCCTTCCAGCAAGTCACATTTAATCTTTGCCCAGACATTTCAAGGCAGAGCTGTCGTATTTCTCCCATTAGGGCAGGACACCTTCCCACGCCATTCTCTGAAGTCATAGTTTTTGGGAGATAGGAGGATGAGTTCCAGCCAGTCACAACTTCCCTTGTGAGTCTTCTTCTCCTCTTTTAAGAGCCTCACCATCCCTAAGGCTTACAATTGCCCCTAAGAAGCTCAGTAATTTGCCATCTTGAATATTCTGCCCAAACTCCCAGACTCTGCCCCCCTCAGCTAAAAACACCCCGAGGCTGCCCATTGTGAGCAGAAGATGAAGCAATGCTGCCTCTGAGATTCTCCATGTTCCTTTGTGTACTGGGTGGGAAAGGCCAAGCACAGAGCTGTCTTCTGCTGCTGGCTGCCACATGGTTTCGTTTCTATTTATCACTGTTGTTATCAATAGTTATCACTATTATTGTCATCTCTATTTATCTGTGGTTTGGGGTGTGCAGCAGGAGTTTTCCTCCTGTTTCCCCCATGCTGTTTCACATACTAAAGAGGGAGTTTGTTTTCTAGAGTGGATCATGATGGGCTCAAGGGTGGGAAAGCCCAAACTGCACCTGTGGCTATAGATTCCTCAAAACAGCTGACTTTGGTATGTTTTGTTGCAAGTCCCCACCAACTGGGAACAATAGTTTTGCAGACCCCCAGCAGCACTCTCTCCACTGTCTGTTCTTCTGCTCTGCAAAGTTTTTCTAGAACTTTTGACAAAGCTTTTTTGAACTCAGAGGGAAAAGAGCCACACTGGCACTGGAGGGTTGCATTACCCCATCTGGCCCCAAATTGGTCAAAATGCCTGTGGCATTTGTAGGCTCTCCTGACATTGCCCACAGGAGGCTCTAAGCTGATCCTGCAGAGAGGGAACTGTATTCATCTAGGATTATAATGCAGAAGATGCTCAGATCATCACTCCACATCAATGTTTCTACAGCAAACTGGTAGAACAGCAGAAAAAAAAAAACCCCAACCAGCTGTTCTAGGGTGAAACAGAGAGATTTGCTAGAAATTTCTTCCAAAGTCTTCTCATGTGTTTATATGGAGGAAGAGCATCCTGTACATGTGAGGTACAGCATCCTGCCTTGTCCTAGCACTGCTGATGTCACAAGACCTGCTGAGTCTTGAGAGGACCCAGCAGGGACAGTGAACCTGCCACAAGGGTTTCAGTGGCAAAAATGCCCCCCACCAATGCTTCTGGTGTCAGCACATGGTGAACAGCTTGTAAGTCTGGACTAAAAGCTCCAAATAAGAGTGACATTTGAAACACAAAAAATTTCCTACATTCTAAGCTCCTTAACCCCTGATGAACATACTCTACATGCCAGCAGGTGTGATACTTTCTGTGTCATGAATAGACAGGCAAATGGAATTTAGCAGGACCTACTACAGGGTGCAAGGCAGAAAAGCTTGAGGGACTCACTAGTTGAGTGATGGCAACTACAAAACCCAGAAGGCTTTAACTGTACAAATAAAACAGATAAATTCAAAGCAAACAGTACTCCCTGGAAAAATGGGTAAATTATGAGGAAAAAAAACCCAGTGTGATTTATATATAGCATAGATTTGTATGCTTGGGCTTTTTACAGTCATAAATTCAAGACTTGCTGTAATATTCTGGCAATATTTTGCCTCAGGGTTATTTTGAGGCTGTTAGGGACAGGGAGTGCCCAGCTTTGATGAAGTGGAGGGTTACTGGTGCCATTCCACTCTGACCAAGCTGTCCCCTTGAGTGGCCAAAGGGAATCAGCACTGGCCCCAATGCCTGTTTGATGTCTATCAAGTGCCAAGATCAATATCTTCCTACAGAAATACCACTGTGGCTCAACACTCCTTTGGGCAGCTAAGTAGCTGATGCTTCCATTCTAGTCCAGCACCAGGGGAAGCTTTGGGAGATAAAGAAAAATGTCCAGGTCAGGGTGTTTTTAAGGAGAAGAGTAATCCAGAACTGATGCAGAACCTGGCAGGTCTGCACAGCCTCGAGCACCCTGTGTTGTCGCTGGTCATGCAGTTCTTTAAAAACAAGCAACTTCTTGCAATTATTTGCTGGCACTCCATGAAAAGCAATGCCTCCTCCAATTCTTTCTTTTTGGGGCTTTTTTATTGAAACCAGGCACTCAAAAAAATCCATTTCTATTGGAAACAGGACATGAGGACAGTTTTTGCCTGTGTAGCAATTTTCTTCTTGTGATTTGCTCCCAGGGACAGCCTATTCTTCTCCAGGACCTGAACAATGAAGGTCTCAAACAAAGACAGCTCACACAGCTGGGGAAAGGATACTGGAGGTCAGGGCTCCTCCCTTAACCCCTGGTGAGGTCAGTGGGATGGGCTGTGCTGGTCCTGCTTTCCTGGGTGCGACTTCACAGGGAGCTGCTTCACCAAGCCCCGGGGTGGAAATTCCAAGGTCTCCTGCAAGATGTGGTTCATGGTGCTCTCAGACCTGTGGGGTTCAGCCCCTTGTGCTGCAGAGAGGTCACTTGCACCAAGGTCCACCCTGGGCTGAAGGGCTCCCTCCACCACCCTAATGTGACTCCTCTGTAAAAGTAATTTTTAAGCCACAGTTTAGACTTCCTGATTCTGTTGGGATTTTTTAACATTTTCTAAGCCAAATCCACCCATTTAGGAAAACAGACACATACAGAAATTCACAACTATATGTTTTCTATGCAGCTCTGGAACACTTAACAACACTTTTTTTTTTTTTCCACTTTGGACTCCATGCCCCTCTTTAACACGGAAAACCCATTTGTCTACCTCACTGAATACTGAGTGGATAAATACATTAAGTACTTAGAAGCACACTGGCCTCTTTTTTTCCCAGTCAGAGCAGCAGCCTATCTGCACCTCAGCCAGACTCCGGAAAATCAGTGAACCACGTAAACCACAGCACCGTGGAGAGACTGAAGTGAGCTAATGCTCAGTTCATGCAGACCACGTGGTTATTGAAATTCAGGATGAAAAAGAAATCAGTGATGGAGCCAGGTAAACTTGGCACATTTCAGTGTATTTGTGTAGTTAAACTCCTATTTTCTCTGGCTAGGCAAGACACAAATGGCAGAGACTGTCATTGCTCTCTCTATTTTTATTTCCTCCCTGTCATCCAGGGCCAAAATGCCTTTTTTTTTGTTGGAAACTTTGTCTCTTCAATCCAAACAGTCGTGCCTGGTGCCTCCTCTTGCTGCTCTGGAGCCTTTCTGCCTCAATTTCACAGGTGCAGACATTTTCATAAAATAGTAGTGAGCAAAATCCCCAAAACAACCACCACAAGAAATATATTTCCTTCTGCCATGTAACTTGGGAAGGACCTTACACTTTCAGGACAATCATTTCAGTCCCTGGAATCTTCCAGAGCGGGAATTCAGTAGGAGCTAAAGAGAGTTCTGTAATTTTCCAAGATCACGAGATTCAAGTGTGCAACAGAGCAGATTCTTGTGGCTTCAGCTGGCATCAGCTTACTCTGAAACCTGGATGCTGATGCCCCACAGGGGAGTTTTTGACTAAAAGAATGGCCCAACATTAGGCATTACTTAGGTGGGGATGGCTGTGCCATTATTTGTAGATAAAACCCTGAATGCTTTCAGCTTGCGCTCAAAGGGCCTCATGACAGATAATAGAAGTCCAAAATAGTAGAAAAATTAAGGATTTTAAGCCTTTAAGGTGAGAAGAACTTTTACCCCAGTCTCCAAGTGTAAAAACCTGCAGGTATGCATTTATGCTATTGGAGTTGAGGGAAAAATTCCCCAGTGATGGTAGAAATACAGATTCCTTCAAACTCATACACAAGAAATCTCAGTGCTCTTGGTTTAAAAAGAGTGTGTCTGGAGCATGATCCTGCAGTTCAGGATGGAGGAATATGGAGATGCCCTGTCTTTGCTCTTGGCAAAGAGGTTGAGCTTTTCACCTGCAGCACTATTTGATGTAAACATCCATTTTGTGGCAGCAGAAGGAACCTACAAGCACTGGAGTATCTCCATCCCATCTTGGAACTCCCTCCTCACCTCTTACATTTGTGTGCAGCTAGAAGCCATAATGGAAGTATCCCATTCCCAGTGAGCTCCTATCACAAAACCATGTTTATTTTTCATCCACTGTGTTTGCAAGTGGGACATTTTGGTTCTTTTCTTCAGTATATTTAACATATTTTTACTGCTGTGATAGAAGGGAGCTCGCTATCACCGATGCATTAAAAATCAAGTCAGCACTAGTGGGTTTGTTACCTTCTGGTAATGTCTATGTGAAGAATACAAGAGAAAAACTGAGTCCCTGAGCAAAAAAACACCACCCCTGTCTGCAAGGACAGCTTCCCCAGTGCCTCTTTTTGATGGTGACAGCCCCAAAGCAGGTGACAGGTTTGCAGACAAGCACAGGGCTTCATTTCTCTCTTCAGAACAGAATGTGAAATGCAGTCACTTCTGTGGTCAGGGGGCCACCTGTTACTCCTAAACTTTTTAATAACCTTCTCAACTGGAGCCAGCTTCTCCTTTGATGTAGTGCTGCTTTCGTTAGTAGCTATTCACAATGAATACCTGATTAGCCATGGGGAGCTGGAGGGGTTTATTCTTCCCCTTTTTCTTTCAACTTCCATAACATTTACTACAGACAAAGAGGCCCTCCCCATGTTAGAAATAAAAGAAGTGGTGTTAGGCCAGAGTAAGTGAGTTTGTCCATGTCTGGCAGATAAAATGAATTAAATCTCACACACACAGCTGAACTTTTTGTGCAAGTTTTTTCCATGCTGGACTTTGTGATGTTTTCAGTCTTCTGGGGCTCCTCTCTCTCTCAAATCCAGGGCAGAATGGCTGAGGACAAGCATTTCAGTGCCCCTCAGTGCAGTGATTCTTCTGCATGAAGACCATGAGGGATTTGTGAGCACACAAGGTTTGAATTCTATGCCTGTAGGAACCGAGCTCTGCACATGGATGAGTTTCAGCAAAGTCAAGGCTCTTTCTTCCAGTTTTCTGAAACAGACCTATCAACCCACTGGGAAATAGTCCTTCTGAAATGCCACAGAGACCCTAAATATCTTTTTATCTCTCCTTTCCCTGGGAAAGCAAGCACTGTAATAAGAGACAGATTATTCAGTATTTATATGTGTGTTCAAGTAAAAAGGGTTGTAATTTGGGGAAAAATATAAGAAAGCTTTTTTTTTTTTTTTCCCCAGAGAATTCCTAAGAAATAGTCATTGGACCCCTTGCAAATACTTCACAGATTTCTCTCTTTGATTTCCTTCATGATTTTGAAGACAGAAGTCATAGTAACAAGTACTCAGAGGCTCATGGAGATGCTACAAGCTGTTGACTGAATTTCAGGCCAGTTTAGACATCACTCCTTCTGCCTTTCCAGAGCCCATCAATGTCTCATTCTAGGTAAGTTCAATTATTGGTGCAAAGCAAAAGAAACTTTCTTCTGCTTTGGAATTATAATGTAACCACAACAGCAAGCACTTAAAGAGCCATTGTGCACAGGAAATGCCAATTTGGTCTTTAAAATACCACATTACAGCCAGGCAATGGACACATGGGAAGGTAGTGACTTACCTGTTGCCATTCAGCAGAGCTGAGATGAGGATACAGGTCCCCTTAGGGGGATGTAATGGCATAGCTAAAGGCAGCTTTACATAAAACCTCCAGCCTTTTCCACAATATTTTTCCTTTTCACAGTATTTCTGATTTTGAATTTATTTTTCCCATTTGCTAGTAACATACCAGGACTACAGGACCCAAAATTCTCATCTACTGGCTCTAACATGGGGTTTGACAGCTCATGAGATTCCATACAAAAGCAGAGAGCCTGCTCCTCAAGTGTATCTTGCTGGAACCAGCCTCACTCAGCAGCCTGTTGAGTCTTCTCCCTGTGGCAGACAATGCTGCATCATTCCAGGAAATGGTGTGGAACACGGAATAAACTTTGTATAATCAAGTATCAGCAGTGTTCTTACCAGCACCTCACAGATTCAGCGATTTCTTAAAGGCAGGAAGAACCACCAGCTCAATTCCAAGAGTGCACAGTGCAATCTCCTCCTCTAGCCCTGTTCCCAACCTAGTTACCTGGCGCTTCTCCACAAAGCACACAGGCACAGATGGGATGTCACCCCTTGGCTTCTTTTGGATAAACTAACCACACAAAGCACCTACATCTGGCTACAAAGCATTTCTGGTGGTCCTTGGGGTTGTCTCCAGGTTCCCCCTTCCACCAACACCAGCTCATCTCAGCCTTCAACCTTTTCTAAACCTGAACATACAAATGGGATGCTGCATTTCAGCCATCAAAGGCCAAAATTCCCCCTGAGCTGCCCCTCAGCTTTGCCTGGCAGTGTGGGGATAGTGTATGTTTGCACCAGTCCACTTTAATGTAGATTCTATTTGTCTCAATCAGATTATTAAGTCATTTATCTCACACTGAGTGACATCCTGCCTTTTTAGCAGGATGGGATTTTAATCAAAATTGTCCTCTCACATCACTGTGAAATCAAGGTGGCTGGTCAGCTGGTAAAATCCTCTTATAGAAAGCCCAACTTTCATTCTTTTTATGCTGCTTAAATCCTAGGAAATTATCCCTTTGGAGCTACCTAATATATTCATTACTGTGCAGGTCCATCCTCTGCCTCTATTGAAACAGAGTCCCAGCCATATGTTCCTCAGATACCGTCAGCTTCCAACCAATCTGTCAGAATGGAATCTGAAATACTGTTATCTCGTGTTGGGTGCAATATCTCCTGGGCTAGAAAATGATCACACATCATTTGAGGAACTTCAAATAGATTTATTTCCAGTTATATGAGACTTCCAGCATACATCTTTATGATTGAAATCTCCCATTACCTGGTATTTCTTTCCATTTATTACGGATAAAAGCCCTGGGGGCAGCTCACCTCTTAATGTGAACCCATGGTCTGTAATCCCCTTTACAGGCACCACACACTCACCTCTCACTATATCCTCCCCAACTTTGATAGTTACAGCTTTAATATCTCTGCATTTTACACTAAATGGGTCATGGTCTCTTTTCCTTTCTCTTTCCACCTTTTCTCTTGGGCACACACTGCTGCTCACATACAGGTCGTAGTCAGCAGTTTTAATACTCCAGTCATACAAATCAGCCTTCTCTCACTCCATTTTGGCAATTATCTCCAATTTATTTTAATTAACAATCATTTGCAATTCCTGGCATTGTCAGAAACATGAAGAATAAAGGAGCAAAGTGTTCATGCAGCCATTGGAAATTAAACAATTTGCTTGGGCAAGTGAATTGCCTCAATGGATAAAACAAATCTGCCAGTGGCATTTTGGAAGTTGCTTTTAGGCAAACCACTGCCTCTGCCTTGCTGCACCAGGCAGTGTGATTGAGGAGTGCTATTAAACATTGTCAGTCAGACATCTGGGGAGTAATTAATAAAATTCATAGAAGAAATAAGATAAAACTAGAGACCTGCAGAGGACTCTACAGCGTCTGCAGAAGACATTCAGAGCCAGCCTTCTGAGCATCCTTGCCTCTGTTTGGGCCTCGGCAGGAAAGAATGTTTATAGGCTGTGTCTTTTAAAGTACACCACCACTGAGTCAGAGCATGTGTTTACATTTGGTTGTTGGGTGTTTGTTTTAAATATCAGCACAAAGTCCAAAGAATAAACTACTACAATGGGAAAATAAAGCAATGCAACTTGGTCCTGATACAACAAATTTTAGTGCTGCAAAGCTGATGGGCAGCAGGACAAGCCTGTGATTGGTGATACACCTGCTGCAGTGCATCTGCAGTGGTTTTGCTCACAAAACTGAGCCCTGGCAGGTCCATGGGATGTAGGGGCAGAAAAACACACATGGTGGTATCACACACCACCTTATCAATGGCAGCTTTTTGGTCCAGGGTGATGTAAACAGGCCAGAGAGGAAGAGTAGCAATAATTGCTCCAGGCATAGGAGGCAGCCATTCATGAAATAACCAAAACTTCCTCAAAGTCTCTGAAAACATTCTTCATAACTACAGCAAGAAGGGAATGGGACCAGTTCAAAGAAGCACTACACCAGATACTGGTATCCCTCTCCCTGGTGGGAAGTAGCTCTCTCTTGGTAGAACAAAGCATCTTCGAAATCCTCAACCAGACCAGGAGGAGTTAGACATCAGGAAAAAATTATTCACTGAGAGAGTGATTGGGCACTGAAATCATCTGCCCAGGGAGGTAGTGGAGTCACCATCTCTGGAGGTGTTTAATAAAAGACTGGATGTGGCACTCAGTGCCATGGTTTAGTTGATGAGGAGGTGTCTGGTCATAGGTTGGACTTGTTGACTTCAAAGGTCTTTTCCAACTTCATTCATTCTGTGATTCTGTAAAATCTTACTGTAATTAATAGAATCATAAAACAGTGTGGGTTGGAATGGACTTTTAAAGTTAATCCAGGACAACCTACCTGCAATGAGCAGGGACATCAACCAGATCAGGTTCCTCAGAGCCCTGTCCAACCAAGCCTTTAATGTTTCCATGGATGAGGGATCCACCACCTCGCTGGGAAACATTTCCCTGTGTTTCATCTCCCTCTGAGCAAAGAATTTCTTCCTCATTACTAATATCTCCATTTTTTTCTAACCAGCTTCTAACCAAGAGCCTGGGCCCATCTCAAAATAAATTGGTCTCAACTTAGTGGAGTGGCTTGGACACTGTGAAACCCAAAGGAATGGGCAACAGAAACATGTCAGAGTGTTGAAGGTGAAATCTTTAAATAAGCTGGCCCAGTGTGTACTGTGGGCCTTGTGTACTGTACACAATTACTTCCTTCTGTTATGTTTGTTTTATTCTGTATTTTTATACACTGCTGATATGGTGGAGCCCTGCCAAAAATGGATGTTAAAATGCCAAAAGGAGGAGAGGCTCTGCTGGAACCTTTCTAAATCAGTAGGAGCCAGGAAGCAGAGAAGCCATAGGCACTTCTGTTCATGCACAAGTTCCAGCCCCAAAGTGCTGGCTCTGGAAGGTGCATTTTAGCTAATCATGGAATTAAACCCATAATGGTTCATCACAGCTTTAAGCAGGTGCACTTTTAGCAAGGCTACTAATTGCCCTGAGAGAGATGCAGCCCAAAAAAGCTGAGTCCAAATCCGTCTGTGAGGTACTAACACTCAGTACTAATTCACACAGAAGACCTTTTTTTGGTTGTTTTTAACATGAATACTGTCCTTGGCATACTATAAGACATGCTACATTCCCATGGGGATAAATGGAGGTTTGTTGCAGCTTTGACTGGTCTCTTGTCAGACACACAACATCTAATTCACTGCAGTATTTCTACTTGTCCTGCTCTGGTTGGATGAACATTTTCCTACCATTACACTGCTCCTTCTAGCTGGGAGGGTTCAGATCTTCTTTGATTGCTTTATCTCCTGTAAAGTAAATGAAAGGGGGATGGAGCTACAGATTGCTGTGTGGCTCAACCCCAAGGCTCACTCAACATGTCTTAAGGGACCTTTCTATTTATTCAGCATGGTATTGTGGGGCTTCCCCACAGAGAGCACCCAGTCTCTCTCCCTGGGTGCTCCTCTCATCCCAGCCTGCAGCTCTCCTATAAGTGTCTACATCTGGATTTGGTTTGTGATTTAATCATGGAAGAGAAGCAGGTTCAGTAAGGATGTGGTTCATCTCAGCTTAAATTTGGTGCTGAACCTGGGATGATCCTTGCCATCATCAGTGAAAAGGGGAGTCCAGATGCTCAGATGGGGCTGTTCTTGTAGGCCTCACTTTTAAGTTAGGTCTGAGGATAAATGTAGAGACCTGGCCTCTGATTGTCCTTGCTGAGCTGGGAAAGAAAGATTCTCAGACACAGCACATAAAACACTTCCCTTCCCACAGCCTTTTCCTCTCTTGTGAGTGAGAAGATGACATTTATATTCACACAGCATTCAGTCCAAGCTGCCCCCACCCTATTTCATCCTTGGGCGCTGCTCTAGTAAAAATAATAAACAGCTGAATGTGGCAGTGGGGTTTGGGAATGATTCCAGCTCACAGTTAAAGGACAGACCCAGTTATTTCTTGATGAAGAACAGCATTTACAGAAAGCCTTTCACCCTGAGGTGCTCCACAAATTATAAACATACATTGCCACATCACAGAAATGGGTGAAACAGCCAACTTCAAAGTTTCAGCTGGGAATATCCCACAGCCAAGCCAGTGCAGGGAGACAGCCACCTGCCAGATGGCAAAGGGCCAGGCAGCCCTACACACAGAACTGCTGCTTGACTGGAGGTATGTCCAACCTGCAAAGTAGACCACAGCATCATCTTTCTCCTCTCTGGAAATTAACTGTATGGTCTTTAAATTCCTGTGTTTAAACAATGCCACTCCCTCAGTGCCAAAGTTGAAACCATCTGTGTTTTATTGTGTTTCAACATGCCTGTAAGGTCCATGTGATTGTTCACCTTTATTTCCTCTCCAAAGAAATGTTCCTCTCCATTTCCCTCACACGTGCTTGTGTCAGCCACAAATGACTCCTGGTTGCTGCAACTCTAACAAGTGCAAACACCCAAAGGAGAAACTAAAAACATGCATAAAAGATGTATAAAACTGACAGCTAAATGAATCTTAAAAAAGGTGACTCAGGCATTTTAGCTGGGAGTGTGTTCAGGAAAATTCAGCTGCCACAACTTGCAGTTGCACCTTTGGAAACCTGAGAGAACAAAAGTGCCTGAACCTGAACGTGGAAGTGAAGAGTGCACCCCAAGGGTGGGTAAGGAAGGTCTTCAAGCTGCCTGTGTCCTGAGGATCCAGCACCTTCCCTCTGACAGCAAATGTGGGACTGAAATGTGCTCATTTCTCAGCATCACTGACCACCCACATGTTTATCCCTCTGTCTTCAGGAGCCTGGAGAGGGATGAGCAAAAGGAACCTCATGCTCCTATTAAGTGACATTTTTACAGAGGAATAACAGGATAGAAAGTTTGTAAAAAGTCAATGATTCAGAAAGAAACTTCAGCATCCAACTGGCATCCACCAGTTTATATTGGGACTTTCTGCTTTTTTGACAGCTCCTTGTCTGTCCCAGTGAAGATCAAGAGGCTTCAGAGCTGGTGGTGAGCACAGGGGCTTTGCCACTGGGATTTTTCCCCTGTTTCAGGTAGCACAACACAGGTTCATTCATTCTCAACTGTAACAGACTGAATCAGCAGATAGCTGAGAGAGTAGCAGGACACCATTATTATTTCTTTATTATTCCCCACTCAGAAGTGAATGGGAAATAATAAATTTAAATATCTGGATGTAACAGTCCAAAGAAAAATGCAGGTCATGCAAAAATAAATGCTTCTCAAGAGTGTCGTTTATGAGACTACAAAACAATCACAGAAATGAAATATGGGAACCCCCAAATTTGAGACATCTAGAAACCAGCTGACCACTTTCTTCCCTGTTCTAGTTTTCCTGAGGCTCTGACTGCACAGTTAGTTTTGCAAGGCCAGGTTTGGTTTCAGAGTGATTAATGATTAGCAGCAGCAACAATTTTTTTCAATCCCTTCTGGAGATCAGGGGAGGAGAAAAAAAAATGCAGCTCTCTCTCATGATTCCTGCTCTCAGCAGGGCTGGACTCTTGGAACACCACTGGGAGCTGCAGGTGTAGAAAGATCATCAGGAGAGGATTTGCTCCATCTCCCAATGCTCATCCCTCCCAAGCTGACCTTCCTTTTCTTTTCTGTTATTTAGATGAATGAACTCCTCCCCAGGGAGTTTGCTGAGTGATAAGAACTCAGATCATCCATTACCCACCTTGTGTTGGGTGGCTGCTGTGGTTGGAATGAGATTTGCATGCGGTCAGACACATTGTCCTGCAATCACAGCCTCCCCTAATTGCATATTAGCATGAATCAAAGCCTGGCTGCAGAGATGTTGACTTCCTCTTTTGTCCCTGTAATGGTTTCTCTTTTGGCTGCTACTGCTGCTGAAAAATCCTTGCTTTGGAATAAAATTGAACCTGAAAGTGTTATTGGGCTTCACCACAAACCAGTCAGTTTTAGGCAGCAGATCCAGTTCCCAGTGGAACAGCCTTGCCCTTGCTGAGTTAAGCTCCCTGTGCCAGTGTTTCCTGTTTTCTTATGGTCATTGAAACTTTATATTTAAGTCATATAAAAGCATTAAATCAGAATTTAGGTACTCTTAAGAAACATTGAAATGATAAATTACCTAATCCTAATAAATGTATAGAAATAAATAGGTATGAAATATTCAAAAGCTATCTCTAGAGTCTCTCCTCAATGTAGTAGAGACAGTGTAGAAGACATGATTATGCATTCTTGTGCCAAGAAGTGAGACCATGTCATGCCTAGACATTATCTCATTAGCATCCTATTCATTCTCAAATCTAAATCCAGATAAAAATTGTTTAATTTCAATTTTGTGTGTGCATATATAATTTGTTCATTGTCTACCTTTATGTGAAGTCAAGACATTCAAAGCTGCTGCAAACACATGAATTTCATTCCTGCAGCAGATAAGCAAATTCTGCAGGTCCTTTCTGTGGGTTCAAAAAGTGTCTTTGAAAAGGACAATTGTTTAAATTACTGTCTTTGCACCCAAGGAAATTAATGCATTTGTGTTGACCATACCACTTACAGGTCACTAAAATATGTATCATGACCTAAACCCCATTGCTTCCTTCTCTATCAAGGCAAATACATTAGGAGCATTTAATGTCAGATGCTGCTACAGTTGGAGAAAGGAAAGACCATCTGATAAATCTAATTCCCTGATAAAAATCACACCAAACACCCTGGGGGAATAGGAAAAACATCCTGTCTCAAAATTTCATTCCATCCATGTTGCTTTCCAAATGCTGGAGAAATCAGTGAGGTGCTGCACTTTGTTCATATCTGAATGGAAGGTTTGAGGTTACCTCCAACTTATCAGAATTTTTTTTAAACATCTTCAGCTTACAAATCATTTATGGAATTACAAATAAGAGGTTCTCTGGTTACAAAGGGATGGCATTAGCCTTGGAAAATCAGACTCTCTCCCAGGACATTGCTCAGTGGATCATGTAGCCAGCTTTCAAAGGGAGAGCCTGAAACACCAGCACTGTCTGCAGCAGCTTTTCACCTTGCCAAGAGCAAGGCTATGGGGGCAAAGATAACTTTTATAGCACTGTGCTGGTGTTCCTACCTTTCTGCTGACACCCAAATGTGGCATTTTAACACTGTTATCTCCCATTACTCCAGTTTTAATGCAGCTCAGGGGAGTTTTGTGTTAGATTTTAAGTCTGACTGATGAGGGAATTGATGTTGGGCTTCTGTAAGAAATTTGTCTTGTAACAGTACAAAATGTTGATGAAGTAACTAAAACAATACAAAACCACTGCAAAACACATTAAATGGATTAAGAATTGGCTAACTTCAGGTCTTAAATATTATTATAACCAGAGAAATTTTCTTAGAGTGGGTGTGTGTTTGGACAGATCCCATAGGGACTACTTCTTGGCTCAATACTCTTGTATTTTATCAACAACTTAGGAAAAAATCTTTTAAATCATTATCACCACATTTTTTTTCAGATGAAAAAGGCTGGGAAAACGGTCAAAAGAAGGAACCCAGGTCACTGATAGCAATGGGTAATTGGCAATCTGAAGGTAAGCAAGTACAACCAAGTTAAGTCACAACACTGGAGAAAGAAGATATTTGTCTGGTGGGGGCTCCAGTGGTTCTACACTGGAAAGTCATGACCAAAAAAGGGTTGCAAGTTCTGGTGAGTAATCAGCTGTCCATGAACTGACCTAATCTTTGTATGTATAAGCAGAGGAAATCCAGGGAGAAGAGGGTGATAATGTTGTCTGGGTATTCCCCATCTCCTGAAACTGCTGCCAACCCATTGTGCCCTGCTCTTGCATCCACAAAGCAAGTGGGAGGCTGAAAAGCTGGGGACAATTCAAGAGGCACAAGAATGTACACAAGTCCGTGAAAGATGTCTTGCAGGGAGAGATTTAAGGAGCTTGGTCCATTTAGCTCATCAAAGGAAGCTGAAGGGTGGCTGGACACGGATCCAAGAACCTCCAGGGAGGAATTCAGTGTCAGCTGTCTTTAGTTTTGCTACCAGGAAAGTCACATGCCACCAGCCTTGCTCTGAGTTCCCACACCTGGTGCACACCTCAGCCATGTCCTGCCACCTTACCAGGGGGACACAGTGACCTTTCTCTCAGAGAGGAGTCCAGGTGTCTGCTCCAACCAGAGCTTGGCACACTCTGACAGGTCCCCCAGCTGGTTCAGCCAGGGACCAGGAGCCTGTTGCACACCAGATTTTCAGTGTGAGTGTGGCCAAAGAATTTGGGGCTGGGATCCTCCAGCTCTGTTTTCATTCTGTGGTTTTTGTCTCTGTTCTGATCCTGGTGCCAAAGAAATGTTGCATTGTTTGAGAGATGGGAATCTGGTGGCATAGCCTGGTCTCAGGACAAGCACTCCCAAAGCTCTCATCTGATCTCTCAAGAGAGAAGCTAAACCAGAAGACAGAGATTGCAGGCTCAGGAAGAGAAGTGCTGTGCCTTTCCCCCCAAAATCCAGGAAGGATTATGCACTGACCATCTTGAGCAAGAAAAAAGGGAAAAGGCTGGAGAGCAGCAACACTTTAGAACACTGTACATAAAAAAGACATTTCAAATTTACTGAGCCCATATCTCAGCAGCATTTATTTCCCCCATCCTACCTGCCCCTTTTGGAGACCTCTTATCCCTTCACTTCAAAGGCCAGGAGCCAAACATGACAGTTTCACAAAGGTCAGACGGGTGGTTCACATCAGGATGACTCCATCTGGCTGCAGATCCTGCCTGTGCTGCGGTCCCTCCCTTTGTGTGGGGGTTTTCTTCTCTGCTCTACTGGGAGATGGCTGGAAGCACAATGAGGGGAAAATAACAATAACGGTGAATACGTAACAGGAACAATTTGTTCTTGGATTTAGGGCTGTCCTCAGACAATATGTAAGGCAGTGTTTAAGTGAAATAGTTGACTAATGAACCCTACAAGGATTGGCATAATTAATTAATGCCTGGAAGTGATATACAGGGTTATGGAGAAGTTGGAAGTGGGTGTAACAGAGTGGGATTACAACAGTAGCTGAGAAAAGCCCACACCGTTGGAGGTAGCTTTTCATAGGAGAACAAACTGTGAAGAAAGTACATGCTGAAGAACAAGCTGGATGCTTTAGCACACTTTAAAAGTGTCTTTAACACTTTATAAGAATGTGCTAAAAACAGTGTTCCTATATTTTGCAAGCTGCATATTTTTAATTGCAGCAAATTACTGACTTGCACAAGCTTTACCAGCTCTGCTGAAACTCAGGCTGTTATACTTAGGAATAATTGCATGAACTACTTAAATGTTCAAGCACTGGTGAATAAACAAGTATTGTTCTGTGGTAACTTCTCAAGAAATTGTTGCTTCTTCTAGTTGAACCTTGTGCTGACAGTAACAACTTTCTTATGGCAGTGCTAAAAACTTCTGTGCAAGATATAATTTGAGGACTTTTTCCTAATTGCCTGCTCAGCTGAATCCTACACAAGTGCTACATACCAAAAGGGCAAAATTGGATCTGTTTGTTTATTTTCTCTTCAGTGGGAAAACGAAGCTTTCCAGGGAGGAGCGACTGCAGCTGAAATGAATTCAGCACCACAATGGCAAAACAAGAAGTGCATTCATGCAGCAGCACGTTCGAGTGTGTGCGCTCGAGCCCCTCCGCAGTGTGGTTGCTATGGCGTCTGTGGGTGGTGGTGGAGATGACAGGAGATTCTCAGCAGAAATGCCAAACCACACTCTAATATATCTCATACTGACCTGCTATTAATTCAGTGGCTGCTCTTTTATCATAAAAGAGAAAAAAAAAAAATCAGCTCAACTTTCACTTCCAGAATAGATGTGAATTTTAAATCAGCAGTGGCTGTAGGGGTGTAAATCACATGACAGAAACTTTAAAGATTGGGTTTTTTTTTTTTTTTTTTTTTTGCTGGGGCTTTCTGAAACCATAGAAGGATTGTGAGAAAATGGGAATAAGCTGTAGTCACATTAAAAAGTGTGACTGTGCACTTGCCCATGGATTTTGCCGTAAAATGCAATGATTGTCAGAAATGTGCTTGAACTGAAATATGAGGTTTTAATTCCCTGTGGGTTTTTCCTAGGCCAATGTTAAACCTGTAGCAGAGCTGGGTATTTCTTTGGTCTTACTCTCTTTATTTACAAAAACTTAGGAAGTTTTCCTTGATCTGGAGAAGAATCAATTAAAAAAATGAATTCTAGGTCCTTTTCCTTGGCACTGTGTTTACTATCTTTGTGCCAGAGGCTTAGACTTCTTTTTAGCTCCGTGGAAGCTGTTTTCCATCCATGTCCTGTCCTGTACATGGCTTTGTTTGGGCAGGGACTATCACAGTTTTGTGTCATTTCAATTATCTGTGTCTTTGTTGAAGATGACTGACCATTTAACAGTTATATTAACTCTAACACAGCTCCACACCAGTCTTCTGTATTGAAACACAATTATATAGGAAGCAGAAGGAATTGATTTGTGTTTTCTACTCCAGGTTAAGCCCCCATGAGCATCCTGTCGGGACCATTCTGGTGGCTGATGGCTTCGTGCTTGTAGGGAGGTGACACCCTTCCTGCAGGAACACACTTCTGGAACTGTTCTGGAGGCTGATATCAACAGGAATTCAGGCTCTGCTGCCACTGGGATCTACCCAGGAGAGCAGCAGCCTCAAACCTGGGCTCCTCTGTTGGCTCTGAGAGGCTGTTGTGGGGTGAAAGGTGGGAGTAGGACATTGGTGCTGCTTGCCCTGGGGAGTAAAACCACACCACAAACCAGCTCAGCAGAGGATGTGAAACCAGCTCAGAGGTGCCAAGGTTTGGCCTGTCTTTCCCTGCATTGTTTCCTGTCCAGCAGATCCTGACCAAGGTCACAGCCAGGGATTTGCCCATTTCCATCAGCCCCCAACCTCAGAGCCAGCCTGACCAGGGAATACTGGGGCCATTGAGAGAGAGCACACAAGCTCACTGCACAGAGGCAGCTAGGGATTCTTGTTCTGTACAAGCATTTCAGTTCATCTGCCTTTTTTATTCAGGAGCATTAACCTACAGTCTAATACAATTATGTACTATATGCTCTTAAATTTTTAATTAGTTACATGCACTTGAGAGCAAATGGTCCCTTTTCCCCCTGATACACACACAGAACTCCTCTCAGCCTTAATGGGGTTTACATGGGTTTATCAAGTGATAATAAAAGCCTCAACACTGGCTTCTGCTGACATTTACTGGGTAATTCCTGCTCTCAGCACATGTAACTGGGATGTAACTGGGCACTATTAATGGCAACGTAACAAGAAGAAAAAACATTTAAGGTTAATGCTCGGCTTTACCCATGTTGAAGGTGTCATGACAAATCCCCCAGAAGGAAGCAAATCAAAGGAAAAACTGATTTAAAAGTCATGGGGGGATGTTTTCTCCCCTGCAAAGGGCACATCTGTACCTTGAAACATCTGGGAGAGTGTCTGTGGGAGGCTGCAGGAGCAGGGCGGGTGGCTGCATGCAGCACCTCACTCTTGCTCTGGGGGATACTTGAAGGAGATAACAGCAGCTGGGCTGCTTTGAGCCATTTTCATGTGCCTCCCATCTCTTGTCAGGCAGGCATGAAGCAACAAGTCCTTCAGTGCTACCTCAGCATTCCTTGGGGCTGGAAATGGGGTTCATTCACAAAGGGTGGGCCTTGCCTCTCTCAGCTTCAGCTCTTTGCACCACAGGTGCCTCCCATGTCCCTAAAGCCTTCTTGTCCCTAAAGCATCTAAAGTCCTTTCCCCAACACTAAGAAATAAAACTATTGCATCTAAAGTGACAGCAATTCCACCTGAACTGTCCATGAACGACCCTGGTTTCCCCATGATTTCTGGCTACAAAGCCATGGCCTTTTTTTTCCCCCTGGAAGTGCCTTGGTCTTTAATGGTGAGAAGAAACCACTATAAATTGTTTGTACAAGATGTGTCTTACTCCTATGCTGTCCAGGCAGCTTTGGGACAAGAAGGCCCCATCATAAACTGGACTACCAAGACACAGCCATTGCCACAGTTGCTCAAAACATTTTAAAATATTTCCATAATACCAACATTTTTTAATGCTTTGAGGGCTGAATTTTGCATTAAGAATTTACTTTCTGGCAAGGTTTCTCATGCAACACAGAAAAACACACAGCCTGGATGTGTTTTCTGTGCAGGTTCAGTGCAGAGTCTGATTGTTCGCCCAGCTATTTCTGATGTGCCGTAGCAGAGGTGACTTTTAGAATCATCAAATGGTTTGGGTTGGAAGGGACCTTCAAGATCATCCAGTTCCAACCCTCTGCCATGGACAAGGGCACTTCTACTAGATCAGGACTTTCAAAGAGGCAGCAGGATGGGAAGGGAGCAAGGAAACACAAGCAAATTTATTCACAAGTTCTAGCCACATGCTTAACCACCTCCCAGAGAAAGTCAGATTGGTGTTAGCAGCACCATGCCTTTATTGAAAAAATGTAACAGGAAAACCTCTGCAGTGCATGACTGCTCCAGGCTGAACTGCTGTGGGACAGATGCTGAAAATTGATCTCCCCAAGCACCCCACAGCCAAGAGGGACACACATTTATTGTGACACCGTAACACAGCTCCATGGAAGAGCCATGTGATCTGCTGCCTTTTATCCAGTGGCTGACATGAAACAGGAGAGCACTGGGGGGGGTTTAAACTTTCATATTGGAAAACTTGCCTGTTGCAAGGGGAACGTGGTGCAGGCTCAGCTGAAGGCAAATACAGCCAGAGGCATCCCACACACATACCAGCACATACACAGGGAGCCATACACTATATGCAAACACCCTGAAATCCCAAACAAATATCTCGAAAATCACTTGGGCTCCAGAGGGAACAAGGGGCCTGCCCACACACAGAATTAACAAGTTAATTAGTGTTTAAATATTTCCTTGCAAGCTCTGGCACTATTACTGCTTCAGTGAGTGCAAAACTAGCAAGAACAAGTGACTGGTGGAAGAAGAATGACTCTGGTTTTCAATATGCTCTGATAAATGATAAAAATCATGCGGGTAAACCGTGCATGGTTTTTATTACAGCTTTACTGTGGCATGATTGGGAACTGAGAGAAATGCTTCTTTTTAAAAGCATATTCATTTTGATCTAGCAGTGACCTTTTAATATGTTCAGGTCCCTGCAGGGGAGACAAAGGTACTTGTGGTCTTCTGTAAGAAAGGATGAGGAAAAAAAGGCACTTTAAGATGACATAAAAGCAAGGATCAGCCAAGGGGAAATAAATTTTCACTCTCTGAAGTATTCACCAGACTTGATGATTTATTCATTTTGATACATTCCCCTATGTGACCTCATGGGTTTGTTGGCTCTGCCACGAAGACTCACCTGGAGATAGAGGAGATTGGGGTATCTCTGCTTTACCTGTAGGCAGTGAATTATACCCCTTCCTGCAGTTGTTTTAATATTTGCCCATCTGGGAAAGAAGCTGTGATTTGTTTTCTAATCTCCTTTGAATGGAACCAGCTGAGGTAGTGCTGGGAGAATCAGAGATGTGCACAGCACCTTGCTGAGGTTTTTACTCTCCTTTTACTGCTACTGTATAACTCCAGTGGGAATAGAGGGATGGTAGAAAAGAGTATAGATTTATACTATAATCTCCACACCTCGAGATTTACTTTTTAAAAATTATTAAAAAAAAAAAAGAATAGAATAGAATAGGATACTTCAGTTGGAGGGGACCTACAATGAACAACCACCTGATCAATACAGGGTTGTCCAAACGTTAAAGCCTATCTTAAGAACATGGTTTGAAGTTTTTTAACTCAGTGGTTTTTAATTTAGTTTGCCAAGTTTGTAGGTTGCCTCTTTGCACCACTTGTGCCACAAGAATTGAAGCTGTGCATCTTTTCAGGCCTTTGGGGACTGAGTTATAATTTAGGTACTTCTGCTTCCAGAAACATGACTAGCAAGTCAAAATGCAAAGTCCTTGAATTCTGCATTTTAAAAGAGCATGAGCAGTGAAGGGTTTGCAGGCTGAAGCACTCTGTGACCAGAATATGTGCTTACTGAGCAAGGAGTCTGGCAAATAGTTTTTCCACAGGACCAAGGTTTATGGAAACATGTATCAAGGAGGGAGAGGGAAAACATGACCACTTTAGTGCCTAGAAATTGCTGCCTGCATTACAGAGGTGACAGCCTAACACTTCACAGTTCACTCCTCTCGAGGGCTGATAAATGGTTTGATTTTATGTGAGATCCTTTGTCTAGAGAAGTTCCCTCGTATCCACAAGAATCAGACCAATGTTCTGAGCACAGCTGCAGCAAGGCAGCTGGCTGCCATCAGGACATATTAATTCACCTCTCAGTATTCTCCAGTTTTGCCACCAACTCTTTGTCTGACCTTGAGCGAGGCATTTTATCCATTCAGGTACCTCCTGATGTGCCTGCAGATGGGAATCCTTCCTTCTTTCAGTGACTGCTATCCATTAGTTAAACCTGAACCTATAATGTGCTTTGAGCTCTTCAGATGACACATCACAGTGGTGCAGGTGTTACTGAAACATGCACTGAAAAAGTGGAAATGACTCTCACAGCCTCGATTGCTTGTGTGCAATTGTCCTTGGTGCATTCTGGACACAAAGGTCTGAGTGTGGTTTTTTCTTTTAAGCATGAAGAAAGGGATCAGGAATGTGAATATGGCCCAGAAAGCAAATCATGTCCTGGGCTGCACCAAAAGCAGCGTGGCCTGAATGAGGGAGGGGATTCTGCCCCTCTGCTCTGCTCTGGTCAGACCCCACCTGCAGAGCTGCCTCCAGCCCTGGGGCCCGGCACAGGAAGGACATGGAGCTGTTGGAGCCAGTGCAGAGGAGGACACAGAGATGATCAGAAGGATGGAGCAGCTCTGCTGTGAGGAAAGGCTGAGAGAATTGGGATTGTTCAGGCTGGAGAAGACTTCGGGGTGGCCTAATTCTGGCCTTTGTGTACATGAAGGAGTCTGCAGGAAAGATGGAGAGAGATTATTTACAAGTGCATAGAGTGACAGGACGAGGAGGAATGGCTTCAGACTGAAAGAGGGCAGGTTTATTTTGGATATTGAGAAGAAATTCCGTACTGTGAGAGTGTTGAGACACCGGAACAGGTTGCCCAGAGAAGCTGTGGCTGCCCCAGCCCTGGAAATGTTCAAGACCAGGTTGGATGGGACTTTGAGAAACCTGGTTTAATGCAGGCTGTCCCTGCCCCTGGCAGGGGGATTTGGCTGATCTTGAAGGTCCCTTCTAAACCAAGGCAGAATGATTCTGTGTGTATGCCTTAATTTTGTTAGAAAACAGTTTATCCCTTTAACCGTGAATAAGAGAAAAACTGAATAAATTGAGGTAAACTGGAAGGGTTTTCTCCTTCCTTCTGGTTTACACAATTGATATGAACACTTGTGGGTACTTACCATCCAACTTTTACTTATATTTTACAATGGTATGAAATTGAGAAACCAATATGGTTTTTTTTTTCTGCCAGACAGGCTCCATAGCCCAGTTCCCAACCCAGTCCCTCAAGCATCTTTACTGACACTGTTACAGTGCACAGGGCTAGAGTGAAAAGCCAGAAATGAGATCACTTTAACTGATTATTGCTTTTGAGGATTTAACATTTTCAAACTCTGTCCCAAAAGACTATGCCATTAGGAAACTGCAGGCCTGAGAACCACAAGGGTGCAAAATGTATCTGCACAGCAAATGACCCCAGCCCTATCCAAGGAGGGCAGAAACAGGAGAAAAGAAGGGGAGGGGAAGAAAAGAACTGTTTAACCTGCAACCTGAGGGAAAAGGCAAACACAGCACTACAAACAAACTGTTCTATGGTTGAATTCCAGTTCAGGATCAGGCTCATGCCATGAGGTGGTTGGTGGCAGCAGGACACTGCACTGATGATTTATGAGCTTCCCTTTAGTTCCAGCACTCAGGATGACCCAATCTATGTACTGCCAATTTTTTATTAGGATACATCCCTAATCCCAAGTATTTCCTTGCATAAAAATAATTATGGATGCTAAATTGTAGCATTTATTTTAAAATAAATAATAAATATCAATAAAAGAAGAAGATTAAAAGCTTGCGTCTCAGCTGGGATGAACGGGGCTGCTCTGCTCATTTCTGTGGTCACACTACAGCAATGAAAGATTTGGTTCAGATAAAATTAAGCACAAAAAAAAAGGATTTGATCTTCTTTTCCTCTAGGAGTATCATTAGCTCTTTCCTTAGTTCTTTCTTCCAAAATTCTGCTGAAGAAGAGAGGAAAATGGATGAGTCATTGCAAAGCTGCAAATATTTGGCCAGTCTAACAGAGTAAAAGCCATTCTCCTATAGAATCTCTTCCTCTGTGGGCTTGCTGCAGTTTATTTTAGCTCATGTATGAATGTATCAAGTTGTCTCTTGAAATTCAAGACAAATACTTTAATTCAGAGTGAAAAAGCAAAATAATGAAGGATTGTTGCTCCATGTGCTTAAAAATAAACATCATCAAGCCTGTATTTAAGGATGTCAGATATTCCACAGGTGACTTTCTGGTAATTCTAATACTTAATACTACAGCTGCAGCATAAGAAAGACAACAGAAGCCTAAATTCCTCATTTATTGTGGTCAATAGTCATGCATTTGCGTTACTTTCTCTGAGGGGACATTGTTCAGCACAGTAGCTTAAAAATAACACTCCTATTGCTATTGAATTTTTTCGTTTCCAGTTTTGTTTCCTGTGAAATATTTCTCAAGCATAGACTGACTGAAGTGAAGCAGGGACTGAATCTATCCACAGAAGAACAAGTGCTGAGGACTTTCTCCTAATTTCTACTAGATGTAAATAAGGCTGCTGCAACTCTTCTCCAGCCCTACAGAAAGGGTGTAGTCTGCACTGCAGGGAAATTACAGATAAACTTAAAATTCCAGAAGCTCCACTGCCAAACTTCATGCAAGTAAAATTCACTTTTCTACCTTTCCACAACCATGCTGCTTTCAAATAGCTCAGTGGTTAAATCTCTCAGGTACCACATTAAAGGAACTTGTGTAAGAGAGCAACCCTGTGCACAAAGTTAGTTAGACTTCTTTTGGGATACAATTACCAGAGCAATCCAATAGTAAGAGTGAATACACGCATTTGTGATGAAAATAACAACACCTGGAAAATCAGTAAGTATCTTTATTAATACTTTTTTATAGAAGAAGAGTACTAATTTATATCATGAATAGTTTTAAATTGATAGAGAGCAGGTTTAGACTGGACATTAGGAAGAAATTCTTTACTCAGAGAGTAGTCAGGGCCTGGCAGACATTGCCTGTGGATGCCTCATCCCAGGAAGTGTTCAAGGACAGATTGGATGGGGCTTGGAGCAACCTGGGATAGTGGAAGGTGTCCCTGACCACAGCAGAGGAGTTGGAACTGGATGATCTTGAAGGTCCCTTCCAACCCAAACCGTTCCTTGATTCCATGAATGTTTACACCTATGGACAAGAATTTGTATTTAAAGCATGAAATCTTCCAAAAGTCTTAACAGGATTTTTTATGACATATTTATACATATTTTGTAACATATTTACTGCTTCTCTTTATTACATTTTGGTCACATTAATCTGATTGAAATCAGAGTGTAAGACAACACTGAACAGGAGCATGAAAAAATCTCCACACTTGCTGCACCTGCTTGGTAAATAAACAAAGCAGCTCAGCCTGTAACTAACTCAACATAAACAGATTTTTTAAAAAGTCTGATGCAGGAGCTGATCTAGCAACATCAAAACAAAACAGTAAGGAAATCTTTGCTTCTCTGTTACACACAGCTCCAGTCCCTCACTGAAACTGTAGGAGGGTTTTTATTAAGATACAGATAAGAGGGTTGGGAAAACAACAACTGTAGGAAAAAAGAGAAAAAAATCTGGCTTGTACACTTTGTTTTCAGTGTTCAGCAACTTCAACCTCTTTTCTGAACTCCTAATTGTAACCCCTGGTATCTTCCCATAGGATCACGTTGCTATGCCAGTTTTATGGACTAGAACCTGAGGCATCAAAACACTGACATCAAAAACTACATGAAGTTCAGAGCAGATAAAAAGACCTAACACTGCACTGCTGGTTCTGACTTGTAAACAATGTGACAGTTAAAATCCTGTTTATCTGTTATGCTGAGAAGTAATACTTTTACAAAGTTAATATTGTGATGTGTAAAAAATATGTTTCTAAAGAAAGAGGGTGACATTTCAAGAACAGAGAGAGAGAAACATTTCAAGAACAAATTCTGATTAAAAGCTGTATTATAGAAGACACACCTGCTATCAATTCACTTTTCAATGCTGACATTGATGCAAGAATGTTAGATTGCCCCAAAAAGCAAAATTTCAGTGCAAACTGAAATGCACCTGGCAGGATGAGATGATCTTTCAGGTCCCTTCCAACCCTAAATGTTCTATGAGTCTGTGATTTTCAGTCAAACCACAGGTCTTCTCTCTCACCTTTTTTTTTTTGGTGTGCAATATTCTTCCTAAAAAATAAATAAACTAAGGTGAGGTAATGAGGCACTCAGACACAAACACTTCAGAAAACTGTTGTGTCTGCACTGAGAGACCGAGGGCAGAACTGTGTGTAACATGGAAAAGAAATGTCTTCTAAACACACCTGATATGGTTTTTAGTTCCATACTTTATGTGGCCCAGAGACTCTCTTGAAAATCTTTGTTTCACTGCAAGAGCAGTATCCTTTTTCTACAGAATCCTAAATGAGAATAAATGATCAATTTTTAATTAGGCGACTAAAGAGCTTAAGAAAATTACAATGCTCTTTTATTCCAGCTGTCAAAGCAGCACAGGATGAACAAATCAGAGGAATGAGAGAAATCTTTCTATGTCCTGGCTGACTTAAATTTATGAACTCACTGATTCAGTGGTTCCCAAGTAATGATTTCATGTGGACAGCAGGGACTCTGTGCAGCCATTGTAAAATGAACTCACAGGTCAGCAGCATCTCACCTATAACTTAGGGTAACTCTTTTTACCAAGAGGGAAGTGTAATGCAGGAGGATTTTCTCTGAAACAGGAGACACTCACCCCTGAGAGCTGGAGAGGGGCTTTTTCCAGGGGCATGTACTAAAAGGAACAAGGGGGATTGGCTTCAAACTGACAAAGAAACTTGTAGGTAGCACAGATGAACAGACAGAGACTGGAAAATAAAGAAAACATTGTAAGGATGGATCAATATTCATATACACTCCAAATAATTCAGTAAATGTGAGGCTGATCAGCAATGACCACTAATTCCCAGAGAAAACAGTCTCTCTACTTAATGTACTTGGGTTTGTGTTTGAAAACACATTTTCAGAAAATGATTCTCTGGTATCTAAAATGTCATTTGAAGTGTCCAAAAGAATTGCACAAGGAGATTTTTTCATTATGTTGTTTCCTCAGATGTCAGAAAAATGTGAGAGAAAAAAATACAAGTTTTTTCAGATGTGGTCATTGTAACCTTTTAGCTGATGGGCATTCAGAATATTAGCTAAAATTATCATATACCTAGCAAGCTTAACATAGACTTAAAAATAAAGAAGCAGAAGTGTTCTGCACCAGTCATCCCTGCTCTCCTTTCTGGATTGATGTCCTGGGGGCCCAGTGGACATGGAAGGATTGGATCCACAGACTCACATCCAACTGCTGTATGTGTGCTGAAATTTGCATTAAGTACAAGAACCCCTTTGATCAAAACATCACACACATTTTACACATCAAGGGGCTCTATAAGCTTCCAGAGCAGCTGGAGGGATTTGAGGAGGGATTTGGGGAGGGATTGACAGAGAACAGAGTATGATGCAACTGTCACAGTTCCTGCAAAAAACTGACTCGATGTTTTAATGACAAAGAACCAGGACTGCATAAGGACAAAATACATTAAAAAAAAAGAAAGAGTTTTTTTGATAGCAATTTGAATAAGTAAAAATAAAAGAGTCTGGGGTTGGCTCAGAATTGAACCAGCTGAGAGGCTGTGTCTTTACTGGGAAAGCCACCAAGTGCAATCCTGAAATGTCAACCCTGGGGCTCCAGTCCTGGCTGTCCCAGGAATGTGCTCCACTGACTGGGCACAGTCCTGAACACCCTCCTTCCCTCCCAAGCCTTCCTGGGAACAGTGGGCACCACAGCTCAAGGCAGAAAAATTATAAAAAACAGCAGAATATGAGTCAAAGAATTCACACGTTTCTAAATATCCTTAAGAACTCCATTCCTTCATGTTTCTGGGTCTCAAGAGAATGCAATTTTAAAATACATGGTTTGATTTGGCTCAGCACCAAGTTTGCCTGAGGTTTAGTTGGGAGAGAAAAAAAAAATCCAAGTAGCTGACTTCAGTCTTGGAAGCCAAAATAAAATGCAAAGACAAGACTGTGATGGGAAGTTCAGCCCTTCAGGACAGATAATGAGTTTTACTTCCCTTGTTATTGCATCAGGCTTCACCTGAGAGGGTCCTGACTTCATTCCTGCCTTGGAACCAGTCTCACTAAGCCAATGTGGGATCTTTCCCTTCTTTCTGGAAATCAAAGCTACCAGTCAGGAGAGGGATTCTATTTGATTTTCAAGACAGATGAATGAACTCCTGTGTCCCATGACTCCACCTGGTCGTGCTGCAGGGTCAGGTAAGTGTTGCACAGTACCACTGGGGCAGTGATGCTGCAAACCCACACCAGAAAATGCAGACTCAGTACTGGGAGAGCTCCCTCCATGCCACGTTTGGTTTCAGCCAGTTAAATCCAGAACAGAAATTGTCTTGTTTTTGTTTTGTTTTGTTTCCCACTGGGAAATCTAGGAGGTTATTACCCTGCCTCTAATTAACACATTAACATTTGCTTTGGAGGTCTTAGTTAATAACAGCAACTCATCAAGTGGGTCCCCCAGCTGCTGATTTGTTTTTTTCACACCAGATTTTTTACCTGAAATTTTCTTCCTGATCTTATGTGGGTTTGCCAGTTTCTCTTGGAGCTTTACTTAACAATTTCTTTGTGCTTTGTTATGCTTAATAAATTAGAAAAACTGCACTGGTGACTTTCTATTCAGCTCCCACTCCACGCACTGCCCAGAAAAAATGCTAATATAATGTTTTATCTTTTTTTTTTTTAATCCTAAAGAAGCAGAGATGTATAAACATTCACATTTTGGTGCCTTTAATGGTATTTACTATGTACTTTCCCTTCACCAAAGTCAGAGTACTACATAGACTCCTTACATATGCAGTTGACTTCTTCATCAGAGGCTGATTAAGGTGATTTAAAAAAAACAACATCCTCTTACAATAAAGGATGTTACTGTGTATTATGTGAAATATTTAGCATCTTGCCATTTTCTCTTTTATTTTTCCCCCAAATCCCTATTTCATCAGCACAGCTTGAAATAGCCCTGCAGTTCAGAGCTACCTGCTCGTTCTGGTTCCTTTAATGAATATTTACCATCCTGCAGAAAAGTGGAGGATGCCTGGCTGCAGCTGTGCTCCCAAACACCGGAAAGAACTCGTTCTCTTCAGAGCCATTACCCCCAGCTCCCTCACTTAATAGAAGGAAAGACAGTACATGCTACACTATAATGAAATTTCCTAATTTTTTGTTTATACCAGGTTTAATAAGCCCTGTAAATTAAATGAGGTAATGGCATGGACTGCTCAAATAATAGCAGTAGTATTAAACCAATTGTCTTCCCTCTATATTAATAATGCCATAATAAATTATAGGGGACAGTTGCCTTTTCCACCTACCACCAACCTCTGTAGACAGAGCGGATGAGAAAATAATTTTCCATTTCTACACAAGTTCTCAAGAATCAGAAGAAAAAAGGATCTTAGAAGACAAAGGAGCAAGTCACAACTTACAAAAGTTTAGCTGAGTAAAGATTTGGGCTAATTACCAGGGCTCTCCCTCACTTAATTGAGAAAAATAGGGGTAATCAGAGAGTGATTTGTTGGATTCTCAATAGGGAGGAAGGGAGGAATGGGGAAAGGGAAGGGAAGGGAAGGGAAGGGATTTGTATGTGGGATTTGTATTTATATGTGCATGCCTTGTAGTGCTGACAGAAACCTTGACTATCACCCTGCTCGTGCCTCCTGAGTTTCTGCTGAGATTATTGGTTTGGATAATGAAAAAAACTTCACTGGACACCACCACAGCTCCCCTCTCCCAGAGGGGAGAGGAGAGCTCAAATCATCAGCTTTTATGGAACTTTCTCTACATTTGACTGAAACCTGGATTCTGTAACAGAAGGGAGATTCCCTCACATTTTTATCAAAGTCAGTATGTTGCTGAAGGCTTCTGCTTTTACAAGCAATTTTCTGATGAAGAAAAGCAACAAGAAACCAACAAAAAAACTTATCACCAGGAGGACCTGAAACAGAATGTTCAGGATTTTCTACAAACCATCAATTTGATAATTATTTTGGGCTTGCCTTCATCCCATTAGAACCAACTCTCCCAGGGGCTTCAGACAACATTCTTTTTTTCCATATGAAAAAGTGAAACTATTAGACTATAGAACAGAATGTAAGAATCAGATTCACAGCTCTACCACTGCTCTGGATTTATTCTTTCCTCAATAAATCACCTAAATAACTCTTTAATAGTTTTTCCACCTGTAAATTGGAGAGAATTGGTACATTTATGTTGTTCAGAGAATCTGCAGAGCATGAAGTTCTAAAAATAGAGGAATAATGACTGCTTATGAAAGCAAGGACATTTAAAATAAATGCCTAAATGAAGAATGTTTATTAGCCTTTATATGAAATCAACTGGACATACAATGCATGACAGAAGGTAGCTATTGCTGCTGTCCTGAATGCACAGGATACAGCCCTGGAGATGAGCTGTTTGCTTTTAGGCCTGTTCATCCAGTGAATTATTTGTGTTTTTGGCAACTCAAATACTGTTTCAGCTTTCCAGTGTGAAAAATGGGGATAACTATCTTCTTCACAAGTTTGCTCAGAGGCTACAGCACTCTGACATCTTTGAGAGAAAGTGAAGACAGAGAAGAAATGATGAGTAATTGGGATCAAATGCTGGGAAGGGTCATTTAGCTCGATTCCATGCTGTTGGTAACAACTGTATCATAAAAATTTATGAAGCTCCATCTTCCCTTTCATTTTCTGTTTCTAGTTATTTACACCACCCCTTCTCTGTATATTAATCAGAACACATGCTCCTATTTCTCTCAGTCATTTCCTTCAATTTTTACCATTCCAGCCCTCAGGAGCACCTGATTTTTCCTGTGTGTTAGCATGAACATCATCTTTATTGAAGTCTCCCAACTTTGTGGCATCAGTAATTTTAATTAGCACATTTCTACCCTTTCTGGCAAGAACACCAATAGTGATCCCAAGATGAATAATTATAAAATAACTGAAACAGTTCTCCCCTCCCTCCTTCCTTCATTTCTGCATAGTGATCAGCTTCAGGAGAAAGGGTACAGTGTATTTGGTATCCTGTCTCCAGGATATCCAACAGCCTGTTGGTTATGTCCCAGCATTTCTGCAAAGGATGGATGGGAATACTGGACTGCTCTTTAAAAGAGAGTTTCTCGGAATCATTTTTATATGGTGCTCAGTGCATTTGTATCATGCTCAGAGCTTACCTGATGGATTGGCTCCTGCAGGGGCTTGGGACATTTCAGGTGGGATTCACCTGAAAAACTGCGTTTACAATCTAGGTCCCTACTTGTTCCACATCCCCCTTGAGTTTCCTTATGGTGCCTTGTAAACTAATAAACGTAGGTAGGTTTAAGAGTGGGACTTGTCTTACCCTGAAGTAAACTGCCCAGATTTCACCAGTGAAATTAACATTCCAAATACCATTGATTATATTGAGTAGATCTCTATCAACCCTTGATAGATGCAGTGTGGGAGCTGGATTTCATGGTCCTTGTGAGTCCCATCCAGCTCAAGATATTCTATGATTCTGTGGCCCTGCCTCCAGTTTCCCGACACACAGGAACTTCCAGAGGTGGAAACCTGGGATCTGCTCAGCTCCAGCTGCCTGGGGCAGGCAGGAGAGCAAAAACTGAGTTCAGCTGCCACGAGAGATAAGGGAAAGATTAACAGAGACATTTAAAATTACTCTTTCCCAGAATCACAGAATCATTAAGGTTGGAAGAGACCTCCAAAATCATTGAGCCCAACTTTTGAGCAAACACAACCGTGTCAACGAAACCACAGCACAGAGTGCAGTGTCCAGTCATTTCTTGAACACCTCCAGGGACAGTAACTCCACCACCTCCCTGGGCAGCCTGTTCCAGTGCTTGACAATGCTTTCCATGAAAAAATTCTTCCTGGTGTCCATCATGAACCTCTCTTGGTGCAGCTTGAGGCCATTTCCTCTTGTCCTGTTGTTGGTTGCCTGGAAGAAGAGGCCAGCTCCCACATTGCATCTTGAATGTCCAGCTCTGGGCTGCTCATGGAGCTCCTGGAGTGGGTTCAGCAGAGATGATAAAGGGACTGGAACATCACTTTTTTATGATGAAAAGATGAGGGAGCTGGGGCTATTCAGCCTCAAGAAGATATGATTGAGAAGGGACCTCATCCCTGTCTGTCAGGGTCTGCGGGGAGGGGTCAGAGCAGGGCCAGGCTCTGCTCGGTGTGCCCAGCAATGGGACAAGAGGAACGGGCAGGAACTGATCCCAGGAAGTTCCACCATGGCACAGAAAGGATGTGGAGTTTCTTTCCCTGGAGATATTCCAGAACTGTCTGAACACAATCCTGTGCCTGTGCTCTGGGATGACCCTGCTTCAGCAGGAAGGCTGGACCAGAGAACCCCACTTTGATGCCTTCCCACCTTTCCCATGCCATGATCCTGTGATTTAAGACTTATGTTTCATTAAATATACACAAACACTCATGTGCATTCAAACGCTGTGGTCATTTTGAAGTAAATTCCAATTATTTCCTTGAAAGAGATTATCACAGACTCACATAACCACGGAGTGGGTACGGTTGGAAGGGACCACAGCGGGTCACAGACACAGAATATTCCGAGTTGGAAGGGACCCACAAGGATCACCGAGTTCAACTCGCAGTGGCTCACACGGGGAGCGGACCCCGTGATAACCTCGGCGTTATCAGCCAAGGCTCTGCCTCTCCACCTCAAGCACGTTCATCCCCGAGCACGGCCAGAGGGACACCTCCAGGGAGGGAGGCTCCACAGCTGGAACATCCCAGCGCTGGAACAAGAGAACAACCGTGCCAGGCGGTGCCACTGAGCCAGGACAAGGGGTTAAACTGCGCCTCTTCCCGAGCAAACTCGCCAGATCCCACCAGGACCGGCGCTGCCTCGGGGAAGGCGAGAAGCAAGGAGGGAGGGGAGAGCCTTGAGGCGGGCGCGGGACGCGCCTTCCCCGCCTCGCTCCCTGAGGGGCGGCACCGTGACCCCTCGGCCATGTTGGGGGCGGCAGCCGCATCCCATGGTGCAGCGCGCCGGGAGGGCGGGCAGAGAGCCTCGGAGGGAGGAGGAGGAGGCGGCGCTGCCCGCGCAGACCCTCCGGAGCTTTCTCCTCCTCTTCGTCCTCCTCCACCGCGGCTTCCCTTCGCCGCGGCGCTGGAGGCGGCCGTGCCCGCAGCGCGGTGAGTGCCGGTGGCGAGCGCTGCCCGGGGAGGGGGCGGGCGAAGCGTTCCCGATTTACATCACGGGCAGCGGGTGTAGGGGGGCAGCGGCGTCTCCTTCCGTGTCCCCCGCCCCAGCCCCCGGCTCGGGGAGCGGCGGCTCGGCGGGGAAGGGAAGATTGTCCCCGGTGCCGCCCGTTCCCGTGTCCGCGGGGAGGGGCTGCCGCGGACACCGGGGCGCAGGAGGCACCGCGGGTGGGCTGGAGGTGTCCGGGCAGAGCCGCGTCCCTCCGCGGGAAGGCAGGATGGGAAGGGGATGGCAGAGGAGGAGGAGGCTGCGGGGAGAGGTCATCTGGTGCCCCGCCTGCCCCGTCCTCCGCCCCGGGGGATGCGGCCGCCCCCTGCGCCCTGCCCGCCCCGCAGCCCCGGCCGGTCCCACCGGATGTGTCGGGAGGCGGCGAGGTGGAGCGGGACGGTCCGTAAAGTAAACAAAGGGAAAGGGAAGGGAGGAGGAGGAGGTGTCCCCTCGCTGCCGAAGCCGGGCCCCCTGGCTTTGCCCCTTCCCCTCCTCAGGCGAGCGCGTAAATCCGTGGCTGCCTCTTAGAGCCGGAGCGGTAGCGCAGGGGAAGTGGTTGAGGTTTCTTCTCTTTAGGCTTTAGGGGTTTTTTTTAGGTGTGTGGGCTTTGGGGGTTTATTTTTGGTTCGTTCTGGTACTGCGCTCGCTGGGACCGTGTGATCCAAAGAGAACCGGGGCAGCGCTCCGGTCCCTTGCCCCGGGGACAGCCCCCGCGCCTGCGGCGTCCCCTCGGCTCCGCCCGGTGCTGCCGCAGAAGTTGGATCGCACAGAGGAGCCTTTGCACTTCTTGGAGAAATGTGATATTTTTTCTTTTTTTTTTTTCCGGTTGTAAACCTGATTTTGGAGTACAGTGAGAATTGCAGCTGTAACAGAGAATCGTTCTCCTCAAATCCCCGCTACTAATTGTAGAGCATATGCTGTACGTGTCCAGTTCTCACGTCTATTCTCTTCCCAGACCTCCTGTGCTCTGATGATGCTTTTTTGGGACAATGGGTTGACTTTACTCCTTGCTTTCCTGATCTTTTTTTGTTGTTTTCTGGCTGAAACAGCGTTGTTTCTGTGTTAGCTACCTCGCAGTCGGTCCCTATTCCAGTGCAGTGGGAGCAGCGTATCCTGCAGGCCCTGGCACTGGAGCAGCGCCAGCCTGGAGCCCACTTTTTATCAGTTTCACTGGGATAAGAGCAGTGCTGTAGTAAAGGCAATGAACAAAAAGTTCGCTTGTAAAGAGAAGCACTTGGGAATTCATATTGAAATATTTAATGTAAATGTCAGTGTAAGAGTGAAGTGGTATTGCAATGTCCCTTTAAAATTCACACTCCTTTGGCATTGGGTTGTTTGATATATTTTTCCCCCTCCTGGATTAATTGGAAAAGTCTCACATTCCTCGAAGCTAATCTGCCTTTATAGTCTCTCGTTTTGTTAAACCTGGGTAAGGTCAGGAGTGCAACTGGATTGGGGCCAGAAAATATTAAATGTTACAGTTATTTGGAACAGTTTGTTGTCTCACTGATGTTGTCCACGTCCAAAATTCCACCACTTCCTTTCTCCACCTGTCCCTTTTTTTGTTATCCCTGAATTCAGGCTCTTGCCCTGCCCCCTTTGTAGGAACACCTTTGCCTGTGTGGTGTGATTTGTGGAAGGGGAGCACAGCCCTTGGATTTCTTAAAGCAAGGTTTGTGGCTGAGATTCTGTGCAGAATGTGTGTGTGTATCTTCGAGATCAATCCATGCAGGAAATTTAATGGACCTAAAATCTGGGATCCTGTTAACAGAACAAAAAGGGAAGAGACGCTGGTTGCTGGAGAAATTGTCTCTCACAGTACTGTAAAACTCTACAGACCACTCAACAAGAGAATAAGAGTTCTGAAATAAATTTGTCTTTTGTGCTATTATGTCTTAAATGCAGTTTTCGTGGAACATGGCTGGGATTGATGTTTGTGTTGGTTAACCTTTTGCTTTGCAGGAAGGTGAAAATGTATACATGAAAGGCAAATGACACAGTGCTTGTTTGTCAAAAGCTCTATGCTGATTTTGGCCTCAGCCTTGGGTTTTAGAGGTACTAAGCATGTGTAGGGACACAGCAATCAACTAGTAGCCTATTGGAGTACTTCATCCAGAAAGGAATATTCTTAGAATAACACTCATGTCTTGAATGTGTAATTTGCTGAAATAGCTTTAAAAATTCCTTCAAGCTATCTAGTGATATGACGTTGCTTCAGAGTGTGTTACCTGTTGTGGAAAGGGCTTTTTTTTTTTTTCCTTTTTGGAAGTATAATGGTTTGCCATATGAGTAATAGTTGAATGGGGGCTGTCAGTATTACGAACTCCACCAAGCTAATAGATATTTTGGGGAGGATGATAGGAGGATAGAAAAGCAGGAGTGTTTTCTAGAGATTAAGTAGTACAAGAGGTGGCTTTGATGGTTTAGGATATTGTGTTCTGTTTTTTTAACACATGTATCAATGTGCTGGGTTGGTTTTTCCTCCACTAGGAGGGTAACTAAAGAATTAATAATTTATTTCTTGCCATTTGTATAACAAAAGGATTTTTTTCCCTGGTAGGCACTGCTGTGTGTAGACCTCCAGTGGTCTTTAATTTGATACAATATTAATAATAATAATACAGCCTTTTCCCATTCATTTTACATCTTTTAATATTCACGTAAAAGTGCTTTTCCCTATGAAAAAGAACTTTCTGTTGTCTCAAAGTGTAGTTTTGAAGAATATTGGTAGCTATAAATAGGTTGTAATTTTGCTGTTAAATCTCTATAAAAACACACAAGATTTAAATAGTCTCATGTGGTTTTATTTGTCTTAAATTGGACCTTTGTACCTTTACATTTTATGTAGATTACTGCCTAAAGTGTATTTTCTCATTCTGGATAAATGTCAGTAACTGGGCAGAAGGTGCTTAAAAAGGAATTTGTACTGGACTTCATGTTCCAGATTTATTTTCTGGAGTGACTGATATTTAGCTCCATCAGTTAGTAATTTCAAGTGAGTCTCTTGGTTTTTATATAATGTCACTTAAAAGCCTTGAAAGTTGTATGTTCTACCAGTGTTCAATGAATGTGGTTTATTGTGTCGGTCAGAAAGACAGGAAGCTGAAAGAATGGGAAATTAAGTGGAAAACGTGATATCCAGATAAATACCTGGGTTTAAATAGGGGATTTTTGGGTGTAGGAGGGGAAGGACTTCTATGGAGATGATCGAGTAGATCTTAGTGAAAGCTTTCATTCCTCATGTCCTGCTCTCCATATTCAGGCAGAGGTTGATGGCTAATAAGAAAAACTGTCAAAGAAATGGTTATTTAGGGGCTGAACATTTTAAAAAGCTGCCCGTTTGGGATTGTAGCCTTAAATTTTTATGTTCCCTATCCCATTCCTGTATAACTTCTGTGTTTTTTCCACTGTGTAAGCTTCCTAATATAGGAGTTTATTGCTTGTCCAGCATTGTGCTCCTGATAGTGGGATAAATACCTTGTATTTGGGCAGACTTCTGAGTGTTAGGCCTTTTATTTAAAAAAAAAACCACAAAAGTATAATCAAACAACGAAAAGCGCAAAAGTTTTGTGTGGCTTGATCTGGTTTTCTGGATTTGTATTAAAGCAGACACAAGAGACAGCTGTGATTATCCAGGTGTGTGGTAGCTTTCCAAGCATCTCCATGCAAATTTCAGCAGTTCAAAACACCTTTCAGCACATCAGAGGGAAATGTGGTTGGAGGGAGTTGACTCAGGGAAGAAAACGTTTCTGAGGTGGCAGGAGAACCACAGAAACTGATTTTTTTCTGTCTCTGACAGTGCTTGAAATACGGAGATGCAGCTCAGTGGTGGTGTCAGTGGTTCATGGATAAGGAAGAAAATGGAAGATAGTTTCTGAAATCTGGTGTACAGGGTTTGAATGCAACTTCTGTCAAGTAAAAATCCGAATGGAAGAGGTAATTAACAAGTGCTGAAGGCAGCAGGCTTTGTTAGGGAATGTCTGAATTCTGGGTGAATTTAAATGTTCTTCAGCTCTGCAGCAGTCCATGGTTGAACTGGTAGAAGTCTCCTGGATGGGATTTCCTTTCTTGCCTATAACTTCAAGACTTGTTTCCTCCCTTCTGATTTTCTGCATTACTCCTCTGCCCCTTTGTGTCATGTTCAGTGCAGAATGAGCATATGAAAGAAGTTACAAGTAGTTTTTGTTAGCTTCCTCTTGCATGGAAGCATTACTTTTTGTTTTTCTTCTGGGAAGGCAACTTGACAAGTACTCAACTCTGATTCATTTTCCTGCAGAGTTCCAGCTTGGTAACAGTGCAGTGTAGGTCAGATTAGAGTTAATCCCTCTAATGTTGGCTCTTTCCCTGCTCATGGAACTGCAATTTAACTAATTTCAAGACCCTAGAATAATTTCCTTCCTTTTGCCCAGAAGTGTATAAGCAAACCTTCTGCATCAGTATCTTGCAGCCACTGCTGTCGATCCAGCTATGCTGAAGAATAAATTTGGAAGATTTAGCCTGTGTATGTGTCAAGGGTCCTTAAAAGAGGCACTTGTTGTTGGCAGAGATAGAAGTGACTGAGCTGAAGCTGTTCCAGTGCTTGGGACAGTGAGAAAGGGGTCAGAGGGCTCTGCTGACTCTGAACTGTTCCTGCTTCCTGCTGCCATGCTTGGGCCTTGCATTGTTTACCCACACAGAGAAATTCACAATTCCTGCTTTTGTTTTATTTTGGTTTGGAGGAGGAGAGAGGGAGCAGACTATCTGAGCCTCTAAAGTGTCTTTGGAAGGCAGAGATAATTTTTTCCTGTAGTCCCATTGAAGTTTGTAGGAAGGATTTGAAACAGCAGATTATTTCTTTTTTTATTCTTTTTCCTTTCTTCTTTTTTTTTTTTTAATCTTGTTTCCTGTTTTCTTGCTGCAAATAATTAGGTTTCAGGGCAATACAAGAAGTTTAGTTTAGCAGAGGCTGGGAATGAGTTAAATGATGTGTTTTCCAGCTGTGAATGCACCTTTTTAACCAGGTATCCTGTTATTTTCCCAGACCTTAAGCACTGCCTGGACTCTTCAGTGATACAATCCATGAGATGTATAGTAGCCACTAAGGTCTGTGCTCCATCCAGCATTTAATAGGTAATTTCCTAGCAGTGCATCCAAGATTACTCTATTGAAGGTACTTGGAAATCCCAATGTCTGAGTTACACCCAGTGGTGGAGATTTACATCAATCAATACCTGTTTCATCCTGCCTGTTGTATGTTTTATGTTCAGCACGAATGCTGAGGCAAGTTTGTTCTCAGTAATACTCTGCAGCTTTGAGATTCAGAAATTCTGTGGTTGTCAAAAGAGAATTTGCTCTTACTGATTTCAGGCAATCTTTTAAATTCTTTTTCTATGAAAGATAGTATGAAAACGTAAAATCTGACACCATTTTCTTATTTACACCTAGGTATCTGCTCTTGATTTCTTTTTTTTTCTTTTTTTCCAGTCTTTCTGTCTTCACAGGGGCAAATAGTCTGTGTTCTGGGTTAGGATGCTGGTATTTTTATTGCCTACTTTTTTTGAGAAAAGGTTAATACAGAAAAAAGAAAAAATAAAGTGACTGTTTAAAAGAGTACAGTTCCTTTTTATTTTTGGTTAACCAACCAAGTTGTTTACCAGTTTTTCCCCCTGCTGTTTCTAATACACTTTTCAGGCAGAAATTCCTTTGGCTGGTGGCTGAATTCTCTTGTGGTTCTTTTATGACTGGGTGTACTTCAGGTTTTAGCAGTTTCCTCCTGCATCCCATTTGCTGCTTTAGTGATGCTCTTGTATGGAAGCTCTTTATGGCAGAGTTAATTCATAATAGATTTCCCAGTGTAGGCACAAAAGGGATGTATAACAGGTACCTTTGTCATTCAGTTGTTGTAACTAACTTTTTGTAAAGAGGTGAACTTCATGCTTTAGTTTGGTATAAGTCCTTACCCTTCTTTCTTCACCCTGTTCCCTACCAAGCTCCAGAAGTTGATGGAGGTGGTGTTGTATTTTTGCCACTGTCTAGGACCCTTCATGCCATTGGTTTTGTCATCCAGTGGTGCAGGAGCTGGGAGCCACTAACACAGCCACAGTGTCAGAAGTTGGGACTTAATTTCATTTCTCCTCTTGTGGTTTCTTCTTTTCCTTTCAATGGCAGATTAATTCAGCTGCTGTGTTGTTTATTTCCCTTTAATATAGGGACAGTGAGCCCTGGCACAGAACCACCTCAGTTCTGAGGTGCTTCCTGTGGAGGGTTTGAAGTGGCTGTCACTGGGAGAACACAAACCGTGGTGCTGGATCCAAGCTGTTAACTTAAGGTGCCATCTTACAGCTTGGAATAAACCTTGGCATGACCATAGCAGTTAATTCATGTTTGTCAGTGTGCTCCTTACCCCTCATCATGCCTGACTCAGAACTGTATTTGCTAAATAAAACACGTTTCATTTTACAAGTATGGCAGAAGAAGGGCTGATAGATAATATATATATATATACACATATAGAATTGTACCTCCCAGTTAATGAGCTACAAGTTGGAAAGTTTTAAAATCACCCGAGTTCCATTTTTAATTTATCAAAAACTATTTAATATTATATTTTTAACTTGTTTTCCATTCCCAGCTTTCACCCAGGAAACCTTCACAGACTGCTGACATGTGTTGGTCTCTCGCTCTCAGTGAAGCTCTTTGCAAATGTTACAAATTACAGTTTCAGTTCTTACTCTGGTGTTAACAGCTCCATTATGGGAACACTGTTAATTAATGGCTAAAGAAGTAATTCTGAATTTTTATCAGCTCTCATTTTCTATTTCAGGCTTAAGCACTATATCCTAGAGGCTTCTAGATTTCAGTTAGTTTATTAATTATCTTGTCATTTCCACTTCAGTTTGTATAAATCACAAAGCTGGCTGTTTTCTGCACTTGTTCAGCTCTACAGCCTCTGTTACTACTCTGTGTTTAGTGCATTTGGAGTTTTGTTGTTCAAATGTTCTGCTCAAAATATGCTTTTAAAATCCTGCAAGAGCTGAGTGAACTGGGGTGTGCAGGTTATTGATTGATGTGTGCTCAGTTTGTGATTAACCTCAGCTGGTGCAGATAAAGAAATGTTCTGCTGAGGTGTAGCAGGGGGGTAAATAATAATTTTTCTGCTAGATTCAGCGCTGGTAGGATTTAATTAGAATTCTGTTCAGTTTTGGGCACTGGATATCAAGAAGGGGTTTTCATTTTTTGGATGCTTTTATTAGCCAGGTGCCTAAGAATATGATATCCAAGAACTGAACAAATTAAGATGCTAAGACTTAACAAGAGATAAGAAGTTATTCCCATGCATTAGGCTACTACGAGGATAAAGATGACAAAGGATTACAGGGACTAAAATGAGCATTAGTTGATTTAAATAATGGGACCAGAGACTTGGGTTGCTACTTGGGGAGGAAGACTTCTAATTCCAAGAATAACAAACCAATGGAACAGATTAGGGAAGGGACTCACCCCTGACAATCTTCAAGAACAAATTAGGCATCTGTCAAAAGGAGATGCTGTTCATTCCTACCTGAGGAGTGTCAGCCTGACAAGGTGACCTCCTGAATCCCATCCAGCACTGATTTTAGTGATGAGAGCAGGTAAAGAATGTGGGGTTATTTGCAGAATTATGGTAGTAATCAGAAGTTAGCTGACAGTAACTCCAGCAGCTGAGAATCCTCTCTGAGCTCCTGGGCTCTGTTATCTCTGCAGCTGCCTGAGACTGTGCAGCTTTGATGTGAATCTGTCCCAGGCAGAGCAGGTTGTGCTTCCTTTGTGGAAGGCTGGAAAGGTCATGGGGAGACGAACTTCTCTGCAAATGAAACTGTCATGTTCTTCTGCAGATGTTGCCTACACGGGGCTTGGAAAACAGCATTATAAAACTGGTTACTGATTTACAACAATTAGTTTAGCTGCTGTTTTATCCAGTTTCAAGGAGGAAAACATGCGAGACTTTTAAACTGTACAAACAAGTTGATAAAGTGGCCTTAGGATACTGTTCTTTTTTCTTTTAGTGTTGCCCTTTAATTAGTTATAATAGATTATTATATACTAATAAGATTAGCTTTGTTTTCAGAATAATAGGAACTTCTGGTGACTCTTTTTCAGTCAGTCTTTCACTCTTCACTATAATAGTTTGTATTTGATGTTTTACCACTAGGCTTTGTCTTAATCATAACTCGTGTGAATCTGTTTCAAAGTGAGTCAGAATGTTTCTCTGCATTTTGGCATGGAAGGAACAAATTGCTGCTGAAATTGGGAAGCAAAATTAAGTAATCTTTAGTGGAAATGTGTGTGAACACAAAATGTAAGCCTGGCTGGTTGTACCTGGTACAGCTGCTGCTGAAAGCTGGAATTCGTGGAGCAGGCTGTATTTGACATGATCCTTAGGACAGAGTAAATTAAAAATTAGAGGCAGAAGCTGTTGAAATTAACACTTCAGTGCTGCATCTGAGTTTTCGTGGTGCCTTTGGGCTAAAAGGTGAAGCTGAGAGTGTGGAACTGTGCAATGTGTGGGAATTTGTGTAAACTGCTGTGGTCTGGGGAAATAAATGCCATTTAAGAACCCCTCAATTGGTGTGGAAGTAAAAGGAAGCCTTTTTCTTGTCATCTGCATTAAAACCTTTTTAATGTGTTCTAAAAATTGGTTTTCTTGTTTAGGAATGTCTTGTGGGAATTGTCTTGTAAACTGTGGGATTTTGACTGGTGACTGAGGGGAATCTCCACCAAGGAGGAGGATTGCAGTTACTATATTCCCTAGTGATATGTACAGACATTGTTTTATACATATTAATCAATGGTTAGCAGGAAAAATCAATCCATTTCCATAGGGGAAAAATACTGTTTTTATTTTGCCCACATATTTTGATGGTACAAAACGAGGATTGAAATTTGTAAGAGAAATAGTGGAAAAAAGTATATGGGATGTGTTTTTTTGGGGGAATATTCTGTCTTGGTTTCTCCTCAAATGCTTTGTGAATATTAGGTTGAGTTTAGTCCCTCTAATTTTTGGGTTGTGGATAGAAAAAAAGTATCACTCAATCTATGTAAAACGTAGTCAAAGAGTGGAGTCTAAAGGAGGAGTGGGATGTAACACTAAATTAACTTCTGTTCCATTTCCTGCCTGGAGTTCCTGACAGTATTTCATTTGTATAAGAAATTGGGCTTTGGTACTCTGGGAATTTGCTACCTCCATGAATTTATTAAATAACCAAGTGAATTTTTTGGAAGATTAGGCCCCTTTAGAGGAAACTGGTGTGCAGCACACGATTAATCCTCAGATGGGGATTTGAATGAAGCCAAAGTTGAGTTGTGTCACAGGCTCCCAGCCCCTGCTGATTCAGCTCAGTGAAGGGAGGGTTTCTTTGTGCTCCTCTCACACTCTTCCAGGCCTTCCAGCAGCCTGTGTTGGGCCTCGCTCTCCTTTCATCAGAAGAGGAGAGGGAATTCTTCAAGACAGGAGTGTCTAACATTGGCTTCATTTTACAACTGAATCAGCTTTTTCTTCTCTTAAAGGCAAACAAAACCTTTAAACTGTTTTCACAATCTGAAGAGAGTATTGAACAGGGCTTCCCTTCCTAGGAAACAGAGTTTGGAGTTCTGTAATGTATTAATCTGTGTGGCTTTTTGGTGTTAAATGGGGATTGCATTGAAGTTCTCACTTTGAAAAGCTTTTGGTACCTCTGTGGAAACAGATACTGAGCAGCAGTATTCTCAAGTGGGAGTAGGAGCATTGGTCATATTATGCCGAGGAGGAGATAATAGAGTGAAAGTACAAAAAGGGTGAGGACTGCACAAGTTGTGAAATTAAATGTACATAAAACATATTTCTGTGAATACGTTACTCTTGAAGTTGATAGAAGTTAAAAAACAAGGCAAGACCTTGTGGGTAGCTGGGTTGAGATTAGTTTTGGAAAGGCAAGATGAAAGTGGTGAGTTTGAGAAAGGATTTGGAGCACAGTCAAAATGAAGTGGGGAGGGGGAGAGTGGTGCCCATGTGCATATAATGTGAGTACTTAAATGCACAGCTGTCGCTTGAAATATGATCTTTTTTGGACTGAGTCTGTGTTACAGCAGTTTGAAGTGTTACGTTGGACTTGTGTTCGATGTTGTTAAAGCTCAGTCTTTTTAGCTGATTTTAGCTGATGGCTCATGTGGATAGGAGGTTATATTAAGTGTGGACTCTTCTTTTTCTGTGTGTGTTTTTAGTCTGACATGGAATTGAGCTCTTATTGAAGTTTGTACTTCTTTCCCCAGTTAAGTGACATCAACCTGGTTAAAAATTTCTGGAGAAGTACTGGTGGTGCAGTTGACAGTGTCATAGTTGGGATGTGTTTTGGGGTGATGTGCTTAGGCTCTATGTTTGGCTCCAGTGAAGTGTCCAGATTCTGCTTAATGGACTGTATTCTTCTGGTGGCCAAACCACTATGGAATAGTGAGAATAAATTAGTGCTTGTATGCTAATTATTCTGAAACAAGACTATTTAATTCTCACAGCATTGTCTGTGCAAACAGTGCTTTTGAGTCGGTCTAGAATTCAATAATTGCCCTGACTGTTCTGAGGTTTCTTCTGAGGTCATTTGTTAATAGGTTATACTCTGAGCTGTGTTTTTGGTGCTGCTGCTGGAAGTGCTCCAGGCAGCTCTGCTGCCCTGTTGACTGCTGGAGGTGTGGGGCAGTGGTGAGATAATCTAGGGTTGCATGGATGTACAAGGGAAGGGACCCAAAAGGACCACTGAGTCCAGCTAAGGCTTGGTGCCATGACAGCTTCCTTGGGGAACCTGTTCCAGTGACTGACCCCCTTTCCTGTAAAGAACCCTTCCTCATGTCCAATCTGAATTCCCCCTGTTGCAGCTTCATCTCCCTTTTTTTGTGTCCTAAATGTATGTGCTCATACAGACTACAGTTTTCAAAAGACCTGTGGAATGCTTCCCTTCCTATCGTGTTAAAACATTAAATCTTAGATCCTTTCTGCCTCCTCAAAACTAGTGGCTGGAGAATAATTCCCTATGGACAGCATGCAGTTCACAGACGGAAATTTGTTTGTGATTGCTCAGTGACTACCAAAGTTCACTTGATTTGTGCAAGATAGAGGAGAGTACAGCTACAGGAGTAATAACATTGCAGATAACTTGGCTATTATTGTCTCATTTCTGCTAAATAAGATCCTACTTGTGCCCAGCAGTTGCTGCTCCTGTTCTTTCCCTGCACTGACAGAGTCTTTCCTGTCTGCTGTGATCTTTGTGGAGTTTTCTTTGACTCACTGTGGAGCCAAAGGGACACCATCAGAAACCAGATTAAGTGTTCTGTAAAGATAAAAACATTGCAGTGCATAAAGTTGTTAATTTGGTTTGTTGCTGTGAATCAGTTTGTGGAACCACTACACAGGGTTAGGAGAGGGAAGTGAAACAAATAATGTTGGTCTTTAGTGGTCCATCTTTGGTTTTGTGGAGATTGAAGTCATTGAGGTCACTGCTGTGTTGAAATGGAGAATCTGGGAAGGGGTTGGAAGGAGAGGTATTTGTGTGTGAAAAGCATGAAGAGGACAAATTTTCTTGAAGAGAACAATCAAAGAGCTTTAAAGGTAGCTGGAAACATAAGGAAGCTGAGGAAGGAACTCCATGCCTAGAAGATAAATTAAGATTTTTACTCCTGGATACTGGTAATTGTCTAATGGCTCAGAGGTGTCCTTTGGGAAGGAGTCAAATTAGAGAGGGAATAGGATGATACTGGAGGACAAAACTTAAACTGTCAGGTCTTGTCTGTGGACATTTAGATCTACAAATAAGTTATCTTTTAATTACAAATAGGTTGAATTCTCTGTTGGTTTTAGGAGGAGAGTAAGGTATTACAGGGGTAGATAAGACAGAATAAGGAAAAATAAGGAAGCAAAACCAGATCAAGTGGGTGGCTTGCAGCTGGTTCGGCAAAGTCTAAAAGGGAATTGTTTTCCACCACAAAAAGTGTTAAATTTAAAATTTAAATACTGTCACTTTACTGAAAACCTTTCCCTTGTGTAAAAAGGTAGAGAAGTTTCAAAAGCTATGAAAAATCCCCCTCCCCTCTGATTTTTTTCCCCGAGCAGATGTACTTATTTGTATTTGTTTTAGTTTTGAGAACCATTTTGTAAGATCCATAGATTTTTAAGTTTTTCTTTTACATAAAGTCAAATTAAAGCACAGATCTTAAATACAAACAATTTTTAATGTTTAATCTCCTTTTGATCACTTTAGAAGCTTTCAGCATTTTATCCCTATTAGAAGGAGACTAACTGGTGTTTTAAGAAGTGTTACAACTGGTTGGACTTGAGTTTAGCATAGAGAGTTCTTGTCACCACTTGCTTCTGAAGTAATTGATGAATGAAGTAAATCAGTAAGTAACCTGTGGAAACAAATATTGGCAAGGTGTGCCTGGAAAAGGCTCTTGGTGTAAGGGAGAAGAAAGGATCCCATGTGTGGATTGTCCTGACTGCATTACGTGTAGCAGCTAATGAGCAAACGAGAGGCCCTTTTTCTGTCCTCTGGGATTGCCTTCCTACATCAAATCAAATCACAGTGCCATGCATTTGTACACTGAATTTTACACACGTGGGTGGTTCTATTGGAAATCAGTGAGAGAAGTTGTGTGGAAAATTTAACATGTCTGCAAGTGTTTGCATTATTGATGCCTCAGCAATTAAAAAAATATTTTTCTAGCATTTGGTGCTTTTTTGATGCTGTATGTAAATCCCATGGCATTACACACACAATTATTTCAAGTAGTGTTTTAAGGGGTGCTACTGATGTAACTTCCCAGAGTAGGGAAAGGTCATTACTACAGCCCTTGGAAATTAAAAGTAGCTTTTGCCTTATGAGAAAACATCTTCAGTTAAATCAATAAGTGCACGGGTTTCTCACTCTGAGAAACAGTCTAATGAGCAATTTGCCTTTTCATAAAAGACTTGCCATGATATCATTCCCATTGTGTTAATTATCAGTGTTTTTACAAATTGTCCCAAATCATGACTAATTCCATAAAAATGTTCAGAGCAGGCGTGATTCTGGGGAAAGCTGTTGTTTGCCACTCAGTCTGGCAGAGATGGTGGGACAGCCTGACTTAGCAGATTCTGTGTTAACCATAAAATCAGGGTTTGGAGGCAGTGCCATTCATTTTACGGAGCACCATAAAAGCAGTTCACCTTCTTGTTGATTTTTTTTTTTTTCTCCATGGTATGGATGTGTGTTTCAGGTAAATGTTTGTGACTGTTTTTTCTGGTTTTCATGTTGAAATTAAAGTATTTTACTTTTCCCCGCACACCTAGTTTATTACAGCTTAGATGAAAACTTAAGAGAAACTGTGCAGGGATTATTTGAACTTTTTATGTTACTTTATCTCATGAAATTTTTTTGTGGAAATCTTTTGGTGGCTCTTATGTGTGTGTGGAAAATGAAGTATCCAAGGTGAATGAAGTTTGGGAAACAGTTAGTAGAAATTCAGTTTTAAGTGCATAATATATAAGCCTGGGCTTTCTTCTGTTAGTGACTTTATCCCTATAGTATATATTTGTTTGAAAGGGAAAGAACAAAAACAACTAGCAAAGTAATAAACTCAACTTTGTACATTACTTGGCTCTGGAATTCTTATAGATCTTATTCTTATAGTTTTCTTTAAGAAACAAACCCACAACTTTCTGTGTGTTATGTATGTATTGAGCAATATCTGTATATTTGTTACTTCAGCTGAGAGCTGGCTCGGCTGCCCTGTGATGCACATACCCTGAGGACATAAATGCTTTTCACTTGTTCCTCCCACACACTTTTTATTTTCCAGGGAAGCACTTTCTAATTCTAGATCTGGATCCTGCTAGTGTTTTGAATCACTCATCACAGTTTCTAGCACTCACTTATTTTTGCTATTAAATGTATATTATCACTAATAAAGGTTCATTTTTGTAATGCTTTAACCATCCTCCTCCTCCAAAATAACAAATCCATATAACTTGAGAAATTTTTAGTTTGCTTTCATGGGACCAACAGGATTTCAAGCAACTTCTCTGTTTTGAGTTCAAATATAAGTCTCTGTCTTCTACAAACTTCTGTGTTTTGTTTTAGGGTGGGTTTTTTTACGTTCTTTTCCTAAGGACTTCCAGCTAAATAATCTGCACTTGTGAAGTAGGATCTGTACTGCAGGTGGTTGACTTGTCTTCATAACATGAATATCAGTTAATTTGCTCTTAAGTTCTTTGGATGTTAGACTACTTTGACATTAGTTAAGAAAATACCCTAATGAATTTTAAATATTTGTTTCAGTTTTCATGTTTCATCCTGTATGGAGCACCTGCTGCTGAGAGCTGGAAAGTCTACTTAGGGTATGTACAACAGCTAATGATTTCAATTTCACACTGAGTTTTATTCTGGGTAAAGCAGGTCAAGATGAGATTTTGTTGTTGTTTCCTTGTAATTATTGTTGAAAATCCTGATTGTTAAACAGTGGGTGTTAAAACAGAATTTCTTTCTTTGTTTTTTTCCCCGAGCCTCCTGGAATTGGCTTTTCTCTGACAGCCTGTTCATGGTCCTTCCATTCAGCCCGAGGGTACAGAGGTGGGCAGACCTGTGCAGCAATCAATTTATTGTACATGGGAGGAGTTTGCAAGGTGTTTTCTCACCTACCAAAGCCATTTGGCTGAAAATTGGCTGAGCAGTCCTGTGTGCTGCCTTTTGGAGCAAAATACTACTAATAATTCTCCATTATCATGTTCTGCTTTTCTGTAGTACAGAAGAAATGGGTCTTAATAATGCTGTAGGGGTGCATGGCCTAATCTGAAGAAGTTTAGCTGAAAGCAGGAATAGAGAAGTTACAGCCACAGAATTCTTTGTATTACATGAATTTATAAATTTGTTTCTAGTCTGCATATTTTTCATTTCTTGTTCCTCCCATCCCCCTCCCCCCCCCCCCCCCCCATCTCCAGGGCTCAGGGTGAATGGTTGTATTTGAAAATTTAATTTTTACTCCTCAGTCTAGTTGGTATTTCTGACTTCTGCCTTTACTACTGCTGTATATATGGATGTTTGAATATTCTTACATTTGAGTGTGGCTAGAATAACTTGTTGGATCCTTATTTTTCCTTTGTGGTTTGGTTTCCCCCACCTTTCTGCAACCTTCCCTGTGGTGGTTTGAGAGCCTGTATTAAATATTTTTTTTTTATTGCTTAGGCTTTGGCAGGTAAAAAAATTCATCTCTTGCTATTTCAGGAGCACTTTTGAATCTGACTTGTGGATGTTGTTACCCTTATTTAAAACTTTGATATCGCCTGGTTTAGTCTCAATGTTCTTGCCTGGACTGTGATACATTTGAGAACAAAGATGTGTCTGCTTGCATTTCACATGGAGCAGGCCCCAAATGGGACTTGAGGCTGTGATCCATAATATACATATTTTCATCTTTAGGGATCAGCAGAGGGTCACTTAATGTCTCCTGACCATCTCAATTTGCAGTGACAGCTATCTTTATTCTTCAGTAGCTGACTTCTGGATGTTGTCAGCCTTTCTTAAACTTCAGTTTTCAAGTTTATGATGAATATTTGCTTCTCCTCTCCAATTTCTCCCTTCCCTTTTCTGGTATGGGATAGTGTTTGTTTATATTATGCAGTTAGTTTTTTCCAAGGAATTCCATCTACTCTTACTACTCCAGAGAAAAAGTTTGAATGGCTTAAAAAATAGTAGTCTTCAGTTTTGTCACTGAAGTTGGAAAAAACCCAAAGTATTTCAGTTGGAACCAGTACTGATATTTTTATCAGTTAAAATTTGTAGCCTTATGCCTCATGTTAATTCTGACTTATGATTCAGATGGAAACCCAGACACTTGAAAAATATTTCCTGGACATGGAAAACTAATAGTGTGGGAAATCTGAAAAACAAGGGCAGTAGGGTGGGAGCAAAACATTTTATCAATATAAAGGCCTGCAAATCAGATCTGTGATTTCAGGGGGTTTTTAATGCTTCCTTTAATTTTGTTTGACCTTTTGAAAGGAACAGCTCTGACTGTCGTGATGTCACAAGCAAAAAAGTGCACTTGTATGTTTTGTGAACTGAAGCCATTTGCTGCCTGGAATATGTGGTTCTAGTGAGTCATATCCTGGTAAAACCATGACAACAAAGTATTTATTAGTTTGTTAGGTAAATATCTTGCAGTACCTGTCTAGATAAGACTTTATAGAAAACCAGCCCAGTGAATAACAAGGCTGTGAAATACAATGTAGAGTGAGAGGAAACAGTGAAAAATCTTAAATGTAGATTGCAAGTACTTCTGACTTGTCAGGTTTATATTGAAGTCTGAGTTATTTTTTGTTTCTTGCTGGGGATTTGGTAAGAGGAAGGGATTAGTGCTGCTTGCTCTTTGAAAGTGGTATTGTATATGCAAACACTGCAAAGACATTTCCAGTGGAAGTGATAAAAAAAATGTACTGCATCTCTTAGTCATCCAGCTGCTTTATAAACTCTTATTTTTTTAAGTACTGCAAGAAGTCAAGCTGTTACTTGTACCATGATAGTCTTTTCATCATGTGCTCACATACTTTGTTCCTCAGACTCACTACCTGTTTGCTCCAGTCCCCTTGTCTGTTCACGACATTATTGAAGCCCTCCTCTTTCAGGATGGAGCTTTCAAGTGTGCAGTGGTAGTGCTGCCTTCACCTACTCATCCTGTGGTTTTATTAGTATTTGTACTGGATGGAGTCAAAGAATTTAGGATAAAAGGTTTCAATTTTGGGTCTGGGCTCAGACATGCCTGGTTTTGTTTTAACGTTTAAAATTTACACTCAGAGCAGATCTCTTGCTAATTTGACCAGCACTGAAATCACTTGGCAGTTCTGTCTTTAACTCACCAGGTATCAAGGCCATGAAAGAAAAGCAGGAAACTTGACAAACTGACTCTGCTAACATCATCCAGAATCCCTGAATGCCTGGAGGAAAGGAGGCTTGGGGGACCTTATTGCTCTCTACATTCAGCTCCTGGACAGGAGGCTGCAGACAGGTGGGGATCGGGCTCTTCTTCCAGATACAAGGGACAGGACAAGAGGAAATGGCCTCCAGTTGCTCCAGGGGAGATTTAGATTGGATATTTGGAAAAAATGCCTTCACCAGGAGGATGGTTAAGCATTGGAACAGGCTGCCCAGGGAACTGTTTGAGTCCCTGTCTCTGGAAATACTCAAAAGATATGTAAACGTGACACTTGGTGATGTGGTTTAATGGTGGCCTTGGCAGAGCTGGGTTGATGGTTAGACTCAATGATCTTAGAGGTCTTTTCCAACCAAAGTAAGACTATAATTCTCAGAATGAGTGCAGAAGACACAAATCATACATTAGGAAGGGATTATGAATAGCAATTCTGTTTAGTTTTATAATTCTGACTTACTCCTCAGGCCAGTGTTTGAGCATGGTATTGGTGCAGGCATTGTGTAGTTAAAAATGTGTAATTTTACATGTACTTATTGTGTGATTTCAAACAAATCACAGCTGTTGACAGTAGGTGCTGCCTGCTGCCCTTCCACCTAAGGAGCAGCTTCCAAAGGATGTTCTCTGGATTGTATCTCTATTCAAGTGACTTCAGGTGCTTTCCAACTTTATGGTTTTATTACAGGTGAAATTAAACTAGTATTGGATAAGAAACCTTGTTGTATCCAGCATAACTCTTGTTTAAATGCAGTATTGTAGATGGAGAAATTAATGTCCCTTTTTATATATTTTTAGTAGTTTTAGTAGTTAGAACTTCAGTTAGTTAGAACTAACTTTTTAGTAGTTAGAACTACTTCCCTAGTGAAATCTCAGATCTGGGTTCTTGTGTATTTTGGATGTTATGCATTTAATTTTGTTTTAATATATTCAGGGCTTTTCTCTTGACATAAAATCTGTTTCAAAAGATTTCAGTTGGCACTTCAAGGTGTAAAGAACAACCACTGTTCTCAAGTGTAAAGCTAATTAATGGATGTTGCTCCTTGCCAGGAAGACCTACATGCTTATAGCTCCTCCTGGCTTCTGGAAGTGGAATTTTGCTGGGCTTTCTGACTGCCTCGTTATTCTGGACTTCTGGGTCATTGCAGAAAGATTTACTTTGCCACCAAGGTTAGGATAAACTTCAGCTTCTTCCAGGGGGGCCGGGCTTGCACGTGTGCAAGTTCAGTACAGGACATCCTCTTCTCTCAGGCTGGGCCCTTCCAAGGGCTCTGTGCTCTGTCTGTGCTGACAGGCACCCCCAGGGTTTTCAAAGCAATGAGCTTGGATGTGAGGAACACAAACCACTCTGGGTAGTGTCTGATGCCTTTCTGAGCCCTTTGCTTGGCACAGCTGATATTCCTCAGCCTGTCCCCAGAGCAACTGTTGTCCCTTACAGGGGACTAAGTGGACTTGGGGAAATAAATTTCAGTGTTTGGGGTATTGTCCTGCATTGTCTCATCATTCCATGGAGTTCAATAAAACTTCAGCCTGTCTGGATTATCTTGGAATATGTTGTGAGATAGAATGAAGTAGAGCTTCAGTTTTCCCTCTGGAGGTGCCAAAGGTCTTCTGTGTCCCAAACAAAATATTTGTTTTGGTTGTTAGCCCTCTTGTAAATGTGAATAGGGAAACATCAAGCAGAAAACAGTCTGACTCTGTAAATAGTACTGCTCTCTAGTGCAGCTTGGATGGGCCTGGAGCTGCACATTCTGATGATGCCAGGGATAGCCATGCAGTGCTGCTGCTGCTCCCTTCCAGTTTAAGTCATGATATTCTAGCTATTATTTGAGATAAAGTTTGTAGCTCTATTTCTTTGATACTTAGCTTGCTCAGTGGTAATGTATAATTGGCCTTTGATCCTTTGTCTTGGTTAATGGGTTGAGGTCTGCACTGGCTGTTGTTTACTGTAGGAAATGCACAAAATTGTTTAATGCTGGCCTAGAAAAGTTTCTAAAAGCAGCGGGATATTCTGAATCTTTGAACAAGACCATTCTTATACAAAATAATCAGTGATAATGTGCTCCTCACTGCTAGGTGGTAGATTTCTTAACTATCCAGTATGTCCAGTTTTCAGATACTTAGTGAATCAACTCCCTATCAACCTTGCTTGTCCAAATATACCTTGGTGTGGTAAGAAGAAAACCTGAAGAGAATTTTCTGAAAACATAAAAAGACCAAAATTCAAACCAGATGGATTTGAGTCTTTTCAAGGCTTAAAATTTGCCATTTTTTACTTAAAAACTGAGTGAAGATTTCCAGGCTTCCTGTTCTCTTTATGGCAGTGTTAATTACTGGTGTAGCAACTGGAGTTGTAGTGTGGGGCAGGTTGTAATGAGTGTCCTTACAAGAGAAGGAACACCAGGGGATACAAATGTACTGACATGTCATAAAATATTTGGATAAAAAAGAAAGGCCAACTTCATAGGCAGCAGGACCAGCAAGTGCCAGCCCAGGGGTTGCCAAGGTTGGTTTTTGTGTGCTGTGTTAAGGGAAGGATCTGGGTTATTTCCTGGCAGACATTCATGGAGAACTTCCTCTGAAGGGAAGTGGGCTCAAGTGCACTTCCTGACACGTGTTTTAATTAGCAGGGCCTGGGAGGCAGGGAATTTCATGCCTGGTATTTTAGCCTAGCCCTTATCAGCACTGTACAAAGTGAAACCATTACTTGTCTCCCTCATTTTTGGCACACCCCGTTCACAAGTACTAACAAAATACTGCTTTTTAATTAATTTTCCCCTTTATCTCTGTAGTCTTGATAGAATCACAAAATATTCTGAGTTTGAAGAAACCCACAAGAATCATTGAGTCCAACTCTAAAGTGAATGTCCCATATGGGGACCAAATCTACAACTTTGATTTTATCAGCACCAAACCTTGAACAACTGAGCCAACAGTCCTTGTTCATTTTGGCTTTGCTGAACCCTCCCTGTTTTCTCTGGTATTGCTGTCTTGCTTGTAATCTCATTTTGTTTATGCAGGGTTGGTTATTCTTTCCTAATTTTAAAGCTGGTGGGAAATCATGGGATGATGTTGGAAGCCTCTGATGTGACTCCTTTCCTTCTCATGTGTTTCTAAGACAAATCAGTTACATGCAAAGACTGCGTGTAAAACCTTTTAAATCAGCCTGACTCCCCTTTGTGCCTAGATTCTTGTAGATAATTTGCTTTGGTTATTCTCTGCTCCTTTGAGATATTGCATCAGTCTTTCTGATGCATCACAGTTCCTTAGATGCCAATTTCTTTTGCAACTATTGAGTTTTTGAAATAATGAAGCGTTTTCATGCGCTTGAGTTTCATTAAATCCATTTTCAATAACAACAACTAGCAAAAATAGTGGCTTATTTTTTATGCTTTTGTGTACTGTCCACACATACTGCTGTCTTGAGTGTAGATTAGGTGACTGTGAGAAGAGATATGATTTCTTTTATTTCTTTCTCACCAGCAGCTGTGTATCTATCAGTACTCTCTTTTCCAGGTGAGAAGTAAAGCAGACAACTTGAATTCCCTGTCAAGAGTTCAGACAAATGCAGCTTGGGCAGCATTTTTTTAGTAAGGAGGATGAAGAGTACACAAAGAGGCAGTAAGAGCCTGAAAATGAATGCATTAAAGGAGATGAAATCTTCTGTGCCAAGAGGGAGCCTTGATCACCTGGCAGGAGTTAATAGCTGTTCCAGGTGCCACTGAAATGCTGCCCTTTAACAAGAATTGGAAAGTTTATTGTTAGCAATCCACTCCCAGCTGTGTTGTGGAAGGTGCAGTCTTTAAATTGCTGACCAGGTTTCCCATTAAAAAAAAAAAAGGTCATTTCTTATTTTAGGGTTTAGATTGTGCAGAGTAAAAGGGCACATAAAAAGTCATGGTTGTCAACAGGACTCCAAGTTTGGCATTCCAGGTTATTTTTGTATGTATTGTAAGCAGGTGGCTGTGTTGTCATTTCCCTCTTTCAGGGTCAGTCTACTCAGCTGAACTTTTAGAAGAGGATGGTAAAAGCTTGGCAGAATTGTAGAGAGTTTT